>OU015746.1:59598715-59613693 GCA_907169655.1 Acomys percivali | reverse complement strand
CTTGGCAGGATTTTAGATAATCTAGGAATACAACATCTGGGTCTATCTACTAAGACATCTCCAGGGAGGCTTAATTGAGAAAGGACTCATCACTCCAGAATCACCCTAAATGTAGACATCATCAACCATATCATGAGGGGTTAGAATAAATGGAGTAAAAATTAAAATAAATTAAATTATTGAAAATAAATTAAAAATTATAAGACAAGTTGAGTGAGCCTCATCTCCCTCTGATCTCTGGTACCATGTGCAATGCGACCAGCCACCTCAAGCCCCTGAGACTGGGCCTTCTCCACCACAGTGAATATTCTCCTCTGAAGCCACAAGACAATACAAGGCCTCCTCTTGCAGCTTTTGCCACCACAATGAGAAAAGCAATGAGTGCACTCACTCAGTTCCAAGGTTGTTCCACCAGTGGCACCTTCTCCGACAAAATGACCAGAAAGGTAGAACTCTTGTGAGTTAGAAGCACTGTTCTATGAACATCTTTTATTGTCATACCACATTCCATCTATATGCTGCTGAGATCTCCTGGTGATTTGTAGCTCTTCTTTCTATCAAGGCATGAGCTTCTCAAGTAGACAGGGAAATTCATCATGTCACCTATGATGACTGAAAATCTGTATGTGAGGCCCCAGTTGAGAAGTATCTGAAGGCAGCAGGAAAGCCAAGTAGGACTTGGCTATGTAGGTGCAGTGATGTATTACTTAAGGAAGCCCCTCAGAATAGGACAGTATGAGAGCTATCTTTGTTTCTAACTGTGGCCACATTTTAATTTGTTATAGTCTTTTTTAAAATTAGCTCCAACATAGAACTCCAAAGCTCATCAGAATGGTGTTAGGACTAGTTGGACATACTGATGTTCTTCCTCATGGAAACCTAGGCCTGTCTTTCTGTTGTCAGCTGCAGACTGTTATGTTTGGAGCACATTTCAGACCATTGGTCATAAAAACAAAACAAACTGACTAAAAACCCATATCATCTATAATTTTTGGTATTAGTATCCTTAAATTCCCATCTCAGACATGCAAGACATCAGTGTTCCTTTGGCTTAAGGAGAGGTTTCACAGGTCATGGCTGTAGTCTGTCACCTATCACTCACTCATATATATCAATGTACATACCCACTGGGCTGGGAAGCTAAGCATAAATACTGCTCAACAGATATTAAATGTCAGCTGATTTGCAAAAAGCACGTGCGTGTTACATCTGCCTCCCTACTCATGGTGAAAAAACTCAGGATGTTATTTTTGAGTTATTAAATAAAGTCAATTAAAATGTTGGGTCCTTAACCTGTCTTCACATTTTAAGCGAAATATTTGGCACTGTGAAAAAAATCTGCGCTTAACCTGATGTCAGTGGTTTTGAAAAAGACTTAGGTGTCTTGTTTCAAGGAACACTTTGACCTTCACCAGATCAAAAAGCTCTATTTTTCTTCTTCTTTTATGTTTCATTTTGATAGTAACATTTTTTATATCAGACTATGTCTTTTGAATACAGTCTAATCAGTAAATCAAAGAGAGTACAGTAGGGTAGCAGAGTCTCTCTCTCTCTCTCTCTCTCTCTCTCTCTCTCTCTCTCCTCTCTCTCTCTCTCTGTGTGTGTGTGTGTGTGTGCATGATGAAAAGAAAGTGTTTCCATGTATTAAGTTTTACATGCTTTAAAAATAAAGGAGGAATATTAATTTTCAAGGTAGTTTAGGTTTGACATTTTCATTGCCTTTCATAAGTGATATCACTATGAATGGTGGTGCATTACAACCATGATTATTTGTTGATTAAAAATATTATGATCTATTCATGAGCCTCATGATATTTTGTAGGGAGCCATATGCTGTGAGATTGAGAATTAACATAGCATGGGATTCTGGTAAGTCTTCAGAAAGTCCTTGGGCTTTTGGAACTTTTGAAAAGAAGATGGGAGTAAGGGCTCTCTAAACAAGTAAAACGTTTATATGTAAACACATATACACATATGTGCACACATGTAACTATTCCACAGTCATAGAAGAGTAATGAGGTGAAAGCAAGAAAAGGGGTGGGGAGAGTAACTCTGGGACTAACATGATTTGGAACCTCAAATCTTCATCTTTGACTGCAGAAGCCTCATCTCCATCTTATGGGATCCAGGGAAACAAGGATTATAGATTCTGGTGGGCAGGTATTAAACATCATGGACTTCATGTTCAGAGCTCCTCAAGAGATTGAAAGATGAAGGCTTAGCCCCTATGCCAAAGGCATCAAATGAAACAGAAAACCTGTAAGCAAATTTCAACCTGTAGGTTTTTGGTTTTTGTTGTTTGTTGTTTGTTTTGGGTGAAAGAACTCTTGGCACAGAGGGCAATAAAAATAATGAAGTTACACTTGGAAGCCGACTCAGTACAGTTTCAATGGCTAGAGCTTAGTGATATGGATAAGCACCATTACTTTGGCCATCCCAAGGGGATGGTAAGTAGCCATCCCATGGACAAAACACACAGAAATCATTCAGAAGATTTCCTGATATCTAGTCAGCTCCACAAATAATTACAATTAACAAATTAAAGCACTACTGTAAAAGGAAACCAAAGGATTAACAGTTTCATGTGATTTGTCCAAGTCATCAAAACACAACAAATTTGATGCTGTTCCACTTACAATGGGGTCACAACTCCATCATAATCTTAAAATCTTACAGTCTCATGTAAATTATTGAAAAGTGTTCTGAAAATGAAAAGCAGGTTTACCCTGGGTATGCTTTCTCACTAGCAATATCAAAAAAAAAAATTCTTGTAAGTGTTGGACATGGTAAGTGAAGACGTTTGCTTATTAGTCATAATCAGGTTTGTCCAACTCCAAAATTCCTGTACTTTGACTCAGCCTTCAACACAGGCATCAGTTCATCCAAAGTGACAAGCTGTGGGAAAAAGAGAACTGATGAAAAAACAAAGATAAGTCCTGATTGGCTTGTAAGTGTGAGTCACTGGAGCTTCCATGTCCTAGTCAGCTTTCTGTTGCTGTGATAGGTACCCCAACCAAAAGCATCTTAGGGAGGAAAGGGTTTCATTCTTTCTTTTGACAGTTTTACTTGTTTTTGTGTGTGAGTATTTCCCCTGCATGTACGCGTGTACAACACGTGTGTTCCTGGTGCCTACATGTTGTGTTACAGTCTCCTTGGAGATTGAAGCATCCTGTCCTGTGGGGAACCCCATCAAGCAGGAAGATAAACAATTCAAAATAGTTCCCGGAAGTCTCTGATATTGACCAGGCTTTCCTGCTGCCAAGAAGAGTCTCAGACAAGCTTAGCTGTAAAGAAGATTCTGAGAGGAGAAAAAGAAGGAGAAAAAGCCAGGCTACCTGGAGGAGGCTTAAACCAACTGAGGCACCTAGAAAGGACAAAATCCAATGTGTTGCGCAGCCTACAGGTTGTGGAGTATGTTCTGAGATCCCAGATTTTCTGAGTGGAAGCCCATTCTGGGATAGGCTTTAGTGCTATCCCAGACCTTTGAGTCATATCTACTCTGGTAAGTAACACCTCACCCGTATTCCTATAAGCAAACCCAGGAGAAGTTTCGGTTCACCAAGTTGGACTTTGGTGACATCTATATTTTGGTCTGTCATGGGTTTCCTATCTGAGGTGAGATGTGTGTGTTCCATTTCCCCATGAAAACTTTTGTCACTCAACACCATAAAAACCAGTAGAGGCCATTGAATTTCCTGAAACTGGAGTTAGAGATAGGAGTAAGCCATCCTGTAAGTTCTAGAAATTGAACCTGGGTCCTCTGCAAGAGCAGCCAACTCTTCTTAACCACTGAGACATCTCTCCAGTCTAGAAAATGTTTATCTCCTCTTATACTTCCAGGGAGCAATTTGTTATTGAGGGAGGTTAGGCAATTTCTCACTTAAAGTCCACTTTCCCAGGTATGGTGGTTTCAATGAGCGGCCTCCTAGGCTCATGTATTTGAATGTATAATCACCAATTAATGCATTATTTGGGAAGGATAAAGGGTATGCCTTGTTGCAGCGGGTGTGTCACTGGAGCATTTCGAGGTTTCAGAAACCTGTATCCCAGCCTCCACCACTACCTATCTATCTATCTATCTACCTTTGCCTATTACCCATGGATCACAATGTGAAGTTGTCTGCTACTGCTAGAGCATGACGCTCATCTTACTTCCTGCCTGATGGACCTCTAAAACTGGAAACAAGCCACCAATGAAATGAGTTCTTTTGTGAAAGTTCCCTTGGACATGATGGCTCTTTCCAACAGTTGAATAGTAATGAAGACACTAGGTGTGTCAAACTGATAACTGAGATTAGTCACCACACTCCCAAACAAGGTCTTTTAGCTGTGTCTGCCAAGACTTGTGGCAGAAACCTCAGAGACTTCCCAGGCTTGTTTGCTTTATATATTTGGTTAGTGATTGTTGTGGTTAATTTACCGGTATGGTAGTATTTTCTAACCCACTAGCAATCAATCAAGACACAGACACCTGTTATATTTTAAAATAGCCTTAGTTAACCTGGAGCAGGGCAGATATTAATCCTCTAAACTACTTCCCATAGTGGGGCAGGTAAGGCATATCTGCCCCAATCCCATGCCATCTGCTTATAATAATTTCATATCAAGCTACCTTCCATCCACAATCCCAAATAGTTGCTAAATATCATCATCTGAGCCAAGTCTCCATCCATGCAGGCCATGTTTTTCTCCTTCACCTAATCCATGATGCAACCTCCTTCTTCCTCTCTTCTCTTCCCAAGACTCTCTCTGTCTCCCCAAGACCTGGAACCTTAGCCATGCCTATCCCATTTGCCTTGCCCAGGTGTAATGGCCTTTTATTGGTCAAACAGGTTAAGCTCTTAGGCAAGGTAAAGGTGGGGCTGAGCGAACCAACAGTAATTAGCCTCAAAATACACAAGACCAACCTCCAACAAGTAATTTTATTTTATTTTTTTAATACAGGGTCTCAAGCTGTCCAGAAACTTGATATGAATTTCTGATTCTAGCACTTCCTAAGTGTTTGAATTACAGGCAAGCATTGCTGTGCCTGGTTTCTGCAGTGCTGCAAAGGGAACCCAGCCCTTCATGTGTGCTAGAAAGTACTCTACCAACTAACCTACATACCAGCCACATGCTGATGTTCTGTTGTTGTTGTTGTTTTATGAAAATAATATATATGATTTGGGTCCCTGCCAAAATTTTTTCTTAGATTCGAACAATGATATAGTTTGATAAGTGACTACAACTCTTTGAAACCACACACACGGGAGTCAAGCCTAGACCTATTACTGGAGTTCAGCAATGTTTTGTATATGCTTTTCCCATCGGCTCCCCACCCCTTCTTCATTTAGTGCCACTTTTCACTTTCCAGATATGGAGTAATCATGAATTCCAGAGATACAAAGAAATGTGCCTGGTGCATATATCAACACTCTCCTGAAGACTCATGGTTTTTCATTTCTCTGGAGGGCACATGGAATTAACACATTTCATCCAGCTTAACATTTGTCTCCTATTCTGGTACAAATAACTTCCATGGCCACCAAAGTAGTTGGCTGTGTAAATCAGCAGGGGTACAGCAGGCCCTATCACTCTTTAGAGCCTCTATCTGATTTATGAACAGAAGGAAATAAGACAATACAAAAAGTGCTATGCTAGCCAGAAGGCAGTGAAGTGGGATCAAGAATAACACTTTGTTCTGATGGGTGGAAGGTCACAACTAACCCTTCTCTCCCCCTCGTTTAGTGAGCACCAGAGTGCAATTTTGCAGGTGATGATGAATAGGGAGTTGTCTTAGCTTGCAAGGTGCTGGAGATCTCATTTGTTTTATTTTACAAGTCATTTGGCACAATGGGCATAATGACAATGGAATTGGATTCTCATGACTTAAAAAGGCCATCTACTCTGTGCATAAATACATTGGCCCATGTATTTCACTGTCAGGAGCAGGCCATTATCCAGTTATCACTTCCAGTTATAGTAACTTTAATTTAGTATTTTAGTGCTACAGTCAGGCCTATGCAGGAGCTGGATAGGGTAATGCCTGTTCAGCATTTTCTACAGATCTGAAAATAATCTCTGCCATAGTGTCTCCTTTGCAACACACTAAAGACTCATTTGGTTCTTTTTATCATTTCTTCATTTATTCTTTGAGAATTTGATGAATATATACAATGTATCTTGATCTTTTAAAAATCCTGTCTCCTGGCTGGGTATGGTAGCATGTGTTTATAATTCTCTCATTCTGGAAACTGAGGCTGGGGGATTCCTATTACTTTGAGGCCTGTCTGGTCAGCATAGTTGGCATAAAACAATCAGGGGAATTGTGTGAACAAGTTTTAGCAACTGAAACAAACAGATATATCTGGAAATAGGGAGTCTTAATTGAGAAAATGCCTCTATAAGATCCATAAGATCACTCGTAAGCAAGTTTCTAGGTCATTTCCTTCATGGCAGGAGGGGACAGTACATGTGGTCAGTACCAGTCCTGGGCAGATGACCTTAGGTTATATAAGAAAATGGACTGAGCAAGCCATGGAGAGCAAGCTTGCCTCTGCTTCTGTTCCTGACATCCCTGAGTGATCGACTACAGGCTATAAAATGAATCGAACCCTTTCCTGCCCAAGTTGCTTTGGATTATGATGTTTATTACACCAATAGAAACCTAACAATGGCAGGTACCAAGTGAGACTGCTTCAATAAACAAACAAGCAAATTCTATGTGCTATGTATCTTTCATAAGCAAGTATTCTACCAACTGAATGGAAGGTAGGCAATAAATATATGTTGGGCTTAGAGTGAAAATGTGTGTCACCAAAAGGGAAATTATAGCTGTGGGAAGGGAATATAGAAAAAAAAAGAAAATAATCCAAGACAAAAGTCACAGTTCTGTCCTATACTGATTGAAACAGAAAAGTATATAAAATTATGCAAACAGAAGCTATTCTTCACAATCATATCCAAATTGGTGGTTTCAGACACACTTCTTTCATCTTTTACTTCATCCCATGAGCCATGCATTTGGCTTGTTTTCAGAAAGACCCTTCTACATTTCATGATGAAATATGCCCTGCACATTCTCTCCTCCTGAGGTAAATGTGTTTTTCACTGGTTCATTAAATCACTAGGTCTTAAGCAGAGTTCAATTGGAGCCTAATGAACACCTTAGACATAAGCATCATTAAACATACCATTCCTCTCAAATATTCCACATTGGAAAGTCATATGTCCTTAAAATAAACCATGATTGTGTCTGTGAGTCTGCTCAATTACACATATTATAAGAGCCACCTTCTTAGTATTAAACATATTTATCAATGTGTCATTTTATTTTTTTTAATTCGTTTGTTATTTTATTTCTTTTTATTTCTGTCCTCTTTTTTTTCTGGTTATGATTTTAGATGGGGTCTCATGTAGTTCATGCTAGCCTGGAGCTCATTTAGGATGTCCTTGACCTTATGATCTTCTTGCGTCAGTTGCTGAGTGCTATGAATACAGGCATGCGCAACCACCATGATGGCTGGTTGGTTTTATGTGATGCTTGGCCTTTAATCAAGGGCTTTGTGCATATTCTGCAAGCACTCTAGCAACTGAGCTACATCCCAGGTCAGAGCACAGTCATGTATATCTCAGCACATACACATGCTGGACAAGCATTAACATAAAGCTCTCAACTGCCACAGATATCTACTAAAGAGCACCCATAATCAAAATGACTATTGTTACTATTTTTGGTCCTTCAAAAAATAGTTATTTGCCTTGAAATAGTTGTACATCTAATAGCTGCAGAATTGGGGCATTTCAACTTACTGCTCATATAGTACCTTGAACTAGCTGCAAAGAGTGACCGCCTGGAAGCTTCAGATTCCTAGTAAAACTTTAGATACCTTAGGACCACGAGAAGCCAGATGACTGCAAAGCAGGAGCTTCACCAGAGGACTTGGAAAGAGTATATGGTTAGGTAAAAAATGTCTACACTAGTCAGAAGAGGCATAAGAAACCTATCTGCATACAGAACTTGGACTTCATTTCTGTTTTTCTCAGCATACTTTAATATTTGATCTTTAATAGGGTACATATATTGCTGCATTTATACACTCAAGCACACACACACACACACACACACACACACACACACACATACAACATAAATTTTATGCTATGCAGTGTTCTTGATGATGATGAAACACACAGGCAAAGTCTTCATGCTAGGAGACCCTACAGTCTCCTAGAGGAAAATGGGCATAGAAGATTTGTGCCAATGCATCAATAATGAAAATTTAAAGAGGGATGATGTTAAGGAAAAATATGTTGGCATACAAAGATAGACAGTTGGTAAAAATGGTGACAAAGGGTAGATTTGAGGGGACATGTAACTAGAGGAAGAAGTAAGCTTTGACTATCTCAGGGCATAGAGTGGCCATGGCAATAACAAGCTGCCATTGACCAGGGGAGCAAACAGCCAATGTGACAATAGTGGAGTGAGTAAGAATGAAAACAGGCAGATGAATATAAATAGAATAGAGCCAGGTATAGGGAAAAGACTGAGCTCAGCCTTGCAAGAGTTTGTTCTGGTGATCTCATTGGATTTTCAAAACACTGCTCTCACTGCTATTGTTCACTTAGAATGAGGTAAGGAGACCCAAGGATGAAAAGGTTAGCCCTGGTTGACATGCTAAATCTTTACACTCTGGAGTATTGCTTCTGATTTCTTTGATGCCTGAGCTCATTACTGTTCAGATGAAAGAGCCCCAGCTGTTTTCTACTCTATGTAAAGAGAGAGAGCCCTGCCTGCAACAGTTACTGGTTTGATGTAAGGACACAGTAAAGAGAGGAAGAGAAGAACTCCCCTGGTCCTTTTCACACCAGCTTTGACTATGGCTTACTGACGAGATCCCAGGGTATTTGTTTCTATTTCTGATTCCCTGAAGAAAGGTACTAATGTAGATAATGTAAGACTTCCGTTCAATTCAGGTTTAGAATCTGATCACCACTGCTTACTCTTTGCACTACTTTGAGAAAGTCATTCAATGTATCCGAGTCTCAGATTCCATCTGAGGTGTGGAAGGTCAATTGAGAGAATGTACTTGACAAAATATTATATATCTTTAACCACTCTATAACTGTTGGTATTCTGGCTAATGACTACAGTCTGAATTCTGTTCTTTATAGTACAGAGATGAAAATACAGAGGACACATTGTCATCATAGATGCAGTGGAAGTCTCACCTCCATCCCGGACTTCCTCCCAAGGCTTAATGACTTTGAGAGGAGTGATTAGGAAGCTGTGGGGAGTAAGGAAAACAGTCACATTAACATGAAATTGGAAAGGCAATTTAGTGAAGGATTGGCTAGGAAGCTTTTCTCCAAAGAAGTAGAGAGTAGGACCAGTCTTTCCTGGTCTTGCCATCTTCCTGGCAAAAGGCTCTACTCTTGTGGCAAAAAGCAGAGCTAGAACACATGTTAGAAAGATCATCTCTTTCTCAGTGTGATTATTTATGGACCTAGAAATGTTGAATTCTGCCAGTTCACGATTGTTTTGTATTTTACAGGGCCTATTCAGTTTAATCTCAGGAGCCACACAGAAATGTCACTAGGGTCTATCCATCCAAGGATTTGTTTGTACTTTAATACTTTCTTCCTGTGTTAATGGGAGAGGAAACCGCAAACTCCTAGAGGATAACTGTCTGTTTAGTATACTTAAGAAGATGGGGTGATTAGAACACTGCAGTGAGACATCTTTCAACAAACAGAAAATAGAAACAATCTATTTGTCTAGAGAATTTTTAAGGACTTTATTTAAATCAAGAGGGTGATTTACAGTTTAGCATATAAAATGAATGCATGCATGTGATATCCCCTCCCCATGAGAGCACAGGTCAGAAGAAGAAGTTTACCAGTTGACACTTGTAAGATTCTAAGATATGAATACTGCTCCATCTGTGGAACACACAGGCTGTGTTGTTATGCCCTGACAGATGAATTTTGCTGCTGCTAAGAGCCCTGTCAGAGTAAATCAACCTGCGAATACAGAACTGTGACATCTTGTTCTCTTTGGTACACAGTGTACCACTGTAGTCATTATCTCAAAGTCCTTTCACTCCAAGGAGCATCAGTGTTTAATTATCTTCTTTTATGAGGCCTCATTTGTAGACATCATTCTCTCTCAGATTTGGCTTTGCTGAGGAAAAGTAGGTCATTATTTTCAAGTCTGTCTATCATTGTGCTGAACAGTAAGCCTCTCTGCAGTACCCTATTAAAAAGAGCATCTTGTGGAACCAAAACTCTGTGTTCTTGCCTCAGATTCTTTATCTATCAGTTGACAGATGAACTCATTTCCCAATTCCTACAGGTCTTTGGTGCTCACAACAAGGCCCAGGAGGAGAGGGCAGTAACACGGTTCGGTTCAATCCAGCAGGTAGGTCATACCCTTCAACACAAAGGTCTAACTAATTCATATTCATATTTTGAACAGAGTTGCAGTTTTGAATCACTTGAAAGTGGGTTCTCGGAATCCTAGTGATGAAGAGAATTGCATTTAATGTATGATGAGAAGGTTTCTCTATTCCAGGATTTATCCAACTGCGAGCTGTGGACCAAATCCAACCTGACACTTGTCTTAGTGTGTTTCAGGGGTTTTCTGGAACACACTGTGCTCCTTCAGTTAAGCATGCACTGAGGCTGTTTTCAGCAACAGAGGCAGAGTAGAAAAACACAATGGAGAATGACAGTGCCATAGAAAACCCTGGTCCACCTCTCCAGAGACTGTCAAAGTCACCAAGTTAAAAAGCCCTTTGCCATTGAACTAGGGTTTTCAGACAACAGTGGAGGAATTATTCAGAGCTGAATCTTAATATGCTATTTACAAGTTAAAAGAGACACAGCCCTTTCCAATGCTCATGTTTCATTGTTCATTTAAACAAGCACTCTCTAACATAGAAGCCAAACCACGTTCTTCCTGGGTGTTTGCACACATACAATGAATGTGTATGGGTATGTGTGCTTCAGAGAAACATGGTTTCTTACTTTTTTTTTCTTGTATTGTCGAATGAGGCATCAACTCTCAAGCTGTTGAACACAGCACCCTAGCCTATGCTGACTTCACAGTTGATTAGTGAAGATGAAAATTTCAAGGTGCTCAAGCTTCTTCAAACATGAGGAACTACTTAAATATTTAATAAAGAAGGAACCAGTACCTTTTCCTTAGCTGAGACTTCTCAAGTTTCCAGAATTACATGGTATCTCCAACAGCACTGTGGTAGCTGATTCAGAAGAGGGATGGTGTGAGTGCTACTGCACATAACAGGTCCTGTTTTCTTCTGTTTCAGAGACGCTTAACACATATAATTCTACATCGAGAGAAAATAATGATCTAGCTAAAGAGCACTTTGCATTTAGCACAGACACAGCTGACTGTCTTTAACCAAATGAAGAAATAATTGTTTTCTCTCACTTTCCTTAATCCCTGTTTATATGCGCACATTTGGTAAAATGCACCACCATGCCTGGAGAAATGTCTCAGTGGGTAATTACTTGGTCAGCAAATTGAGAACAGTGGATAAATCTCGAGAACCTTTATAAAGCCAGGCAAGCATGATAGCTCCTGGGACTCATGAGACAATAATAAGGGGTCCTTGAGGCAAGCTAGCTAGGAAGATGGAAAAGAGTTACTGATAGTTCTGCTCCCCAAGTGGCCTTGCTTCAACAGATGAGTAGAGAGCCACAGATGAGAAAAGACACCCAAGTTAACCTTGGGCCTTCACCGGTATGTATACACATAACATTCATACCTCACACATGTGGATCCTCCTACAAGCAAGTATTTATATGTGCATAGACATACATGTGCAAAAAATAATAAAGATAAAATATATAAACAATATGTACCTCCCTCTCTCATGGTCAAGCACAGTTGAGAGTGATATTTTCATCTGGCAATAATAAAGAGCTAGTTTTAAGACTACAGATATGAGAATTTTGAGTACTCATAAGTGGCTATATTTCTAAAATGATACTTTTCCTACCTAGAATCCATTTACCAATGCCAAATTAAATATTGTAGTCATTTATAGCAAAAAGAAATAACAAGATACACATCTCTACTAGGAATTCTCATGTTTTCATGTCTTTTTCTCCTGAAGACCCAGACGTGATCTGAATGCCCAATGCCTAGCCCAAGAACTTACCCACAATCATAATCCTTTCATAAAGTTCTGTTAAATGGAAAACAGCTCCGTGTGTGGAATGGCTGCTTGAATTTTTCTCTTTTGACATCTGTTTAAAATGAGAGATGACATCATCCGTCACTTTAACCCTGTGGTGCTGTGCTGTTCCTTGGTGTTCCCAGACTTCATCTGACAGTGTTTTTTGGGATTCAAACCTACATGTTTCCTCCAGAGACTGTGCTGGGAGGTATGCTTATAAATCTAGGACACTGGGCCATAAAATGTATAGTTTTGTATTCTGTCTTTCTTCTATGAGCAAATGAATTCTTCACCACAAATTTCTGCAAATGTAAGTAAGCAGAGCCACAAGTTAAAAAATTCAACAAATATAGATTCAATTAACTGAAGCAATTTGGGGAATATGTAGAATTTTTTAACATTATGAGGCATAGGTACACAGATAAGACTGGGATATCTGCCGATTTCATCATTTTAATTGACAATGAGCTGTTTTAATGTCAATTTCCAGCAGCATCCAATTTATACAAATAATGATGATGATGATGGTGGTGATGATGATGATGATGATGATAACGATAATGATGATAAATAAGGCCATTGGTAGGTAGGAAAGTTGTGGGACATTTCCTCAGATCATTTCTTTCTTTTCTTATGTTGGTCCTTCGTTGTTTGTCTTAACACTAGGTTATATAGCCCTAGCTGGTCCAGCACTAGTTTTGTAGGCGAGGCTGGCCTGAAATTTACCTCAATCTTCTTGCTTTAGGTTTCTGAGTGCGGGAATTATAGCCATGGACCATCGAGCCCAGCTCCTCAAGGCATTTCTATTGCTCTTTATTATTTAGGAAAACTTTCAAACAACTTGAAAATTTAGAAGCAATTCTTAATTTATTATCCAAATTCCCCCCACCCCCTGGTGTGTGTCTGTGTGTGTGTGCGCGCACGTGCGCACGTGAGCGCATGTGCACTATATATTTTAGGCTACTTAATGCTTAATGTAATATAAACAAAAAATAGCATGAAGTTAATGCATGTGGTAGAAACACATATACTAGGGATTTGAATTTGATCAAGCACTTTTTACATCAATTTATAACAAAATGATACAATTCATTGTTATTATTAGCATCTTGGGATAATGAGCCAGTAGATTATTTCCTCTTTGTAGTCACTCAGTGCTCCCTCTTGAGCTCAGCCCTAAGAATGACAACTATGCCCTTGAATGTGTTGATGAAAGTGATTTCTTCCCTACTGATCTCCCTCTTTAATGTGGGCCATCGAAATTTCTTTTTTTATTTTATTTTATTTTATTTTATTTTATTTTTCTTTTTTTAAATTTTATTTTATTTTTAATTAATTTATTCTTGTTACATCTCTATGATTATCCCATCCCTTGTATCCTCCCATTCTCCCCTCCCTCCCATTTTCCCCTTATTCCCCTCCCCTATGACTGTTCCTCAGAGGGATTACCTCCCTCTGTATATGCTCATAGGGTATCAAGTCTCTTCTCAGTGACCTGCTGTCCTTCCTCTGAGTGCCACTAGGTCTCCCCCGCCAGGGGACATAGTCAGATGTGAGGCACCAGAGTACTTGAGAAAGAGAGAGGGATTTGACTTTCTCAAGTACTCTGGGGCCATCGAAATTTCATGTGGAACTAGTGGAGCAATCTCAGCCCTATCAGAGAGAAGGAGTGTCCAAATACCCAGGTAGTACATTAGTCAAGCAAGCAAGATAGCAGTAATGCACAAATAGGAATTTGTTTGAGTTTCATAAACACAAGTTTGAGCTCTGTTGGACGTGACTCTGAGTTATCATTTTTTTTTCAGTCTAGATGCTAACTTATCGATGGAAATACTGAAGCAAAAGTACTCCTCAATAATTTCCATTCCATAATTTAAGCTAACCAAACACAAAATTTCCCATTTTATTTAACAAGGAAATGGTTAAAAAAAATACCTACCATATGACCACCTATAGCTCCTTGGTATATCCTCTACAGACACAAAATCTTACTCCACAGAAACTTGCTCAGGTATGTTCATTGCTGCAGTATTCACAATAGCCAAGAAATGGAAACAAACTAAATGCCATTAGATGAACTAATGGATAATGAAATGTGGTAGATGGACATTATTGTATTGAAGAGCATGGAATAGTGTTCAAACATAAAAAGAAACAAAATCATGAAAAAATTTAAGTAAATAGATAGACCTAGAAAAAGCATGCTGATTGAAATAACCAAGAACAAGAAAGACAAATGCCTCATGTTCTTTCTCATTTGGGATTCCTAGGTCCATATTATCTTCAGATGTGAGTCTATAATATAGAGTAACCACAAAAAAACTAGATAAGTATAACTACTACCTCTTTCAGATAATCCTCACTTTACAGGAAATGGAGACTAGAACACACAGAAACCTAGAACTGGAAACAATACTGAAATCAAGACATGGTAGGACGCTCAGAATCAATGGACACATCAAAACCTGACCACTTCCATCTGTGGCTCAGGGAATGTCATAGAAAGGGGAACAAAAGACTGTAAGTGTGCTAGGAAAGACCAGGAAGTGTGCTAAGAAACAGTTTTCCCAAGAAAAGGCTGCATAAGCATAATTGGGGTGACAGTACTACCCAATAGACATGTTAACATTACAAAGAGGATATTTCACAGTGTATCACTGTGTATCCACAGGCAATTAATGATTTCTGGGAGAAAAAGTATTTGCCTTTCTTAGGGTTGAACCCTGTTACCGATTATCCAACGCAGAGTGTTCAGCTCAGTGTGTGTGTGTGTGTGTGTGTGTGTGTGTGTGT
>OU015746.1:59557381-59589871 GCA_907169655.1 Acomys percivali | reverse complement strand
CTTCTTCTTCTTCTTCTTCTTCTTCTTCTTCTTCTTCTTCTTCTTCTTCTTCTTCTTCTTCTTCTCTTCATCACACAGCCTAATCATGTAGCTAAGGCTGGCCTTCCCCTGACAACAGTCCATCTGCTCCAGCTTCCCAAGTGCTAGGATTATGAATATTCATCCCACACCTGGCAGGCCTCCTCTTCCACTTCTTATAGTGGCATGAATGCCATCTTGAGAATCACTCGCTCATGAACTGATGACGTTCCAAACATTCACTTTCAAACATTTTCAGGATTGGAGTTTCAATGTATAAACTACATGGAGAGTAGTTACTGAGCATTTTCCAAACAAAGTTGCATAGCAGATACATCACCTATACAGTCTTAGAAGTATTTCTTCCCCAACACAGAGAACAGATGGCCACAGATTCACAAGAGAAAATTTTCCTTTTCACTTGTCAAATATTTAAACTCAAAATTATATAAAACATTACTTTTTCCTTTGAAGAAGGTAAAATAAATTTCCAGAGCTTAAATTAAACCAGAGTTTGGTGCAATTTTATTAACATTTCTCTACACAAAGGCTAAGGTTATAGAAATAATACAGAAATGTTCAAAATCTGATGCTGATATTAAAGTCTTCAAAGAGTTCCTAAATTTTATGTTTTGTTTTAATGTAAAAAAATACAAGTAAAACCATCTGCTGTTTGTTCTAGAAAGGTGATGACACATCAGCTTTATTTGTAGTAGTGCAGTTCATTTTAATTGCTGTGATCTCTACAAACTGCCCCCGCCCCCTGCCTCCAGGACTAAAGTTACTAAATAGATTATTTTACAATGAACAGCATCGCTCAACACTGGTCATTAATGACATCTGCAGGTAACAAGGCTCAATGTATTAAGATTAGCTCTTCAAGTCAGAGACTGTACTAAAAGACAGATGCTTTTACACACACACACACACACACATACACACACACACACACACACACACTTCCTCAAGCAATGCAAATGCTTTCTATAATAACCTATATTTTCACCTTCAATAATCTTTGCCTTCCAAAGAATATTATTTTATCAGATTTTTGCTTTAGATGCACAAATGTGACACCTTGCGAAAGACTATAACCTAATTGAAACTGTCTTGAATGATTTCATTCTTGGCAACCTTTATTACAATATCTATTTTTACACCCACCTTGTTTTCTCCATTTTCCAGGTGGTTAAGGTTTCCAAGTTTGAAATAAATTACACTTTTCATTTTTCAAGACTCTGGATAATTTGAGCGGTCAGTTTAACTTTAAAAATTCATAGTGAGAATGTAAAAATGAAGTAAAAAATTTAGTAATACATTAGA
Organism: Acomys percivali; assembly: GCA_907169655.1. Taxonomy (NCBI): domain Eukaryota; kingdom Metazoa; phylum Chordata; class Mammalia; order Rodentia; family Muridae; genus Acomys; species Acomys percivali. The sequence goes on along the minus strand of OU015746.1, from coordinate 59,588,530 downwards.
ACTGACAATAAGAGGGAAATGAAGGATCAGCTGATGTAGTTCTAAATATTAAGACATGATAAAATTATTTTAAATATGAAAAGAAGAAAATTCTTAAAGATATCTTCCTCCACATGCAAATATTAAAGCTAATAATTCAGGCCCTTTATCTGTTTCTCTATGCAGTAAGGCAGAATGTAACTCCCACAAACTTTCAATGTTTATACTATGTATTACAGTACCATGAGAAAGTAGACCAAAGTTATGCATTCCCCAACCAGGGCCCATTAGCATCCTTCAAGATGGCCCAGTTCTTTTATTTTTTTAAAACATTTTCAACTTGACATAATCTATTCTCACCATTTCTCAGTTTCTCTTCAAGGAGGCCACTCTTTCTATCTTACAACCTCAGCTCTCCTTACAGACATTTCCTTAAAAGGTGTAATAATTCTCTATATTGATCTTATGTTACACAAACACATGAATAAATCATCACCCTGAAACTTTAAATCACAAGCAAGCCACACTGAATCGCATGGAGAAGATGCTCTTGCATTAAACACAGTCAGTTGTCTTAGGAGCTTCATCTCCTTGTTGGAGATTCAGGGTGAGACTTTGGCTTATTAAATGTTCACACATGGACACATATTATTTCACCCTAAAGGAATCCAGAGTATTGCCCTGATATACTTATTTGTTTAAGGGTCAGTTCAGAATTTTTCTCAGATTCCATGTGGTCTCAGGTCAATTTCTCAAATACCATTTTGTTATATTCAATACTTGACATTTTACAACTACTTTTTTGAATAAGTGTTCTTAGTTCTTTCCTGAATTTGAATAGTACACAGTGAACACCTGTGCACATAAATCCTCTGCACATTTATTTCTTTGAGATAAGTTAAGGAGAATAAAATTCGAAATCACAGCAAGAGTATTTAAAATTTGGTATTAACACACTGCTCTCAAATTATTTTGCATCACTGTTATTTGGTAGTTGAGTAGTTTTAAATATCATTGCCACCACTGAAGGTTGACACTTGGTCAGTGTGCAGGTTAGTTTTTTTCTTTTTTTTTTCTTTTTGTCACTTTGACATAGACTAGAGTCATCTGCAAAGGGAGAATGTCAATTGAAAAAGTACTACCATCAGATTGGCCTGTGGGCAAGCCTGAAGGATCATTTTCTTGATTATTTATCTGTGTGAGATGTGGCCCGGAGATTTAATCAAATGTGAGAAGGATAAGCACAATAAGAGCCAAAGATGACCAAGATCAGAGGATGGCCCACCAGGACGGGAGCTCCTACAGGCGTGGCCAGCCAGGCAGTATCTGTCAGGATCCACAGTTATGTAAGTGTTACAGGAAAGCAGCTAAGGGAATAGACCAACCACCTGCTGTGGCTGCATTTCAAGGAAACATTTCCACAAAAATATTTGATGAACCAGATTGTCTATCCATTTAATGTGTTGGAAAGCAAGAGAGATAGTTCTCTGAAGTATAAAGATGGGATTTTTCTCTTAATTTCAAAACATAAGAAAAGGAATTTTTATATGGTGAAGCTAAATTTCTATTGGCTTATTACTATCACTCAAAGTGTCAGAACATAATTTATTTTTAAATAGGAAGAAAGGGATTGGTGAGATGGCACACTGATTAAAACTACTTGCTGGACATGAGACCCTGGGTTCAACATCCAGTACTACAAAAAATGAAATAACATTAAAAATGATTTTTTAAAAAAGGCTATGTACTTCCCTTCCAAAGGACCTAAGTAAAGTTTCTACCACCCACATGGTCCAACAATAATGTTTGGTAACTCCAGTTCCAGAAATTTTAATACTAAAGGACAGTTATAAAAAAAAGATAGGTTGTTACTCTGGGAAATTGAACATGATTTCCATTTGTGTACAAGGTTTGAGTAGCAGGAACACTTGTCTATAAGACAGAGGGCATATGTCCCTTCTCAGGACAAGAGAAAGATGACTTCGTTTCCTCTTATGTTGTTGTGCTGTTGTCTCTGAGATGTAAGAACAGATAGTGCCCATCCACATTGTCAATCGTTGTTTTTACTCAATCTATAAAGCCATTGTCACACCCAGGAATAGTGTTGTAACAGCTACCTAAAAATTCTAGTCTCAATTTCTGTAGGCAAGTCCTAGAGACATCTAGCAAGATACCAGTGACTGCTTAAAACCCACAAGACATTAGACTAGATCATAGAAAAAAGAGAGGTCTTAGAAACAACATTAAAACAAAGTGTTTTAAGCAAGAAATAACTGGAATAATAGCTAATTTTTTACCAGCACCACGAGACACCCATAATCACAGAAAATTAGATTCTATAAATGATAAGGATTAAGAGATTAACTAAGATCTTTAATATAAATACCATAATTAAAATTAGGAGTATTTATCTTGCTCTCAGTATTTAGTTACCTGTACTTGTGTAGGCTGGGCCCATGTGAGATTCCCCCACCCATCATAGTATAACTATTGATGTTCTTCTTCTTCTTTAGGAAGACATGCTGAGACATCATGAATGTAAGTAACTTACTGACATTTTTTGGAGATACTATCTCACAGTAGACTTTCTTCTCTTCTAATTCTTACAATCTCTCTAGGAGGTGGGGGAAAACATTTTAGACAAACAAAAACCTGATTGAGTTTAATACTAAATCTTAACAAAACATTTTAAAACAAAAAAATAAATTCAAATGCATAATGTGAGAGATAAGAAGGAAAGTCTAAGGAAGTTGCAAAGGAAGGGGTATCTACACTCACATATACTCTCATATAACCAAATATTTGTATAATTCAGCAGTAATAATGTCTTGAATTAAAACTATGGGGAAATATGTTATATTTAATAGCAAAAAGGTAGATAGAAGGTAGACACAAGGTACCAGGCAGAAGATATTATGTTATACGGAGTTTATTAAATGAGCATGGGGGAGAAGGAAAAGGAGGGAGAGTACCCCAAAGAGACAGAGAAAGAGAGAGGGAGCTAGAGAGAGAGAAAAAAGTGGAGAGGATAGAGAGAGGAAAAGTAGAGAGCAAGCCACTTGGTGGTTTGTTCTTTTAAACAGCCCTGGGCTGGGCCACACCCCTGTGGCAGGTAAGCAATGACATCACCGGTAGGGGAACTGAAGCAGAATACTAACAAAATCTACATATTATTCCAATACTGGATGAAAGTCGCTACTGAATCATCAGAGTTTAAGAGTCAAGAACCTGGCACAGTTCTATAATCCCAGCCTGAGGATAGCCTGAGTTACAGACAAAAGATTGCCAATAAATGAATAAATAAATCCCATCTGAGAAAACACAAATAAAAAAGATTATTCCATGGGTTGTCCTTTTCATAAAGGCAGTTTTTTAAAAAGACCTAAAAGTTCCCTAATTCTTACTGGTGGGTTCAGATCACCAAATGCCTGCAATATTATTGTCTGAGGTATTTCTTTCTCTACCAGACAGGCAAATTTATTAGCAGTTATATGCTTTTTAAAAACTGACCCCACGCACCACAAAGATCTCGCTGTGTTCTATGTTTTTTAAGGTATGTGGAAGGAAGAATAAAATAAATATCTCTTTGCCTCTGAAAGTTAAGCCTTCATTAAAATCACAGTCCAAATGCTATAGAGTCTTAACTGCTTTCGTGATATTGTAATTTCCCCCAGCTAATATCTCCCCTCTTTTCTATGACAAACGTAATGGCAGTCCTTAGTATCCTGCGGTGCTAGACACTCCACTACCATGGTGGATTCAGAGCTCATGTTCCTGGTTCCTAAATGAGAAAATGCAGACGTTTGTCCTCAAAGATCTTTCGCTAGGGATAGGTTAAGTCCCCGCATAGCACGAGGGGAGGAGAGTAGACAATGCAAGGAAGAGCTCAGAAGCACTGAATGTAAATGAACATTAATCATGAAAAACACTGATTAAAGCATAATGATGTAAAAGTTAATCTAGCTACTGTGCAATTAACTCAAAATTACAACCATACATTGTATGTGTAATCACATCCTAAGAAACTTATTACATTTTAAGAAATGAAACAGCTTTAACAGGGTGCTTATGCACGGCTGCTAACAGATAGCTCTACCCATTTGATAATTAACTTTTTAAGGCTACTTCACATTTTGTGTTCCTAATTAATGCCTACTTAATTTTTGATACATTCTATATTAGGTTAAGTGCCAATTAAGTGCTGTGCAAGCTCTATGAGTGGGGAAAAAAAATCTCTAAATCTCAAAAGCCATGTGATTTTATCATTAGATGGTTCAATAGAGTCTGACTCAGAATAGCACTTCTCTTACAAACACCCTAATACATTTATTCTCAAATAAGATTCTTCAACAATGTAATGTAATAGACAGGAGTAGCTTCTTATGAAAGCAAAAGATCACAAAGCCAACTGGTGTTGCAGAATATTTTATGACACTGTGAACCATAAGATTGTGTTGTTTACTGGAGAAACCTGCTTCTAGCTGTGGTGTGGCTCAGCCCTATCACACACCTTTAATCAAAGAATTTTCTGCTTGAATTAAATAAAAGCAACCATAGGTCAGGAGGTGGAGCAAGCAACCAGCTGACACGGAGTGAGCATAGAAAACACCATAGAGAGTAAAAGGAAGTCAGGAGGATGCATAGAGAGACACACAGAAAGTAGAAGGGAAGGACATGAATACACTGAACAAGGGATGACCGGCACACAAAGAAAGAACAGAGTGGAGCCGCATGAGGTTTTATCGTACTGCCAGGAAAAATGAGCTACTTAGAGTTAATAGGTGACTTACTTCTATTTAGAAAAAGTGTTTCTAGTCTGAGATTGACCATGGCTAGGTGTCATCATGCAAAGTAAACCTACTGGTAAAAAGATGAGAAGATGGTTATATTTTTCAAGAGACCTTCACTAGAAGTATCAGCTATATTAAAGTGGAACACCAAGACGATGAGTGGAAAGGTTTTACGAGCCATAGAATGAGGATGTCGGCTTTCAGAAAACGTCTTGTAGACATGGAAAAGGTTTTGAACCCATGAAATTTCCACAATACAGTTGCCTATGTAAGACATGCACAAGACCATAGCAGTGAGCATAGTAATATGAAAGGGGAAGTATTTCTCAAAGCTACACTGGAAGACAAAAGTGACAGGAAATGACTACTAAGAGAGGGAGAATTAATTTTCTGCAGGGACAAACCTCTGTTAGGTTATTCAACCCTAAATAGTCAGCCATAAACACACATATACGTGCTAACACTAAGTGGATACGTTGATATATATATTACACACACACGCACACACACACACACACATATATATATATATACCATATGTGTGTATATATGTACATAGTATAATTATAGAAACATGTATATGTATATACACACACACACATACACACACAGAGAGAGAGAGAGAGAGAGAGAGAGAGAGAGAGAGAGAGAGAGAGAGAGAGAATTCAAGAGGAGGCTATGGAAAGAGTGAAGGAGGAGATGGAGGAACAAAATATGATAATCAAATGTACTTACTTAGGCATAAAATTTCAAAAAAAACCTTTAAATATGAAAAAATGGTAAGTGTATGATAGGTAAACAGTTCATGAACCAAAGTTCACAACAAAGGCAGATTACCATTCACTTTCTGATGCCCTGAGGTGCTGGTAACCCATTGCTTCCTCCTAAGCTTAATCACATTCTAGTTGGTAATAGCAGCATTATTACTGTTGTCTTGTAGAAATAAGACTTTACTAATGGATTGTTCTCTCCTGTCACATCCACTCCCTTCATGTGTCTATGATAACATCCAATTAATGGTATTCCAGTATAGCTCCTTTTCATCATCACTGCTGTGTAGCATTCTATTTTATCAAGATATTGGAAATTAGCATCCATGTGGTTGTCAGTGAACATTATCACTGTTACTTCTTACAGTTGATACACATGGTGACATTCTAGGCACTTTTTGTTTTTAAATGTGGACTGAAATCTACAAGTGCTTCCTGAGAAGAAAGAAGGGAGGGAGCTGTTGCCAGGATGTAAAGTGAATAAATTAATAAGAAAATAATTTAGTACATAGAAGTTCAGTGTAAAATCAGGGAAAAGCAGAGCTGCTCTTTTTACTATATTGATTTATGATTTTGGCGTAGGAGTCTTCTATGATCCCAGTGACAGCAGACAGCCATTGAAGTGGAAGTATAAAATGATTGACCCAATATTATGAATTGCTCTAACCCAGTTGAGATACCTTTCAATATGTTTTAGTTCAAATTAGCAATTCTCTTTTTCCTCCCTTTCGAACACAGTCCTTTTATTTATATTTAAATATTCCTCATGGTTTTCTGCATTTTTGAATTGGGTATATTTTCCTTAACAGGAAATTTTTGTTAGCTCCTTCAAAGTCAGCGAAAGTGTGCCCTTCTGACATCATTCCAATATATGCATCTCTCAGTTTATTACTATGTAACCTTGTGGAAAATTTGAAGACGCTTTCCAGATCACATTAAATTTAGGCTGTAAGGGCCAAAGAGAAGGTAAGCAGGTGAAACCACCTGCCATGAAAGCCATATAACCTGAGTTTGATACCTAGAACCTATGGTAGAAAGAGAAAACCTACTCTTCTGACCTCCAATGAACACTCTTAACATTGGTTTTCTATTTCTGTGAAGAGACAACATGACAACATGACCATGGTAACTTATAAAGGAAAATATTTAACTGGGGCTGGCTTAGAGTTCAGAAGTTTCATCCATTATCATCATCGTGGGTAGCAAGGCAGCATGCAGGCAGACATGGTGCTGGGGACAGAGTTGAGAGTTCTACATCTTGGTCTCTTAACTGTAGTCTCCTGTAAAGTCAAAATGATATTACATACTTCAACATGAAGTGGCACAGAATATATATTACCACTCCAAAGTGGAGGAAAGAGAGCATAGTGAGGAAATACTGGACCAAAGCAAGACCAAAAACAAGCTGGACAATCTTTAGTCTCTGCATTGACATGTCTGATGCCAAAACTCTCTTTAGAACTATAACTCCTTTCAGGTTTAACTGCAGCACATTTCTTTCTCATGCAGACTGTTTCCAGTCCCTCTAAGCTTTCCTGAGCATGGCTCTGGCATCTCCAATATTTTCATTCAAACCACCACAAGGACCATGGTCCATATGTGAGCCTACACCTTCCCACCACAATGATACCGATCAATACATTTTAAGAATAAGTTCTAGGTTGATCAAATGTGGAGTCCTATCATTTCCTATTCTGTAGCACTCAGAACAGTGAAAGGCTTGTTGTATGCTTAAGGAGTATGGTCAAAAAGTACTTCTAAAAATGGTTAATTCCATGGCTGTGTAGCACAGTGCCTGGTTTTAAGACCAACTTCAGAAACATAAGTACTTAGTAAAAATACTACAGATTATTATTTTAAATACTTTTTAGCTTAACTTTTCCAAATGGTGCTCTGTGTTTCCTAAAATAATAACATAACCAATGTTAACCAAACATCACAATACAAAACATGTGAGCTGTAGAAACGTAGTATTTTACCACAACATTTTCAACTCAGATAAAATTATGTCTCAGAAATGGAACTTACCGTATCTTGAAAAATCATCAAATATTTATTCACTACAGAATTCTGATAAGTTGTTTGTTTCTGTTTTATCTCAAGTAGAATCAGTTGCCTCTTCCCACTCCTTCGAATTTTCTTGATACATCAGTGTGCTGATAATATCCATGAAAGTGAACCATTACCCTTATATTAATAATTCAAATTAATTAATTGCATCATGGTATGTTGTTCTTTGGAATGCTGCTGGTGTCAGAAAGTTATTTTTTCCCTCCTCAACCATCTTTGTGTTTATAAGAAAAGACATCATAACTGTATACGGAATGTGACTGTGCAATGTGCTCAGGACAATCTCAGCTTCAACTCTTTAGTCCTATGTCCTGCAAACCAGAAAACTGCTGTTTGGGATGCGTAACTCACTCATAGTATCACTAGTATTTCTGTTCAAAATTGTTATGGCATTAATTCTTGAATAGCCCTTGAATGGGGTTTGTTTTGGTGTGTATGTTTATTTGTCTTAAGATAGGGTCACATACAGCTCAAGTTCACTATGTCACAGAATGGCCTTGAACTTCTGATTCTCCTGTTTCTGCCTCCCAAGGGCTGGGATTGTAGGCATATGTCACTATTTAAGCTATGCACTGCAAGAGATTGATGCCAGTGTAAAAATATTTAAGCTAGAGCATCATTTTTCCAACTGACCTACATTTGCAGTCTTTTGAACATATTTATAGGTATCTTTTGGTTCTCCGGAACTTATTTCCTTTGTTGTATTTTTCTTTGTATAAATAGCACCTGGCTAATGTCTAGGTTTATTCTTTTGCCTCAGTCTATGTAGCCTCAAGCCTACTTGGGTCCAGGTCTTCTGAGACCTTTTCATGAGCTATGTAAGACAATGTTTCATCTTATACTATTTTTAGTGTGCTTGCATATCTGTCTTTTGATGTATATTTCTATTCTGCTCAAGTGGTCATATCATCTGGAGATTAAGAATACAGATATCCAATTTCCCCAGAGGTGCTGCTTTTATGTACAAAAGGAAGATTTACTTTATTAGATTGTCTATTTGTCCTTAGAGCAAATACATCTATCCAAAATGACCAATACCTCACATAATGAAAATGATACCTTTTTCTCATTTTAAATATTGGCATTGAATTCCAAACAGTCACAATTTTAATGTCATTTTTTTTTCCCATAAACTTTTAAGATAATAATGACTTATCAGAGCTCAGATAGGTTATCAACTTAGAAGAAAATTGTGTTTCCTGTTGCACTGGAACACTTGACTTGCTTTTAATTCCAAAATCCTATGCCCTGTTGGTATTTTAATTTATACAAACAAACTACATGGTACTTTTGTTTGATACATATTTTCAGGTGGAAATACAGAAACCCTCATTTCAATAACGTACAACATACCCTGATAAATATACATATTTTAATCTATTTGATTTTATTTGGATCCCCTCATCATTCCCTTGGAGGTCTTTTCACCATTTTTTGGGTACATGGACCATATCTAGTCATCCACTCAGTCACAATGAGCTACATCTAAGCAGTGACAAAATGGCAACTATAATCACATTACCTGGACCCCTCTCTGCTTTGCAAGCAGTATTAGCAGAAGCTTCTGGAAATGATGAGCATTAGCTTTAAAGAATAAATACTACCAATATTTGAAAGGTTTTTAAAAGATCTATTAGCTAGAAAGTCTGTTTCCATCAAATTTGGATTGTTAATAGGTAGAAAGAAGGAGAAAGGAGAGAATTTAGGTAGCTTCATATTGTATATTCACCATAAAATAATTGAACAAAAATTTATAAATTAAATGTACTCATGAGAACATATATTCATTATAAATATATTTATATGTATTTCATAAGAGGAAGGGGATAGATTATCCTATCTTCAGTAAAAAAATTATGACCTATTTATGTTGTTATAACTCAAACTGAGAATTTTGACATGATGGAATGCATATATATGGTAAAGGTAGAAATATAAGTGACACTGAGGATGTCTTTTTGAGTAGTGACAGATGTATTCACTAAGCTCTCATGTCCGCAGAGTGTTCTACTCACAGCGACAATGACAAAATTGACAAAGTCACCACTGTATTAGTCCATAAATATAGGCCAAGATCCCTTTTGTATCCCTTATAAGTGGAGTGAGATCAGCAAATTTCCAAAACCTCTCTGTGGATCTGCAAAAAATTCATTTGCATATCCTCTAATGATCTCCAGATAGAACAAAAACATAACTACATGCCAACTTATCCCAGTGTTAGAGATGTCTGGAAATGCTGTGCATTTTGTTTTATACATATTTGTAACCATAAATGCAATTGGAAATTCTCTCCTGAACTTCTCTGCAGTGTTCCCTAAGATGCTGTCATTACACACATATAAATCCGTGTTGGAGCATGACACCAGGCGTTGTCTACTTCTGCATATCCTACAAATGGTACTCACAGGAAACACTCTACAATCTCTCCTTCATTTCATATATAACTAACTAGTCTACCTACCTCTGCTACTAACTTCTTTTCACATATTTTCCTCGGTGTTAAACCAAAAAAGATTTAATTTTTCCGTGAAGATAACAATTTATAATAATGAAGCTTCTATAGAATGGTATTCAAGCAAAATCATTGCAAATTAATTTTAAAAATGAATACAAGGGAGAAATTGAGACAAGTGACTGTAATGGCTAAAGAGCATCTCATGTTTTCTCAGTCCTAGCATGGAGTAGCCACTGCATAGCTTAGCTTTCATTTTTATGGAGACAGACAGTCAAAACCTATAAATCCTTTTCTATTGTTTTACAGACTAGTCTATATACTGATCTTGTGGACCAGGTCCTAGTGGGTAGTGTTTCCATCAGAAATGCCAAAAATAACATCAGGGCTTTGAGACCTTAGCTTTTGTCTCAGAAAGATTACGGACCATGGTGGAAAAAAAATTAACTAAGCCTCAGTGTGAGCCTGTGTGGGAGCAAGCTCTTCTTATTAGCACACAGGACTTTAATATCCAGGAACCATCTCCCTGGCAGTCAATTCACTTAGAAAAATAAAATGTCACTTAATTGGCAGGCAAATTGCTTAAATTCTGTGTGACAAACTCAAAGAAATACATTCCATAGATGAAAAGGGAAAAAAAAAATACAAATTAAATGTTAATTATAAAGATGATTAAAATGTAATAATACACAAGATTCATCCAGCTTCCCAGTAATTGACACAAAATTATATAAATTTGGGATATATAATCACAATCAAACTAATATTATAAACTTAAAAAATAAATTGCTTAAAATTGATGCTTAGGTTCCATTGTGGTGACAGCTATCCTACTAAGTCTGTAGAGAATGCTAATTTGATAGCAATGACTTGCATTTCAAAGTCAGTTCAAATTTTTAGGTTAATTGGCATCCACTTAACTTGTGAAGTCTACCTTGTTAAATATAAAAAAATTTTTAAATTAATGCCAATAGATGTGAGAAAACCATCTGACACACAGTAGCAATTAACTACATAAAACCCAAATTCAAAAGCTCCTAGAAGTTGGTGATAGATGCCAACTCCTGTACTTGCTCTTGAATTTACAGATCAATCATGTGTCACAGTGAAGTGCAGACAAACAACCTGCAACACAGTATAGGGATAAATCCAAAAATTGCAAAGAAATGATAGTGCAAAGCAAAGAATAAAATACAATGATGGGAAAAGGATTGATACTCTCAAAAATGTTTTATATCTGCTTCGCATTTTACCAAATGTTTGAATTCATTTTTGTTTAACATTTTGGAGGACTCTCTTATCTTTTTTTGCAATATACTTCCATTAGTATTAGGTCATTCACATAGGAATATTTTGAGCCAGAGGATGGTATAAATGAAAATTTTCAGTACTATTTTTATGTACTATTCTAGTTTCTAGGACTTTTTATGCAATATATATGTACTCACTCCTGTGCCTATGTTTGAAACATTCAAGTGGTTTTTGGGATATTTATCTCATAATTAAAATAGTTACATAGACTAGACATGAGAGCTGTAACAATGACTGAATAATTTACTCCTGCCCCGTCCCCTGCCTCCCCACCCCCAGCCCCATAATCCCCACCCCTACCATAAGCAGCAATCTCTGAGAAATGGTCTCAGATACATCCAGCTGACCTTGAACATGTTGATAATGACATTGAACTTCTCATTCTCTTAATCTTATCTCTAGAAGGCTATGATTATAGGTATGGATCACGACCCTGGTTTATATTATTTTGATGACTGAGTCTAGGACATCATACAGATTAGGCAGGTACTCAAATAACAAGTGACATCCCATGTTATTTGTAGAAAATTTTTAATTGAACAACATGACTGCTCTGATAACATCCAAAAACCTTCTTGTTCTGTGTGATCTGGTTAGAATGTAGACACACACTTAATCCCAATCAATGAAGGTAAAGTTAGTTGGTAGAAGGAAGCAGCAGCCATGTTTAAAAGTGTTATGTAATTGAGAGGGAGTCAAAGTGGCAAATCAGAGAAAGACTTGATAGAATAGGATATACCCAACTCTCACAAAGAAGAGAGAGGAAAGAGAAATAATTTAGGAGAGAGCAGAACCGAAGGAGAGAGAAAGGAGGCAGTTTTACCAAGTGAGGTTTACAGAGACAGGTTGAAGAGAGAACAAGCTAGACACAGGTGAAGACAGATTGAGCCAGAGAATGAGAAAGAGCCTGAAGGTTAGAACAGACTGCTAGAGTTAGTTTGAGGCCAAGCAGAGCAATTCAGTGAGAAGCTGAGAGAAGCCAGTTTGAATCATTCAGCTTGAAAGGAGTTTGAGCCAGAACAGCTTAGTTGAATCAGCCAGCCAGAGTCCAGAAAGAGCTACAAAGCGTGAACGTATTCAGTAGCAAGTCACAGATGCGTTTACCTGCTGAACTATCCTGAAGACCCTGAAATCATTCCTCTTGATTGTCAACTTGATAAAAATTTAACCACCCAAGCAAAACCCTCTGAGTGTGTTTATGACTATGGTTGCAGAGTCTGAAATAAGGAGGAAAGATCTACCTGTGGAGTGGGCAGCAACTTCTAAGAGGTCTACAGAGAAAATGATGTCACCTTCCTGCCTCACTTCTTCCTGAGTGAGTGTGGCTGCTGATACTGCAGCTGCCATCCTCTGAAGAGGTCAAACTCTGGCTTCCTTAGCTTCCAATGTGGAATGAATACCAGTGGTTGTCCAGAGGCTTCTGGACCATCATTGCTGGTTTGGAAATCATGAAGCATCCAGCTTTAAGCTATGAGACACTCCTGGCTCTTTGTTTCTCCAGCTTGCAGCCAGACATCATTACACTACCCAGCAGACCTGATAATTGTAAGACAATGGAATATATTATCTTTTCATAATGTATACATGAATATATCTTCTATTCTCCAGTGGAAGACCACATATCCAGGAATATTTGGGAGGCAGAAATTGATCTGTAAGTGCCATTAAAAATGGGATACAAAGTTGGGTAGGAAGTGTGTGAATCTTTGAAGAGTTAGGAAAGGGTGAATATGGTCAAATCATGATGCATAAAATTCTCAAAGAACTAACAATAATAATAAAAAAGAATAACAAAGAGAAATAAGCAAGTAAAACACCCATATAAAATGTATAAAGTTATGATCCAAATGCAAAATTTGAAGTTAAAGAAAGGAAGAAACAAAGGAATGCATCTATAGTAAAAACAAGAAAATTAATATAATAAAAAAGTTAAGGATGATGTTTTAAGAGGCAGAATATCTGCTAATCTAATTAAGGGATTAGCAGATGGTGATGGGGAGAGGGTGGGAAAGAAGTGGAAAAAGTGCCAATCAACTAAGTATAAATTTTTATGGAATGACAACCATGGGATTTAAAGACACTTTAGGAAACAAGCAAGAGCCAATTTTTTGAATTGTTTACAAATATGTGAAAACTATGTTAAGATGGACACATGTCCCAGGAGTTATAATCAGAGCATTTCTGTTGAACATTGCTGTGGGAGAAAAGGAAATTTGTCAAAAAGTTAGCATCTCAGCCATCCAAGCCAAAATAATTTCATGCTCAATTCAATCTACCAATACTTTTAGGTGTAAATAACACCAGTGTCTTTTAAACTATTCTAGAAATCAAGAAGTACAAGTAAATAACTTTTTTTTATCACATTAGTAATCTAAGAATGAAGAATAGCTCTGTATATGTTAACAGATTTGACACATCTCAATAACACTTGATTTGAAAATTATCAAACATTTGTGCAACAGGGAAATGTTACAGTTATGTTACATTATATTATATTATAATATTATATTATATTATATATAATATAATGCTATACTATAGAGAACTTCAAATCAATGCTTGTTCAGTGATAAGGCCAAGCACCATAACACTATTAACAGTGAACTTTGCTCTGGAGATGCTAGCATCCATACAAAGTAAACTCGCCATGAGAACAAAATGACATGATTAAGGAAAAGGTGTTGTGGTTAATTTGTCACTATTGCCTAATATTGTTTATTATCAGACCTATAACTATTACTACAGCAGCATTTTCTAGCCTGTTAGCAATCAGTCAAGACACATACACCTGCTATATTTTAAAATAGCCTTAGTTAACCAGGGGCAGGGTAGGTATTAATCCCCTAAACTACTTCCCATACTGAGACAGGTATCCAATACCATGCCATCTGCTTCTAATAATTTATATTGATCTACCTCTCCCATCCATAATCCCAAACACTTGCTAATGCTCTTCATTTGGTCCATCCACACCGGCCAAGTGCTTCTTTTCTCTAACCCATGGCACAGTCTCCTCCTTCCTGCTCCTCATCCAGTTTCCCTTTTCCCATGATTCTCTCAGTCTACCAAAGTCCAAGAACCTTAGCCACACCTATCCCATTTTCCTTGCCCAAATGTGATGCCTTTTTATTGGTCAAACAGGAATAAACTTGTAGGCAAGTACAAACAAACTTCATCAAAGTACGTTAGACCAACCTCCAACAAAAAGTTATGATTGAAATAAGTCAGTTTTTATGCAAATATGCATGTAAACATGTATGACTTGCATTCATGTAAATGTTACCTATTGGGTGGGCAAATGCTTAAGCACTTTCTGCCACAGGAATGAGGCCTATTGAGTTCAGGTCCACAGCCCGCACATGAATAACAAGTGGTCATATAGGCCCACTTGTTATCTTAGTGCTTTGGAGACAGACACAGTGAGCTGGCTAGTTGTCAAAGCTGAATGTGAGAGCTCTGGGATCAAAGGAGAGACTCAGGCTCTCTATATAGGGTGGAGAATGATTGAAGAAAACATCTCATATCAACTTCCAGCCTCCTCACATACACTTTTGTGGATATGAGTGCATACCTCTCACCCCATCCCCACATATACACGTGCTAAATTCAATCTCTATTTCCACCGAATTTGTTTTCTTAGTTTGTGACTATGAGAAATTTTGTCTGTGAATTTGAATATATGAACCTCTCACAATTAGAAAATGTGCTTATTCTCCTAAGTCTGTGGCAAGTTTTAAACTGAAAAATCTTTTCCTGTAGGTCCTATCAGTGATGAGTGCCAAGGCTTTGATGAATTGTGAAGTCTGTCCCAAGTGATGGAACATCTTTCCCTTCTTCACTGCCTTCGAGCCATACACAAGGGCCACCAAATCCCTTTGTGAAGCATCCCTGCTGTGCCCCACCCTCCGCAGGGCTCTCATCCAGAGGTCCCATTGTCCCCATGCTGATGCATAACTACCTAATCCTCTCCCTTTCAGGGTTCCTCCGCCTTCTGATTTGATGCTGCAATGGGAAGTTAAGAAGACTGATCTACTTCTTCAGATGGAGAATCTTCTCAGACATCCATTCATCTATTGGGACATCTTCCAAATCCCCTTTCCCCTGTTTGAATGCTAAGCAATGCCTGTTATATCTTACACACGAGCCCATTGGTTCAAGATACTATAATTCAGGAAAGAATAAACCTCCATTGTGTACTATTCATAAAGATTGCTTTTCCATACAAATTAATAGTATCATCCAGACTGCCTAGGTAATTTCTGAGCTGTTTAGGAGGACAAATTGTTTTCAAGCCTGGGTAGGCAGTGCAGAAGTATCTATTTACATTTAAATTATTTGTTAATTGCAAATCATTATTAGCTATTAACTAAGAAAGGGCACTTGAAGACAACTACCAAGCAACAGTTTGTTAGAATGTTTCCAATTATGAGGACTGGAAAACAATAAAGATGAGGTTAAAAATAGTTCAGAATCCATGTTTTGTTTCACCAGTTTAATTACACCTCCCATTATTTGCACCAGGTCAAATACTTGTGGTATCATTAGACCTGCAAAATATCTCAGCATAAATATTGTAATAAATCACCTAATTCAAGAAGCCAGGTTGTAAATGGAGTTCTTTTTATGTTAAAAGCCTGGGCTTCCACAGCCCTAACAGGCTAGACTACCTCATACTAATGAACCAGTTAAAGAAATAAGTAATGGTGAAAATTAGAGACAGTGTTTACTCAGTGTGGCCACATTGGGAAGAGGAACAGTGAAAGTGTCCAGTGACCTGAAGTATGGCTTTGGACTGCTGTCTTGTGTCTTAGGTTTAAATAGAAGAAGAATGGGGGAATAGTGAAGCTTTCCTGGGCTAGGTGTGCTCGATCTCATCACCATCTCAGCTCTTCTTAAGAAGCTCTTATTGATAGAGGGGACAAGGTGGTTCTTAGGTGACAACTTTTGCTCTACAGTTCAGCTTCCTCATTTCATGGCTAAGTGCCCACCTACTGTAGAAGTGTGGCTTTGCCATGCGAGGTTCTCCTATTTCTGGAATCCAAGGTAGCCACAGGTTTAAGACAATGACTTGCTTCAATTCCTTCATGCTCAAAGAGGAATTAGGTAGGCCAAGCAGACACTCCTTGGGTGATTAATGTGCCAACCTGTAGAGGTAAGATATGACCCAAAATAAATAAGACAGACATACCATGCATGGATGTAAGATGTAGTCCCAAGTAAGAAGTCAATGCTTTGTCTGCAAAAGTGACATCTGAGCAACTGTTTCCTGAACCCACAAAATGACCCCATAGCTGAACTCTTTCTCTGTAATTTATTGAAGCCTGAAATCAAGCAAAACACAACTCTAGAAAAGACAGCTCTCAAATAGGCAAGGAGAATACTGATTTTCACTTTGACTGCATGAGCCCATTGCCAGTATGTTTTGGGCTTCCATACAAGTTTGTCCTGGATAATGTGATAACATTAAAACAGATGAAAAACCATTGCCGACATTACCTCTGATTTAGCATATAGTTCCTTGAGTCTGGGCATTATGTAGTTAGGGTCTAGGATCAGAGCCTAGGCACTGACCTCTCCTCAAAAAGTCAGGATTGGCCCATTATCCTCAAAGTCAAAATAAAGAGACAGTTAATAATGCAAAGCAGAAAGGGAAAACAGTCATTGGGAAGAGGAACAAAGAAGAGAGATGGCTACCTCATCTCCAACCCCGGGGTTGTGTTCAGAGTCCTAACAGGAGGTCTAGGTTCTAACATGTGGAAAGAGGTCTGTGCATGGCCTCATTAAAACATCATCATACCCTCCACCATTGTCTCAGTTGCACACTCTCCTGTAAGTGCTCTCAGGAATTGCAAATGTTTTCTTTGAGCAAGCTTTTCTTCTCGTTTACACCGTTCCCAGCTTTTCTCTTCTTCGAGCATGATATGCTCAGAGAAATTCCAATTTGTGGTGCCCATTATTTCAATATCTAAAGCAGGGGACATAAGTGTCTCTTTAGGTTAATTTGATTCCTTCAGGCTGCTTATATGGATAGACAATAATAATAATATATCACTTATTTTTTAATTTTTAAATTTTAATTTATTACAAGTTATTCAGATTACATCCATATGTATCTTCCCATTCCCTCCATTTCACTTCCACCTTACTCCCCTCCCCTAGACCTCTGACAGAAGGGGACCTCCTCTCCCACCATCTAACCTCAGTCTACCAGGTCTTATCAGGACACCTTGCTTCCCTTTCCTTTGTGTGCCACTGGGCCTCCCACCAAGGGCAAGTGATCAAATCAGGTACACCAGAGTTCATGTCAGAGGCAGTCCCATCTCTCCTCACAAATGTGGAGAACAAGCTGTCCACTGACTAACTCTGAACAGGCAATGTAGGTTTACTGTGTCTAGATCACATACTTTTAAGGCCAACTTCAGGTGAGAAGGTTAAAAAACAAACAAAAATCCAAAACATTGAATGGCCAAATTAAAAGCAAACAAAACAGCTCAATAGATTGTTTGCTACTTAGCCCATTGGCCACTATTGACCAAATGCTAGTAATGCCAGGCCTCCATGCATTTCTACCATGGGAATTGTAGTTTCAGTTGTAAGAGGAAAGATGAAGACAGTGTTCCCTACCAACTGAGTTTTCCTGATCTCTTTGCATGTATCCTCTGTGGCTTTCTCTTGAGGTTCAGGCATCATCTTCAGTGCTTTCAGGTGGATATACACACTCCTTTTTGCTACACATGGACTAGTATCAAGAACAGGTCTCTCAAAATAAATGAGAATCCAGCCTAGACCAAGAGGCACAGATGTCATTCTTGTCTGTTCTGTGAACTCCATTCCCATGTAATGTCTAGTGCCTTCTGTCATTCACGTCCACAGATTAGTGCAATGTGTAATGTTAGTCTCCTTGAAGAACATAGCTCTAAGGCAATTTTGGAAAGTAGGCATCAGAAGTTAGGGATGAAAATGCAATGATACAAAGCAGACAAACATACCTGTCTGAGTTTTTGTGCTATCATTATCAAGTGGAAGAAGGAGGAGACGCCCTGCAGGAAGCTGAGTCCATCCAGGCCTAGAGAAGCTAGTGGTATGGTATCTAGCTGAGATGCAAGGGCCCTGGCTGGCTGGCCTCAGATGTAGATATGCTGTGCCAAAGGCTTCCTGAAGAAATTTAAAAATAGTACTTTATTATATCTCTTTCTTACAGTTTTGTAATTTAAAAAGCTTGAGAAAATAATTTCTAACTTAAAGAAAACCACTGGATTTGAAAGAAGCCCCACCTGTGTTATTGATTCCACAAGGCTGACTGACTGACAGGAACTGTTTAAAGAGAGTTGAAATTCTGCAGACCCAAAGCCAAGTTCTCTTGTGTTAGTTTTAGGTCCTTTAGAAGTGACTCATTGTCCACCTCTCTGCCAGACCAAATGTCCTTGTGACTCTGGTTAAACATTTCAAGATGTATTAGCTTATCAGACTAATATCTGCCACCAACATAAAAGTTATGACTGTCATCTGGCAGCATGAGACCTACAGCAAAGATTTCTCCACTGTGCTGAAACCTGCCTGTCAGATATTGCCACATCTATTTGCAAGTGCTTTAATTTAGGGCTTTCATTTATCCCATAACAACAATTCTTCATGAAATCATTTTCACACTGTAGCAAGGTATTTAGGTCAGGCCAAGTCTGTGTTCCCTGGCCACTGTCACATATCTAGCTTAATAAGAAACTGTTTCTTATTCCATTTGAGGTAAAGGCTGTGTTTTGCACTGACATTGTTAAATTCTATTCAATCTGGAATGTTTCAAAATACATTTAAACAGGATGCTAGTTTTTAAAACAGTGATTCAATTCCCACGGAACCATGTTCTGGTGGAATGTGTTTTGGTAAATGTTTGTTTACACATAAAATTTTATTTTCCTTAGTAATAGTGTTAACTAAGTGTGAGGAAAGATGCTGAATATGGAAGGATGGGGAAAAAAGATAAACTGTAATTTCAAGTGTGATTGGCAAGAGGACCAATTAGTGAGCTAGGACAAAAGAGAACATAGTTGTTTAAGTTATCAGGAATTGGTACATGTGTAAATGTGTGTGACAATTTCATAAATATCAAGAAATGAAAGAACATAGAAATAGAACAATTTTTTAAAATATAAAATACCTGGCTTATGATGCTCAGTGAATAAACTTGCTTTGTGACTGTTGGAGTGGAGTTCCTCCAATCCCCAAGTGCCGGGAATTAAATCTCATGAGACTCAAAATAATATTTACAAGTACTTAGGCCATATAGCTAGAGTCCTCTCTGACTATCTCATAACTTAAAATAGCACACTACATTCTGTCATGTGTTTGGTTACCTGTGCTCAGATACCATGTGTCTGTCCTCCTCACATCTTCCCTGGTGAATGGTGAATCTCTCATACCTAGTACTATCTTCAGAATCCTTTCTGCCTGCTGTGTGTCCATTGTCTTCTATTGTACCCTTTCCTATAAGCCAGAGTTTTTGTTTTGTTTTTGTTTTTTTTGTTTTGCTTTGGTTTTTGACAGGTATTACATCCATACAATGCACAAGAAATTCTCTCTACAAGTGACAAGTCTAAACACCTAACTTCGATCCTTGGGCCCCACTTGGTGGAAGGAAAAAATGACTCCTACACATTGTCCTCTGACCTCCCTATATATGCACTATTACACAACATAAATTTTAAAAGGTGAAATGCTATTCTTTATTTTTACAGAACGTTTATCTAAGAGTTATTGAGAAGAGTGGTTCAGAAAGAGACTCCTGTTTTACAATTATCATTCTTTGAAAGCTTCAGTAGGGGATGGGGAGATGGTTCAGTACATGAACTATTGGCCACATATGAATAGGGTTTTATATTTAAATATCCCAGGATCCATGAAGAAGCTGAAACAGTGCCATTTGCCTGTAAGCATAGTGTAGAGGAGGCTTAATCAGGAGAGCACACTGGCCAGCCAATCTAGGGAAATGGTAGTGTCAGAATTCAGTAAGGATTCTCTCTTACTTCAAAAATTTAAAATAAAGAGGAACTAAAAAAGACACATGACATCCTTGGTTTTCACATGCATGCCACACATATGCATGTACACGTGCATGGTCACACGTGTGTGTGTGTGTGAATTCTCACCACTCCACACACAGGATCTCATACATGCACACACACATATACACACACCCATTATCTCTTGATCCATGTTACGCTTATATTTACATTTCTGTCCTGTGCCTCATCATAGCCACAAACTGTATCAACAGCAGCAAAAGGCATCTCTCAGTCTTATCATCTGCAGGCTATAGCGGTTCACAGACCAGTGTAGAGCCAGTGTGGCTTAGAAGCTTGGGTCTGGCCTCAGAATGAATGCTGGATGCTCTGGGAGCAGAATGCCAAAGCACTTCGCTGCACCTTGTCGCTGCGACCTTGGAAATATATTTAAAGATGCCGAACAGAAAGAAGAGAAGAGGGTTGATTATTAGTAAAATTGTTGAGTTCTCATGTCCCTCCAAAACAGAAACTTAAAGGCAAGGCTCGTATTTAAATCTGGAAATAAATAAATAAATAAATAAATAAATAAATAAATAAATAACCCAAAGGAATGCAGATCCTTTCATGTGAAGACTTTGTGTATTTGACATTATGAATGCATTTTATTGTTTGTTTTAAAATCGTTTGCAAAGATTTACTTTTCTGGGTTATGTATAAAAGCAGACGGGGTGGGGGGGTAGGGAAAGCGGGCACATTTTTGTCTTTATTACTTTACACTTTCCATGATAAAAGCATTGAAGTTAAGACTGAGAGCAGAAAGGACTGAGCAGCCTTCTCCTCCTGAAAGCCAGGCTTTGATGTGTTTAATGCAAAGCTTTTCCCTCTGCTAGGAGGCTCAAAAGGCTAGGAGTGAGGTCTTGGTGAGCGGTGAGCTTTCTGACATTGAACCATCTCTAACCTGAATGAAACATTTAACATGTCAGAAAATAAAAATCATCATCTATGTGTTCTACATAAAATAATTTAAGAACAGCTGGGACCACCATCTGAACAATTCATTATAGATACTACAGATAGATACAAAAACAAATGGAGTGTAAAGTATAAACTGGGTAAGGATGTTCAGTCGCACTTACAAATGAATGAACACATTTCCCCTGCACGCCTCCACCTGATCCAAGCAGCTAATACATCTCAGTTCAACGTCTTTCTGCAAAGCTTTCACTTGCATAGCTGGGTAAGTATATTTTAAAATTACAGTGAAAAGCGTTGCTCCATGAAATATGTTGATTTTAAAAGGCACTAGAATGTCGTGGCCTGATGAGGCCAAGTTACATGATCAATCAGACATTTCCACAGCAAATCTAGTCAATTTTATGGCATCAGTCTATGCCCAAGGGCCCAAGAGTGGAGATGACAGTATCTGGAGCCATGTAACTCCTGGTGGATAATTGAAAGCTCAAAGCTGTGGCTGGTAGGTCACCGTCTGTCAGTACCTGTGACATTGTGTCTTTTGGCAATATTTGGATTATTTCATCTCAATGCGAGATTTCTATGAGCAGTCAGTCACAATCCTGCACATATTTTTCTTCCATGCAGTATCTGGACATGAATCCTTTTCAACTGCTCTTGACATAAATGAATTGAAATTTAAGACTGTTAAAGACTAAGGTTGTTGTTCCCACAAACATTAACATGAGATTGTATGTACCACTCAGAGATATGTAACTCTTTTTTTTCCTAGTTCTTTGTTGTGCATGCACAAAGACAATATAATACATAAAATATTTGTGCTGTTTATCACTTTGAATTTTGCTTGCTGAAAACCATCTGTAAAATGTAAAGGAAAATAATTACTTTAAGTCACTGGAGTGCTCTTTGATGTACATCTTGCAGCTAGTTAAAAAGAAATGACTAGTTTTGTGAAAACATACTAACAAACACAAGAATTAAAAGCCCCATAGAAGCATGAATTTTTTCTTCTTCTAATACTTGAATATGTCAACATAGACTCAATTCCTTCTGTTCAGCTGATAACTGAATTGTCTACATACAACTGGCCCTTCCCCATGACTGGGTATGAATGAAGGATTTGAAACACTGCATTTAAGCCAGGATAAATTCCATGGAATTTAAGTTACTTCTAAAACACAAATGCTGCATATAAGTTTTGACAATCAAGTGATTGCTTCACTTCTCAGCAGTGTTCTCTCTTGCCTTTGAAAGCCTAAACAGTGTTTCCAAAGAAAGTCATTCCAGACCTGAAAACTCTCAGCTCCACCCTCTATGCTGCCTGGCTCTGCACACTGCCATTTTGACACTGGGCTCAAGGAATGCCAGGCCTGTAGGGACTGTCCCAAAGCTCCTGTGGTCACTGTATAAACAGACTGTGTTTGAAGTACGCTTGAGGAGACCCTAAGAAATATAAGGTCCACTGGTGAGGAAAAGTCACTCAGCTTCATTCCCCACTCTTATGCAGACTCCATGGGAAAAGATCCAATGTGACAAGTTGCTGAGTTGAAGGTCAAATTGAAATTCTTTCCCCACCTCTCTTCATGTTTTCCAAGCCAAACACTTCTCTGGCTCACATACAAAAACATCTATGTTTGTCCTCATTTGCCCTGAGAACTTGATTATTTTCATTTTATATAACCGTTATCTGGGCTCAGAGCTTCTCAGCCTCTGAGTCATGCTTTTCCTGGGTCTATCTTCTACACTGTCCTACTTTGTTCCGCCTTAATTTAAAACAGGACAAGACACTGGCTTTTTGCTTACCTGCAAACTCCACTTAAAAGGCTTTGTTCTAGCAACTGACCCAGTTTTCACCACCCATTGGTACATTATGTGTTATAACAATTGTCTAGAAAGACCGTTAGGTATTTTCTTTTCCATTTTCTCTTTACTATATTCTGAATTTGTCTTTGTATGAATTAGTATCTATAAAAAAGTCATCCATGCTTCTCCATTTTACAGATTCCAATAGCTATGGAACAAACAATCAAACAAAAAAATCTGTAAAAATTTCAGAATAAACATGAAAGAATTTCTGTGTGCTTGAAATTGTTAGGAAAGAATATCTTAAATATAATTGAAAAAGATAATTCATGGGTAGAAAAGATTGTATTTTAGGCAGAATCAAACTTTAATTTTAAACTTAAAAAAATAAACCGCTAGTGAAGAAAAGGAAATATGGTGAACGTGGAGTAACAGAGAAATTTCACATCTGAATAATCAAGAAATGAGCATGAGGTACAAGTGAATAAAAAGTTTAAACAGAAATTCTTCCACATCTGATCAGAGAGCCAGTAGATCAGGTTATGGAAATTGACATCAAAATGTTTACCACCTGTTAGAAGGGGGTCATTAAAATAGAATTAAAGAAAAAAACTATAATTCACATACATTTTTTCTCAGAATTGTAATAGTTCAATGGCACTGGAAGAGAGCGCCCATTGCTTTTATACAAAGCTGGGCATACACTGACCATACAGTCCAACAGAAATAAGAACTTACACAAGTGAAATTCATTAAAAAAAAACTTTGCTCATTCGGGATCTTTAGATAAAATTTTTTGTGTGGATTAATTTGTAATTTTCCCAAACTGCCATCAATCTTCCACAGAGAGACAGGCAAAGAGATTATTGTCTATTCACACAATGGAATGTGATTCTTGTGCTAATATATTTCCAGTGCTCTACATCAAATAAAAACAGTCAGATTTAAGTAATGTCTGACTGAACAGTTTCATCTGTGGAAGGAAGGAAACAATTGCCTTGGAAGGTATGGACTATAGAGAGGTATTGGGAGTTTTGCATTTTAATAAAAAAATATGCCATAGTTCAGGGGGTCCACACACAACTCTGTGTATGTATGTGCTTGTAAATGCAAATGGTGTGCATGTATGTAAAGGCATACTTCACCCCCAAAACAAGTAAATTGTATTATGTGGAAGTTATACCTATGTTTTTAAAATGTGAAATAGATAACCATAGACATCTACATCATAACCACCTGCTCAGGCCAATTATAATTTAGAAGTTACTGGTATTTATTTATTTTATCTATTTATCTATCTCTCTATTCATCTATCATCTACCTATCAGTTATTTTATTCTTTTTTTTTCCCATCCCCTTTCTTTCCAGGCCCTCATTTACTCAATATTGGCTTTGATTCTATAACAAAGGATGGGTGACCTTGAGTTTCTAATCCTCCAACTTGTACCTCCCTAGTCCTGGGGTTACAGATATGTGCTACAGCACTTGGTGTATGTGATGATGAGGACTGAAATCAGATCGATTCCATTGGTACAGACAGGCAAAAAAGTCTACCAGCTGAGCTACGTCCCATCTCTATAACTGGTTTTGTTTCTGCCTTTTCCACCAAAGTCAGTGTTCCCTTGCAAATAAAATGTCAAATAAGCTGGCTTCTTTGCTCAAAACTTTTCAGTACTTTTCCATCACTCTTCAAAAAAAGTCCCTAAGCCAACCAAGGCCATAGCCACTCCCTATCTGGCCCAATATTTTCTGACCTCACCTGTTGCCGTTGTCCCCTTCCTCACCGGCTCCAGCCATAGTGGCCTGCACGATTCTCTTCAGAGCAACCAGAACCTTCCCTCCCCAGGACCGTTGTCCTTGCTAACTCATTGGCATGGAGAAACATTGTCCCAGGGATTTGCAAGATTTATGGTGTGTATCTTTTTCATGTTTTTGTTCCACTTTTAAAACCAAAATAAGATATTCCCTGGCCACCATATCTATAATAGCTGCCTGGTCTCATATTTCATAAACTCTCCAGTTATCTTTGTAATCCATTTCACTTCCTGAGATGTTTTTGTACAACAACTATCATTTTATGTACTGCTTTTTGGCTAATCCACATGCACAGCACTTTCATACACGCCTGCATGCCCAAACATATAACCATGCACACATATGTATAAATATATACGTGCATACATGTGCCTGCTCAGGCCTATACACACATACATACTCACATGACCTACATAGACATTCACACACATAACCATACATGCATGCACATACACACACATATGTGCACACACAATTCTAACATTGCTCTCTTTGTCACTTGCTCTAAAATTCACCGGTTTTCTTAATTTCTCTTGAAATGAATTAATAGTTGACTGAGTCATGTGAGATTGTGAAATCATCAATGTCTTGTCCTTTTGCTACTAAAAGGTGATGAGTTCAATTAGGTCAAATAGCAATGTTTTATTAAAGCGGAAAAAATAAACACACAGGTGCATCAAACATCATTGTGCAAATATTAACAAAAAACAAAGTCAGGCAGGGCCATGGCAGTGTTTATGATTTCCTGTGAAAGTTTGGGAGCCAGTAGACAGTGACAGGATACCCGTTTCCTGAGAGATAAGAACACAAGGGACCACACCTGGAAGCTTGTCAGTCCACCACAGGGGACCACAATGCTGGAGACCAAGGCCCATTTTCTAAACTCCATGCTCTGTCTTGAAGTCATACTTAGGTAAGATCTATGCAGGCTACAGAGGAAGCCAAAAGGCAGGCAAGTGTAAAAGGCCATGGATGTATTTCTTGACATAATCATTTTGTACCAATCTAGAGGGATAGGAGATTTACCCTTTCCGCCCTCTCCAGCACACCAGGTATTAGTAAGTGTAAAAAATACTAACAACTATGGCCTCTATCTATTCCCAACAACCTGCAACATGTAACCCCACAGGATGTGACATACGATGCTTAATTACAAGTTGTAGAAGTCCTACTTTGTACACTGGTTTCCATGAGACGGGCTGTGCTTCAGCACTGCAGGCTGATTACTAATGAATAACCCTAAGAACACCCCATTTTTAGCAGCTTTCATACTTAGGTGGCCTTTTTCAAAAAGGTCTCTCAGGAGTTTTGAAACTGTAACAAATTTATTGGCATCTAAGCCACATCTTGAGGCTTCATGGAGCTGTGATCCATGCTACGGGCTCATCATCTCTTCATAAGGAAAGCAACATCTATGCTTGCAGCTCTCCTTATTTCTCCCACTGGATAATGTAATTTAGAAGTATATGAATTCTTCGAACTTACTCAAGACCTGGTATTCAGGCTCCTGAAAAAGGTGGAGTTGGGTATGGAGGCAACAAATCTTTAATCTCAAGATACTGAGAAAGCAAGAGTAAGATGAGTCTAAGGTAAGCTAATGGTAAATAATAAGACGATGTCTCAAACAACCAAAGATTCACAATGCAGCTATAGAACATGTCTAGAATGTGCAAATTCCTAGTTATCCCAGAATTACGTAGAAAGGTGGGAAAATGTGTGTTTGGAGGTGGGAAGGCAATCAAATTTAACCTTCTGATAACTGTTTTTAACACAGAAACATCTAATGCTATTTTCTCCATCAATGATACACATATTCCCCCTATTAAACAACATACAGGCCCAGCATAATAACACATTACATGCAATTCCAAATTTAGAATGTGGAGAAAGGAAAATAAAAACGCCAGGGCCACTCTAGGATACATAGCAGGTTCAAGGAAAGTCTGGGTTATCTGTGGTTTGAATGGAGGAGTGTAAGAAGAGGAGGAGGTGGTGGCAATGTACAGATGTCTTGGCTACCAAATAGAAACTAGATAAGAGAAATACTATAGGAGGAAAGGAAATGAGTTAGTATAAAAGAGATACCATTCTTGCCTAGGAACATAAATCAAGACGTTTAAAAATAGGGATAATAAATCCCTAAAATTTTATATTATATTTCTTTTTAAGAGTTTTAAAACTATCACAGCAAAACTAATGGATTGCTTAAGAGCTTCATAATAAAGTCCCCACGAAAAATCAACTTTGGCGTATATATTGTTTTTGAAAACTTAGTAGTCTTATTTAAAGAACATTCCTATGAAACACACATATGTCTTACAGCTAGGTCCTAAGCAATTGAATTATATTAATTTAAATGTGATCCTTTTTTTTTCCTAAAGTATCACAGTTCTTATGTGTCTGAAAAGACATGGGTACCAATAGGATCATACTAAGAATCAATGTCAACAATACAGGACAAATGCAAATACTGTGTTTCTTCTGTGTAGAAAATACAATGCCCTTTATTACTGCCAGTTGAGCAGTGTTTGATTCAATTTGCAAATATGGATGCTTGGAGATACTAGATGTTTCTTTTCTCTTTTCTTTCTGCTCTCTTTCTCTTTCTCTTTCCTTTCCTTTCCTTTTCTCTTTCCCTTCCTCCATTCTTTCCCTGCCCATTCCCCTCTTCCATGCTTCCCTTTATTCACCTTTCCTTTGCCCTCTTTTCTCTTCCCTCCTTCATCTTCTCTCCTCCACCCCTTCCTCTCACCTTCCATTCCCCGCCATCTCATCCTTTCCCATATATTCCTCCTTATTTTGTTGTAGGTTTTGTGAGACAGAGTCTTACTATATAGCAACAGGTTGGTCAGCAATTTGCTACTTTGCCCATGTTGAACTCACATTTGTGTCCCTCCTTCCTCTGTGTCCTGAATACTAGGATAACAGGCATGCACTGCCATACAATGTCCAAGGGTACAGCTTCAACTTGTGAATTTTCAAATTTATTTTCCATATATTTTTAGTCTGTATTCTTTTATTCTGAATGAAGATATTTAAAAACATAGGATAACTTACCAAAATAAACATTAAAGAAATGACTGTAAATGAATGAAATGTGATGAAAATGTCCGTAAACTTATCATATATAATGGTACCTTTCATTCCTTGCATTTGGAATGAGGCCTAGGTAAAGTGAAGATATTCTCTTACACTCCCTTAACATAATTATTGCACACTTATTCAGACTTTATAATTTTTTAAAGTAGCACTTGAACTTTAGAGTCAACTCAATTGAATTATGAATTGCCCAGGGCTTTAATGTTGAACACATTTGTGAGTTTGCAGGGTGTTTCCATGCCAAGGCAAGTTGATAATGAAGGATACCTACTAGGCTACTGCCCAAAGTTTCTGAGGGTTTGGGCCATGGAATCTCTGTTTTATCATGAATTTCATTTGTAGATGAATATGTATTGGGAAAAAGCTACTGCCAAGGTACAGCTTAAGGAAATTTCACAAAGTCAACATACTACACACCTATGTAACTGCTACTGACTTAATGGCAGCGCCTCACCATCACACTAGAACCCTCTGAACACTTCTTTTGGAAACATTAGCGATTTTTAGTTCTTCTGGAGATCCCAATGTGTTTGCATGAAGAAAACTGCTAAATTAACCCCTAATTGTCTTAGATACCAATTTGGCAGTTTTGGGGGCATTGTGAGGAATGGGAAATGAACTGTTATTAAATAATATTGACAATATGGTGAGCATTGTCTAATCTTTATGATAACCATTTATACAATTATAATGGACAAGATGCCATATTTGGTGAAAGATAATATTATTAAACAATAATGGTAGAAAGCAAGCCCAGATGCATCAAGGGGATCAGGTAGAAGGATATCTGAATCTCAGGACTCATCCTGCCTAATTTGGGTATCCTCCAGTCAGATGATTTGATTATCTCATCAATAAAATGGAGATAATTTATGCCATCTAACTCACTTAATTGTTGTGATGAACAAGCTGGTGACTGGGCATAGTGCCTCATCCCTGATATCATGGCTATTATTAGTCAGTATTGTTCCAGCCTCAACTTTCCACCACTATCCATAGTAAGGTTAAGAGGCAACTTCTTGTCACATCGTTACTATGGTGATTGTTTGATTTGTTGTTGATGATGACCACCAGACTTTTGAGAAACAAAGAAGAGGAGTCACAGACAAAGATAATCATAGTTCATATTTTTAATAGTGTATTCATACCTCTGTTAGATTAATCTGAGGCCCATTGATTTCAGTTTGGAAGGGTTCATGTGAAAAGTCACCCAGACATTAAAGAACAGCATCCAATATCAGTTACGAATCAACCTTTTATGCTTGCTCTAAGTTTATCCTATATGTCTTTCTTTCAGTGCAGTGAAGACAGGTAAGAATATGGAGCTGTGTCCGCTTGCAAATCTGTATACACACACATGCACACACACATACATATTCATGCACATATATATATATATATATACACACACACACATGCATATACACACATATACTTTTTATGTGTAATCTTTATGGATGGGAAAGGAAGCTGAGTTAATTAAAAATATCAAGAGCATTCCTCTTCCATGCTGCTGGGGCTAAGCCTACCCACCTACAAGGGAAAAAAAGCCAAGTGATACTCTAAGTTTGGGAAATAACATGATGTCACTGTTGTTCTTTGGATTAGCAAACAAAAGCTGGATCCAAAAAGTTCTAACACTGAGCCAGACAACTTTGCCTTAGTGGATGACAATGTTTAGGGACTTTCCACTGCAGCTCAGCGACACGCTCTGTGAATACAGGACTTCCAAGTGATACTTTTGCTACCTCATTTGACCCACTCTTTTTTGAATCAAACATACTAGTAAGTGAAAAACAAGAAAGATTAGGAAAGAAAGAAAGTGCTTAGGCATCTTGTTTGGGAGGAATTTCTTCTTCGAGGTGCTGATGTTGAGAAAGATGAACATTCCTTAGCGGGTCACTTGGTTTTAGAAATGAAGAAGGGATATTTGTTAGAAGCCCTGATCTGCCTCCTGATTTTGACATTGAATTCTGTCCATCCTTTAGGCTTGCCCTATCTCCAATATAAAATATTTCTGTTCTCTCAACTTTTCTGTGAGGCGTGACTTGAGAGACAAGGGTGAAGTTAAAAGCTCAAGCTGGCACAAGCTGCTTGCTGTCCCACATGACTGTCTGGGTTCATAGCTCTGAGGGGATGTGTGTATGAGAGCAAGAACTTCCTCCTGAAACCAGTCAGAGAACTGACAAATAAATACAGAGAGCAATAGCCATACACATGTTACTTTTAGCAAGTTCCAATTCAAATTCCATTCCTCTAACATATTAAATTTTTTAGTTCTTAACTTTTTAGTATATAATCTAGTAGGTTAAAACCTGAGAAATTTTATCTTAATATCAAATATTTATTTTTCAATGATCTTTGATGGATAATATTTATCATTAGATATAGAATGACACTCCGAATAATTGATAAAACTTTTGAGTAGGACTTTGAAAGACTAGTAAAATTTTCACATGTAAATCTTTCAATCAAGCTTTTAGCACAGAACAAAATTGTACTAATGAACTGAATAATCTGCTTTTAAAAGCCCAGATACTTTTTCTACTCAGTTTGCTTCAAAGACATAATGTGAATACATGGTAGCAGAAAACAGATGTTGGAGTTTGCAGAGAAGTACAACAGCTTTTCAAATATCAGGTGTTAGGATGTAGCTGGTGCTGTGTGAAGAGTACAGCATGGAAAATTCCATTTTGAAATGTGAGGTCATGGACTGAATTGTCATTGCAAAGAAGTTTTCAGTTTTAGTATTAGGTCCTGTTAGGAGTATTTGGGACACAGATAAGGAATGTACTTTCTTCTCTTCAGGAATATTTTAATCTCTAATTTGCAGGTCCTTATGGGAGTGAAGGTCAAGCTAAGAGTGAGCCATTTGAAGCCAGGAGGCTGTGCTACTACCCCTTAGAGACAGAACATGTGATACTAACCATAAAACTCTTCTGGATGTGGGATTGCTCCGTGGGTAAAAATTCTGCCTTTGTAAGTGACAACACCTGAGTTTAGAACCCCAAAGCCCAGGTAAAGATGAGTAAAGTAGCACACACCTATAAGCCTAGCATTGCTATGATGAGATGAGAGGGGAGAGATGG
>OU015746.1:59511453-59551400 GCA_907169655.1 Acomys percivali | reverse complement strand
CTTCTTCTTCTTCTTCTTCTTCTTCTTCTTCTTCTTCTTCTTCTTCTATTATTGCTCCGAAGTACAGCCTGAAATGAGGGATGGTGATACTTTCAGAAGTTCCTTTGTTGTACTATATTGTTTTAGTTATCCTTGCTTTCTTGTTTTTTTCATGTGAAGTTGAGGATTGCTCTTTCAGTGTCCATAAAGAACTGTGTTGGAATTTTTGACAGGAATGTGTTGAATTTGTAGATTGCTTTTGGTAAGATGGCCATTTTTACTGTGTTAATTTTACTGTTCCATGAGCATGGGAGATATTTCCACCTTCTGATGTCTTCTCCAATTTCTTTCTTCAGAGACTTTAAGTTTTTATCACATAGGTTTTTGACTTGCGTGGTTAGAATTGCACCAAGATATTTTATATTATTTGTGGCTATTGTGAAGGGTGTTGTTTCCTTAATTTATTCCTCAGCTCACCTATCAATTGTACATAGGAGGGTTACTGATTATTTTTAGTTAATTTGGTATCCAGCCATTTTTCTAAAGGTGTTTATCAGCGGTAGATGCTCTCTGGTAGAGTTTTTGGTGTCACTTATGCATGTTGTTATGATGTCTGTGAGTAGTGATACTTTTGACTTCTTCCTTTGGTATTTGTATTCCATTTATGTCCTTTTGTTGTCTTATTGCTCTAGCTAAAACTTCAATTCCAGTGTCTACCATTTGGTCCAAAGAAGATGGCTCTATAGGATCAGAACTTGTAAAATAGGTTTTTAATGAAGTAATTTATCCCAGTAAGAAAAGCATGCACAGTAGGCATGACATATGATGTATAATTTAGCTGAGCCTACAGCAAACTGTCTAGGTTCACCTACACATCTAAGCTGCCCCCTGGTGACATGTTCCATCTATCACAGGCATTGGTGATGTGCTGACACTTTAATAGAATGCTGACAACCTTCTATCAGGTCCATCTGTTGTCCCTAGGGACAATGTGGAAAGGTCATTTTAAGTGCTTTTTGAGGTCTTGAAATGCACTAGTCCATGGTATTCAAGATCACTGGTTTAAAGTTAGCCTTGTCATCTCACTAAAAATGTTGACAAGATTGTCTTAATTATTTATTCTTCAAACTTCTAAACTATAAAAAGTGTGTGGTCTTACCCACCTTATACCGTTTTAGGGAAAATGAAGTGATAGCATACATATAAAATTTCCAAAGTGTATATATTCAAGAAGGAATGATAACTTTTCTCCTCATTATGTGGGTCAATCATAGTTTAACATGACTATGAGCCTTATTATGAGCACTCATAGTACAAAAATACCTAATTATACATAGGATCAGTGAAGTGGGGGCAATGGTATAAACTCATGAAATAAAAGAAAGATATATGATTACCCTACTGACAACCTAGGAAATGTTGAGCCAGCAAGGCTTAACTATTTGGATCCTCTTGACTTTGCTGTGATTGCATTACTTCATTCCAGTGGTGGACAGGGCAACTCTAGAGTCTGGAGAATAAGGCAGAGACAGAGGATTTCTACATGGACAGAAAGGTAATGCACACTGGTTGGAGTGATATCTTACTTTTAGTTCAGGCTTGGGAAAAAGTAATTGAACTTTCCATGACTTGCCTTGGAGACAGGGCAAGAAAAGGTCAGAGAAAGACATTGACTTGAAGGCTGCATATGATCCTCCTGATCACCTACAGTTTGAAGAGCTCATTGTACCAAAACGCTGTCATCTTTAGCTTCATGTTCTATGCTTCAGCACATATTTGGCACATACAGTCTAAATTATTTTAAGTACCGACATTGGAAACTATTGATTTTGTTTTGTCTTCTCTCTGTAGTCTAAAAAGTATACAATAGGCCACTACAAGACAGCTGAAGTATAACAGTAGGCATCATGTACATCTGTCACACAGTTGACATTTATAAAAAAGAGAAACTCTGGTGGGGGGGGATGAGCCATTTATCTGTTCTGGATAGATTTTCTGGAATAATCCACTAACCTTGAAGCCTCTGTGCCCTGGCTGATAATCTAAGGTCATTTGAATGGCAATGACAGTGCTGAGATTGATAGTCAGCCCCTCCATGCTTTCTCAACAAAGTCAATTTTGATATTCTGATTCCTTGGGAAATCCCTCATGATTTTATGGACTTCAGTGTAGAGCATAAGCCTTCAGAATGTCATTATAGGCTCAAAGCCACTTTAATGACCTGAGTAATTCTAATTACCCCACCATTCCTACTTGTTTGAACTTCATTTTGACAGAAATTGGTGTTCTTTCAAGTCTTTTTGTTTAATTATTGCTTTCCTAAAGTGTTTTACAATTAGAAAAACTTCCACCTAGTAGTTTCAATGAAAAGAGAGCTAGTCATAAAAACAAGTCTGGTCTCTGTATTCACTCTGGAACAAGAGAGTGAGTAGGACCTCAAGCCACACTGGTGACCAGATGTTCCATTTGTCTTTCAAGGCAAAGAAGACAGTCTAGTTTAGTGGGTTTTTTTTTTCATTTTTGTTTGTTTATCTGAAATCCTATCTTACCATAGTGCCAGCTTGTCACCATCACTAGCAAGCATATCAACACTGCCTGTGACTTCTTAGTGCCTCCCATCTCTCTTCTATAAGGCCTGACAATTGCTTCATTTTCTTGGTATTTTCCAATAAAAATTCCAGAGAAAGTGGACTGCATTGGTCTAGCTCCCCACACTGAAGTTTCTGTTTAACTGGTAGACTGACTACAGCCAAACAGAAACAGAATTAACTCTTAGAATTACTTAGCTATTTCACCAAATGACTCTAAATTAGACTGTATTTGTAAATGTATGTGCTTGTGTGTTTATATTAAAAGTCTAATAAAGAGAAAATATGTCAGGATTTAATGGTTAAGCTTATTTATAGCCATATTATAAAATTCTGTTTGTTTGACCTAAGTGATATGAGCTTCCATTACCACAGTTATTGTTAGAGCAGGAACAGGGGAGAAATACAATTATACTTGCTCATAGGTCTTGAGTTAAGAATGCAGTTGTCAGGACAGACTAACCACAGGCATCATCCCCATATGGTGAAGGAACAGTAAAACAAAGGCTGTCAGCTATTCGTGCCGACTATAGTGACGAAAAACTAAAACAAAAGTTGTTTGCTGTTCATGCAGACTCTTGTCTTCCT
Source organism: Acomys percivali (assembly GCA_907169655.1). Classification (NCBI taxonomy): domain Eukaryota; kingdom Metazoa; phylum Chordata; class Mammalia; order Rodentia; family Muridae; genus Acomys; species Acomys percivali. The sequence continues at coordinate 59,548,245 of OU015746.1, read as the reverse complement.
TTATAAACTTCGTGAAATTTCTATACTTTCTAGAAAAGTATCCCGGCTCCTGTTTGAGGAGCTCCAACAGCAAAGCTAGGCCCCTTCAAATTTTGCCTCTGGATGCCCATAAATCTTTGCTTGGGTGCCACCACTTTGGTCCGTGAGTGGGGTGCTCAGATCTTCAGCGTGTGCAGCTGCCCTCCCCACAACTCCAGAGAGCAACACCCCAGGACTTCCAAGCAGCTGAGGCTAAATCTCCACAGCCCTGGGGCTGGAGATCAGCTGCCTGGAGAAACTAAGAAGCTGAAGCCACAGAGAAAGCGGCAGTACCTGAGCCCTTGATTAAAGCTGCTGCTGACAAGGAACTTGGGGAAAGAGAGGCCTGTCCAACTGGATCTAGTCTGAGAGTTCCATTGCCATCTATGTGGTAACAATGTAGAAACTAGGCATCCCACCCTCAACCCACCCCGACCCCACCACAAGAAAGGAGCTTTACATGGTATGGCACTGCCAGCAGGGGACCAAGAATCTGACCCCTAAGTATAAATTTGTAGTTCAGTTGAGGAAAGTAGTTTTATTTAGCTTAGAGTTCAAGTCAGTGGAAACCCCTTGAGGCCTGAGTTAATAGGCCCCTCACCTCTGCCTTTCTAACTGTGTGATGGCATTTCTAGGCTCTAAGTGTCACAACAGCCATCTCTAGTCCCTCACTGGGTCCCTTCCCAGATTATGTTAATTTTAGATGAAAGTCTGAAGAAAAACTCACCAATTCCTGAACAGGAAATCCCACCAATCTCGTATCTCCCCCAAGACCAGGACTGTAAATTCCACCAATCTCTCAGCTCCCTCAATATCAGGACTTTAAATCCCACCAACCCTCACTCTGGAAATCTCTGCCCTAGAAAGCTCCACCCTCTAAAAAATACTATATAAAGGCTCTGTCTGTTCAGTTCCCTTCTGTCTTCTCTTGGGAGCAGAGACACAGTCAGATACCCAGAACTGTTATCAGGGTATATATGTATGAAAGAATCAAATAATAAATACATTTAGAAAACAAAAAATTATTAAAAGAACAACAAAATAAAATAACATGAAATAAAGAGTATTGCACAAAGTACATTAATAATTCAGTGAACTTTTGCCTCCCCAAATGGCATGTGAAATACACAAATACACTCAGTAAATGTCATAGAAGGATGGCTGTTGGCCTTTTCTATTTGAAGTTTCTGGAGTCAAAACTTTTTTTAATGCTTTTTCATATTTTCATATATTTGCATATATAAATAAGATATCATGGGGGAAAAGTCCAAGGAGAAGCATGGAATTAATTTATCGTTCACCCACATCTTATCAATGTAGGTTAAAAAAAAAAAACTTTACACAGGCGATCAGCTGTGAGATTTTTTTTTTTTATTGTGGCTTTGTGATGAAAACTTGAGAGTGTCAGATTCTGAGCAGTTTGGTGATTGGATTAGGGATGCTCAGTACTACCACTTCATTGTTATCTGTCCTTTTTCCATTTTTTTTTTCCTGTTCATCAAACCGCACTTACCAACATGGATTTGTTTTTGAGCAACTTATTCCTACATCAAAGGCCTTTAAATGAAATCACTTTTCTGTTACCTTGATTGGGTAAAATATGTATGAAATTTTAAGCCAACTTGTACTTACACAACTTGTACTTCACTTGCAAAATAATAGAAACTTAGAAGTTAGTGTATGCCCTTGTGTAGGAAATATCATGTTTGAGGGTTTATTTTAACACCTTGGGAGCAAGAAGCCTCCTGATGATGAGAACACAGTCATAAAGGGCTGACAGAGAAAGGGGATTCCTATCTAGTTCATATTCTTTCTGAGATTTTTCCACTGGTCTCATCTTGTGGCTATCTTTTATTTGAATTTTCCTTAGGAAGAAATTTGCTCATGTACATAGAAACACGTTGAACACGAGTTCTTCAAAGTACAAGAACATGGTGCAGAGGCTGAAGAGACTGAGAGGTGAATGCTGTCTCAATCTGGTACCTGAGCAAAGCTGTTTCCAGACAAATGTCATGATTTAGTCCATCCAAAGCATTACAAGGTTCAAATTCACTTCATGACTTTTTGACCAAAACATCTCTTTAAAAGGCCCTTCTTTCTTTTTTGCATTTGTCTGTGTAGGTGTATGCACTTACATGCATACCTTGTCAGAGGATGAGTTGAAGGAAGTTGTAATTGGTTCTCTCCTTTCATCACATGGATATTAGAAGTGGATCTCAAGTCCTCAAGCTTGGCAGTACGTACCTTTACCAGAAGAGATATTTCACTGGCCTCTAAAACATATTTTATGTTTCTTTCCCCTGGTGTCTTGTTTGTTTGCTTGTTTAGATTTGGTTTTCTATGATTGTATTTATTTGGGATTTTGTAGGCCAGGTTATCCTCTAACTATATAATTCAAGCTGGCCTTAAATTCATGGCAATCTTTCTGCCTCACCTTTTCTAAGTGTTGAGATTACAGGCATGAGTCACCATAACTAGATAAAGCCAATTCTTTATTAAAACCTTAAATAAATGTAAATTATTTATTTAAAGTTTAAATTATAATACAATGATGTGTGTAGGGGTGTGTGTGTGTGTGTATGTGTGTCGTGTGTGTATATCTCAAAATGATTAAAGCTAAGACAATTAACTTATATCTTCTAATATTTTCAGATTTTTCATTGATAAGCTGAAATCAGCTATAATTTACTCAACTAAAAGTTGCATATGACTTATGTTATGTATACGAGAACTTACATTACCAAAATTTCTATTTACAGCAACAGACTCTCCATTAATGGAGCTGTTATGTTCAAGATTTTTATTTGTAATATCTATGTGTAGAAAAATCCAGGGTTTTGTTTTTCACTGAAAGAAAAAATGAGAAATAATTTTTTTAAGAGCAGTAGAGGCAGCTACCAAAGTGCTATTTCGAGTTAACAGTTTTAATTTAATGGCTTGTGTTAGTTAAAGATGTTCCCACACTGTTAGCTAAAGATGTACCCAGAAGTAGATAACATGGTTGTCCTTGCCCTCCCAACAGACCTTCTGGGAAAACAAGACAGTGATCATGTATGCTCAACAGCCGCTGTGGGAAAAATGGCCAAGAACAGCTGCTGGGGACCTTCAGTAGGGTGCCGTAGAAATGAAGGAAGTGTTTTTGAAAGGTTCGTGACCTCGGATTAAGACCATCTGAAGGAAGTGAGAACTAGCGACTTGGAAACAGATTTACATGGAAGTGATATTTCTGAGAGTCACAAACTTCATGTGATGGAACACATACTGGGGAGTTGGAAGCTCAGCCAAAGCATTTCTCTAAAGTTTCAGATTCACCAAGTTAATCAGTAAAGACATGAGTCACACAGTGGGGGGGTCACTTCCATGTTAAAGTTTGTTTGCACCCAACTCTTGACACTGGTTAGTGATGTCATTACAGAAAACTCTAGTCCTTCTAGGTATCCTGTAATCTAGAACTAAATCTTTTGAGTGTTAAGTTCTCTGATGTAGACACTTTATAACTTTTCTCAAAAAAAAAAAAAAAAAAAAAAAAAAAAAAAAAAAAAAAAAAAAAAACAAAAACAAACCCAGAAGCCCCTCTGTAAATGTCACTCATGCCCAGGCCATTAGAGAGGTTTCTTTCCTGAGCACAGAATTGAGGTGTTTGATAATGACGAGAAGTACAACTTAAAACTAGGGGGCCAGGTTTTGTACCCAGTACATCTTTTGTATTCCTGCATTTTATTTCCCTGTATTTGATGAAAATAAGAAGATTTAGGGTTTATTATATATTTTCAAAAGGCTTCTCTTAGTAGATAATACAGGTACTCTTTCAAATCCTCGCCCTTTGATTTTAGAGAGACATAGTAAAAGAGTTGATCAATGTTGAATTGAGAACATCTGTTTATCTGGGTAAACACTAAGATCTGGCCTAAAATGTTCAACAACAATCAAAACAAAACAAAACAAAATGAAACAGGAAAAACCCCAAAGTCCAGTAGATGACTCAGCATCTGGAGGCACTTGTTGCTAAGCCTGATGACCTGATTTTGGTACCCTGAACCCACACAGGGTAGGAAATAACCCACTCTTTTAAGCTGTTCTCTGTTCTCCATACACGCACTGTGGCACGTGCACCACACCAAAAAATACAAAATAAAATAAATAACTTTAAAAACCTGATATTTTTACTATTATGCTCAATGTTACATTACTTACTCTTTTATCTTTCATGAGACAGCTAACAAAGCACGGCAAGGAAAGAAGGGTTTATTTCGTACCATAGGTCACACGTGGAAGAGACTGCGGTGGTGGCAGGAGCATGGGGCAGCACGTTACAAGGCACCACAGTGGCGAAAGCCATGTGGCTAGACTGTAACAATCCGAGGCCCCTCTACATCTTCCAATGAAGCGCCCCCTCCTAGAGATTTCCTAACCTTCCAAAGCATTTAAGGATTAAACATTCAAATACAGGAGGAGCCCATAGGAATCTTCTTACTAGACGCCATCTCCCTATTGGGTTACCTCTTTAGAATAGACCCACTGCCAGTGCTGCGGAGACACCTATGTGCTCAAATGGGAGCACTCCTCTCCTCTCCCTTAGGCACGGATTTGTCTGCTTCTCAGTACTTGGTACTCTACTGTCCTGATAACTGATTTAAGGGTGAATGGCCCCTCTTCCCTTCTGAGCTGTAGCCAGGGCTTCCTGTCTGAAATGGGGTTACACACCCTTTCAGGGATTTCCTCTTGGCACTAACCATGGAAACGTCATCACGTAAAACTTTTATTGTTTAAATACTTGCAAGGGATCAGAAGTCACCAGGGTTATAAACATGACATCTTAGCTAGGTAGACTAGGTTTGAGCATAAACATGAAAACTCTCCTGCTGGCTGGTATAGCTAAATAGCACCGGTGGGTTTCCACACAAGAGGCATGGGGACAATAACCAGAATTTCATGGGAAATGACGCTCCTCTAAGTAATTCAGCTGCTGTGACATTGTCCTATAAACTTGAGCTCCAGCGTCCCAAGACATCAAAGCCATAAGATTAATTTCCCTACAGTTGGCTGCCATTCTGGCCTTTTTGCTTTGTCTACAACAGTGAAAAAGCAAATGCATCCCTCGGGATCAACACACAATCCGGCCCCGTTAGGTCACAGCTTAAATATGTTTTGGTTTTCCTTTTCTGTTTTTACTTTTAACATGTGGTTTTGTGGGTATATTTATAGAATGAATATGCTTGCGAGAAAAAGAAAAACATAAGAGGCTCCAAGGTTGTTTTTAAAGAATCAACGCTATTTTATGACACTGATTTTCCCTGGGAAGGCAAAGATAACAGGGTGGTGACAAAGGTGCTCTTTGAATTTCCTTTGCTGTGATGACTTCTGTCCCTAGTGGAAAAGTTGAGAACACTGAAATGTATTTGTATTTTACCCTATTGTTCTTGCTTTACTTCTAATTTTGGGTTTGGTTCATCTTCTACATTACATTGTACAAAAATGAAATATTGGCTGCAGTAACTCATGAGAGATCAGCAAGGAAAATTTCTAAAATGTATAACTTGGGATGAAGGTGTATGGAAATCCTGAGGCCACATTATGGAGAAACAACAGGAGCAAGGAACTGGAGGAAACTGTTTGCAGGCCATGTCTAGAACAGCTGTTCCAATCACACGACCGGGGGCAAGTTAATCCATGAGATAAAAACAAAAACACATTAAAAAATTCAAAATAGACATCCAGTTAGACCAGCACCATTTGTTGAAGATGCTATCTTTTTTCCATTGAATAGATTTGGCTTCTTTGTCAAAAAGCAAGTGACCATATGTGTGTGGATTCATATCTGGGTCTTTGATTCGATTCCATTGATCAACCAGCCTATTGCTGTGCCAGTACCATGCTGTTTTAATGACTGTTGCTTTATAGTACAGCTTGAGATCAGGTGGGTCTAACTTTCACACAAACTCTGGTGCCCCATATTTGACCACGTCCCCTGGATAGGGAGGCCTGGTGGCACTCAGAGGAAGGATAGCAGACTACCAAGAAGAGACTTGATACTCTATGAGCATATACAGGGGGAGGAGGTACCCCTCAGTCACAGTCATAGAGGAGGGGAGTAAGGGGAAAATGTGAGGGAGGGAGGAATGGGAGGATACAAGGGAGGGGATAACCATTGAGATGTAATATGAATAAATTAATAAAATAAAATTTAAAAAAATTAAAAATAGATGATGAAAATTAAATTAAACTCAACTTATGATACATACTCACAGGCAAGCTGTTAATGAATGAAAACAAGGCATCTCCTTGGAAAGTCATTATGTTTTACATAAGTGCCTGAAGGAACAGATCACTGTGCCCCTAGATTCGAAGATGTATCAGTGGAGGTGAGGCCACAGCTAGGAGGAATGAAGAATTTGCTAGCTGATGAAAAAGTGTGGCTCCATCTTCAAGTTCTTGGCAGAGTTCTACTAAACCATGAATCCCAACATACGAAGCATGTTAAAAATACATTGATAGAAATAAGAGTATACCTTTAAAACTTATGGCAGGTTCAGTGATGCACAACGGTAATTTCAGCTCTTAGGAGGTTAAGACAAAAAGGTTGCATGTTGGAAGTCAGCCGAATTCACACGATGAGACACTGAATAAATAAATCCATTCTGCTGTTTATTTGTGTATGTTAAGCTTTTATTTTAAAGTGGTTATAGATACTTATGTGTAATTAATGTTCAGTTCTTTCAAGAAATGTATTTAATTTATATTTCTTTTCTTTCTTCGTTCTTGTTTTTTGTTTCTTTTTGTTGTTGTTGTTAGACCATCTCACTAGATAGTGTAAATATCTTGAAACTCACTATGTATATTAGCCTTTCCTCAAACTACAGAGACCCATTTGCCCCGGCCTTCTGAGTCTGGATTGTTAAGAGCCCCTTACCATTCATATTGATTGAACCAAATATTTTTTTCATCTAGAGTACAATAAAGAGAAATAATTTATACTTTCATGCCCCAGATATACATTTTTAAATTTCTAATAATTAAACAGTGAAGTGTATGTGTGTGTGTGTGTGTGTGTGTGTGTGTGTGTGTGTGTGTGTATGTTTGTGTGTAAAATAATTAGTCATTGTTTTTGGAACTACAGTTATAACAAAATAATAAACCTGGATTTGTCCCTAAAGCTTCAGGCACTTATCTAAGGAAATGGCATTATTTATGCCTTTGAAAAGGCTTATGCTCTAACAGAAAGTACATTCTAGAACTGTTTCATCTATTGTTTATATTCTTAGTAGCAGAACTACTCACAACTGGTTAGCACATGAAGGGCCAAAGCAAGCAATATAAAGGAGACAGAAAATCCTAAAAGTAACAATAAATCTATTTCTATAATTTGTTTTACTCAGTGTTTTATTCTATGAGCATACGGGATTTTGAAGTCTTGAGGACTGAAGGAACATTCTGTGCATTTAGGGACAGAGCATACAAAATAACAGAGGCTGAGTTGGAGCTCTTCTTTTACCAGGGAGTATGAATTCTGAAGAGTTGTTTAAACATGTCCATGGCTGCTGTCCAGCAGATAGGAGCTTTTGAGTTAGGATAATTTTTCTTGGCCTTTCTCAGTCTGAAACCCTGGAGTCTACTTGGCTATCCTCTCCTCCTAATGTCAAAGGTCACCCTGTCTTTCTATTGATCTTGACATCAAACCCACTTTTGGATTCCCTCATTTTTCAATATATCAGTTAGGAGCTTAGAAATATCATACCAGTTGAGACTTTTGTTTCATTATGTATCTCTTACTTAGATATTTGTAAGTAAAAGTTTTGGCTCACGAATTAAATTCCTTTGCTTTGAGTTTCTCAAATGTTCTCCAACTTAATGCGAAGTAAAATAAAAAGAGAACCTTGTCTTCTTGTTGACGTTTTATTCTTTTCTGTGTCCCACGACTACGAAGTGGGGTGTGTGTGCGCGTGTTTGTGTGTGTTGGTATTTATGTAAGTTAAATGCTTTTTGTCAATACTGGGCAAAGAAAGTGCTGAGCAACCAGAAGCAAAGCTCAGCGTGACAAGGTAATCATAGATCCTCTTGTGAAAAATTCATTTATCAAAATTCTTTTTAACATCCAAAGTCTGTGCAAATGTAGCCTTCATAGTTTACCTTACTTGCTTCCTTTCCTCCCTCCCTCCTTCCCCCCCCATCGCATCACAAATTCATCTCATTCCTCAGTAAAGCAAAACTCATTCTAATTAGTGAATACCAAGCTTTCCTGTATAGCTCTAAAAATAGCTCTTTACAGAAACATACACTCTCAACAGCATTTTTAATAAGACTATTGGAAAGTTGCCAAAACTCCACAAGCTTAAAGAAAGCTCATTGTGGTCACATGAGCATATATTTCACAAAGGAAGCCAAAGAAGTCTTCCTCAGAATTCAGGGAGACAGGGCTATTCTCTCTAAAATCTATTCTCTTCAGAAATCTTCTCTGCCTAGTTTGTGCTTTTAAGGAGAACCGTTCAGTCTCTCCCTTGGTGTCCTGTGGCTCCTTTCTCTGCCTCAAATTCTTCACACCCTGATAACCACAGAAAAGCCCCAACTGTACTGTGAAGAAGCATAATGGGAATAGGCTAATGATGGTCCCCACTTCCCCCACCCCCTGCTCTCCACTCAGCCTTTCTTTCATTTATTCACCATTTCTTTGGTACAATTTAATTCAGCTGTACTGGAAAAACTTCCTATTCATTTTGTGGTTGATTCCATCTTTTTAATTGGTAAAAGGGTTGGGAGGAATACGTAGGGCAGGTGCCCTTCCCATTGATGAAATGGTGAGAGAGTTCTGATCTTGAAGAGAGTCCCGTCCATACAGATGGTGAATCCCTGCTTCTCCAGCCGCTGTCTCTGCTTCATTTCCATCTGCCAAATTCCTCTGCTACAGTATTCTGTCATTGTCCTGCTCCTGTCTGATTCAATTGACAGTAACATTTACAAATGAAATCCTTTAAGGTGAAGCAAAGATATTTTCTCCTTCAAGGTCTGAATTTAGAAAACTGTCTTTCCTCATAGCAGTTGATGGCATCACCCGTGTCTAGGAACAGAAGGGAGAATCCATCTGTTTGTAGAAAAAGGAAAGTGGGTTGTATACAAGGTAGTCTATTGTTGGCATTTATTCCAAACACTAGAAGCATATGAGTTTGAAGTGGAAGTGCTAAGCGTCTGAAAGAAGGGCCTTTATTATTGCATGCAAAAGTCACATTCACAGTGAATATAAGAAATGACACTTTGAATAGGCACTTTTCTTTCCATAACATCGTTTCTTCTAAATAGCATAATTTATAATATTAAAGCTAGTGACAACTTGGAAAAATACCAATAGGTATGCGGTGCACCTTAAAATTATTATTGCCATTTGGGCTTTTCCAAGAATCATTTTGGTGCCTTTGTCGAGGAGAGAAACGACTATTGAAATATGCCTGACAGCATAGAGTCTTTGGATATTTTTCTTTACAGTTTTGGTGTGCTTAACAAATATTAATTTTGTCTCACGAGGAAATTTTGTGCTCTCCAGGCCTATGCAACTGGCTGTATCAGCAGAACAAGCTGTCTGGCTTCTGTGTATCATGAGTTCATCATTACCTAAAAACTGGCTCCTGGGAACTGCCTGTGTTGTATCATTTTAACGACGTATTACAAAATATATCTGAGATGCTATAAAAAGTCTCCTCTTTGTTTAAGAGGAGGCAAAAGAAAGAGAAGGGCAGGAAAATGCTTCCTTTGCAAAGTGAGCAGTCTCCAAAGCAATTCATATACTGTTTATAATGTCCCCATTTGACTACCTATGACCCCACCACCCACACCCATGGTAAGTCTGTATGAGTGTATGCGATGTGTTTGTCTCCCCAGATGACTACTAAAATTATCTCTTCTATGCCACTGTGTTTCTGAAAGACTATACAACTTCAAAACGGGGCTTATTACTATTTTAATATGGAAACTATATGTTCTGAAAGTATAAGAAAAAAATTTCCCTTTTTGGTTTTGATATACTGAAAAGGGTACTGGATGCCTTGATTTTTCAATTTAGTTCTTGGAGGGAAGTGTAATAAGAGCCATAAATAAGATTTGTCACTTCTATTTGGTAGAGTACTTGTAGATGCATGCATATTCAGCACATAACAGGTGAGCTACAATGGCAGTTGGCTAAAGTTGACTTAAAAGTAATTGTTGTACATACCCAAATTTGTGGGACACATTGATTTTTTTGTTTTGTTTTTGAGACATGTGGGACACATTGAAAGCAGTGCTAAGAGGAAAATTCATAGCACTAAGTGCCTTTAAAAAGAAAATGGAAACATCCCACATAAACAACTTAACAACACATCTGGAAGCCTTAGGAAAAAAAAGAAGCAGAAACACCCAAGAGAAGTAGACACCTAGAAATAATCTAACTCAGGGCTGAAATCAATAAATTAGAAATGAAGACAACAATCCAAAGAATCAACAAAACCAAGAGCTGGTTCTTTGAGAAAATTAACAAGATAGACAAACCGTTAGCCAATCTAACTAAAAGACAGAGAAACACTATCCAAATAAACAAAATCAGAAATGAAAAGGGAGACATAACAACAGACACCGAAGAAATACAAAGAATCATAAGAACCTACTTTAAAGGCATTTATGCCACAAAATATGAAAATCTAAGGGAAATGGACAATTTTCTCGACTGATTCCATTTGCCAAAATTGAATCAAGATCAGATAAACAAATTAAATAGCCCTATTTCGCCTATAGAAACAGAAGCAACCATTGATAGTCTCCCAACCAAAAAAAAAGCCCAGGGCCAGATGGTTTCAGCACAGAATTCTACCAGTCCTTGAAAGAGGAGTTAATACCAATACTATTCAAGCTATTCCAAAAGATAGAAATGGACGGAATATTACCAAATTCGTTCTATCAGGCCACAGTCACATTGATACCCAAACACCACAAAGACACAACAAAAAAAAAGAGAATTTCAGACCAATTTCTCTTATGAACATTGATGCAAAAATACTCAACAAAATACTCGCAAAGCGAATACAGCAGCATATCAAAGACATCATTCACCATGACCAGGTAGGCTTCATTACAGACATGCAGGGATGGTTTAACATATGGAAATCCATCAATCTAATCCACCATATAAACAAACTGAAAGAGAAAAACCACATGATCATCTCTTTAGATGCAGAAAAAGCATTTGACAAAACCCAACACCCATTTATGTTTAAAGTTCTGGAGAGATCGGGAATACAAGGCACTTATCTAAACATAATAAAGGCTATATACAGCAAACCAATAGCCAACATTAAATTAAATGGAGAGATACTCAAGGAAATCTCTCTAAAATCGGGGACCAGACAAGGCTGCCCACTTTCCCCATATCTCTTCAATATAGTTCTTGAAGTGCTAGCCAGAGCAATAAGACATCAAAAGGAGATCAAGGAGATCCAAATGGGAAAGAAAGAAGTAAAATTATCCCTATTTGCAGATGATATGATAGTGTATATAAGTGACCCCCAAAATTCCACCAGAGAACTCCTACAGCTGATAAACACCTTCAGCAAATTGGCAGGATATAAAATGAACTCAAAAAAGTCAGTAGCTTTCCTATATACAAAGGACAAACAGGCAGAGGAAGAAATTAGGAAAATTATCCCTTCACGATAGTCACAAGCAATATAAGATATCTAGGAATAACTGTAACCAAGCAAGTGAAGGACTTATTTGAAAAAAACTTTAAATCTCTGAAGAAAGAGATTGAAAATGACATCAGAAGATGGTGGGATCTATCTTGTTTGTGGATTGGGAGAATTAACATAGTAAAAATGGCCATCTTACCAAAAGCAATTTACAGATTCAATGCAATCCCTATAAGAATTCCTACAAAATATTTTGAAGATATTGAAATATTAATTCTCAACTTCATATGGAGAAACAGAAAGCCCAGAATAGCAAAAACAATCCTATACAGTAAAAGATCCTCTGGAGGAATCTCCATACCTGATCTCAAGCTGTACTATATAGCAACAATAATTAAAACAGCATGGTACTGGCACAGCAAAGGCTAGTGGATCAATGGAATTGAACTGAAGACACAGAGATGAATCCACACACATTTGGTCACTTGATTTTTGACAAAGAAGCCAAATCCATTCAATGGAAAAACGAAAGCATCTTCAACAAATGGTGCTGGTCTAACTGGATGTCTACATGTAGAAAAATGCAATTAGACCCCTATTTGTCACCATGCACAAAAATCAAGTCCAAGTAGATTAAAGACCTCAACCTAAAACCAGAGACATTAACCCAATTAGAGGAAAAAGTGGAGAAGAGTCTGGAACACATAGGTACAGGAGACAACTTCCTGAACAGAACACCAACAGCCCAGGCCTTAATGTCAACAATTAATAAATGGGACCTCATGAGGCTGAGAAGCTTCTGTAAGGCAGGTGACACTGTCAAGAGAACAAAGCAACAACCTACAGACTGGGAAAAGATCTTCACCAACCCTTCATCTGACAAAGGTCTAATATCCAAAATACATAAAGAACTCAAGATATTAAACACCACCAAACCAAATAACCCAATAGAGAAATGGGGCTCAGAACTAAACAGAATTCTCAACAGAGGAATATCAAATGGCAGAGAAACACTTAAAGAAATGCTTGACCTCCTTAGTCATCAGAGAAATGCAAATCAAAACGACACTGAGATTCCATCTTACACCCATCAGAATGGCTAAGATCAATAACTCAACTGACACCACATGCTGGCGAGGATGTGGAAAGAGAGGAACACTCCTTCATTGCTGGTAGGAATGCAAACTAGTGCAGCCACTTTGGAAATCTATCTGGAACTTTCTCAGAAAATTGGGAATAGGGCTTCCTCAAGACCCAGCTATTCCACTCCTTGGAATATACCCAGAAGATGCACTACCACACAACAGGGACATATGCTCAACCATGTTCATAGCTGCCTTATTCATAATAGCCAGAACATGGAAACAGCCTACGTCCCTCAGTAGAAGAATGGATAAAGAAACTGTGGTATATTTACACTATGGAATACTACTCAGCTATTAAAAACAAGGAATTTCCGAAATTTGTGGACAAATGGATTGAACTAGAAATTATCATAATGAGTGAGTTCACCCAGAAGCAAAAAGTGTCAAATGGTATATACTCACTTATATCGAGACACTAGTCCAAGGGGTACGCCCCCATGAAAAACTTTACCTACCAGGAAAGTGGGTCAGAGGGGAGGACATCCTATTGAGACTCTAGGTGTGAGAAGCCTGGGAAAATGAGGAAATAGAAGGATCCAGAGGGTCCTGGAAAACTACAGGCGGGTCTGGGCCCTGGGGTCCTCCTCAAACTATGGCACCAGCCAAGGAAAATATAGGCAGTAAACTTCGAACCCCTACCCAGTCTAGCTGATGGACAGGACATTCTCCACCGTTAAGTGGAAAAGGGGATCTGACTTTCACACAAACTCTGGTGCCCCATATTGGACCATGTCCCTTGGATGGGGAGGCCTGGTGGCACTCAGAGGAAAGATAATAAGTCACCAAGAAGAGACTCGATACCCTATGAGCATATACAAAGAGAGGAGGTCCCCGTCAGTCACAGACATAGGGGAAGGGAGTAGGAGAGAAAGCGGGAGGGAGGAAAGAAAGGGAGGATACAAGGGATGGGCTAACAATTGAGATGTAATATGAATAAATTAATTAAAAAAAGAAAAAAAGTAATTGTTGTTCACTGTGAGGAGCAAAATAATAGCTCAGAAAAATCTTCATCATTTCACCCAAAACCAAAGAAAACATCCCAAGATGGACATACAAACCAATGTATTTCTTTAGAAACGAGTGTCTTTGGATATGTGTTTTCTTTAATACACATTCTGCTTCATTTTTGAGGTATCTGCTCTTGGCTTCTCCTGTTCAAACTGAGTGGAGTAAAGCAAAAGAATGTGTAGGCTTTCTTTTTTAGCCTTTCTCTTCCTCTAACTTCATACACTAAGGTGGGTGACAGAGGATTTCCAGCAAAGGCAGTGTTTGTCTAGACTTTATCTTCAATAGCATTTAGGAATAGCACAGCTTGTAATACATTGAGAACCGCCAAATTGTCGCTTTATTACTAGACATTTGCTTTCTTACCTACTTGAATGCAAAGAAGGAATAAACCTTCCACAAATTCTTTTCTTCATTCTATGACACTGAAGGTGGATCCCAGGCCTTTTCTATTTTATCATAAGTTCAAACTTGAAATGTAAAAGATGTCACCAGCTTTGTCTCTCCATTGTATACGTGGGGCAGTCAAAATAGCGGAAGCCATAATAAGCAAACAAAAGACCAGTAAGACAAAAAAATATGTCCAAGCAAAGCAATATGAGACAAAAAGTCTACAAAAGTGCCATTGTGTTCCTTTTGTGTTGGCCATTTACCACTGAGTATGAAGAGTGGTAGGATTGCCTGAGCAATGGCTATGGGGATGGTTCTGTTAGAGACCTCACTGAGATAAGTGTAGCTGTGTACCACATTATCAATGTTCATTTTCTGTATCCCATCAGGTTGACTTTCAGTCTTGATGTTAAGAGTTTTAGGCCAGGTCTCTTGGAGGCTCTGTCTTTTTCTCACTCACATAATGCTCCCCCTTCCCCGTGCAAGAGAACTTCATATCTTAGACCCCTGAATGACTTCTATATTTAATCCTGAGTGATATTTCAAACACACAGATTGAACCATTTCATTCCAGAGCAATTTTCTAATTTCCTAGACAACTCAAATTCTTCAAATATCCCCCAAATGAATTGATCTTTTCCCTCAAAATGTATCTTTTAGCTAAGTCTTGTATGATCTGGCAAAACCAACTTTTCTGACCAGTTGCTCAAACCAGAAATTGACCATCATTATTTCTGTTGTTTTCTTCCTCAGCATCTCTTGCCAATCTGCGGATTGCTGATAGCCTCTAATAACTTCTTAAACTTCTTAATCCCAAACAAATCTCAGTAGGTCAAACTTCAGTTTAAAGACCCCTTAGGAATGGCTTATTTTCATTGGAAGCAAATCCAACATCCTTCTAATAGTACATGGGAGCTTCATGGTCTTAATTTCACTAACTCAGTTTTATTTCTCACCATATTTCTTCCCCCACACCCAATTTTTTTCTAACTCAAACCTTGTGTAACTACTTGCAAATTACATCCTTGTTTCTTATTTTTTGACCTTTTCTATTTCTTAATAACAGTAGATAGTTTTTATTTTTCATGGCTTACCTAAGCTTACCTTAGCTTGCCTTTCTAAAAAATTTCCAGCCTTCCTAATATACTAACTTCTACTTTCCCAAAGTTTTTACATATTTGTGTTAGGATTATCTACATATTTCAGTGACTTTAGTCACTGTCAGATTCTTGGAGACAGATATGTAATCTGCTATTCCCTCTGTGGTAACATGACCATTACGGAACATAGATTGCCATGGTGAGTAACAGAATGCATAATCCTGTAGTGATGGTAACAGAATAAACAGAATAAAACAGTGGTAGCCATGTCTAAGAGAGTGGGTCTCAAAGAGGCAGTAGAAGAAGACTGGTCAAAAATCCTCCTCTGGAGTTCTACCATCTGTACTCTAGTTAGCAACCTCTCGTTCATATGCCTACATTCAAGCTCAATAAGCTCATTTGTTCACCAAGTTGATCTTGGGTAGAAAGATTTTTTTTCATTTTTTCATTTGTCATTGCTGCCCTTTCCTGACCAAGAGATGGATGCCGACTTCTCAGGAAAAGTAACACAACAGCAGGGATCATATCCAATTCATTTTGTGTCCTTTACCTTTAGTCAATAAAAAGTACGAGGATTCGAATGTAGTCAAAAATATAACTATCAGTGTCTCATAAAGCAATCAGGACTTTAGAGACACATATTTGTAACATGAGACAAACACAAAAGGAGGAAGAAAGAGAGAGGACAGAAATGAAGGAAGCAAAAACTAAGGTGAAGGGGAAAAGTAAAAATTGCAATAATTTGGAAACAGATGCATGGTGAGAAGACAGAATAATCAAAAAAAAGTAAATGTAAGGATGAAGATCAGTATAGGTGTCATACACCTGCATACAAGGAATGCCAGATGTATGTGTCTTACAAGTCACTGAAAGCTAGAAGAAGCATGGAAGAATTGTCCTGTAGTTTTCAGAAAGAGGATGATTCTCTTGGCTTACTGATTTTAATTCATTCTGGTAAAACTGTGAAACATGTTTCTGTCACGTTAAACAACATCACTTGTGGTGGCAGCACCGAAAACTTAACATGTGGAAGGTCATGACCTAGCAGTAGATCAGGTAAGAAATGGCATGGACCTTTCCCAGGTGAGCTGAGTGCTCAGGAGTACTGAAGATTTAGACACTCTTCTCCTACAATTAAATCAGTAGGTGTGAGGTTCTTTGTTGGTCAAATTCAGGTAATGGTGGTGGTAGGCATGATGATACATTTATTCTTGTGCTGTTCTTATTACCCAACCATATATGTAGAAAACACTTAAAACATTATTAAGAATATACAATAGTTATCAATATTACTATTATCATCCAGTATGGCTCTGGGTGAGCCTGTGTATACTTTGAATATTTCAGCATGGGTCACATGATCCCAGTTAGCAGGAGAGGTGGAGTTAAAGTAAGGAAACAATGGCAGAAGAGATGCTCTGACTAAGGCCTCTTTGGTCACTGGGGAAGGAGAGTCCTCTCTGATACTCCAGCTTATGAGACACAGCCTGCCCACTCTGATTTGGCACCTTGATAGACAAAGATTAATTCACTCAATACTATAACTTAGACCACAATGATGTCTAGCTAAGTCACATTCAAAACACAGCTGTAGGAATTAGTGGCCATTAAAGCTGACCAAGGCCTGTGCACTTTTCTGACGATCCTGCTATTTTATTTTTGGAAAGATGCCTGCAGCTATTATGGCTCTGGGTTTTTTGACAGGCATCATATACTGCTATTGCAGAAGAAATTTAACTTTTAAAAAATCAAGTAGCCTGAGGGTTTGGAATCACACTTAAGTTTTAATAACTTGTCAAAAAATAATACTTTGCAGTATTTATTTGTAACTGGATTAAACTCTCTGAATTTATATGTCTACTAGCCAATGACCAGTGCCATCAGCAATTTGTTATACCAAAACAGTTAATAGGCTTGTTATCACATCTATGTTATGAGATGTAAGCGTTGTGACCTGACTCTGATCTACTTTCTTTGGCCATGTTATATTCTGAATATATAATTTGTTAGAACTATATTCAGACATGGCAATTCACTGCTTTCTATTTGACCATGCAAATACATTTCTAGGATAAACTTTGAAAAGAGATAATAATTATTTGCAACACACTGAGAAATATAACACTTAAAAAGAATGGGAACTAGAGAGGTGGAAAGAGAAAGTGAGAAAGAGAGAGGGGGAAGGGGAAATAGGGGGCTTTTTCAAGCTGGAAGCTGGCCAGATTGTTGTGCTACAGTAGAAACCTCAACACTGCACCTGAACAAACAGGACAAACACATGGGAATCAGTATGTCGTGCAATGTAATGTGTCTATGGAGCAGCACTGCCTGCTCAGATCTTACTTCTCTGAGGATTCTTCTTGGATGTACTTATTGGGACTATTTTTCATCTCTTTAATATATGTAGTAGCTTGAATAAGAGTGGCTCTGTAGGCTCATATATTTGAATATTTATTCACTAGAGATTTGCACTATCTGAAAGAATTAGAAGGATTAGGAGATAGGGCTTTGTTGGAGTAGGTGTGGCCTTGATGGAGGAAGTGTATCACTGAGAGTGGGCTTTGAGTTTTCAAAAGCCCGAGACATGGAGAGTGTTTTCCTCTCCTGGCCTGTGGATCAAAATGTAGCTCTCAGCTACTGCCCCAGCCCCATATGTGCCACAGTGCTTCCTTCCACGATGATAATAAACTAGGCCTCTGAAATGGTAAGCAGGCTTCTAATTAAATGCTTCCTTTCATAAGAGCTTCCTTAGTCATGGTGCCTCTTCACAGCAATAGAACAGTGACTCAAATAACATATCTCATAGTCATCCTCCAGGCTACCTTCAATCTTTGTGCACTATAAATGAAGCCCCAGTTTCCTGTCTAATTTGATGACTTTTATCACTATCATAATCTATAACTATATCATCCTCTACTTTTCAGATTTTTAAGTCAAAGACAAGTCAGTTTTAAGAATTGAGCTTATATTCTTTGCTGATCTCATGTCTACTGTTACTACTTGAGTTTTATTTCCCCCAAGGTCATCCCTAGCCAATGGATGTAGATATTCCTTTACCATCAAACTGTTTTCTTCTTTTCTCTCATTTCTACACCCTCCTTGTTTAAGAATAGGACATTTTTTACTAGATTTCTTTAATAACTTCCTGGCTGCTTTCTCTAGCTCAACTCTATCTTTATCTGTTGCCAACATATCACACCACGGGGCTTGACTGCAGGGTAAGGCTGAATTTAGGTTCATCTGCTTGCAAGAAAGTATGATTCACAGTGGTTCCCACAATCCCTCTGTTCACCATCTGCCTGTGCTTGGCTCATAGGTTATGCTTGAGAAAAACTAAAAACAAAATGAAAAAAAAATCTGTCTCTTTGCCTTTGACCTTGATATTCTGAGTATGAGCAATATTCCCTTGGACTTATTTTTCTCACACAGTATCTCATCCTCAGCCCATGAGATTCCTCCTGAATGCTTCAGCAAACATTCCATTCATTGGTTGGAATATTTCATGGTTACTTTTCCCCATGGCTCAGCATTTCTGGGTCATAAGGCTTGAATTATTTCTGCCTTTCCAGTTAGACATGGAATCCTTGGGAAAGAGCATTTCTTCTCATTTGCATTCTGGGTTCTGATTACGTGGTACATGTGAAGAATCCACTAAGTGTTTATTGTACAAAATTAAACTAAACATGATCTCTGTAATCATAACTGTAAGGAAAACATAGTCCCTGTAATCATGGAATATTTTAAAAATGCAACAGCAGGTCAAAATTTTAGAAAAAAGTGAAGTAGTAAGATGTTTTCTAAAGCTACTGCATACACAACTTATTGTTTGTGAAGTCTATGATTTGTTCCCCTTGGGATATTATTATTAACATCAGACAGCTAAACCAATAGTTAACATGGCAGAAGTCGTTTGTCAAAGGTCTTTTGGTACCACAAAATTTCCCCCAGACAACCTCAAAGGTAACACTTCTGCATGGTTTTGAAGTTTTATCAATTAAAGATCACCTTTGGCAAATGCAGGATGGCAGGTTTAATTCATTCAGCAGTAGCTGGGAACCTGACTGCTTCCCATATGTTACAGCCTTGAAATAACACTAGTGAAAGAGACAATTTTATATGCAGATAGTCAGGACTCTGGCCCAATATTTTTTTTATCCATAGAATGGGAAAGAAGATCACGGTGGCAGTAGCTCATGTCATTGAGTGGGAAAGGACTGTGTTGCTGTGACTCTCCTGTGCGCTCTCTTTGCCACAGCTCCGTCTCCACTGACCTTTCTGGATGATTCATGTCACAGACTGTGCAGACGGTGTCTGCAGCATGACTACAGTCAGGAGCTATGTCTAGGCTTGTGAGGGAGACAAGACAGGAGGGCAATCATGTGCTACTGAAACACAGAAGAGCAGCAGTATAGTCACAGACACCAGCCCAGGCAGTCTTACTCAAGTGCTTGCATTCTGGCTCCTAAGACACCAAATACACAA
Source organism: Acomys percivali (assembly GCA_907169655.1). Lineage (NCBI taxonomy): Eukaryota > Metazoa > Chordata > Mammalia > Rodentia > Muridae > Acomys > Acomys percivali. Next base: position 59,528,460 of record OU015746.1, on the reverse strand, counting down.
ATCAAAAATGCAAATGATAAAATCTCTTAAACTCAATGTCTAGACACAGAAATTATGAAAAATTAGCTTTCACAAGATCTGTATTGAATTAACAAGCAATACATGAGCCGTTTTTCCTCTTGGCAGACAGATAAATTGGAGAATAGAGTGTTTTCCAAGTTGAAAGATCTCTTATTGTTTAATGTATAGGATAGGGCAAACTTTGCTGACCAATTACTGAAAAAGATTGAGAAAATGAAGAAATTAAAATCATATTTGACTTTGAGCTTACTTTGCTTTCTTCCCCCTTTTGCCCCTTCCTCTTCATATGTTGATTCCCTTACACACACACACACACACACACACACACACAAACACACACATACAATGAGACAGACAGACAGACACAGAGAGAGACAGAAAGAGAGAGACAGAGATCAAAGAGACAGAAACAGAAAGATACAGACAGACATTATCAGTAAGTCATTTCAGCAACCATTAATCAAGACAGCCAGTGTCTATACATGGGTATACCTCATGACCTGGAGTAATTTAAATTACTCTTACATGAGTAGCAGCTGTCATCTTTCACAAGCTCAGGAATAGAGAACTGAGAAATTGAAGTTTAAAAAAATCTCATTCTATTACACTCATTTGTTTTCTAGGGCATTTCAACTACGGTGTATTCAGTAAACCAGAAGAATGAGCTGTGATTTGTTGCTGTTTTTCATTTTGCACAATTTTAATGCATTACACACAGAGAATGAGTTCCAGAAGTCATTGGTCTGATTATACCACACACACACACACACACACACACCCACACACACACACACAGATACACACACATAAACACACACACACACACAAAATGATAGCGTATGCATATATATGTATATACATATATATGAATATCGAATACAAAATTGGCAAGTGTATGGATGAGAAAGACTGTCAGCCTTGGGAAGTATTGCTTAGGAAGTCATAGAATGAAGACAGGGAACAAAGACTATAACTTGAAGGAATAAGTCAAAGATACCAAGTGGCAACAACTAATTTTAACATCTAGCACTGTGATCATAATAAAGCCATTTAAACCCTTAGTCTGTTTTCTTACTCTTCTTACTTCAATTTAATAAAAATGTATTAAGTTCAATAATCTTCACAATAGGTAAGCTGGACTAAATAAGTTTTAAGGGCCATTCGAGTTTTCTAATTTTTCAACTAGCTATTAAAATCTATTATGCCTGGCTGAATCATTTACATTTAAAGAGATTCTTACTTTTTACCTGTGGTTCAGAGCCTAATTTACATTTGTCAAGGGTATTCCTCTTGACTGAGGCAGAAATCAGATGAAGAGGGCTGCTCTCATATCACCTATACTTACCATAATGCATAATTCCAGTTTCAGAATATAGATTTATTATGCAAAATAAGTCAGATAATGCTATATACTACTGGACTGATGAATTACAATGAAGAAAATACTCATGTGGTAACTACCTCATTTCAATTTTTATTATTATTAATGCATTATTTTAATTGAGAATATTGATTATTGAAATTATTCTCAGATATCTCTAGATATGAAGTAGGGAAAGAATGTCCTTCACTTAAAGAATTAAATTTAATTCGAACATATTTTATTAATGTGAAAGAGAGACTTTCATTTCTTCTTAATCTCTTCCTTTGAAACAATAAAGGAAAAAAAAGCATTGAGTGACAAAACTTACTTGTCTACCTATTTAGATATTGTGGTGGTGCAAGTTTCAAGTTTGCCATGGTTCAGGTGAAATTTTTTAATAGTCATGATGAAAATATTTCAGGCTGATAAAACTGAATTTTTTTATTATTGACGGGAGTAGGAAAAACCATTGTTTTATTTACATAATCTCAATTGCTTTTTTTCTTTTTGTGTTGGAGCTACAACATGCCTAACTGTTACTATTTTCAGTAGACATGAGGCTTGGATTAAAGTTTTAAAGATGTTTTTATTTCCCTTCTTATTATTGTGCTCATTCGATCAGGGAACTAATTCTACCCTTGTCACTAAAAGTTAACGTGCAATGCCTTTAGAACCACTGACTTCATTTTATGTCATAAAGTCAGGCTTCATTTCAGAAATGAAGTACCCTGCCATAACACGAACTGAAGGCACAGATAAGACCCATGGCTCCCAGCAGAGATGAGACACATCTGGTTCGTTCTCCCTTTTGTAGCTTCTCCTTCTGGTTTCTTCAATGTCTGCTCCCGTGATGTTAGGTCAGAGGGACCACTAAAGGAGAGAATTTCAAGAAAGCTCTAAAATTAGCAAAAACACCCCTGTGTGGAGTCAATGCTTTCTGGACTCTGTAGACATTTAAATTGGATCTCTTGCCTTTTGATGGGCTGCTTTGTCTGGCCTCACTGGGAGAAGATGTGCTTAGTCCTGCCAGGTGCCAGGGTGGGTTGGTACCCCTTAGGCCTCGTCCCTGAGAAGGAGATGGGGGAATGGGAGGGAGGAGGGGTGTGACGGGGCGAAGTGGGGGAAGTGGGGGAAGCGACTGGGATGGGGCTGTAAAATTATTAAATAAATACAAATTTAAAAAACAAAATGTTTGAGTTGAGTTGTTTTGTTTGTTAATTCATTCATTTGTTTCTCATGGTTATGAAGTTTTGGAGATCTGTTTGTCTTCTCTTCCCTGTTCATTTCTTCACACTGGACAAGCTTTCCAGATCAGTTCCCTGGTTAATATGCTAAGAGTCTAGGTGCTGTCTAAGTGAGCTTCTGCCCAGTGGCCATTTTAGACCGTCAGGTTGATGTGCAGGTCTTGTTTGTACATCTTTTAGCCAATCCCTTATATACTACAGTTCAGCTCTGGCCTCTCCAGTTTCCTCGGGATAGGAAAATTGTGGTTGACAGTGGAATAGGGTACATTTAGGTAACAGCTTTGAACTCCCACCTTAGATAAGAATAGATATTCCTTTTCCCTCTCAGAGTTAGGAGAAATTTGGGAATACTGTTCTCTCCTCTAAGAAAATGTCTTCAAAGGTGTGCTTTGTTCCCCAGCTCCTTACTCTTGTGGAGGATGAATCTCATGGCTGTCCATCATGCTCTGAACACTTCCCCAAAGCACCCTTCTTCCAAACTGGGGTGAGCACTGGCTGTCTTCAAGCTGAGCTCCACCCGAGACTCTCCAATGACACATCCTCATAAATTGCACCAAAGGATTCTACTCTTCCCCACATAGACGTCAAACTGTTTATTTACTACTCTCTAATTTCTGACTGCAGCTTTTTGAAACATTACTATATTTGTTATTATCTTTTTTTCATCCTATGAGTAGGTTATAATTAAGTAAAACTAAAATAATTGGAGATTAAAATAATATAGCTATAGATAGTCTTTGAAATTACAGGCCAAAATACACTGAAAGTATTTACGTGTATCATTGTCAAACATTATGGGGTCTTCATTTTGACAGGGCTGGTGGTTTGTATTTTTTTTGCATTTATCAAAATATAAGATCTATAATGAGCCGGGCGTGGTGGCGCACGCCTGTAATCCCAGCACTCGGGAGGCAGAGGCAGGCGGATCGCTGTGAGTTCGAGGCCAGCCTGGTCTACAAAGTGAGTCCAGGACAGCCAAGGCTACACAGAGAAACCCTGTCTCGAAACCCCCCCCCAAAAAAAAGATCTATAATGCTGTTGATTATGTAAATATACAGTTAAGAATGGTCCCACAGGTGACATGGCTTACTACCAAGTTTGACAACATGAGTTCAGTCCATGGAGTCCATATGATAAAAGGAGAAAACTGACTTCCACATTTGTCCTAACTGTCATGTCATGCTATGGCTCACACCCGACCCCCAAAAGGCAATAGTGTAATAAGACACACAAACATTAAAACAACAGGATAAAATAAGAAGTCTAGGAAGGACATTATGGAGTCTTTACTACTGTCCTTTACTATGGTGCTTACTAACAGTATGATGCTATCTAAATAAGTTGATTCATATAAATATAGAGATGTTTATTTGAGACAAGGTCTTGCTAGGTATCTCAGACAGGCCTTGAACTTGTGATCTGGTTCCCTCAGCCTATACCCTGCCCAAATGTTGAGGTTACAGGGGCATTCACCATTCCTGGCTATAACTTCAGTTTTTTAAATTATTAATAAAAAGATTTCTCTCCCCCAATTCTTTGCAGATCTTGCCCCTCTCCTTACCTAATGAACTCTACTTTTTTCTCTTTCTTTAGAAACCAAGCAAGCACAAAAAACCTATAATTAACAAAACAAAACAAAACAAAAAACAAAACAAAACAAAAAACAAAGGGAAAGCCCAAGCCCAAGAATACTATACACATGTTTACAACTCTAGAGGTGATGGGGCTTGTGAGAGTGGAGCTGATAAAGACACAGTAAAATCTCATGCAATAGCCAACTTTATTCAGAGCATTGGACAATTTATACTCTGAGACTTAAGTCATGTTAGTAAATCAGACAGTCACAAGGACAAGCTACTGGCAAAAACATGTTTTTTACATAGAAGCATATAAACAAATCAAGAAGCCAGTTATAATGAATCATTTAAAACAAACTCACTCTTATCTGCTATACCTGGAAGGAACATGAAAACACATGCCAAGAACATGTCTGTATTTTGAAGAAACTGAGGTTCCAAGACTCTTGTCTGGTTTTCATGGAGTTTTCTCACAAGAACTGAGAAATCTCCTCATATGACTATTATTGGCCTGTATTCCAATGCACACTTAACTATAAAAATACAAAATCAAAAACCTTAATATACAAGTAAAAGACCAGTAAGACACACAAAAAAGCCCAAACAAAGTGCTATGGTACAAAAAGTCTACAAAAGTACAATTGAGGTCATTTTGTGTTGGCCATCTACTGCTGTGCATGAAGCCTACTCTTAAGTGTTATTAATATGTACAATGAAGCTACATAAGAGAAAACTATGTTTTCCTTTGCAAGGACATTTCCACTGATGATATGTTCTTGGTTAAGAATGAGAGCTCATATCCTCTTCCCTGTCGCAGCAATGGGACCCCATCTGATTTAAAACTATTCAGATCTTGTTTGTACTGTAAATATCTGTGAGATCATATGCCCATCAGTCCTATTGTGTCCAGAAAACATAGTTTTGTTAGTGTTATCACCCTCTGTGGCTCTTACAGTCTTCCATTTCTTCTGCATAGTTCAATGAAGACTTCCCCCTTAGCACTGACTATTCCAAAGCCTCTCACTCTCTGCTCATTGTCTAGTGTGCCTCTCTGTGTTAGTTCCCGTCTATTGCAAGGGGAAGCTTCTCTGATGATGGCTGAATGACTCACTGATCTATGGGTTTAGGAGAATGCCTTCAGCGTTCATTCTATCACTATGCTCTTTTAACATAACAATGGTATTTGGTTTTTCTCTAAGCCAATGGCTTATATAGTCTCAGATCCTTAGCCTTCAGAACAATGTCAGTTATGGGTTCCATCTCATGGAGTGGGCCTTAAATATAAACATGGAGTTGTTGGTTATTGGCATAACTTAAGTGCCCCTATTGTAACAGCATACCATGCAGGCAGGTCACTGTTGCAGATAGCAGGGTTTTGTAGCTGGTTTGGGGACTACCTTTCTCATGTGGTAATGTACAGAGTACTTTCCTGTACCATGAACACTAGTCAGGAGCATTAAAGGCTCTAGTTAGGTACCAGATCATCTTCTTCATGTTGGCTGAGATATATAAGTATTGTCTTTAGCTTTGTGGAAGAAATCTGTAGCTTGTTAACCTGAGATGTTTGGGGGTTTTCAGGGGTCCCCTTTGTGCAATGACTCAACTATATGGAATCCATTACTGCCACTAGAGGTTTTACTTAGTGGCAAAAGGTGTCTAGTTGGGGCATAACTTCCCCTGTTATTTGATGATTCCATTTAGATTCTCTAACATGTGTATATATTTTAAGAAGATGCACTAGAAATACATTTTGACATGACTCCTCACATGGCCTGTAGTGCTAGTTGGCCTTACACCTTTCCCCTCCCTTATCCTTCCTCCCCTCCGCCTCAATATCTAATCCTCCTATTCCTGTATCTCCATAACTGTATATTCTATCTACCCATCCTTAAGACATCCTTTCCTCCCGTCTAGTTCTGTGGTCATCTGGATTCCCTATACTTATAAAGGCTTAAATGCACTAGCAGCATTCCAAGTGCTCAGTCATTGTAATCAAATTTCTAGAGACTACCATAGTGAATAAATAATTCACATGCCTGTGAAAATTCTACAGGGCAACACCAACTTGGGAAAGATGCCACAATGAAATCTGTCTGCACGAGAACAGGAGGACACAGGCTGCTTCAGAATTTTCTGGAAAGGGCTCTCTGAAGTGATGTTTCAGAGCTTGATCCAGTATAACAGAGCAGATGCTTTCTTGGGAAACATGCAGATATTTTTGGTCATTGACAGGCAGTGTGTTGCAGAACTGCCTTCTAAGAATAATAATGAAATTCTATAGTCACATGAGTATTTCTAGAAGCTAGAAGAGAATCTTTATGTGAATATTCCATGGGCTGTAAACTGAAATCTTTGCTGAATGTTTACTTTAGTCTCTGAAGGAAATCCAGTGAATTTACAAGTGCATGAACTTGTCAGTTTTTCTTTTTATTTCCTTGAAGCACTAGTGAGTTAGATGGCTTGTCAATCATTTGTTACCATAAAGAAATCTGTAACCACTCATGTCAAATGTTATTTGGAAAAATTATAATTCCACTTTTTAAAAAATGTATTTACTCTTTGCTTTTAAAACATGGGCTACTTTTGTTTTTAAAGACCAAAAAGGTTGATATAAAATCTGGTATTGTAAAATTTACCAGACACAAACATACACATGTACATATGCATAGTCATGTATTTATAAGCATGTATACACATTTATTTATATAAGTATATACATATGTAAATATACATTTTATATATGACATCTAATACATATTTACATATGTATGTATTTATACATATATATGTTTACTCTTTGATCTCCACAGACAAGCTAAAGGTTAGACTTATCATTTGCTGTTCACAGTAACACAAATAACTCTGTGGTCATCCAAAACAGAGGGACACTATTTTGAACAATTTGATGAAATATCTACATCCCTCCAGGAAACAAAGGGAGAGGCAGAGGAAAGGATAAAAACAGTCATGATAAGTCTGGTCCCTGTAGCAAAGCATCCTGTTTTTGTCACATGGCTGAAAAACAGTAGAGGAGGAAAAACAACCCGTGATCACTGCTCCCCACTTGATTGTTGCTTTACAGTTGATTAGTATGGTTCTCTAAATACTCAAACTGAATTTGGGATTTTTTTTCAGTAACAACTCTGAAAACAATGGGCCAATAAAGGTAAAGATCACTGGAAATTTTCATGTTGAGGAAGGAACATGTTGTGTTCTCAGTTACACACAGAAACATGGCCACTATATTATGACCTCCCTACACTACCATCAATTAACCTTTCCAATTATTTCAAAAAACGGAGAGCCATTCTATAAAAAAATAAATATAATGCTTATAATACTGAAGATTTCTTTTTAAAACAAAACAAAAAGCTCTTAATAGCTTTTTGTGGTATGCAGGATTGTTGTATGCCTTAATCATTCAGGGCTTCTGGCAAAATGTCTACAGCGATTTCTGTCCTCTGAATTCACACCCACCTCTTATCTCTGGGTCTCCATGCACATCCCTACAGCATTTATCAGCTTAGCATCTATGGGATGTCACTCCACACAAGCATGTGGGCAGTGATTAGAGAAGGACCTTTTCCTTCTCCACACTCCCTTCCGTGTGAAGCCTCTATGCTGAGGCACAAGGAAGAACCGCCTCTCTAGTATTTAGCATCTTTTCAAATAATACTTGAGGCAAAAATTTTAAATTCAATAAATGATGCTGGTCTAACTGAATGTCTATATGTAAAAAAAATACAAGTAGACCCATATTTGTCACCTTGCACAAAACTCAAATGCAAGTGGATTAAAGACCTCAACATAAAACCAGAGACACTAAGTCACTTAGAAGAAAAAGGGGGAAAGAGCCTGGAACATATTGGCACAGGAGACAACTTCCTGAACAAAACACCAACAGCCCAGGCCTTAATGTCAACAATTAATAAATGGGACCTCATGAGGCTGAGAAGCTTCTGTAAGACTGGAGACACTGTCAAGAGAACAAAGTGACAGCCTACAGACTGGGAAAAGATCTTCACCAACCCTACATCAGACAAAGGTCTAATATCCAAAATATATAAAGAACTCAAGAAATTAAACACCACCAAACTAAATAACCCAATAGAGAAATGGGGCTTGGAACTTAACAGAGAATTCTCAACAGAGGAATATCAAATGGCTGAGAAACACTTAAAGAAATGCTCGTCCTCATTAGTAATCAGAGAAATACAAATCAAAACAACACTGAGATTCCATCTTACACCCATCAGAATGGCTAAGATCAAAAACTCAAGCGACACCACATGCTGGTGAGGATGTTGGGAGAGAGGAACACTCCTTCATTGCTGGTGGGAATGCAAACTAGTACAGCCACTTTGGAAATCTATCTGGTGCTATCTCAGAAAACTGGGAATAGGGCTTCCTCAAGACCCAGCTATTCCACTCCTTGGAATATACCCAGGAGATGCTCCAGCATACAGCAAGAAAATTTGCTCAATCATGTTCATAGCAGCCTTATTCTTAATAGCCAGATCATGTAAACAGCCTAAATGTCCCTCAGTAGAAGAATAGATAAAGAAACTGTGGTACATATACACTATGGAATACTACTCAGCTATTAAAAACAAGGAATTCCCAAAATTTGTGGATAAATAGATTGAGCTAGAAATGATCATAATGAGTGAGTTAACCCAGAAGCAGAAAGACTCAAATGGCATATACTCACTTATATCTGCATACTAGCCCAATGGACATGTCCCACGAAAGCCTTCCCTTACCAGGAAACTGGGACAGAGGGGAGAACACCCTATTGGGACTCTAGATGAGAGAAGCATGGGAGAATAGCAAAGTAGAAGGATCCAGTGGGTCCTAGAAACCTACAAGTAGAACATTATGATAGGCAGATTTGGGCCAAAGGGTCCCGCTCAAACTAAGGCACCAGCCAAGGACAATACAGGCTGTAAACTTTAAACCCCTACCCAGATCTAGCCAATGGTCAGAACAGTCTCCACACTTGAGTGGAGAGTGGGATATGACTTTCTCATGTACTCTGGTGCCTCACATTTGACCATGTACCCTGGAGGGGGAGACCTGGTGGCACTTAGAGGAAGGACAGCAGGTCAACGAGAAGAGACTTGCTACCCTATGAGCATATACAGGGGGAGGTAATCCCTCTCAGGAACAGTCATAGGGGAGGGGAATCAGGGGAAAATGAGAGGGAGGGAAGAATGGGAGGATATAAGGGATGGGATAACCATTAAGATGTAACAAGAATAAATTAATTAAATAAAAATCTTTAATTAAAAAAAAACAAAAACAAAAACAAAAAACAATCAAGATGTAATCTGAACAAAGTATAATAAAAAATTTTTTAACAAGAAAAAAACATTTAAATTCTCCTCTTTATAAGTATATATTTAAATTAGCACAGTGCTATGCTGTAAAATAACCAAGCCACATTCCTTATGCCTTTGTTAGGAGTTGAAAAAATGTATGAAAATCATCAATCACTTGCTGGGATATTTGTTTAATCTGCTGCCAAACATCTGTGTATCTGTGTATGTCAAAAGGATGATATTCTTATATGAATTAAAAAAAAAAAAAAACATTAGTTTGGGTCCAGGTCCTTTGAAATATCTTCTGAGACTTTGCTAGATAGTTAAGATTTTATCAATGAGAAAAATTATTTAAATTTCTAATCATTAGAAAAAAATCACTGGTCACTCTAGCTACAGCTTGTTTGCTAGCATAGACATTTCTCAATATTTTCCCTTCTTTTACAGCCTGAAGCTTCTCAGCGAACTGAAAACATCCAAATACTCAGCATCCCAGTGGATCTCCTGGGAATGACCAGAAGGACTTGCTTCCTCCCCCGCTTTCCTGTTTTCAAGTTCCAGGGCCAGCTTTTTGGGTGTGAGAAAACACAGAAGCAGTGTCTAGCAAACTATTTCCTCAAGGGACTTTACAGCCCAGCTCTCTCCAAATGCTTTAGAAATAATAAATATACATTAAACACCAACTTTAAACAAATTCAAAGATTTGCGGAGGCTGTGTCCACCTCCTGATATTGTTGGAGATATGAACAAACACCAATGAGACATTGGATTAAAGTGAGTGCTTGCATTCCCTGGAGTTTTCTAACAGTAGAACTTGGAAGTGTAAGAGCAGATCAGGTTTCTCGAGATGATTAACTTGGAGCTGCACTTCAGGATATAGCACATGTTGTCTGCTCTATACCAAACAGAGGGGATTGGAGAAGAAACAGGCAGAATTAATAAGAGCTGCAATAAATCAAATTTAGGAATATTTATTGAACGACTCTGTGTCTCCAACATTGAACTATTAAGTGTGTGATGAATAAAAATTATAAATGAATAAGATTACGTACTTAAATGAATTTAGGGACCTACATTATTGGCACAAAAATAAATGATATGAAAAATATAAATAATATTTCAGAATTGAAATCTGCAAATGTTCACAGAAGATGAAAATAGACACAACCCGGCATATAAAATCATTAAGATGTGAGTTACTGAGTTACTGTATATTTTCTTCAGTTCTTTGAGACTGGATTTTACTGTGTAGTCTATGCTAGACGTAAACTCAGGACTCTTCCTCTACACCCTCAGTACTAAGGTTAAAAGTTTGCACCACCAACCCCAGTGCATATTTTTTTTAATGAAAAAGGAACTGCTATGCAAAGTTGTTGTTAAAATATATTAAACTTAAGTGTACAGATATTTATTCATCCCATCTCCCTGCAGATACCAAGCCTTGATCAAGCTCTCTAACCTCCTCGGTTAGGTGGTTCTTATACTGGAGACAGAGGACAACGCTCCAAATGATGAGGTCCAGCTCACTGTAGTCTGCCTTATGAGCTGTCCCACAGGATGGTCCCTAACTCATAGAAAAGGAGCAATATAACAGGAAATTTATTTCTCTTCTCCTTGCTCTTTGTCACCTGAAGTAGCTTCCAGACATGTCTCCTCAAGATGTCCACTATCTGAATGGCACTGTGGAATAGCAATTTCCTGGTGATGTGTGAACCAGAACCTGGTGAATGCTGTATTGGACCTTGGCAATTTCTCTTATTTTGTTGGGAAGTACAGCAGTGAGTTTAAAGAGGTAATAATAGTTATGACACACAGAGCTAAAATATAATGTTTAACTGAAGCAAAGGCTCAGGTTCAAAGAACTAAAACCTAAGAAAGGAGATAGGAAATGCTAGTCCTCTCATTGCATAGAAAAGCAGATTCCAACCAGGTTGTTGGTGAAGAGGTGATTAAGAACAAAAAAAAAAAAAAGACATTAAGCAGTTTGCTGAAGGACAGGTTGAAACAAGTCACCTATGGAAAACTTTCTGCTATAGCAGACTGATGAAGAGTCTATAGAAATGCAGACACTCAGACAGGTATAAAGCAAATAAGTGAAAAAAAAAAAAAGCGACATGACAAGAAAAGCAAGACCAAGCAAGATAAATAAGGCTTAGCTGGAGAATGGCAAAGGGGGCAACTCAGTGAAAACACTTCTTAAAATGCTTGTACGTGTTTAGGAACAAACAACATTTGTTGAATAAACTTTCTTTTTTCCATTGTATTGTTTTGGTTTCTTTATAGAAACTCAACTGTCTGTATGTTTGTGGGTTTATTTATGGGTCTTTGATTCAATTCTATTGATCTACCTGTCTGTTTTTTGCCAATACCATGCAGTTTTTATTATTGTTGCTATGTAATACAACTTGAAATTAGGGATGATGATACCTCCAGAAGTCCTTTTATTGTACAGTATTGTTTTTGCTACCCTGTATTTTTTTTTCATATGAAATAGAAAATTTCTCTTTCAAGGTCTGTAAAGAAATGTATTGGAATTTTGATGAGAATTCCATGTAATCTGTAGATTTCTTTTGGTAAGATGGCCGTTTTTACAGTATATTTATCCTACTAATCAATGATGATGGGAGATCTATTTTCTGATTTCCTCTTCAATTTCTTTCTTTAGAGTCTTGAAGTGTTTGTCATACATGTCTTTGATTTCCTTGGTTGGAGTTACATCAACATATTTTGTATTATTTGTGGCTACTTTTGAAGGGTATTGTTTCCCTAATTTCTTTCTCAGTCCATTTATCATTTGCTTGTTTCTTGAGTCCATTTGCTTGAAAAAAATTTTTTCCAACACTTTACTAGGAGGTAATAACTACCTTTGTTGTTGAGGTGTGTTTCTTGTATACAGTAGAATTATGGGTCTTGTTTTAACATCTACTCCACCAGTCTGTGTCTTTTTATTAGGAAATTGAGTCCATTGATATTTAGATATATTAATGACCAATTATTGTTGATTCTTGTAATTTTTATATGGCTAATGGTAGTGTGAGTGTGTGTGCTTCCCTTCTTTTGTTTTTGCTGGATTAAAATTATGTATTTATTATTTACTTATTTGCTTTCTTGGATGTAGTCACCCACATGTGTTTGAGTTTTCCTTCTAGTATCCTCTGTAGGGCTGAGTTAGTGGAAAGATATTGATGAAATTTGGTTTGTCGTGGAATATCTTGTTTTCTCCACCTCGTTTTGCTGGGTATAGTAATCTGGGCTGGCTTCTGTGGTCTCTTAGGGTCTGCAAGATATATAACCAGGCCCATCCGGCTTTTAAAGCCTCTGTTGAGAAGTCTGTTGTAATTCTAATAGGTCTTACCACTTATCCTTTGTGGCTTTTAATATTCTTTCTTTTAACTGTGCATTTATTCTTTTAGTTATTATGTGGTAGGATGATTTTCTTTTTGGTCCACTCTATTTGGTGTTTTGTAGATGTCTTGTACATTAATAGGCATCTCTTTCTTTAAATTAGAGAAATTTTCTTTTATAATTTTGTTGAAGATATTTTCTGGGCCTTTGAGCTGGGAATCTCTGTCTTCTATTCCTATTATTCTTAGGTTTGGTCTATTAAGGTGTCCCAAAATTTGTAGATGTTTTTTGTTTGTTCGTTTGTTAGACACTTTTCTGATTTAGCATTTTCCTTTTGGATTCATCAATTTCTTCCATCGTACCTTCTAAGCCTGAGAGTCTCTCTTATCTCTTGTAGTCTAGGTGATGCTTAGGTCTGTAATTCTTTTTCTCTTTCCCAGGATTTCTATGTCCAGGATTGCCTCAGTTTGTGGGGTAGGGGGTGTGTGTGTGTGTGTGTGTGTGTGTGTGTGTGTGTGTGTGTGTGTGTGTGTGTGTGAGTGTGTGTGTGTGTGTTTATTCCTTCTATTTTCCATTTCAGGTCCTGAACAGTTATAACAATTTCCTTTACCTCTTTGTATTTTCCTGTTTTGTTATGTTTTGTTTTTTGAGGGATTTATTTATTTCCTTCACCTGTTCGATGGCGTTTTCCTGTATTTTTGAAAGATTTACTCATTTACTGTTTAAAGGCCTCTATCATCTTTATAAGATTAGATTTAAGAGTGTTTTCCCCTGCTTCAGGTGTGTTGGGATATCCAAGGCTTGTGGTGGTAGGACAGCTGGGTTCTCATGCTACTGTACTGCTCTGGGTTCTGTTGAGTGTGTTCTTATGTTGTCCTTTAGTTAGCTGGTTTTCCATGTTGTTAGCAGGCTTGGAGGTCTCCGGTAGTCCCTGATGGCTGCCAATCTGGGATGCAGGCAGAGCTGGGATATGGGAACTGATTCATGGAGGTCATGGGGCAGGCTTCACCAGTGCACGTAATACTCAACTGCAGCTGCCTCTGGAACTGCAGGAAGATCTTAGACCGAGGAAATCACTCACAGAGGTTGCAGGACAGACGTTACCACTGTTGGCAGTCCCTGATGGCTGCAGCCTCTGGGATTGCAGGCAGAGCTGGGATCCAAGAGCTGGCACATGAAGGTCACAGCTGCTGGAGACCCCAATGGTAGCTGTCTCTCTGATAAACATTTTTAAAATTTGTAATCTAACCCCAGAAAAATACATGTTTAATTTTTAAGTATCCAGTAAGTAAGTAAAATAATTGATTAGCTGCTACCTCAACTTCAATACATTTTTGCCAGCAAGATTACAAAGGAGAGCTCTGCTTACCACAGCTCAACTATTTTAAGACTATAAGTGTAAAATATTAAACTATGATAAAGTTTTGGTAAAGTGTTGGAAAAATAATTTTTGTCCATTAGGAAAAAATAAGATTGAAACCAGTACATAACATTGACTTTGGAGTTTAGTCCCATGTTTCATGTGGGTTAACACTACTTTCTCTATGTCCCATTTCTGCTTACATTCTTTTATAAAAAAAGATTCTCCTTGATTTGATTCTCCTATATACTGTTTCTGTTAGTGAGTGGAAAGGAATTTTAAGTCATGGAGACCCAACTATAAACATAAAAAAACTGAAGAAGAGAGTAAGTGAATGAGCAACGGTTTCTACTGACTATGGGTGACTGGGTGGCACATTGGGATTTCATATGAATCTTAAAATTTCAGAGTTTGGAGGACAATGTTGAGGGGACAAAGTGATTTAGTGACCTTCCTTGTCTCTGGGACAAAATCTTGATATGAACCACCCCAGGAAGTAAAGATTCACTCTTACTCTTAGTTTCAACCCATCACAATGGGGAGGAAAGCAGTGCATGGTGGTGGGAGTGCTGGATGCTCCTCACATATCAGCAGATCAGAAAGCAGAGACACTAGACACACTAGACAACCATGGTTTCAATGTCTGTTTGTGTATGTCCACCAGCTCATCTCCAAGTACCAAGCCTTCCAAAACAGCACCATCAACTGGGGAGAAAGCACCTGTATGTAGGAGCCTGTGGGAACATTTCACACTAGAGACTCACAGATGCTGATCTGTGCATTAATACTACAGTGAGATCACATCCATACATTATCATGTTCTCAATTCTGAATGAACATGACACAATTAGGGGCATGACATTATTACCATAAGATTTTATTTGTAGACCTAAAGTAGTCTTGCTCAGTGACAACAATCCACAGACCTTTAACCATGTCTAGATAGAGGATTATCCTCTGTAACCGTCAACTTTAAGATCTTTCTTTTTCCTGTATTTAAATTGTTTCATGAGAGTTGATAAGAGTTTACTTTAAGTCTGAATTTCAGTTTTCCTTGGGAAAAATGCACAATATAGTAAAATGAGTGGCTGTTGCTTGCAAACTTCTTGAACGGTGATAGTCCCTTGAAAACCAAACAAAATGCATGTGAACACATATCACACACACACACACACACACACACACACACACACATACACACATGGCTTTCAGAAGAAAGGAAATGAACTTTGCCCTGGGATCAAATTTAATATTTAACGTACAAGGTAGACAGTGTTCTTTGGAACTGTATGTTCCCAAGAAAGAACACATCCTTCAATGTTGCTTTTGTACTTCCCAGACAGAAGTCTTAAAAATCATCCCGGGTGCATTGCTTGTGAGTGTTTCACCAAATGTCATGGAACTGCTGTTTCACAGAAAGCTGCAGTCATTCTGGGACTGAAGAAAACAGTAATGGTAACCAAGCTTGGGTGAATCTGAATGTCCTGGTTCCACCAATGAATCTAAGGCCCTAGGAAATGTGAACTGCTTTAGGACACTTTTAAATAAACAGAGCTGGGAAGCATAGACTTAGGAGAATTAGTAACATACAGATGCTGGAGAATTAATTGGGAAGTACTATAACATTACTGAAAAGTATTTGTCTATGTAATGTGTGTGTGTGTGTGTGTGAGCGCGCACGCGTGCGTGTAAGGGTGTGCATGTGTTTGCCTGAATGTTTGTGTCTGTGGCAGCATCCTGTGTGTGTGGGGGGGGGTTGCCTGCACATGCACATATGTGCATGTGGAAACCGGAAGACTTTGAATATCATCCCTTCTTCACTCTTTCCATCGATGATACAGTGTCTATCATTGGAACCAGAGCGTAGGGGATTATAAATCTCCTACTAGATAGCTCGCTTCAGTTTCTCCTTACCAGCGCCTCCTGAGTGCTGGCAGGCAAGAATGCCATCGCGCTCACCTGGGACATAGGCTAGTCTGTGAATCCTACTCCTTTCCTCATATTTGTGCAGCCAATATTTGCATACTGATTCATCTCTCCTGCTCCATTAGAGAAGTGTTTTTTTAAAAGATTGTTTTGTTTGTTTGTATGGATGTGAGTGTGTATACTCATATATGCATGTGGAGGCCTGAAGTTGACTTTGAATGTCTTCCCCCACCTGTTTCCATTATGACGCAGAGTCTCTCACTATTCCTAATCCCTGAGCCATCTCTCCAGCTTCTACAGGAAAAAATTTAATATATTAAATGGAATGTGTTGAGTGGGGTAACTTACCCTGTGCAGTCTGGCCTTATGTGGGTTGAGCTGTCAGTATTTGTAAAAGTGTTAGACCTGGTCACTGGTGGTATTTAAAATGACCCTGTGAAGTATTGTAATAGCCGGAGGCAGTAGGTATGTGCAGCAAAAGGGCCTGGCAATTCATTGCCCAAATGCAGCCATGACTACATGAGACATGGAAAGACAAGGCCAGCCAAAATCTTAACATGAAAGAGAGGAGGGTTCACAAAGCCCCACCATCAGCTGAGGAGCTATTGGAAAATGATGGCCACTGGTAGAGTGAAAGCCAGTTTTCTCCAGGGATGCATTCATGGTAGGTTCCCCTAGCTCCAGTGGATTGTCCTATACCCATGCATTAAGGCAGCAAGAGTGGACTCTGTGTTGACAAACAAAGCACATTCATTTAGGAAGGGGAAGTAGTAGGGGAATAAGGGAGGAATTAGAGGGAAGCGATTGGGGAGCATGTTTGATAAAACTATATTCATCTATGAAACCCTCA
>OU015746.1:59479514-59511053 GCA_907169655.1 Acomys percivali | reverse complement strand
ATTGGGGAGCATGTTTGATAAAACTATATTCATCTATGAAACCCTCAAGCAATAAAAATTGTTTATAAAAATTATCTTCTAATTAGGAAGAAGAATGTCCCACAAGTTCACTTGACATCTTAGGTTCCACTTAGATGTTTTGTTCACATGTTTCTATAGGGTAGGCAAAAACACCTGGTCATATGTGGCCTTGCTTGCCATAGAATCCTCAAAAAATAAAGAATGAAATATGAGTAGTAGTTATTTGTTGAAATCACTGCTTTAAGAGGAAAAAGCCATCTCTTCAGCTGGCCTCTGGAATCTGGGTTAATTAGTTACATGTATATAGGAGATGCTTATGAGACTTATAGTACAAGATTTCTTCAGGTTAGAAATGGGTCTTACTAGTGGGATAGAGGTGAGGGCATCCTAAGGTGAGAGAAATATAGGATATAGGGAAATAGATGGATCCAGAGGGTCCTAGAAACCTACAAGAAGAACACTATGATGGGCAGATCTGGGCCCAGGGGTTCTGCTCGATCTAAGGCACCAACTAAGGACAATACCTGCAGTCATCATCAAATCCCTACCCAGATCTAGCCAAGGGACAGGGCATTCTCCACAGTTAAGTGGAGAGTGGGCACTGACTTTCACATGAACTCTGGTGCCCCATATTTGACCATGTCCTCTTGATAGGGAGGCCCAATGGCACTTGGAGGAAGGATAGCAGACTACCAAGAAGAAACTTGATAGCCTAGCATCATATTCAAGGGGAGGAGGTTCCCCCTTAGTCACAGTCATAGGGAAAGGGAATGGGGTGAACATGGGAGGGAGAGGGGAATGGGAGGATGCGCAGGATGGGATAGCAATTGGAATGTAATATGAATGATTTTATTTTTCAATAAAATAATTTTTAAAAAAGAAATGGGTCTTACTGGTAAGAAGGGTACTGGAGAACAGAGTAAATCAGTTTGATAATGATGCTTAAAATGCTACCAAGACCATTGAAGGATGCGAAATGGACACTGTCTATTCATTGGCAACTAGGACTACTTCACCAGATATTAACTACCTTTGCAAGTTCTGGGCAACACCTGATGTTTCTTTTAGTTTGTTTGCTTATTTGTGACAAGGTCTCACTACATAGTCCAGACTACCTATGAGTTCTTAATATTCTTGTCTCAGTCTCCCAAGTGCTAAAAGTAGAGATGTATTCCACCATAACCAGCAAAAGACCATATTTTTAATATTGCTAAGACAATAGAAGAATGGTAAAGTCATGAACCAAAATGGTGATGAAAGAAGAAATAAAAAGGCCTTGGCAAGGGAAAGCCATCAGAGAAAAATTAGAATAGGAGACTTCAGAAATCATTTAGCCCAACCTGTATTCTTTACTAGACTGAAAGTAATTGAGTCTCTGCATATCAAGAAATAGAACAGTTAACAGACCGTCTTAAAGATTATAATCATATTGGAAGAACCCTGCTCTTTGATGTGTCAGTCCTCCCACTCCAGATAGCCATTCTGAGCTAGGCCTTAGGTGTAGGACTCCCTCTCCCCAATAGGGCCTCTGGCTCTCTCTCTGCCTGACTCCATCTGGAGAGTGTCTTCAGACATAGATGACCCTAACCACGTTTGATACATGGCCCTTGACACAGCTCCCTGCTAGCTCTCCCTTCCCTGCGCCAATAGGTTAATGAGGTGCTGTGTTCCTGTTCATATGATAGGAGCATGCTGCCAAATGCAAAACAAGCATCCTGAAAGTGCCTGGTTCCAACCAATCATGTACACCTATCCTGAAAGCCCCACACACACTCCCCAAGGACTATACAGCCTTTGTTCTCCCTGAGTAAAGTTATACTAGCTCCTGAAGTGGGGCCCAGAGTGTTTTATCTCCATCCTGCTCAAAGCATTCCAAGCTTTGCCTCACACCTTCTGTCCTTCCTGCTTTGGTGGGCTGGTAGCTAGCAGCCCCCACCCCGCCATGGAAGAAGAGCATCATATAATCACTGTCTTAATTAGGGTCACTCGTACTGTGATGAAATGCCATGGGTAAAAGTAACCTGGGGAGGTAAAAGCTTGTTTGCTTCATTTCCATGTCATTGTTAATCATCACAGAAAATCAGAGCAGACTGCCACCATCTCTATGAGTTCATATCTGTGTCAGTCCTACTGTGTCTAAAAGTTTCCTCAGTGTCACTCATCCTCATGGCTCTTAAGATTTTTCTACTTCCTCTTCCACAGAGCTCCTTGAGCACCAAGGGGAGGGATTTAGGACTGAGTGATCCAAAATCTCTCACAATCTGCACACTGTCTGGTTTTGGGTCTCTCTAGTTCTGCAATGTGGGGGGGGGGGCAGCTTCTTTGATGATGGCTGAGCAAGACTATGATGCTTAAGTATAGCATAATGAAAATTTTTAATCAACAAATATTTGCAGCCATTGGAAACATTCTTACAAAGATAATGCAAAGGAAATGAGGGGAAATTAGTCGTTGTTATTAGCAGTTAACATTGGTCTGTGATAATTCTAATAATGATCCCAGGAACTCAAGAAAACAAACACAGTGATGGTTGATAGTGACATGGTGATCAGAAAAGTTTTTTAAAAATGTGAGGTGGGGCATGAAAGCAGCACTGAGTGACTAAGGGTACTTCTCATACTGATTGGTGGGTTTGCTTTCCTCTTTGAGGTCTCTTTGGGCCTGTATCTTCCTGGACATACTCAGCTCAGTGCTGTTTCAAAACATCTTCTTCAACTTGATTTAAAATTATTTGCACAAGGCACTCTTGAAGACCTCTGGCCACAAGAATATGGATTTGTCCTTTTTGTCTTCTTTTAATTATGCACATGTAACTGATATAAATGATGCAAACAGCCCACATGGTATTTATGGATATGATTGTTTTTGTCAGCCAGTAGCTAAATCTTCATAATGTAATATATTCATGGTTGTCAGTAGACCGAGGTTAGATTTACTCCAAGGAATTCGAGACAGAAAAGCAAAACAACTTCTTCTAAGATCAGTCCTTTTCAAAGATCAGCATGTCAAACAGCCGAAACAGAGCTTTTTAGCTTAGTAGCCTGCTGCACACCTGAAATCCTAATACTTGGATGCAGCAGGATTAAAAATTCAAAGCCACCCAGTGCCACATAGAGATATTTTTCACTATTAAAGATAAAAGATACTACAGATGCAGTGGCACAAGCCTATATAATCCTAGCATTGGTGGGACAGAGGCAGGCTGATGTCTGTGAGTTCAAAACCAGCCTGGTCTACAGAGCAAGCTCCATGACAACCAAAGCTATTAGGAGAAACCCTGTCTCAAAAAACAAAAACAAACAAACAAACAAACACTTGTAATTCATTCACTATATATGTAAAGGCTTTTGTTTCCTACTCTAATATTGGGACACTGTTCTTTTTTATAGTTTTGCAACATTTGATGAAATCTGGATTGCTAAAAGTGCTAGTCTAAAGATGACTGTATTTTCTTAATTCCTCCCTGAATTCTTGGATTAGAGGTGTGTGCAAATTCACATGGCTTATTTAAGATTTTTTTGAGATTTTAACAAAAATGCATCTATTTATTTACTTTACATCCCCATCATAGCCTCCTTTCTCCTCTCCTCCCATTTCCATCCTCCCTTCCTCTTCTGCCATCTTCCATCCCCTATTCCTAAGAAAAGGGGGGCTCCCCCTACCCACCCACCCCACCTCATCAAGTCACATCAGGACTGAGTGTGTTCTCTTGCCCTGTGGCCTGGCAAGGCAGTCCTGCCAGGGGGAAGTGATCAAAAAGCAGGCAACAGAGACCATGTCAGATTTTTTTAAAGCTTCATTCAAACTTAAAACATGCTTCCTCTGAAAAAAAAAAGAATGTTTCTTTTTTTTAAAATGACATCATTCAAGATGTGTTTTTAATCAATTATCATTTCACATAATCCAGGAGGGCAGTGTGCATGAGAAAACCATGGTGACTAACTAGGCATTGACCTCCCATCATGGCACCAGTCCAGACAGACTTTATTAGGTTTAGCCCTCAGCAAATATAAAACCCAGGGCACCATAAATCACCAAAGTAGGATTAGTCTAAATATGAATCAGATACATGGGGGAAGCAAAGCCATTCCTAGCTCATTAAAAAAATAAATAAGGGATGACTAAGGAAGAAATAAAAGCTTTTTCTGCGGATAATCTTTCCCAGTTTAGCCAGAATTTTCAAGGAAAGAAAATTGCTCTTATATTTAAATAAGAGGGTGTTCCTTAATCTAAACAAATTAGAAACTAGAACAGTTAAGATTGTTTCTGACTATAATCAGAAGTATTGAAAGCATTTTGCTGGGCTCTTCTTTTAGCATTATATCATTATATATTATATATTTATAAAATATATACCTTAAATATTATGCTATGAGACAGAGTTTTGGCAACCCACATAAGCTCATCTTGCTTGGTTTATGCATGTGATCATTACTGAAATTTTACTTACTAATATTTTATTCTTAATTGTGTGTGAGAGAGAGTGTGACTGGAGGGAGGGAGAAGGAGAGAGAGAATGAGAGAGCAAGAATGACAAGACCATTTTAGCACCATAGAGATCATCAGAGTCAGATGGAGCTAACAATGTTTGTGAATTACCTCTTCTGGAAGATGAGAACAGAACTTGGGTCCTCTGGAAGACCAATAAGTGTTTTTAACCACTAAGCTCTTATAACCTTTGAACCATCTTTCCAGCATCTCTTAAGTCCTTTAACCTAGGCTAGCTCAGAACTCACTATGCAGCCAAAGCTAATTTAGACTTGTTAGTGATTCTCCTGCCTCAATCTTCTATATGAAAGGATTGCAGGTGTGAACTATCATGTCCATCTTGAGAAATATTTATATATATATTTTATTAATTTACTCATATTACATCTCAATGGTTACCCTATCCCTTGTATCCCTCCATTCCTCCCTCCCTCCCATTTTCCCCTTACTCCCCTCCCCTATGACTGTGACTGAAGGGGACTTCCTCCCCCTGTATATGCTCATAGGGTATCAAGCTCTTCTTGGTAGCCTGCTATCCTTCCTCTGAGAAGTTTTTTGATCCATGATTTCTTATTTACCCTGTTCTACCAAATAAGTGAACAGACCATACTAAGTAACATTAGAAAGTTAGTTGGAAAAGCTTTCAGGCATATATTATTTATTTCTCATACACAGGTATGATGAACTTTCCTAGAAAATTTGAAGAGCCTTTTTCAATAATACTTTCATATCCTTTCTTTTTTTTTGGAATATTTTGAAGGAGTATTATAGGGATTCACTGCATTTGGAGTTGTCAAGTCACTGTGTTCATGATATTTTCAGGAATCTGTTATTCTAGTTTACAAACTCAATATTTGGGTTTTCATTATTTTTTGCTTTTCAAACACAATTATTTGTTGATATAGCCATCAGGAAGATTAAAAAACAGCCACATTAAAATGATTTTAATTGATACAATTAGTATGGGCAATATTATTGTCAACCTGATTGGATTTAGCATGGCCCTCAGTCATTTCTTTGGGTACACCTATGAGGCTGTTTCCAGAGAAATTCAGTAAAATAGGGTTGGTGACCCCTCCCCAGCAGTGTAGCCCCATTGCTTGGACTAGGTGCTGGCTGAATAATTGGGTAAACAGAAATCGGTCTAAACACAAGCATTTCTTTCTCTCCTCTCCTCCCCCCTTTGTCCTCTACTTCCCCTCTCTCCTTTCCTCTCCACACTCTCATCTCTCCCTCCCCCTTTGGAATACAGGGCCAATGTACCTTAGCTGCCTCAAGCACATGCCACCCTGCCTTCCTCTGCTGTAATGGATTGTGTCAAACAGTACATCAAAACACAGCGTCAAAACACAACCTTTTCTCTTTAAGTTAATTTTGTCGGATTCTTTTCAAAATAGTGAAACTAGTAACTAATACACATTTCTACTTTTACTCGTCAGAGAAGTTTTGACAGACTGAGGGTGTGGGCACACAGCTGAGTGAACACCATGCTGTCAGGAATGAGGAATTAGAGATGAACGTCTTCACTGTAATTTCTCCATGGATACACGGTCTGCTGTTGACATATATGTTTATTTTTATATCTTCAGTACATACATTTATGTTTAAATTATTGCTCTTTATAATCCAGACCAGAGACCTCTTTACACCCTCGAAGTTGTTCAGAATTTATTGTGAGGATAAATCTTGCCTCGAGGCACTGACATAAAACTATATTGCACACAGGGTTACAGTCCTGGCATGCTGATACAAAATTTCTCCAACCTGTGTGAAAGAGTTGTATTAATTTAGTAAATTAAAAGATCATATCAACAGATGTTAAGAGAAAGGAAAAAATCTAATTTTATGATTGAAGAAAGTACAAAATTATATGGAGTAGGTGAACTTTTTATGTCATTCAATTTTGTTAGAGTATGGAAAGCCAATTAGATAAAATTAAATTTCAAGCCTGATTGCTTTTTGAAATATTCATTTAAGCATTGCATACATGTTTGTTATATTAAACAGAAAGCATCAAAGAACATTTGTTGCAGCCAGGAATGGAATGAAATCTATCCTGTCAATAGCCTAGCTGGTACTTTTGATGAAGTATTATGACACTTCTATATTATGTGGCACCATAAAACACTAAACATACACAGAACACAGGACTATAAGTTTAAAAAGCGCATGCTGGAAGCAGGAATGTTTTGGCATTTATAGCCGGCTAGCAAGGGGAGATAATGAGGAGCTGGAAGCCTTGGAAACAGTAACTATGAAATATGCAGCCATGGCTCCCCATCAAAATGAATCATACGTCACACAGCATTGGGAGATAACTCAAGCCTGCAAAGCAATCTGCTCTTCATTTCAAGTGGCAGGCTGATGAGTGCACCTGTCATCCAGGTAGAGTCCAAGTGGGAAACGATGACCAACTTAGAGCAGCTCAGGACACACAAAACCCACCCAGGAGGGGAACAGCAGGGTTCACATCTCCATGTCTCTTAGTTCCTCATGTGGAAAGAATCTCAGTAAATAAGTTAATATAAGACTTTAAACTTCTCTCTTTCCTCACCTTTCTCTCTTGTGGGTTTGTGGGGGGATGTGCAAGTGTGTTTCCATAGGACAAATTCCTGGAGTCGAGTCTTACCTCGTTTCCGCTGCTGTACTCTAAGCTAGCTGGGCTGTGACCTTCTAAATTATCCAGTTTCTGCCTCCCACCTTGTCATACAAGTGCTGGGATGATAGACGCATGCCTTCACATCTGTCTTTCTAGGTAGGCCACAAAGATTGAAGGCCAGGCACCAGGTTTCTGTGGCTTCTACCCATTGAGACATCTCTCCAACCCCTGTCACATTTATTTAAGCAATACGGATAGGTGTGTATAATATCTAGGTAACAATACTCAAACTGTTGATGGAGACAGAGTGAGACCAGTCCTGTATATGATGGGATACTGTTGTCAACCCTACATGTCGAATAGCTTCCATATGTGTCACGCAAATCAAATCGCACAGCAAGATGGGTAAGGAAGTGACTGTTCTCCGCCAACCATTGCCTGGAATCAGAGTGGTTTTTACAACCTGTCTTGATTTTAGAAATACATGCATGATACTATTTGGAATTTTGATCTCAATATTTATGAAATATTGAAAGACTGTGGAAGAGAGGAGACAGAAAAAGTCTTTGTCCTCTGACAAAGCCATGGGGACTCTCTGGTATTTCCCATGGCCAGCAGCCATTCAGCTCTTCACCACATGACATGAGGTGAGACTATGCCAAGGTAAAGAGGCTGCAAGGAGTTTGGCAAAGTGGACTGTACTCTATCTAAATCAGTGTGTTTCTCCACAGTTTTCTATAACACAGACGCCCTGTTCACTTGAAAACCTCAGTTCTTCAAGAAACAGGATTTTCATGACGTGGGTTCCAATTTGTCTCATATCCTTCCTGAGTGTGATGCAGGTTTGAAAGTCATGATGACTTTTAGAAACAAGGAGAAGGTAGAATCTGTCCTTACCACTGGCATACTGAGTGATTCTGTCAGTATATCATTCTCCACTCCATCTGTGTAAGGCTTTGATTTCCTTATATTTAAAATGTGGTTCATGCTGGGTACCTTATTATATTGCTCTAAGAATTAGATGGAGATTATATTTTAAGTAAGTACCAGTAAACAACAGAATATTAAGTGGATATTATTTTTTTATAAAATTACTTACGGAAGAAATAAATATTTCTCATTATCTATCTATGATCTAATATTTATATCAGTCAAATATACTTCAGAGTGTTACCATCAGACAGGGAGCACTGAGTTTAAAAACAAGTTATCCTGGTTGAAGTCCAAGTGATAACATTCTTGGACCACAGTTGGCATCTGTGGTCCAGTCTGCTCCTGTACACAATAATGTGCCCAGCTTCCTAGAACTAGCTGTGACTTCTCACTTCACAAAGTGACCTGTTATCATAACTAAGTCCAATGAGGACTATGTGGAAATTTGTCAAAATGTACCACTCAGACTTCTTTGAAATTCTGTTCTGGAATAGGATAAAACAAAATAAAGAGAGACAAACATGAAGAAAAGAAACCGTAAATCAAGAAGAAATAGGAGTCTCCTGACATTCGGTTAATACTAATTGTAATTCTAGGTGATGAAACATAGCAATGGTTGTATATAAGAAAGAAAAAAATATAAGAGTGGAGTTGTGACATTTCCCTATGGTTAAAAAATAGGTTGAGTCATCCAAAATAGTTGAATTTTTGTTGAGGTGAATTATCAACAATATAAAGTCAATTCTTTTAAAGTATACAACACGGTCACATTTAATAAATTCTGTTGTACCGTTACTACATCAGTGTAGTTTCTGACCAGGTTGGCCATCCCTAAAGAAACCATATACACACTGCGGAGTCAGTTCTCCTCTTCCTTTCCCTGCTACCATGACAATGGCAGTCTTTCTTTTGTCTCTGTAGATTCCCTGATTCTGAATGTGTATGTAAGTGACATCATTTCTGAAGTCAGTGTGTCTTTTTGGTGCCATCACTAAGTATGATATTCTGAGGTGTATCCTGTTATAGCAAGTACTAGTACATCATTCTTTATCATGGCACAATAATATTTTATACCTGTATTATGACTTCTTTACTAATCTGTTAAGCAGTTAATAAAATGAATCCTTACCCATATATAATGAATCTGCTTTGGTGCTCCCAGCTTGGATGTTAATAAGCCACTTCCATTACAGTCTGTTTTCTCTGCTTCATTGTCTTTACTATACAGGATAAAAAGCATCATGTAGATTTTTGTTTGTTTCTTTTGTGTCTGAAAATACTCAGGGATGCTTTAACAACTTGCTCTCTAAAAAATCCTAGATAGAGTGTTGGGAAGCTTCTGAGAACATCAGTGTTGTATACTCCCTCAGAGCATCAAGGTATAGGCTTGACACAACCCCAAAGACTGTGAACACAGGCTGTGGTCTCACTATTAGAGCCTCTATACCTCATGAAATAGAGAGAAGGGAGGGAGATAGAGGTCATTCAGAAGAAACTATATTCCCAATGAAAGAGAAGAAAAATAATTGATTTATACTTAATGTATGTAAATACTTTATTTGATATTGGCAAACAGTTATTACCAAAATATGAGTTTAGAATATATTTTGTATATTTCCAGCAGTTTTTTATTTTATTTTATTTTTTATTTATTTATTTTTTATTTTTTATTAATTTATTCTTGTTACATCGCTATGGTTATCCCATCTCTTGTATCCTCCCATTCTCCCCTCCCTCCCATTTTCCCCTTATTCCCCTCCCCTATGACTGTTCCTCAGAGGGATTACCTCCCTCTGTATATGCTCATAGGGTATCAAGTCTCTTCTCGGTGACCTGCTGTCCTTCCTCTGAGTGCCACTAGGTATTTTAAAGACTTTAAAATTTTATTTATTTATTGTATGTGTGCACATGTGTGTGTGTGCACGTGTGTGTGTGTGTGTGTGTGTGTGTGTGTGTGTGTGTGTGTGTGCAGCTGAATGCCATAGCAGACATGTAGATGTCAGAATAACTGGAAATATCTATCCTTTCCTTCCACCAATTAGAATTCAATTATTAAACTCAGGTTGTCAGGCTTTGCAGTAAGTTTGTCTGCCCACTTAGCTATCTCACAGGTCCCATTTTGAGGACTATATGAACACATTTCTGGTGCAGAACATGCTGGTCCTCTATATCTTTAAAATAACATGGGAAAAGGCACTGAGAGTGATGGGCCAGGAGTTTAAAATTTTGCTCACCTTTAATAACTCACTTTCCACTTTCTTTTTTATTTGATCTACAGTTTACGCCCCTATCCTCATATTCCTGAAAACCAAAGAGACAATGAGTTTGAATTAGTATTTGAGACTCAGGTTTATTTGAAATCTAGGTTTTTGAGTAAGCTCTTGCGGAGGTACCTCATCTTGCTTCTAGTGTTAAGATTAAATGCTCAACTATAATTACCTTGATTTTTACTCAGGTATCATTTCAAAGCATTATAAAAGAGATGAATCTTTGCTAAAAGTGACTCACAGCCTAATGTGAATGCTGACTTAATTCGCACTATAATTACTTGTCTCCACAAAGTCAAGTAATCTCTAATATTTTTATGTGTTTATTTCTTCTTTTTCAATTTTGTAATTATCCCAGCTATCTTCTTTGAGATTCTTCACATGTATTCAAAATGATTTTTTATCCCATTTAAAAATTTCCAAGATTAAAAAAATCATGTGATTCTAAATGATGGAAAACTTTCATGTATTTTCAGGTCTATTATAAAACAAGAATCATGGAAAAGATTTAGATATGATAGAGTTGCTTTGCAATAGCCAGGCTTAACTTAGGCTTATTTATGTACTTATAAAATGCCTGAATTTTCACACAGAGCAACTATGGGAGCTTATGGGAATAAATATAAAGATACAAATAAAAGAGACTAAAATAAGATAAATGAGGGAAATGTAAAGGCCAGGATATAGTAAAGTCCTCGGTGTTTAGAAAGATGTGCACCGCCATATAAGTACCGCGCGCTAACCGATTGCACACTGAGAAGAGACTTGATACCCTATGAGCATATACAGAGGGAGGTAATCCCTCTGAGGAACAGTCATAGGGGAGGGGAATAAGGGGAAAATGGGAGGGAGGGGAGAATGGGAGGATACAAGGGATGGGATAACCATAGAGATGTAACAAGAATAAATTAATTAAAAATAAAAATAAAAAAAAAAGAATGTAACATTCATATAATTCCTGATTGTGACATGGTTCTTCTTGCTATAGGTAGTTTATTGTATGTAATAATATAAATGTATATGTAAAAAATAAAAAAGCTTTTAAAAAGGTTTAAAAATAAATAAATAAATAAATAATTAAAAAAAAGAAAGATGTGCACATGTAACGAGCATGCTGTACTTACTATGAATGTGTGCCAAGTATTTATTTGCTTGATTAAACTAAAATCAGATGGACAATGAGGCACAAGCATGTAAATGTTCCTCCAAATTAGAAATGATAATAAAATAGAAAGCTAAATCTCAAGGAAAAAAAAAAAAACAAAGAAAGACAGAAAGAAAGAACCAAAACTAAAACCTGAAGAGTTCCTCTGGATTCTCACAGAAATGTTTGGCGGCTGTAATAGAAACATCACTTTAGGTGGTATAATGGAATTTACTGCACAGTTTCTTACCGTGATTCTCAATATAGATAGCTGTCATGAAGTTGTACAAGTCAGCTGAAGCCAATTGAAATGATGCCAAAATTCTGGTCCAGTGCTTGGGTTTGACTCAAAGATAATGTGTGTGTGTGAGTGTGTGTGTGCGTGTGTGTATGACACACACACACATGCACACGCACACACACACACACACACACACACACATATATATATATAAATGTGGAATAGTAATTTATACAATGTAATATTTAACAAAATACACATATATAATAAAAAATATAAATATAATGGGTTTTAGCATGTATGTCAAGCTGGCACACATAAACAACTCCCAACAGACTGCTTTTTGATATATTAAATAGCGGAAACTTAAAGCAGCTTTGTCTGCCTGAATGAACCTGGAATGCAGCTACTTGGCATTGCTGATTAAAAGTTGAATCACATCTCTCAACACTCAATTACAAAAATAGTCTCCATCTCCCTTCCCAATCTGAGACACAGTAGGACTTAATTTTCAGATCAAATCTTAAGACAGGGTATTGAGAAGAGATATTATGTCAGACAAAGGAACAGCTGGCTATGCTCACTCTGCAGTCCATTGGACTAATACATGACAGCTTCACTATGCTGGTGAGGATGGGATGCTTTGTACATCGAAGGAGGTAAATCCAAAATCATTGGGATTATTGGTGTTAATGCATACAATAGACTATGTGAAGGGCACTGGTGCAATGAGATGGCAAGATACTTGTTTCCGTAAAGATGTGCCTGATGCATATTGGAAATCAGAGCAGCAATTTATTAACTATGAAAATGGATTGAACTGCATACTGTTAGTGTAGTTAGTGTAGTTTTAATTTGTTTGGCTTCTCACCAAATCAAAAAAACAGCATGCTATATCACTTGTGGGCCAAGCAAATCAGCAGTTTGGTTCAATGCAGTTTGGAAGACTCTGTAAAATGTTCCATTGTTTTAAAATGTGTGTGTTTGGACGTTAAGTGAAGGCTTCTTCTCCACGAGGTTCCTCTGTTTCCAAGGCAGAAATGCTGGGAGAGTCCTGGCTGGGGGTATCCTGGCACCTATTCTCAAGGGACGGGACTTCTTGGCTTCACTCTGTTCATGACCACATGGAAGCTCTGCTCCACTATGTTTTATTTCCCCTTTCTTTTCTCCCCCAGCCCCCATTACACCCATCCCCCCAGTACTAGTATGGAAGTAGTTTAAACAAAGAATGATTTTGTTTGGCTCATCAGAATTAACACACTCAGGCTTGTTTCTAATTGAATGCAGATGTTTCGTTAGCCAAGAAAAGCCTCAGACTCATGTGCAAACTTCTACTGCCCTGATGGAGAGAACTGTGTCTCAAATTAGCAACTTTTCCAAGCCAGTTCTGGCTAGCCGCCATATTTTTCCTTCTCCCCCTCTTTCCCATCCTCCCCAAGCTTTTTTAACTTTCAAAGGGAGAAGAGACAGATGGTTTTTAAAATCTATAAAGGGAAGGCCACCTTTTCCCCAAGAATTCAAAGGAAACTAAAATAACGAAGGTAATTAGAGTGGCAAGGCTATTCTTTCCTTATCATTGTTGTCCTTCCTTCAGGACACTTTAGAAAGCTCTCTACTAGGCTGACCCCTGCATGGCACAGCCATAGTCCTGTCTGCAGGACTGATGTTACCTCCAGGGTTTCCCTCCTGCCTGTCTGGTGACTGAATTGAGCCAGTCGCAGGGTGAAGAGAAAGGGGTCATGCCACATGTTCTTTTGACTCCTTCACCGACTTTCCATGAAAGATTTAAAGAAGCCAAGACCCATAGCAGTGTATTTGCTCATGGTTGGGGGTGGGTAGATACAGACCTACAGACAGAGAAAGATGGACAGACACACACAAACACACACACACACACACACACACACACACACACAGAGAGAGAGAGAGAGAGAGAGAGAGAGACAGACAGACAGACAGACAGACAGACAGACAGACAGACAGACAGAGACAGAGAGAGAGAGAGACTGTGAACCTCACAGTGCAGAAACACATGAACCCATGTATAAACTCTTTGATTGTGAAGTCCTCATCATTACTTTGTTCCGGAAGCCCAATGACGGGGTTGAAGGAAGTATTCAGGCTGAATGACTCACAACTTTGTAATGAGAGAGTATATGTCTTGTTTTGTTCATTTCCCATAGGTGAACGTGTTTAGAGAAGTTAAGTAACATTCATATGGGGGGTGATAGCTGAGCTTTTTTATTTAAAACATTTCATACAATCTATTTCTGACTTATTTCCTCTCTCACAGATTCTCCCCCTAACCCACACAACTTAAAGTTTTATCTCTTCTTCCTCCTCCTCTCACCTCCAGTTAATCAAGACAAACAAACAAACCCAATAAGAAAAACAAACAAAATAAAAATGAAATGAAAGGGCACACATACACAAATACAAAAACAAAAAACCATGGAGTCCATTTTGTGCTTCCCACCAGCTTCTGGGCATTTGGCCTGCTCTAGAGTGTGATGAAGAAAACCCAACCCAAGTTTCATTTCTCCATTGGAGAAAATTACTTTTCCTTTTCACCACAGGTACTAATTCAAAAATCGGCTCCTTAGTTGAGGTAGGCTTTGTGTCCACTTCTCAGGACTAGAATTTTGTTGGGTTTGAACCTGTGCTAATCTTGTCCCTATGGTAACAGGTTAAGGTTTTTAATCTATGACTATATTGACTGTGAAAACTAAGTGATTCCTTGAATTTACCCAGCCATTGCTTTACAATAAACTTACTTGTAAGCCGGGTATGGTGGCACACACTTTTAATCCCAGCACTTGGGAGGCAGAGGCAGGTGAATCACTGTGAGTTTAAGGCCAGCCTGTCTCCAAAGCAGTCCAGGACAGCCAAGGCTACACAGAGAAACCTTGTCTTGAAAAACAAAAACAAACAAACAAACCAAAAACTTACTTGTATTGTTAAGAGGATGTTGTTTGTATTTTTATTTATTTATTTATTTTTTAAATTTATTCTTGTTACATCTCTATGGTTATCCCATCCCTTGTATCCTCCCATCAAGTCTCTTCTCGGTGACCTACTGTCCTTCCTCTAAGTGCCA
The DNA here is from genome assembly GCA_907169655.1 of Acomys percivali. NCBI lineage: Eukaryota > Metazoa > Chordata > Mammalia > Rodentia > Muridae > Acomys > Acomys percivali. The sequence goes on along the minus strand of OU015746.1, from coordinate 59,496,263 downwards.
CTAGGTCTCCCCCTCCAGGGGACATAGTCAAATGTGAGGCACCATGTTATACTAATTTTGTTGAGCATCATACTTCATGCCCTGGAGTATATTTAGGATTAGATTTAGAATGATTTATTTTTATTTTTTCAAAATTTCAATTGTTTATTGTTAATGATACTTCCATTCAAATTTTTTTGAATTTAGGTTCCACAAAACTCAAACATAGATTCTATAACCTAAACCTCACAATATTCCAGTTATACTTGAACTATTAGAGAGATACACTTCATTTAGTCAGTTTTAAATAAGAAAAAAGTTCCCAAGTTTCACAGTTCAATCCCTCAACAAATTCAGTGATGCAATGATAATTCTAATGTACCGCTTTTTGTTGCTTGGTTTGCTATTGGCTTTTTATTTAGATCCATAACCTTGAGTTTCACATGGACCCAAAATTTTGCACAGGATTTTAGTGCAATAGAAAATATTAGCCTATTGTGGGTTTTACACTCATCTATCTATTTACAAAGACGTGATTGTATAATAGTATGGCTCCTTTTTTATGTACACACAGCATCCTTTGGCTCTTTATATAAAATAAACTCAAAGAGAAAGAAACAGGCACTACCAATTATTTTTTTGGTTTTGGGTTTGGGGTTTGGGGAATTTTTAGGTTTTTGTTTTGTTTTCTGTTTGTGTCTTACTCACTTTATATCGCAATCATTGTCTCTACCTCAGTTCCTCCTGGTCTCACTTTCCTGCCCTCTTCCTCTTATCTCTTCTCACCTACTCCTCAGAAAAGGGGAGCTCTCCCCACCTACGCATCCACCCCAGCATATCAAATGGCATAAGGACTGATCACATCCTCCTCCACTGAGGCCAGGCAAGGCAGCCCCACCAGGGGGTACTGATCAAAAATCAGGCAACAGAGTCTGTGTCCGAGACAGCCCCTGCTCCCCTTACTAGGGCACCCACATAAAGATTAAGCTATCCACTGGCTACATCTGTGTAGGCTGTCTAGATCCATTCCATCTGTGGTCATTGGTTGGTGTTTCAGACACTGGGAGCCCTCCCTGAGTCCAGGTTACCAATTTTTTTAAAATTTACAATAACTCTTCAATGAATGTTATTACAGAACCAAAGATTGTATATTTTGATAACTAGAGGTGGAATCTGACTCTAGGAAAATTGTTTCTTCCATTGTTTTAGTGGCATTTGTGAAGATGAACTCTCACTGGGAAAGCAAGATACACCTTTGGAAAGCAATTCAAGACTGCTGCATTTTCCACTTCAGAATAAGGCTGGTTGAGACAGCAAAGAGAAAAAGGGTTCCTCATAGCTCTGTGAATGTTGGTATCCTTATTTAGTGCAGACACCCTAGTGTAAGATATTCTAAAGAGACTCTTAGGGCCCTCGGTCTCATTATTATAATCTTAGAACAGTGGACAACAGAGACTTTCCTGATGACTCTCATGCTGGAAGAAGAAGAAGGCACTAGCCAGAGAGAGATCTTATCAGGGCACCTTCCAGGATGAGAGCTGAGAATGCAGACAATGGTGGATAAGTGGTGAGTGGGGACATTGTTTAGCTAGGCATACCCCTGGCCTTCCTTTCTAAATTTAGCCTCATGTCAGAATCCCAGAGAAGGTGGACTCAGGTCACTGAATCTTCTTGCCCTCTTCCCATTGTAGCTACATTTAATACATTTCTTTGTCTGTGTTTCACTATTAATTTGGCTGTTTTAATTGGCTTCTCAAGGATTGGTAGCTGACCTTGGGGTCTAGATTGTGACCCTAAGTTCAGTAACCCTGGCAATAGCAAAGCCATACGTTTATATCTTATATCTTCCCCAAGCATGTGCAATGAAATGTTATTAATAAAATACTTGTCTTCTCATTAAATATTTAACAATGCCAAAATGTACGAGAAGGGCTTCATAGTGTAATATCCTTAAGGCAGGGACTTTTAATGTGTTCCCTCCTCTCCCTTCTAGATCTATCTGGTAATCTGTGGATTTGCTGATAATCAGTACATTATGGAAAGGTAGAAATCACTATATGAAAGTCCTGGTTAACAAACTGGGGAGACATGAGGAAGGGAGAAATGACTTGGCTTATCTTTATAAGCAGTGTCCACGTACTTTTATTAAGTAAAAGGGATATTACACTTCTATATCTGAGACATCATAGCTGTCTAATATGTTATTCTACAAACCAATCAAGCCCTAGATGAATGGAATTTTATATACTGAAAATATTTAAAATATTTTTAGTTTTAAAAGGAAATAGAATGCACACCTTCACACTAGCAACTAACTCCTACTCTCTTCAGAATCTACAGAAGGAAGGGATTTATTTTTGAACCATTTGCACATTAAAACAATACAAAAGAACTGACTTAAATAAACTAAAATCAATGAAAACAATAGAAGTCCATTGCTACCATAAGAAATGAATGGAATCTTGATTCTAGTGAACACTTTGCTTTTTGTTTTTGTTTTTTTTTTTCCCCAACGCAGTCCTCCAAATCATCTATGGGCATGGTCTTGGATATCTGGGGACCCAAGCTGCTCACTGCTTCTCAGAAGTAAACTTGAAAGCATTTATCTTTCCAATGTTTCTTTCTTTGAATTTGAATTTTAGTGTGATATTGGTTTAGTCTGTCATCTCCAAAGTCTGTGGCTAATAGCTATTGCCTGAGTAACTTTTATGTTTTGAAGGGAACTTTCATAATTGATTGCTTTTAATAGATGGGTCTTTTGTTGAACTATGGATTTCTAACCTTTCAGACTGTTAGTACTTCTAGGTGATATTTACTCTGTTGAGCTCTTGCGCACATTGTTTCTTTACACTCGTGTGTTGTTTCTGTGTTTGAGCTAGTGATTTCAAACATTTTGAAACTAAACACTTAATCTCCTTGGTGAGTACACCTTCTGTGCATGTTGAAAGGTTCCCAGAATGCGCCTGAGACTGGTTGCAATGTTGGTGTCAGAGGAGCCTTAGTCTTCCTTGGTGATTGGTAGGATGGTAGACTCAGCGTGAGCAACAACTTTGGTTTATTCTCTATTTGATCTTTGTCTCATTATCATTAATCATCATAGGCTTTGTCATTTTAGACACTTATTGAGGAAAGAGGAATAGGAAGAAATCCTCTCAAGGGCTTTATATCATGGATTATTTCTATCTCCCAGAAGCAATAACACTAGGCTGATACTCATTATGTAAGGATGATAGCAAGCTCTGAGTAACCAGCCAAATCTCCTGGAGATTGGGGCAATGTAAAGATGCCTACATCTTACGCATGAATAAGACTAAATGTTTAAGGATGTTCTAGTAGAGAGAATCAAAGGAGCATGTGAAGATGGAGTCTCTACATGTGGCTGATGCACAGGTAGCAGAATCTCTGGCTTCCATGTCATGACCTTTCTGGGAGCCCACTGTGTTCTTAAGTGGCTTATCTGAGTCCATAGGCAATAGCTGGGGTAGTAGGTTTGGAATGAGAGCGAAGAGTTCTTTCTAGATTCACCAATGCCTAGTGCATAGGCTGTAGTTTCTTTCCGTGATCTCTGAAGACTCTAAAATGGAAAGAAAAAGTGAGTTTGCTCAGTGGGTATCAGCCACCATGTCTAATGATCTGAAATTGATCCCTGGGACCCACATGGTAGAGGAGAGAGCTATTTCCCATAAGTTATCCCCTGATTTCCATACTTGTGCCATGGAACAAGAACACATAAGTAAGTAAGTAAATATATATACTAAATTAATCTAGGTAACTTAGAAAAAGGAAAAAATTATCACCCCTTTTATTAGGTTCAAAAACTGGGAAGGAAAAGGGAGTGAGGCGAGAGAGCTTTAACAGCAGACAGCCCTGGAAGAGGAGAGAGCAAATGCTGCAGCAGCTGTGGGAGGGGGGACACTTGATGCAAAACACCCACTCTGAGCTCACAGAAAGCATTAAGAGTTCTCATTTAGCCTCCGAAAATGACTTAAGAAGCACTTGTACTTTAAAACCACTCTAAATTGCAAACTAATTTCCCAGGGGGATACGTTGATGGTCTACTGTACACAGCATAAATAATGAGTGTGCAACTGAGACCCCCAAATAAAGCAGTGCGCACTGGTGGGATTTATGAACAGGTTTTCCCCTCTGCTGTGTGACACTGAGACATTACGGCTTCCAGTTAGGAGTTTTACTGTGTCAGCAGGTGAACTCCCGGCAGTAAGTCAAACTGTAATGGAACACGCTGCTAAAAATGATTGTGCTGCTATGGTGAAAAAAATCTCATGTCACTGGACGGTTTGGAGAATGTGTGAGCGTGGCCTGCTACCGACTCTGGCTGCAGGTGTCTTGGCACTTTGACTTTGAATAGTGCCTTTGAAAATGACTGTTAGAAAATAAACTCTTTACCCTGTGAAGATTTTTAAGTGGATGATACAAGGAGATGTAGGTAAATGTGTTTTACACAAGAAAGGAATCTGAGGCTGAGGGGAGTATCTGCTTCAATGTTATGCATTAATTAATAGTAAAACTGAAATTTTTATCTGTCACTCCCTTATGCCTGAAATGAAATTGCTCTTCTCAGTGACTTTGCCTTTCACTGGAAATTCACCATGAACACAGTGAATTTTATGTATATTTAAGAAAAATTGAAAATATAAAGCTGTAGTGTAACACACCAAAGAAAACAAAGCACAAAGTCCGGTATAATTGAGAAGACAGACAGCTCTGACCAAGATCCAGGAACACAGTAAGGCAAGTCTAGCAGGCAGTGTGATGGCACAATGGTTTTAATCTCTCAAATTTAAAAATACTAGATTGTCCATCACTGAAGAGTAAACTTAATCTCTTATTAATAGCTAGGGATAAGACTTCCTGGCCCTTTTTGGTCTTTCCAAAGAAAGCCCTGTGTGACAGTCAGTGTTCATTGCCAGCAGGACAGAAGCTGGCACACCTGTGAGGGATTAGCTTGGTTGGGCAACACTCTGGGCAAGCCTGCATTAGATAAATTGAGGAGGGGAGAACCATTCTGAGTAGGTAACATTTTCTGAACTTTGATCCTGGATTGTATGTATAGAAAGGAAACAAGAGCCAGGCAGTGGTGGCGCACACACCTTTAATCTCAGCACTCGGGGGCAGGGTCAGGCAGATGGCTGTGAGTTTGAGGCCAACCTAGTCTACAAAGTGAGTCCAGGACAGTCAAGGCTACACAGAGAGACCCTGGCTTAAAAAACAAAAAAACAAAAAACAACAACAACAACAAAAAAGGGAAACAAATGATCTGAGAAATCATGCTTTCTTCTGTTCTCTTGCTTTTGAGATTATAGTTTAATTGCAACATTTCTCCCTCCCATCTTCTCCCTCCAATCATTTTGATATACTTACCCCCAGCAATTTCCTTCAAATTAAGTCTTTTTTCCCACAAATTGCTATTGAATTATATATGTATTTTCAAGTGCATGTATTTTCCTAAGTATACCTGTTGAGTCCACATAATGTTACTTGTCTATATGTTTTCTGGCCTGACAGTTTGGCATTGGAAAACCCATTGCTGTACTTGTCCCTAGGAAGGGTCACAGACCTTTTTCCTCGCCCAGCTTTACTCAGTTGCATTTAGTTCTTTGTGTAGTGATGAGGCCTCACGGGCTTTTCCCTGTTCGAGTTGACATGTCCTTTACTGTCATCCTTGTGCTACTCACATTTGGCCAGCCATGTTAGTGGGACTGTCTGGGTATGGCTTCTGATAGTACCGGAAGACACAATTTCACAGAAAACACCTGGTCCTTTGGCTCCGACATTATTTCAGTCCCCTGCTCTCAAAGGTTCCTGAGCCTAAGTCATAAGAGTGTTTGTAGACGTGTCCATTGGAACTGAGCTCCAAATCTCTGCATTTTGATTGGTTGTCCTTTTATGTAGTGGCTTCAGTCCATTGCAAAGAGAGTTTCCTTGATTTCGGCCAAATGATGTCTTTGGATATAAGGGCAAATGATTATAGTTTGTTGCTATATATGATACTGGTTTAGTAAATTAGTCGTTTCGGATTCTCTTCTATACCCCATGACCTCACTAGCACTGAGTAATTAGCTAGGTGTCCAGAGCCAGGCATGGTCTCTCTCACTGAGCAGGTCTACAGCCATAGGGTCACATGCCATGCTAGTCCATATGATTTACGGGAGTCATAGCTGGATAGGATGTTGATTGCTTCCCTCTTTGGATGCTTGCATGGCACTTTCTGGTACCAAGAAAGCTAGTCTTCAGGTCAGTTTCAGCTCATAGTTTTCTGAAATCTGTTTCTTATGTGCATTGTGCAGTAAAGGATTACCTTCCCTCTTGGAAGCTGGCAGGGTTGGGGGTAGGTTGGCGATGATAATAACCAAGATTCAAGTGTTAACACTGGGATGTCCTCACTATGAAGGACTCTAAACCTAATTTGTATGCCATAATTATCCCTTTATACCTTAACTGTTTTTAGGTCATGATACTTCTTACAGCAACAAGAAGCAAAACCCAAGACACTCTGAAACAGAAACAATTGCTATATCCCCAGGATCCTTTATTCATTTGTACCCTGAGTGTCTTCAGTCAAAAATACCCCTGAGGTCATGCCAGGGAGTCCTTGTGGAGGAATTGCAATGTCTTCATATGAACAGTGATAAAAAATAATTCTTGGCTTCTTATCCTAGGTTCTGACTTCTCTACCTAGTATAGCTTTTGCCTTTCAAAGCAGTTCCGGCTGTATGACCTTCCCTGGGCTTCCCAACAATCTATTAGCCAGAAATTGTCTTCCTTTGCTGTTCTTTCTCATCAGACCACCACACATACAGAATTTCAGAAACAGATCTATGCAATCCGGAGTATAGAGTCAGCATCACAAGGCCATCTCATCTGGGCATGGGACACCCACTGCCAATCTTCCCTTGGCAGCTCCTTTCTCCATTTTATGCTTCAGCTTTTTGAGGCAGTCTACCTCAAATTACTTAGGCTGGCCTTGATCTTGCTCTGTCACTCAGTCACTGAACTTGATCTTTTACTGCATCCAGCTCCTAAGTAGCTGGGGTGATTGGTCTCATCATTAGTCCAAAGTTCAAGTTCTAATCGATACATTTATCTGGGCAATAAACAAGTAGGTTCTATTGACGACCCAACTGTTTCAAGGATGTTTCAAACCAACTGCTCCATTTACTGTCTTCCTATGAATGTAAAGTATGCTTTCCCTCCCTGGGGACCTGTAGTCTCAATTTTCTTAGCAAATATATTTTATTACAACTTTATTAACTGAGAGTACCTCACTTATAATCCAACTAACCTAAACACTAGGAAAAGAAGATTAAAGAATATAATAATGAAAACATAAGGATATTAGTTCCAAGGAACAATTCTCCTGGAGTAATCAGCAGGATTTCTTCTGCTGGAACCTGGAATAACCAGAACTCAGAACCTCAGCCGGAGCCTGAGCAGTTCTCTCTAGGAGCTTCTCAAAGTGAAGCGATGAACAGCCAGAACCATCCCAAGTCTCCAAAGGTCCCGTCTCTTGTTTTTTGGCTCACATTTATACCTCCTTTCAGCATTTGTTCAAGGATGTTTTTCAGCTGCTTAATAACCAATCTCCTCCACATGGTGGTTCAACTTCTAAGGGGATAAACATCACCTGCTCTCTCACAAGTATTTTTCTCATCCACTACTTGTGATCTAAACAAAAAAACATGTTTATATCTCCTTCAGGGACCTGAGCTTTCTCTGCATTTACTGAAGAATATGGTGTTCCCCTGCCCAGTTACTACAGCAGGAAATAGTGGAGTGGACAAATAGTGAGAACATATGACTAACGCAGCTGGACAGGGGAAATAAAGTTCAGGATCTATCATACAGTAGAATATCAGGGTTTATTTCAATTCTTTATTTTAATGGGACTTAGAATCATCTAAGATGGTGGTTCTCAACCTGTGGGTCGCAACCCTTTTGGCAGTCAAATGGCCTTTTAATGGGAGTCACCTAAATTCATCAGAAAACACAGGTATTTACATTAAAATTCATAACAGTAGCCAAGTTCTATTTGTGAAGTAGCAACAAAAATAGTGCTACGGTTGGGGGTCACCACAACATGGGGAACTGTGCTAAAGAGCTATAGCGTTGGGAAGGTTGAGAAGCACTGATCTAGGAAGTACATTTCTGGGTATGTTCGTGAGGATATTTCCAGAGATGCTTAACTGTGGAAGGGAGATCCACTTTAACTGTGAATAGCTCCATGTCATGGGCTGCATTCCAGAGAGATACTGGGAAGAAAGGAAAAAACAAGATGAGCACCAGATCCATCTCCCTCTTATTTCTGAGTGCAAATGCTATGTGAGCAGTCATGGGATACAACTGTTGCCACGACTCCCTTTCTGCCCACGATGGTCTGTATTTCCTCAACACATGAGCCAAAATAAACCCACCCCCTCTTAAGTTGCATTGTATTAGGTATTACTCTGATCTGATTGTGTGTGTGCATTGAAGTATCACCCTGCATCAAATCAAATATCTGAAAAGACATTATATGCCAATGAGCAAGGGAAATGAAATGAGTAAGCCAAACTATTACAACACAGACCACAGAAGACTCTTTCTCATGACTTCTTTACCCTGAAATCTGGAATACATACAAAGTTGTCTCAGTTGTGACAGCTTGTCATGCTTCTAGAAATTCTAGCATGTATAATTTTTTGTCTTCTTGTCTCACCTACTGCCTTCATTTGGTGAGTTCCTTAACACCCTTTAAATCTCAACTTGGTTTGGTCGGCTCCAGGAAGTCTTCTCTGAGGACTTCTTCTCCATCCACAATGGTCTGGCCTGGGGTCTTCTTCCAAACCTGAAGTTCTCAGAGCCCCCCATGAAGACTGGTTTACCACAGCATGTGCAGTTTGCTTGTAGCATTGTCCTTTGGCAAGCATTCAGGCCTCAGCACTCATGAATGCTAAGATGGAGGGAAGGTGAGGAGAAAAAGGAGGAGGATGGGAAACAGGAGGAGGAAGTAGAAGCCATGTTTTTCAATATCTCAAAATGCCTGGCCTAGAACTGGTACTCAAAGTTTGATTTCTAAGTGGATAGGTAGACACATGTCTGAAATAAATGAGTGTAATTGCTGTCTCGAATTATCATGAATTGAATGTACTTTTCCATGTTTTTAGTCACTCTGTTTAATGCCATGCATTTACAAACTGCTAAGCAGAGTGTCTTGGGTTTTGTTTAATGTCTCCTCTTGTTTTGTATTCTAACACTAATGTTCAATAGTAATAAACACAAATGTTAAAAACTTGTTGTTCTTTTCAATCTTTTGCTTATGATTTTTCAATTATTTGGCCTCATTGATTATGTGGGTTATGATCGTTACTTTATCTATTTCCTCATATGACAAATCTATGCAGAGACTTGAACAGAGGAATTGAGAAACCCATGATAACAGCCTGGATCCTGGTTTCAATTCTTCTTCCATCCTGATAAAAACCACAGTTTTCACCACTCCCGGTTCACCCACACCCCAGTTCCTATAAAACCCATTCATTTCCATGCATTCTTTTGATTTTCAGTCTTATAATTTCAAACACCCATGGAAATGAAGGCTGATACCTCCTCCCACTACAAGCCTCCTCTTGTGTCTATAATCTATAACATTCACACAGGATGCCACATTATTTCAACATAGAGTATAAAAAAGATAATTATGTAAAACACATGCCAGTGAGCTCAGCAGTGGCAAAACCCATTCTAAGCATGCTCACATGTTCCCATAAAACTTCAGTATCAGTGAAACGTTATTTAAATCATTTTGGCCATTCACAGAATTCTGCTTAAAAACGGGCAAGCTTGGATGTAACCAGAGTCAATGGTCAAACTGCTAAGAGACAGGATAAGCAAGTCCTCAATAGTTCCTTCTTCAAAAATATGTATGTCAGATATACTGAGCCAGAAAGCTGAATATGATGTTCCAATGTTATAGAGAGTTTTGGATGAATGTTCAAGCTGCAAACTGTCTCTGTCAATTTTTTTTTTCACTTTGGAAGCTGCTAACCTGCACTTCCAGTTTACTCGGGTAATTATTTTATTCCTTCTCAAGTCTCAGATGGAGTTGAAGACCAGATAGTTTAGTTTTACAATTAAGCTTAATTGTTTAGGGGTTATGATAATTTTAGATCTACATAGATGTTTTAACTTGATAGAGATGAGATATGATAGAAATTACATTCAGAATTTTAGACTCACCAAGATAGGAAAGATGTTTTCTTCAAGGTTTCCAAGTTCAAATAGCCAAAACACTATGAATTTAACATTGATATAATTTCTGATTTTTGTGGTTCTTCTTGCTGTATGTAGTATATTTTATATATGTGTAATAATATAAATGTATACATAAAATTTAAAACATTAAAAACTAAAACAAACAAAAATATATCCAGAGGAATTACTTCAAGAGGTCCATAAGATATTGCCTTAAGTTTTTGAAGAGCATTTACATCTTTCATTTTTTATTTCTTGACAAGTTGCAAGTTGAAATCCATTCCAATTGGTACCCGTGGTGTGACAAGCTTATGAATTCTTCCTGTGTTTTAAGAATCACATAGCCTTCCCACTTCTAATGAATATAGAACCTTTGAAAATAAGGTTTTGTGTTCCTGTTCTAAAACATTTCTCCAAGTGCTAAATGCTTTCTAGAGTGTTATGACTTGTGTCATGATGATATGACAGAAGGAATAAATCTGTTCATTTGTTTATGCCCACCATTTGAAAACAAAGTGAATATCAGCCAACATAATTCCATTGACAGTGTTCTAAAATATCTTCCTCCCACACAAAGCAGTATTGCACATTTGCAGAAAACATTACAAACTGTAAGCATTGTCATGCTGTCTCCGCAGTTTGATGATATTAAGTCACCCTATAAAGGTAGATTGCAAAGGCTGAGACAGGTTCTTTCCATATCAGGTAAGAAAGAAGCATGCCCCAAGAAGTATAGTACTCTCTTAGGAAAGCACCAGATGTATAGTGAATGCCAGTGAGGAACAGCTCAGTCTATAATTAACAACTTTTGGCCAAGCAGATGGCCATTTGCATTTGCCCTCTACTTGACATGGACAGTTCAACATGGAGCCACAAAGCACTGTCTTGCCAAGTTCCCCATAAGAAACTGAAGGATATAGGGAACTAAATGAACTATTCTTTACATTTTCTTGACCGCTAAGTGGGGAAATATGAACACATTTCATCATCTGTAGAGTGACTATGCCCTCTACTCTCTAATACTCAGAGTCAAATGAAAACTTTTAACACCACCACATTGGAATATTCTGGGTAAAAAGGAATGCTTTCCTCTGGGCTTATGTGGTTAATTGTTTGAATTTGTAAAAACGGGAAGAAGTTAAGAAGCAAAACTCAATTAAACACGAATTTGCACCCCAGAAAGTAACTCTTAAGTTAATTTTTTAACGTGCTTTATAAGCATTTATTCTGGTTATCCATGATGCATCCATCTATGAGCTGGGCTTCAGGAACACTCAAAAGGATGTGGTTCCTTAGAATTCTAGTGGTTACAGTATCAAGTGGGAAAAGTACAAAATCACAACTGTGGGAAGTGATAGCTATTACAGCAGTAATATTAATATTTTTATGGAATACGAAAAGAAATTCAGTAAGTTTTTTTTCTGGCTTGGGTAATAGCTTCAGAAGAGACTTTTTTCTTCTTTTTTATTATGTTTCTTTTTAAAACATATATATTTATATTATTACACATGAGTAAAATAAACTACATACAGCAGGAAGAACCATGAGATAATCAGGAATTATATAAATGTTATGTTCATAATATTTGGCCATTTGTATTTGGAAAAATTGAAGTAAACATCTTTCTTATCTTGTTGTATCCACGTGGGAATAGCTCTGAGACTGGCTGAGCTATGAAAGTTTATGCATAGACAAGGCTTCATGTTGGTCACAGATCTTCTATCATTTATAATTAGAGGCCTTTTTAGTATGACAGGAAGGAAGATTTGCAGATGTCTTACTTCTGCTCATATAATGAGCGAGAACAAGACTTAATTGCTCTGTACATCCTGCACACCTCATACCGTCACAATGTTAGAACTGTATAATACTTGTGAGAAGTTATGTTTTCAGAACAAAAGAACTGGACACTGACACTGGGTCAGACCTGACAGGATTCATTCTTTTCAGCATGCTGGATGCTGACATCTTGCACCCCCCATGTTCCAACCCCAGGTGGCTCTGTTGCTGTTATCCATTAGAACAAGACAGCTTCCAGGACAGCATTGTAGAAAGCATCTGATCCCAATTGGTCTAATAGTTCTGACTATCCCACACAAGACTCCTATACACCTGGAATTTAACAAATTTTGAAAAATAGACCCAAAATGCTATGCTTGGCTTGCTTAACCATTTCCCTAACTTTTTTGAGGGGGGAGCTTCAAAGGAATTATTTGCCCTAAATCAGCCTGAAGAAACCCTAAGAGAATGACTGCCCATTTCCTCTAAAGGGGGTTGGATAGGTTTCTGTTTACACCCTTGGTCTACATATGATTATTTTCATTGGAAATTGGTTTTAAGTATTAGTCATCTTTTTAAAAAATATTTTAATTTATTTATTATTATACAAAATTCTGCCAGCATATATGCCTTCATGCCAGAAGAGGGCACCAGATCTCATTATAGATGGTTGTGAGCCACCATGTGGGTCCTGGGAATTGAACTCAGGACCTCAGGAAGAGCAGTCAGTGCTCTTAACCTTTGAGCCATCTCTCCAGGCCCCTATTATTGGTCTTTTACAGAGAAAAAGCTAGGTTTGACTCAGGGACATATCTCTTTTCCTTTATCTTTCTCTTGTAGGTAAGGAGATAGGAGCTGAAAAGAAAGAAAAGGGGATATAGAAATATAGAGGGAGGATAGAACAAAAGGTAGATTATTGAATCTACTCCTTATCTCAAGGCCCTAATTGTAACTCAGAAATAAGGTTATTTTTTAATTCAATGGTATTGGAATTTGCATATTGAAGCAAATCCTGCTCATTTCAAAAACTAGTCTAATTTTATCACAATAGATAGATATGATTCTATACACATATGATGTAAAATAGTTAAACAAGGCCTTCAAAAACCTCAAAGACCTACAGAATATGGCTTTTAAAGATGTTTTTATTATTCTAAAGGTTCTTTGACCACAACACAAGTTAACTCCTCGAAGAAGAGGAAGAACATGAGAGGAAATTCTTCTTAATGAATGTTTTTGTCACTGTTTTATTGCTATGAAGAGACATGATGATCAACACAACTCTTAAGAAGGAAAGATTTAATTTGGGGGGTTGTTTACAGTTCCAGAGGGTTAGTCCATTATCATCATGGCATCTGGTACTGGAGAACTATCTGAAAGCTACATCCTGATGTACAGGTAACAGAAAGAGGAGAACATGATCTAGCATGGAATTTTGAAGCCTCAAAGGCCATTGACCTCTCCCCCAGTGATATACTTTCTTCAAACAAGGCCACATCTCCTAATCCTTCTCAGATAGTGTCACTTTTTGATGACTAAACATTCAACTATATGAGCCTACGGGAAATATTATTATTTAAACCTCCACAGTAAATGTACTGTGGTTCCTTGACCTCAGGAAATACTAAGTGTTAAAAGATTATCTATAACTTCAAACTTTTGCTGCTGACAAGGAGACATGGGCTCTTGACTAAGAGGCTGTGTAAAAAATGAGCAAACACTCCTATGAGAGCATTTCCTGGGGAAAATATTGAAGAAATGGCAGTGAGCTTCCAGCTTTCAGGTAATTTTTATTTCATTTTAACTAGGAGAAGCTGGTACTCTCCACCCATCACAAATTTGAAGGTGCTTTATATTTGAAAACAATTAAAAGCACTGAAAATAGTTCCTATAGTTATATAAATTTGAATAAAATATTTTATAGTTTAAAGCATTACTTTGATGTAAGAAAAAGAATTTATGAATCACAAAAGCCATCAAGATGATACAAAGAACAATCATAATCAATAGAGGCTGAAAGAGAGAATTTGGGGCTAAAACCTAAATTGTTTGGTGTTGAAACCAAGAATCTTCAATCCTTATATTGGATTTGACACCATACCCCAGCTATCCTGTCTCAGACATCCTAGGAAACCAGACAACCTAGGAAGCCAGAGCCCTAGAATTGCAGTGATGAAGAAAGATATGACATCTTGTTAGACTAGCAACATATGTTAAAGATGCTATCTTTTTTCCATTGTACGGATTTGGCATCTTTATCAACATCAAGTGTCCATAGGTGTCTGTGTTTATTTCTGGGCTATTGATTCAATTTCATTGACCAACCATCCTATTTCTATACCAGTACCATGCTGTTTTTATTACTGTTGCTCTATAGTACAGCTTGAGTATAGGATTGTTTTGGGTATTCTAGGTTTTTGTTTTTCGATATGAAGTTGAGGATTGATCTTTCAAGGAGTATAAAGAATTGTGTAGGAATTTTGATGGGAATTGTATTGAATCTATAGATAGTTTTTTGATAAGATGGCCATTGGTGCTGGTCTAACTAGATGCCTCCATGTAGAAAGATGCAAACAGATCTATATTTATCATCCTGCACAAAATTAAATTTCAAGTGTATTAAAGACCTCAACATAAAACCTTACACACTAAATCTGTTAGAAGAAAAAGTGAGGAAGAGCCTTGAACTAATTGTTGCAGGAGAAAACTTACTGAGCAGAACACCATTAGCTCAGGCTCTAAGGTTAACAATTAATAAATGGAACCTCATGAAACTGAAAATCTTCTATAAGGCAAAGAACACTGTTAACAGAACAAAACAACAGCCTACAGACTGGGAAAAGTTCTTCACCAACCCTACGTCTGGGAAAAGACTAATATAAAAAATATATAAAGGACTCAATAAATTAAACACAAACAAACCAAATATCCTAATTAAAAATGGAGTACAGAGCTAAACAGAGAACGCTCAAGAGAGGATTAGTGAATGGCTGAGAAACACTTAAAGAAATGCTCATCATCATTAGTCATCAGGGAAATGAAAATAAAAAGGACTTTGAGATTCCATCTTACACTCATCAGAATGGCTAAGATAAAAAATTTAAATGACAGCACATGCTAGCAAGGATGTGGAGAAAGGAGAACACTCCTCCTGTGATCAAGGGAGTTCAAACTTATATAGCCACTTTGGAAATAAATCTGGCTTTTTATTAGAAAATAATGCTACCTCAAGATCCAGCTATGCTACTCCTGGGTATATACCAGAAACATGCTCCTCCATACAAGGACATTTGCTGAACTAATGTTCATAGCAGCCTTATTCATAATAGCCAGAGTCTGTAAATACCCTAGATTTCCCTCAACTGAAAAATTAATAAAGAAAATGTGGTACATTTACACAGTGGAATACTATTCAGCTCTCAAAAACAAGGAAATCTTGAAATTTACAGGCAAATAGATTATCCTGTGTGAGGTAACCCAGACACAGAAAGGCAAGTATGGTATATACTCACATATAAGTGGATATTAGCCCAATATAGATGTCCTTTGAGAGACTCCACCCAGTGGAGGATCTGGACAGATACTGAGATTAAAGCAGGACTCTTGCTTAAGAGCTGCAAGTTGCACAGAAGAGATAGGGGATGGATGGACAGGGAAGTGCATGATTGTCAAGAGGTCCACAAGGAGACTATCAAGGCTGAGGGATCTGAACCCAGCGAGCTTGCACAAACTGATGCACCGACCAAGGACATTGCTAGCAGAGAAACTAGATCACCTATTCAGATGTAGCCAATGGACTGCTCGTTTTCCACATGGAGAAGGTGAGGGGAGATCACAGTACTGACGGGAACTTTTGTACCAGCGATTTGATCACTGGCCCTTGGTGGAGAGGCCCTGTGGGTACACAGAAGAAGAACATGCAGATTATCCAGGTGAGACCTGGTAGGCTATGGTCAGATGATGGGGGAGCAGGACATCACCTGTCAGAGGCCTACGGAAGGGGAATAGGGCAGAAAATGGAAGGAGAGTAGAAACAGGAAGAGTGAGGGGATTACAATCAAGATGTAATATGAATAAGTTATAATAAAAAAGAAAGATATGAATGAAGAGCTAGTATCTCTTGTCCTATTTCTTATGAGTGTTATAGTCAATAAAGCTGGAAGATGTTGAAGTTATGAAGACTATTTGGACACGAGGATGCAGAATTTGAAGTTTGTTCTGCTGGTTTTTGTACTTATTTTGGTCCTGTGTTCCCTCGCTATGATCCCTTCCCTTTTGGGTAATGAATATGTTGTTCTATTTGTATCGTGGAAGTATGTGATCTGTTCTTTATTTTTTATTTTACAGGTAATTACAGTTAAGAGATTTCCATGATTCTCTTTGGACACTTAAACAGTGTTGAGACTGTAATAGACTATGAAGACTTTCGAAGTTGGACTGAATACATTTTTGCATTATGATATGACTACAATCCTATATGGGTCAGAGAGTGAAATGTTGTGTTTTGAATAGAAATGCCCCCTCCCTAGGTTCATATATCTGAATGCCTAATCACCAGAGAGTGGAACTGTTTGAACAGATTGGAAGGATTAGAAAGGATGGCCTTGTATGAGCAGTTGTGGCTTTACTGGAGAAAGAGTGGCATTGGAAGTGAGCTTTGAGGTTTCAAAATCCAATGCCTGGTCTGTTCTATTCTCTCTCTCTCTCTCTCTCTCTCTCTCTCTCTCTCTCTCTCTCTCT
>OU015746.1:59459211-59479504 GCA_907169655.1 Acomys percivali | reverse complement strand
CTCTCTCTCTCTCTCTCTCTCTCTCTCTCTCTCTCTCTCTCTCTCTCCTCTTGTGTGCCTGCCTGTCCACTGATCAGAATATAGCCCTTAGCTACCAAGACTATTCTGTATGCTACTATGCTACCATCATGATTGTACTGAACACCCTCTGAAACTGTAAGCAAGCTTCCAATTAAATGTTTTCTTTATAAGAGCTGCCATGGTTATGTTGTCTTTTCATAGCAATAGGACACTGACTAAGACAGAGAGATTATATGTACTGTGGATATAAAGCAATTTCACTTAAGAGGTATGCATCTCCATACTATTTATTACTAATTCATTATGAGCACCAAGGCTAGGCTAAAGATAATATAATTTAATTTGCATAATCATTAGGTGTGTTCATATAACAGCTCAAGGCAAGAAATAACATCCAGTATTTTCTGAACTGTTGGATAAAAATTAAACTTAGGAAAATCCTATCGTTCAATATAGTTGATAATATTTTTTTAATTTTTTAAAAATATACATATTGATATAAACAGTTTAGCTATTATATGGTTGCTCATTTGATAAAGACCTTTAGTTTCCATCTGAAAGAAAGTATACTGGACACTCAGGTTTCAAGTCCTCAAGAAGAGTAAAGTCTTCTCAATGGTAAGTGTGAAGCTCTTTGTTTGCTTTGTTTTGTTGCTATGGTCTATTTATTGTTGTACTTGGCTATATTTCTGATTTTGCAGGTATACAAAAAGTAGATAAAGAAAGGAGCACTGGGAAGAAGGAATCACAAAAGACTTTGACAGTAATATTGACAGCAGCACCTTATTTGGATACTTTTAAGTAAGTACATTTTACTCATTAAACTTAAAAACCACTAGGGCACTCAGGCCAAAATTAATTTAATAAATAAACCCATAAAGTCATAAAAACAATTGAAGATACAAGACATCTTTAATCATAACTAGATCATTGCTCAACTTAATTGTTCTTTCTCACATTACTATCTCCTGTTATCATGTTACAATTGCAGTGTTTCCTATCTGGGATTTTACTTGAATATAGTAGTGTGAATACAACTGACAAAAAATTATCACTCTACCTTCCAGCCTTCTATCTGCTTTGTATTCACAAAATGTCAAGCAGGAAAATGTTAACTCGGTCTCACACTTGATGCTATTCATGCTCCATGCCCAAGTTTAAGACTTACTGCTCCCACTTTAAATTGATTTATTTATCCTTTCTATGAGAGAAAATACTAGAACACACATGTAGAAAACCTATCCATAGGGTTAAAATCATCGTGAAAGTCTGTAAATATGCAACATGATACTCAATATGAAGCCATTATTGTATCCACAAAAGACAGCAAGCTGAAACAATGTCTTAAGTGCTGGCTCTCTATACTCTTATAATAAAGCATTTAATTCAGGATTTTATTCTTTATTTCTTTCAAATGCTATTGCAAGGTCTTCCAAGGGTGTGGTTGTAAATGAGTTCTGTTTCACATGCCAGAGTTATCACAAACGCATAGTATTTCTGTTCTTGAGATTGGTCAATTCATAGTTCCCTTGGTTTATTGTCATAGTCATGGGATAGGAACTTTGGGGTTGAAACAAGGTTTCAGGACACAATGGAGACATGTTAGTTCAAACTCATGCTAGAAAGCTGGAGTGACACTGTGAAACACCGTGGCTACTGTTTTATGTGCAGGAAATGTTCACTGGGAGGTTAAAAATAAAGTCAAACTTTGGAACAGATGAAAGAATCACATGCTTAGCCAGGACAGAATGACCATAAAGTGAAAAAAGAACCAGGAAGTATCAATGATTGTTCTATAGGAGTCTTACTTTGTTTTAGAAATAAGAAAATTGCATAGATCCATTTGACTGTTTTTATAATGAGATCACCTCCTGTCTTTGTAGCTAATATGATGAGAAGAAATTTAGAACAGTAAAAAAAAAAAAAAAAAAAAAAAAAAAACCCAACCAACAAAGGTTGTTTTATATTGCAAAAAAAATTAGTTCATCATTAAGACAATGGATATTCTTCTGGCTTGTATGATGATTCTGGGCATGGTTTTATTTATTTCTTCACTGTCTGAATATGATGGTGGATTGAAGATCTTTCATCCTCTATAATAAGAAGTGTTTTTTCCCTCCCTGAACTGATAAAAGAACTAATTAATGAAATGTGAAGCAGGAAGCAACCTTTAGCCCATAGCTGGAGTTATGCATTCAGTCTCAAATGCCAAATTAGGAGCACAGTAAACAAACAAAATGATTAAAGCATGGCATGTCTGAGATGCATAGTTTGTCTCTGGATTTGAGTATTTAAGAAAAACACTGAGGAAAAAAGTTGAGAAGGTTGCTGGGGATGTTGTTCATGCTGTGGACCAATGGCTCGTCCTTTCCGCATGCACTTAATGCTTTAACCTCAAAGTTGCTGGATTGGGAGTAAGAATTAATAGTAGTTGGTGTTATGTTTCTAGGGCCCTAAGAGACTAAATTAGTGATGGCTTAGAAGAGACACTATAGAGAGTCTAGCAGACTGTGAAATTCAGTCTCAGATGGCAGGAAAGGGGGTGGATCACAGGAATTTGATAGGTTGAAAAGATCTTAAGAATCCACAGGCAGATAAGACAACATTAGGCTGAGCCATCCATATATCTGCTCTTTATATGTGTTTTTAAAGATATGATAACAAAAATGTCTACAGTGAAAAAGCATGAAGATTTTCAAAGCCAGGTGTTCAACTGGTCCATATAATCTAGTCTTGCCCATGAGCACCTGTGTCAAGAGCCATCCTGTTAAAGCAGCTCACTAGACACGTGGGCTGTCTAGGAGGTGATCCAGTATTTCCAAAGTCTGCACTGTGATGCACACCCAGAACTGCTTCCAGCCTCTGTCACACTGTCAGGAGCCATTCATTAATTTGGGGAAGTTCGGTAGGCATGAGAGATCTCTGGAAGGGATGTGGTATTTTGCAAGGTCTCTACTGTGATGCACCCCAGAATTGCTTCCAACTTCTGACTACACTGTCAATTGTGCACTGTTGTATCTCTCTACAATATGGCATTAGAGCCAGGCATGGTGGTGCATGTCTTTAATCCTAGCACCCAGGGAGGCAGAGACAGGTGAATCACTGTGATTCTAAGGCCAACTTGGTCTACAGAGTGAGTCCAGGACAGCCAAGACTACATTCAAGACCAGCCTGGTCTACAAAGTGAGCCCAGAACAGCCAAAGTTACACAGAGATACCCTGTCTTGAAAAAAAAATCTAGCATTGATGTGGACTGATACTTTCTGAGTATTGACCAGCTCTGATTGAGCAACCTCCCCACAGGATCTTGTTTGAAGATATACTGTTTGCTGTTCAGATGAGTTAATCCCTGATTATGGAATTCCTGATTTGATTCAAATCGTTTTAAAAGTTAAATTGTTTTAGATCTTCTAAAACAATTTTAGAGAATTTATGGCTGCAATAAATACCTTTGTGAACCTCCAGATCTTCACTAGGGATAGCCTTGTAACAGATTTGTAGCTTCAGATAAGCCTCCACTCCAGGTGGAACCAGGAATCCTGGTATTCACCATAAATATAGGCAAGTTGGTTTAAACTTACCATGAACTGAAGATATAATGGGACTACCTATATATGTCTAGGCTAAGTACAAACCTTAATGTCCATATATACAAACTGTTGTTATATTTCCTTATACCTTATCACTTTGTGGCATCATATGTTGTCATTTTAAATTTTTACTCTGTTTCTTAGAATGAAAGACAGATAAAATTATTGTCCTGAACTCATTATGAACTAAGAGATAGCTGGGTAATGTATAGTTAGATCAGTCCTAATTGAAAAGTCACTCTGAACTCACTGTGAACTTGTGTAATAGGTACCTATATAAGAAATGTTTAGCTATAAAACATATAACATATTGTATTTTAGAATTCATCTGTTTTCATGATTAATTGCTCTCTTTTGACTATGACATAATTCCCCTTTCTCAGAAATGTAAGTACAGTGACCAACAATAAACGGCATTGAAATTGGGAAGCTTAACTTCATTTAAAATTGTAATGCCTAACTTCATGCACCTTTTCTCTTGAATGTATGTGTGTTTGAGTGGGTTATTTTCTACCTCTCTCTCTCATTTCTTATTTTCCTGTCGTTTTGCAAATAAGTTAGCCAACTCAGGGCTTTCCCATCAACCTTTTAGGGCCAACAGGCTTAAGTTTACATAAGATTACTGGAGATCTCAGCGAAGAAGCCTATCTACAGATCAAAAAGCCTCCCTTTACAATCCCCTGTAGTTTCTAGCCTGAAGCCGCTTTTACACCCTCAGCTATAAGAAAATCATGGTCAGTTTAAGTTTTCCTTCTCAGCGGGAGTACAGCCAGTCTATAGAGAAGAAAACCCTGGACTCCATTTTCTCTTTCTCCTTTCAATCCTGATCAGTTTCCTAGCCATCAGCTCTGGTTGCCCAAGAGATAAGTCAAACTGGAAGGGCATCCGTACCCAGCACCCTACCCTGGGCCTACTCAGAGCAGCATCCAGGCATTAACACACCTGTACAGATCAGCCCCCCAAAAGGGAAAATCCTGTCCATGCTCTTGCGGACTTATAGTTGATTTCACTTCTTTTCCTAAGTAAACTAACTTCTACCCTGCTGTCTTATTCAAGTGGTGAGTATGCATGTGCAAGTTTGTGTGTGTGTGTGTGTGTGTGTGTGTGTACACTGATGTCTATGTGTGTCTGTGTATGCATGCTGTGAGGCATGGCTGTGCGTATGTCATGTGTGAGGTGTAAGTGTGTATATATCTGTCATTTAAGTGTGTATGTAAGTATATGTGAGGCATGTGAGTGTGTATGTGGTATATGCCTGTGAGCATGGTATATGTTAGAAACAAAGAAAAGTCTCTGTTGTAAAGAAGGAACAGATAAACAAAGATATAAAGATAGTTCAGCAATGCAGTTTTCTTTCGCAAAATGGCTGCAAGAAGACCCAACTAGCAGGCATACCAGGGTAGAAAATTCACTTGACTTTTATTATAATGTAGGTCTCTGCCTTTTCCTTATTGGCTGAAGCCTAATCATGTACTCCTTCAAAATTGGCTAGTTTTAGAATAGTTGGACCAAATGAAATAAAGGAAACCAGCCAGGGGATAGTTGTCTCTCCCATAGAACCAAAGATGAGGAAACTGATGTTTTACTCGCTGAGAAGAATGAAAATATTTGCATTAAAGAGTAGGGTGTGGAGAAGGTTAAAAGTGGGCACGATGTATGGATCATTGGCCATATGTAGGTCAACTACCTTTGAAAAGAACCTCATACGTATGAGGTATATGTGTACGTGTAGTGTGCATATGTGTGGTTTGTATGGTATGAATGTCTATGTGTAATGTGTATGTGTATATATGTCTGTGTGTAGTGTTTGTGGTGTGTGAGGTATATGTGTAACTGTTTCTCTCTCTCTCTCTCTCTCTCTCTCTCTCTCTCTCTCTGTGTGTGTGTGTGTGTGTGTGTGTGTGTGTGTGTGTGTGTGTGTGTGTGTATTCATTCTCTTTCACACATGCTGCATGACTCTCCATTCACAATTGCTCTGGGAAACCTTTTCCAATGAGTTTTATTCTTAAGGTTTCTATGGCCAGTTGCAGTTTTCCAGGTGAAAATGATTCCTTGAGACTGCTTTTAGCAACTGGTATAGACTTGTTTTAGCAAGCTGGGCAGTGCAAAGTAAAGGGGATGAAAGGCAAGGATGAGAGCACACACCAATTTCCTCCCTTACAAACCATTTATATTGCTTATCAGAATTTTAATTTCATCTGCTAAGTAATGCAGGTCCCCAGAGCAGAGATTAAAAATACAACCACAGGTTAGGATCTTCAGATGCTTTTTCATTAGATTGTGTGTGCACTATGATTTCTGAGAGTTTCTTTCATGATGAGCAAAGGTTGCTTGAGTTAATCAGTGAATGTCTTTCTATATTTATTTTTTAATAGGAAAGGAACAGTGGATGTTAAAAGGCGATTTTTCTATTATAGGAAAAACAGTCTTGTGACAATTTAATTCCAATATCCTCCACTTATCAATTAGCATCAGGTATAAGATCAGCACTTATTCTATCTAAGATGTGGAAAGGTATGGGTTCAGAAATGTAACACTAATTCTTTGCAGAGAAATATTTCCTTAGCCAAGTTGGACACTGACTGGCAGCAGAGATAGAATGTGCTATTGTCCATTTCATTGCTGTTATATGCTGCCTGTGTTACCAGGTGATGTGATTTTCCTGCAGACCCATTAGTTTTATGGGGTTTGGCAAGGCCCACACTGCTTTTATTAGTGATAGTAATTGTGTCTATTTAAAAGGGGTTTGACTGCTTACCTTTATTCTTTGTATTCACTGGATAACAAGAAGAACAGGAGATAATTTAACTGTGGGTGATGCTAAGCAGTGATCTGACATGAAGCTTAGTGTTTAGCCATTTGTGATAATAAGTGCTTTAATTGTGCGGTTAATTGCAGGTACCTGCGAGACATAACTCTAAGTGATTCTGACAAATAAAGTAGAGACTCCCTCCACCCAGCCCTTCCCAACCTGATTTAGGTGGTTTTACTCTTATGGTCCTTCTTGAAGTACATCCCTTAGTCAGTCTCAACAGTGTCATTTTAGAAGCTTGTCAGAAGAGCAAATTTTATATTTGGCTCATATAAGTTGGATCCAAGACGTTTCTAGACAGTCCCTGCAATATGTCATTTAGCAGGACCCCTGGCAGACTGTTTTCCATGGTAGTTTGAGAAATACTGTCCAGGAAAGTCCTTGGTACAGAAGTGTTGCTGTCATTTGGTGTTGAACAATTCAGTGTCAAACATTTTGAATTATTCTTAATGAATTAATCTTCTACATCAAAATTACTTAATGTTGAAAGATCCTGTAATGATTAAAACTATAAGCCATTCCTTAATTTTAATGCATATATTTACAATGAGAGATTGCCGTTCCTTATTAATGTGTTCACATTGGAGTTTAGTGAGAAAGTTCTTTTTATTTTTTCTATATCTCTCCTTGGATGCCCTCTCTCATTATCTAAAGGAGATAGCACTACATGCCCCATTAAACAAAATGCATCTTTTAGCACCTATATCTCTTCCTGAACTCTTTCAATAAATGCTACTTGATTGCTCTTGCATGTTTAGATGGGCACTTAGAATAATCAAAACATCAAGAAAGTGTGATGCTTGGTTAATCCAGAGCAGGACAGCTTTGTCAGCTCCAATAAGTGGGTCAAGATAGGAACAGACAACAATATATTAAATGGTCAAAGAGGTTTTATGGGAAGTTTAATGTACAGGATTTCTCATAAAAAGTAAACAATTCAATAACACAACCATGTTTCAACATTTTCTATTTGGTTAGATTTAAAAAAAATCCATAGTCCCGTATTCAGTAGTGAAGATGCCAATCCATGTGGTATCAAAAGCCTGATGGAAATTATTCCTCATAAAACCACAAGACAGTATATTTATTAGTGACCAGCCATGTGGATACTTGCATTCTAAATATCTCCTTCATATTATAAATTTCCTAGATAAAAACTGCAATACTTCAATTGAAATATGGCATTTTAACATTATTTATGGACTGCAATATTATAATTAAGTTTGTTTGATATACTAAATAGTAATCGTGCCAGGGACAATATCATTTTCACCTCCTCAATGTCATCAGTTTCATTTCTTGAAACTTTAAAAGTCTTTTTCTGCTGGGCATGGTGGCTCAAGCCTTTATCCCAGCACTTACACTGGGAAGCAGAGGCAGAGGTAGGAGGATCCCTCTGAGTTCAAGGTCTACAAAGAAGTTCCAGGACAACCAGGGAAATTACACAGAGAAACTCTGTCTCAAAAAACCAAAATAAATAGACAATAGATGGATAGATAGATAGATAGATAGATAGATAGATAGATAGATAGATGATAGATAGATAAATAGATAAAAAGTCTTTTTTCATTAGTTATTTTATAATGTATAATCAATTCTTGCATATTTCAGTTACAACAATGTCCTACAAAACAATAAACCTCTTCCCCTTTCTCTAACTGTACTCTGGTACCCAATGCGGGCCTTTTATCCGAAGATCGCTTTCATTTTCTCTCATATCTAGTGTTGGGGACTAGAAAGGTAAGAAGAAAAGGGGCACAGAAGGAATGACCCACAGAATAGCAAACGCCAGTTATATTTATATTCATCAAGAGTTGTGGGAATAGCTTCTTCTTTCTAATAAAAAATTGTATTTACTTAGAAGAATTCAGAATGTCAACAAAACAGCTGCAGTTTTTTTGTAATTACAGAACAGTATTCAGTTAACAGAGCAATAATTATCTCCATATAAACTGCATCAGAGACAACTTAAGTTAAAAATTCAAAACAAAACAAACGAAAAAAACCTACAATAGTCTACTATCCCAATATATAACAATTTGTGCTGTGCGTAAAACAAAAACAAAAACGAAAGACCCCACCCTGCTTTAAATTTTCATGCCAATCTACAACCCCCAGCCTGTACCAGACAACACTATTGGCTGCTGAAATTTTAAAATCAACCTTTGAAGAGAATGTACATCCTGCCTTCTGTATCTCCAATGAGATGTATGTGGATCATGAAGGAAAAAAGTAGATTTCAGGGGAGAGAAAATGGCTCAGTGGGGAACCGCATTTGCCGCATAAATATGAGGACTGAGGTTTGGGTCTTGCATCTATGTTAAGAGCCAGCTGTGCTCACCCTTGCCTGTATCCTCAGTGTTGGAGAGTAGAGAATATCAGATGCCAGAGCATCATTGGGACTGGTTGGCCATCAGCATAACAGTTCAAAAACAGCAAGGTCAGGTTCAGTGAGAGAGCCTGTTTCAAGGATAAGACAGAGAACAGTGAAGGACAACTGATGTCTCTTTCTGGCCCCCACACAAGAGTATATTGACGCACCTGCCTGAACATAGGCATATACATACATGCATTCCCCTCAATAGCCAATTAAAATATTTAATCTTAATTACTATTATAGTCATAGTTCTCTTGTAATAGCAACAAAAGCAAAAATAGAAAAGAAGGCATTTCCCCTTAGTGGGCTCCCTTACCAGGCAACCATGGTAGAGGATGAGCTCAGTCCTGACGTGACGTGACATGCTGGGATGCATAGAAGGGTAAGATCTCCTTTTCTGAGCAGTTGGGGAGGGGATATGGGGAAAAGCAGGAGGAGATGAGAGAGGGGACTATCATTGAAATGTAAAGCGAATCAATAAATTAATTAATTTAAAAAAAGAAAAAGCCCATCACACATGTGGCCAGATACTTGGATTTTAGCTGGTTCTGGAAGTGTTCAAGTTGACAGGCAAGATTAACTACCACAGATTCTCCTAAAGCTGGAGGCACAGGGTGATTGTGAGCTGCTTGATATGTGTGCCAGGAACTGAACTTGAATCCTCCAGTGGGGGCAAAGTACATGCTAATAAACACTGAGCCATCTCTCCAGCCTCAATAAATACATTATTTCAAAGCAAAAATTACTCCAAACTAGTATTGACAGTTAATCTTTAAAATAGTGCTATGAGACAGATCTTCAATTTTGTGATTAAAAAATAATAAAATTTAAAAACCTGAAGATAAAGCAATTGAAAGAGCTGAAACACCAAAGAAAACAATTATTGCAATCATTACAAATAAATAATTGTTAGATTTAAGATTAAACTTTCAAACAGCTATAATTAAGAAACGATTAAATTGTGTCACTTTCTTTTGTTTTTCATCTAGTGTTCTAAATATTCAGATACGAAAATTATTTGGTAGTATAATATTATATTATATTATATTATATTATATTATATTATATTATATAGTATAAAAATGCTATTCTATTATGGTATCAGATGAATTTTGTGTCTAAAATGCAGTAAAATATGATTCATGTAGCCATGCAGTTGAAAGCTAAATAAATGAAAAATAATTTTAAAAACCAAGTAATTCAAAACTAAACTACAAGAATATTAAAATTGTATAAGATTCAGAAGTTATAAAATGCAACTTGTTAAAAACTTTCTTTCTCCTCTTCACCTTTTGATTTGAAGAGATGGGTCTGGACATGACATTTATGTGTCAGGCCCATAGCCTCCTACAGCATCAGTATTCTATTATGAGCTATTGTATGTATGAAATTGTCCTCACTTTATACTTAAGTGAACTCAATGCTCAGCATTAGTAACTCCACCATGGCTTTTCTGCTTGTTATTTGGTCAGTTAAACATCAAAATCTAGAATTTTCTTTGCCCTCTCCTTCTTCTCAGACTGATGCTTGTCTCTTCTCTGAGGTTTAAAATACTTGGAAATTCATCTCCATTGCCTTCAAAGAGTAATAGCCACTGACTGTGAATGAAACATTCTGACTCTTACATTATTTCTCCAAGGAGTATGTATCTATTGATTGTCTCTTTCTTTCTGCATTTAATGTTCCTATGGCGAAGGCTGGGGCCAACTGTATTGATTCTTTTGTTTGTAGCTCAGTTGCTGTGTCTGGGTCACCAAGGAAATTTTCTTTGCTGAGAAGTCTTGTGACATCATAGGTATGTTCTCATTAATCACTATGCATTACTTTTTCCTTGAACACGGTGGAAGATTCCCTTTTGCAGATTCTGGCATGGCTTATCTTTGTAAAATTTACTTTATTGTGGTAGAGAATAAAATTTAGTTGCCTTAGAATGTTATAGCTGTCATTTTCATTTTGAGAAGTCTCTTTACCCAGTTTTTATTTACTTGTCCTGTCCTGTGATAGGACGAGAGGTGGCTGGTACTTGGAATGCACTTGTCCTCTGTGAGGGAAAGGAATACTGAGCTGTGATGTGGGGTCTGGACACAAGTGAGATGATGAGGGAAATGTGAAGGAAGTCATTGTTAACTATGTAGGTTTGTCTCAGATAATTCATTGAAATCTCAGAAACAGGACAGAGGAAACGGAACAATAACAAAGATACCACACAGATCTCCCCTGTTGAATTCAGCGCCAGGCCACAAAAGAAGCACCCTGAACATCATTGTTCCTGTGTATATTAGAT
Organism: Acomys percivali; assembly: GCA_907169655.1. Classification (NCBI taxonomy): domain Eukaryota; kingdom Metazoa; phylum Chordata; class Mammalia; order Rodentia; family Muridae; genus Acomys; species Acomys percivali. Next base: position 59,468,420 of record OU015746.1, on the reverse strand, counting down.
GTAGATGCCCTCTTATTGCTTATAAACTTTATAAAAATGTAAATTGTAGATGGAATCAATAATCTACAGTCTAATTCTGTAGGCCATATTTCTTTAATATGTCTGACACCTTCTTAACACTTGTTTGGGAAGCTACCTATGGAAAATGCAAAAATAAATGTTTGCATGAGAATAAAAAGACCTTTGTTTTCATGAAACATGTACAATGTTGTTATTTATGATATTCTGAATCCTATAATTTAGGTGGAAATATCAATCAGTGTTTACTTAGCAAGCATAAGATATATTGTAATGCAATTAGCTAATAGTCTGTTTTTGCTGAGCACATAAGATATATCTGTTTCTCATCATGATGTAATACTATTATTACCCAATTTATATAAATGAGAATATATCCTGATTGCCCTCTCACTAATGACTTTTCTTTTAATGTTTGGGCTAGAAAGTTTCCAAATACAAATAAATAAACAACCATTTATAACATCATATACCATATATTTATTAGTACTTATACTTTATACTTACATTGAATATAATATATATTATGTATCCTATATTATATATTATATACTACATATTATTATATATCATATCTATATTTATTACATATATAATTTATAATATAACCTATATTGGAGGCATTTGCCATAGGTACCAGAGGACCAGGGAGGAGTAAGGGCGAAGGGGAAAGGATATGATCAAAATATATCTTAAGAAAATTTCAAAGAATAAATAACATATTTTCTAAAGTTACTATACATACATATTTTTTAAACTTTTTTAAAAAATTCGTTTTGTGAGTATACTGTTTGTACTGAAGCCAGAAGGTAATGTTAAATGTCCTCTGTTCTCCACCTTGCTGTTGTTTTTTAAACATATATTTCTATCATCCTACTGTTTTTGTATTATTAGCATTATTATTTATTCACATTAAATCCTTATTGTAATCTCCTTGCTCTTATCTTTATCTTCCCACCTCCATCCCTTTTCTACACCATTCCCTTACCATAGACCTCTGACAGGTGTGGTCCTCCCCACCATCTGACCACAGCCCATCAGGCCTCATCTGGATAGCCTGCATCCCCTTTCTCTATGTTCCTGCAGGGCCTCTCCACCAAGGAGCACTGATCAAATCACAGACACCAGAGTTCATATCAGAGGCAGTCCACCACTCTGCCCCACTTCCCCATGAGGAGAATGAGCTGTCCATTGCCTTATAAGTGAGTAGATATCATGCCTGTTGTTTTGGGTCTGGGTTACCTCACTTGGAATGATCATTTCTAGTGCCATCCATTCCCCTGCAAATGTCAATAGTTCCTTGTGTTTAATAGCAGAGTAGTATTTCATTGTGTAAGTGTAACAGTTTTTTTTTTTCTTTCTGGCTTCTTTCACTTAGCATAGTATTTTTTTTATTAATTTATTCTTGTTACATCTCAATGGTTATGCCATCCCTTGTATCCTCCCATTCTTCCCTCCCTCTCATTTCCCCCATATTCTCCTCCCCTTTGTCTGTTCCTGAGGGGGATTACCTCCTCCTATATATGCTCATAGGGTATCAAGTCTCTTCTCAGTAACCTGCTGTCTTTCCTCTGAGTGCCACCAGGTTTCCCCCTCCAGGGGACATGGTCAAATGTGAGACACCAGAGTACGTGAGAAAGTCATATCCCACTCTCCACTCAAGTGTGGAGAGTGTTCTGACCATTGGCTAGATCTGGGTAGGGGTTTAAAGTTTACCACCTGTATTGTCCTTGGCTGTTGCCTTAGTTTGAGCGGGACCTCTGGGCCCAAATCTGCCTATCATAATGTTCTACTTGTAGGTTTCTAGGACCCTCTGGATCCTTCTACTTTGCTGTTCTCCCATGATTCTCTCATCTAGAGTCCCAATAGGTTGTCCTCCCCTCTGTCCCAGTTTCCTGGTAAGTGAAGGCTTTCGTGGGACATGCCTGTTGGGCTAGTATGCAACAGGCTGGTTGATGAGTGGAATCGAATCGAAGACCCAGATATGAATCCACAAACATACGGTCACTTGATTTTTGACAGAGAAGCCAAATCCATTCAATGGAAAAAGGATAGCATCTTCAACAAATGGTGCTGGTCTAACTGGAGGTCTATGTATAAAAAAATGCAACTGGACCCATATTTGTCACCTTGCACAAAACTCAAATCCAAGTGGATTAAAGACCTCAACATAAAACCAGAGACACTAAGTCACTTAGAAGAAAAAGTGGGGAAGAGCCTGGAACATATTGGCACAGGAGACAACTTCCTGAACAGAACACCAACAGCCCAGGCCTTAATGTCAACAATTAATAAGTGGGACCTCATGAGGCTGAGAAGCTTCTGTAAGGCTGGAAACACTGTCAAGAGAACAAAGCGACAGCCTACAGACTGGGAAAAGATCTTCACCCACCCTACATCTGACAAAGGTCTAATATCCAAAATATATAAAGAACTCAAGAAATTAAACACCACCAAACCAAATAGCCCAATTGAGAAATGGGGCTTGGAACTTAACAGAGAATTCTCAACAGAGGAATATCAAATGGCTGAGAAACACTTAAATAAATGCTCAACCTCCTTAGTCATCAGGGAAATGCAAATCAAAACAACTCTGAGATTCCATCTTACACCCATCAGAATGGCTAAGATAAAAAATTCAAGCAACACCACATGCTAGCGAGGATGTTGGGAGAGAGAAACACTCCTTCACTGCTGGTGGGAATGCAAACTAGTGCAGCCACTTTGGAAATCTATCTGGTGCTATCTCAGAAAACTGGGAATAGGGCTTCCTCAAGACCCAGCTATTCCACTCCTTGGATTATACCCATAAGATGCTCTACCACACAACAGGAACATATGCTCAACCATGCTCATAGCAGCCTTATTCATAATAGCCAGATCATGGAAACAGCCTAAGTGTCCCTCAGTAGAAGAATGGATAAAGAAACTGTGGTACATATACACTATGGAATACCACTCAGCTATTAAAAACAAGGAATTCCCGAAATTTGTGGATAAATGGATTGAGCTAGAAATGATCATAATGAGTGAGTTAACCCAGAAGCAGAAAGACTCAAATGGTATATACTCACTTATATCTGCATACTAGCCCAAGTGTAACAGTTTCTTTATCAACTGTTGCTGAGAGTGCAAACTTGTACAACCACTTTGGAAATCAATCTAGCACTTTCTATGAAAATTGGGCATAGTGCTACTTAAAGACCCAGCTATTTCACTCCTGGACCTGTACCAGAAAGTTGCTCTACCATACAATAAGGACATCCGATCAGCTATAGCAGATTTGTTCATAATAGTCAAAATCTGGAAACAACCTAGATTTCCCTTAATCAAAGAATGGATAAAGAAACTGTGGTACATTTACACAATGGAATACTATTCAGCTACCAAAAACAAGGAAATCATGAAATTTGCAGGCAAGGGGATAGAACTAGAAATGATTACCCTGAGTGAGGTAATCCACTTTGTTTTCTGAAATAGTCTCTTACTGATATGGAGTTCACTGTTTGTCTAGGCTATCTCCAAGCACACCCCTGCCTTTGCATTCCCAACCCTGGGACCACAAACATATTTTGCTGAGCTCATCTTGGTGACAGGGATGCTGAGAATCTGCCCACAGGTCTTCATGCTTGCTCAACTAGCCCTTCAGGAACAGACAGTCTTCCAACCATCTCTGTGCACATTTTATTGGAGCCTGAAATCTTTTGATAAAACTGAAAACACATTTCAAATGGAGAACACGGATTAAAACCAACCAACATCCTCCAGTTTTTCTATCATAAATATTTCAACAACATCTACTTTTTCCCTTTTACTGTATACTTTCATTAAAGATAAAAATCATTCACTCCAACACTGATATACTCAAGTGAAGAATCATCTACAGACATTTTATATATTTTTGGTATTAAGCTACACAGTCAAATTTCATAAAACATTCAAGCATTCAGTATTTTTTTCTTTCTGAATACTCAGATAAACATGCTTCCTTGTTAAATATATCCATAACTATTTTAGAGTTGAGCATTATTCCTTTGTTTTGTGCTTCCTAAGCTATCAACTCTGTAGCTAAAGCCTTTGTCTCCCTGACCTTTTGGTCTTTGTAGGATGAACTAACTGCAGGACATGACCATTGAATTCAGAATAGAATTTACTACTTGGTTATAAATTAAGATCACTCAAGGAGAAAGCAGTGTTAATTGTTGAATTTGGAATTGTGATCTTAAGTTGAATGTTCTTGTTGACTTTCATTTATTTTTCAAGTAACTCCAAATGTAAGATCTCAGTCTTAATCTTACCTGTGGAAGTTGGCACCTACAATCCTTTCTTGGGAAGAAAGAAAAACGTAACAAAACAAAAGTAGAAAACTTAATGATGTCCAATTCCTCTTGTCCACCCACGCTCACCTAGAGATTCTAAATATATGGCTGAACTTAAAACGCTGCAGAGTTGTATTGACATGAAACCCTTCAGGGCTAGCATTTCCCTGTATCTTAGTAGAATGGAAGATGTTTTGTTTGGTGGTAAAAGTAGAAATGTCATTACATAAAGAGGCAAGAGGCTATGTGGGTTCACCTGCCGGCCCTCTCACTCAGCATCTAGTCATAAAGAATGTCAAAAGCTGTCCTTTCTTTATATGCGAGCACCTGAGACTCTCCTCTTCACCTGTTGTGCAGCATGTGGCCTAGCTGTCTGCCTTTAGACAAAGGTCTTCTCTTACTCTTCCAGAGTCCTGCCTGTCTGTCCTACTTAGTTTATGGTGAATTTGATATTTTCCTGCACATGGTTTCCACTTCTGCTCAGCGGGCATTCTTTGAGCATCTTCTGTGTGCTCGGTTCTCCCTGTTCTTGCTTAGTCTCTAGTGAACACAATAGGAAAGCCTGAATCTGAGTGAGTAAAAATAAAGTGTGCTGCATTCTTATTTTCTTAGCATTTCTGTTTTCCTTGTTAACATAAGACTCTGTTACGTTTTCTCCATTCACAGACTAAAGTTGTTTCCCATAAACATTTTACTTTCAACAAAGCGCTTTGAATCCCAGGCTTGCCTTGAACTTGACACAATCCTCCTGCCTCAGCTTTCCAGTACTGAAATTAGAGGAAAGCCACCATGCTGAGCTGAGTGTGTGTGTGTGTGTGTGTGTGTGTGTGTGTGTGTGTATAAACATTTGTTCTGAAAGAAAAATAATACTAAATAACTTCTGGATACTGTTCCTTATTGGTCCCTGATAGAGGAAAACTAAAATTAAATGTTTTTATAATTATAGATAACTAATAACTGATATATAGTGATAATATGCACAAACCTGGTATGATATGAATATATGTATTATTCCTCTTACGAGCTTTGTTTTCCACTGTGCAATGTCCCTCATGGCTTAAAAGATGAACAGTAAAGATGGAACACATCCATCATATACTCTACAAAGTTTTCCTTGTTATAAAAATGTTGCTGATGTGTTTATGTGTGTCCTGATTAAAAACAGTCATTAATGTGTTATAAATTGTTTTAAGCTGTCCCTGGCATTAGCTTCAAACATTCAGTTTTATTTAACCCAATGGCAATGCTTACATGTCATTTCCATGTGCTGAAAGTCTCCTGCTTTGATTGCTTCTCCAATATAATGATATTTTAATTACCAGTGTTTTCAGTGAGATTGTTCAGATGCTGAGTTGGAACTGGAAAGAAAATGTCATAATATAAGTAACTAGTGCTTCGTTTTTGGTGAAGTCAAAAGCTGTTCATAATTTTTGTGTGATAATTCTACTATGCCTTGTGCAATCAGCACCCCATAAATGGCTGATTAGCTAGTGAGTGGAGATCATAGAAGTGAGAGCTTTTCTAGCTTGTGCTTCATCGACCTGCTTCTGATTTGGCTACTACACATGGGGAACTCATGCCCTGCTTGAGAAGGCAAGAGTGCAGATGTCCATAGGCAAATAAATCCATAATTCCTAGTTTATTTAATCAATTTTTAATTAATGATCATAAGCATTCAGTTCTCATAAAGACTCAGTAAAATTCCATGTGTGTTGCTCTTTAGAAATTCGAATGATGGCAAGGCCACTGCACTCATTCAGTTGGCAAGTGTTGAAGGTGTTATTTTATTTTAAAAATCATGACATTGAACAGTATTGGAGAGTGTTAGTGATAGCATGGACAGTAATTCATTTTCACTGATGAGTTCTTTCAATAAAGGTTCATAAATACATTGTGAAGGGTAGTGACTACTCCAGCCAGCCCCATTATCTTTGCAGTGTGTATTCTTCAATGAGCTGACTTCATACTCTTGGAAGACTGAGGTATCTAGGATGCTGTAGGTTTTGAAAGAGCCCATCTGTTTCAAGATTTATCTTTCAGTCACTCACTCTTCTCTCTGTCACAAGAGATAACTAGATTTCCATCCTGTGCAGGATAGCATGGTCTAGATGATTTGTATTATATGCAATCTGCTAGTGGCAGAAGGTGTTCAGCAACCATTTTCCTAAGCTGAGTATTAAGCATAGCTAAAACATTAAAATACCACAAATGAAAAGGGCTGCCAGTGTTTGGTGATTATATTTTTAATCCTATTACTCCCTTCCACTTGTATATCTTTTTTCTGTTTTATTAATTTATTCAGATTACAACTCAATTTTTATCCCCTTGCTTGTCTCCTCCCACTTCTCCCTCCTTCCCACTTTAATCCCTTGTTTTTACCATGACCAAACATGGACAGTTCTGGAAAACACAAGTAATTATAGAAATCACTAGATGGAATGTAATGAATTTCAAATGTGGCAGGATTACTCCAAACTTTGTACATTTCCCTCCACATCCCAGTCTTGAAAGCTATGAAGAGAACTGCTTTAAGCTCACCCAACATCTGCTCTGTGGGTGCATGAGAAATATGATTTTGAAGGTTATAGAGTTTTGGTTGGTTGGTTGACATGTGATTGATAAACCGTGCTTCTGTCTGAGAGGCATGAACATAGCAATAAGTTGATCACTGTCTCACTGAAGATTCTCTTCCAAGATTTGACAGAACTTGAACTTTTAAAAGTCACCTTATGGACACATGAATAATTTCTAAGATGCACGTGTCTTTTTTTTTAAAGAGTCATTTAATTTTTATTTGTAGGTATGTATGTATACTCATGAGTCAGGGTGCCGGTGGAGCTCTTAGAAAGATGTCAGATCACCAAGAACTGGATTTACAGGCAGTTGTGGGCTACTGGGAATGGGTACTATGCTGAGAACCAAACTTGACCTTTTGCAAATGCAGTGACAGCTTTTTTTTTTTTTCATTTTTCGAGACAGGGTTTTTTTTTTTTAAATATTTATTTTATTTATTATGTATACAAATCTCATTATAGATGGTTGTGAGCCATCATGTGGTTGCTGGGAGTTGAACTCATGACCTTTGGAAGAGCAGTCAGTGCTCTTAACCACTGAGCCATCTCTCCAGCCCCAACACAGGGTTTCTTTGTGTAGCTTTGGCTGTCCTGGAATCACTTTGTAGAACAGCCTGGCCTCGAACTCACAGCGACCCACCTGCCTCTGCCTCCGGAGTGCTGGAATTAAAGGTGTTCCCCACCACCAGCTCTTAAACATTGAGCACTCTCCACTTCAAGATGTTCATTTCTGAGAAGACAAAGCATACACTTAGATCTTCATTGTCAAAACAAAAGCAGATACTTAATACAATACCAATAAGTTACATTGTACCATTTTGTAACTGGTTCCTTCTCTCTCACCTCCAGACCTTGGCAAGAGTTTTTGCTCCTTGTCTTTAGTGTTTTGTTGTCACCAGAATATATACAAATGGAATTATTTAGCATCTACTTTTGACAATTTAGCCACATTCACTAAGTCCAGCAGCTTATTGCTTGAAATTCATTCTTTTTCTTTTTTTAACTTGGTGCATGTCACCTGCATAGTAGAGAGTGAGAGAGACTATGGGGGACTGAAGAGTTCAGGGTCTGCTTGCTGTGCACTAAGCATACAGATAGAAAGTGTCTAATAAGGCAGACCAGACTCATATAGGATGCAGGAATGGTTTCTGAGGAGTTCCAGACAGGTGGCTGAGGATGAGATGACTCAGAATTTGCCCCCTTTTAGGGACCCAGGGAAAACTGCAGGAGTGGGGCAGATGAAGAAACAGGTTCCTGAGAATCACCTCCCAAGAGAAGACTCAGGAGTTCTTTAGATCAAGGTGAAAAGGCCCATGTCCCATGATGATCAAATCACCTGTCTCGAGCACCTTCAAAAAACAGTTTTAGGATCCTCAGTGTCAGCCAACCAGGAATACATTGAATATACAGTTTCCTGCCCCATCCTAGGCACAGGGGAACAGAGCTACTTGGAAAAAGGCAAGTGGGAATCTAGATGTTTTACTAGCTTTTCAGGAAACTGTTAAGAAATTTTCTGGCTTCCTGCATGACAAACATTAAAGACTGGAGACTGGGTTAGTGATATGTTGTAGTAAGGGGTTTTTCTTCCCATCCCTTAACTCCCAGAGTAATGACTCTTGACATTCATTATACAAATGCTTAGGCCACATCGCTAGGCTCTTCTCTTACTACCTTAAAACTTAAATTAAGGCATTATACTAATCCACCTTCTGCCACATGGCTGGTTACCTGAGCTCAGACACCATGCATCCTGTCTTGTTCACATCTTACCAGCAGATCTCCTATACCTGCTGCTATCCTGGAACCCCTACTGCCTGCAGGAATTCCCACCTATTTTCTACCATAGGATTTTGAATTCACTGGTGTTGCATTCGTATAATACACAAGAGATGCCTTGTACAATGGTTTCTTTGAGAAAAGGCAGGTATGGATTCCTGCACAGTTAGTTCCTGGCTTGGAAAAAATGTTATAGAAGCTGAAACTGATCTGGTTCTGTGAATAAAGTAATTTGCTATTATTTCTGGTTATACAGAAAATAGAAACAGAGGATTCGTATCCTTCACTGTTGTGAGAACTGGCCATCTGTAATAAAATGCATATTAGATATATAAATTGACTTCAGACTCAGTATCTAGAAACGATAGAGTAATGTATCTCATTGTAAAATGTAGCAATTATGGAAATAATATAAAGATGATAAACAGAGTACAGTTTTGAATGGAAGATTGGGTTTAAATTCTTATTGCATTTAAGTGTGTGTGTGTGTGTGTGTGTGTGTGTGTGTGTGTGTGTGTGTGTG
>OU015746.1:59399637-59459201 GCA_907169655.1 Acomys percivali | reverse complement strand
GTGTGTGTGTGTGTGTGTGTGTGTGTGTGTGTGTGTGTGTGTGTGTGACCACATGAGACAGAGATTTGGGGATAAATCTCAGGTTGGCATGCTTGACAGCAAGTGTCTTTACCCATTTGATCATCTGTCTTCCCTGGAGTGTTTAATAAATTGTTCCATTTCACCCTTTGATGAGGCAATAACATCTCTAAATACATAGCAGAAATTAATAATAATCATTAATCATATAATAATTTTACATGTAATTATAGTATCGCCATTATAATATTACAAATACTGTTAGGAAGTTTTAATTGCAACGTCATGAAAATATTAAAAGTATCTCAGTAACTGAAGCTATTATTATAGTCTATTAATTCTTAATCAAAACTCCTAAAGATATTTCTCCTCATTCTCCCTTACCTGGAAACATTGCACAATGCTTCTTTAGCTCAGGTATTTATTTCTGTTTATTAATTCTGATTATTTAAAATCAATCTCTAGTATGTAAATGAAAGTCAAATTCATAAATATAAATAAATTCAACAGTAAAATAGTCCATATAAAATAAAAATTGCGAGCTATTTTAAGTTTTAGTAAAGTCTTACTTAAAAATATCAGTTACAGGTCATTGATTAGGAGGAAAGCTCAAATCAGACAAAGAAAATATTTTGTATAAGTCATAGATGAATGACTGCATGAACTCAAAAAGCCTTCAACTTTTGGGTTTGTTCTACTTATTTCACTCATGGAAGAGATGAGGAAAAGGAGGGAAGGAGAGAGGGAGAAATACACATACACAGAGAGAGAAAGACAGACAGACAGACAGACAGACAGACAGACACAGGAAAAGAGAGACAGAGAGACAGACAGAGGAAAGAGAATGAGAGAGGAGAGCCCAAGGTTTCTTTGCTTTGAGGCCCTATGGTGGTCTTGTCTTCTATCCCAGTAACTCAGCCAAAAATGAAAAACAGACTTGGGGTGTGTTGTGGTATTATTTTGATCCATGTTAGTGCATGCAAGGAACTTTGGTTTGGCTTGGCTTCTTTTGTAGCATAAATTAACAAGGTGTCAAATGAACATCATGACCCCATCTTTTTTCTCTTCAGCAGCATGAATTCATAGCAGCACAAGCCTCATTTTGCAGTGCAGCGAACCCCACGTGTGGAGAATGGTACCAGCTCAGCAGGGTCTCAGGCTCATATGCTCCCACATGCTGACCTTTCTCTGGGAAGGAAGGAGAGGGCTTTCCACAGCCTGTGACTCATAAAAGCTTGGCTCTCTAGAGCATTCTCTGCCCACTGAGCACACACACACATCCTCTGCGTCTTCCACCAACTGTGAGATTGCCCTACAGAAATTGCCCTCTCAGCTATGGGATTCTCTGCACACAGCACTACTCTGGTTTTGGAAAGTGCTCAGCTCTCTGTTTCCCCTGGGCACATTGAACAGCTGAGTTGAAGAGTGAAAACTGCCAAAATGCTAATCATGGGGAGAAAAAAATAATAATAACAAGATCCAGATGGGGTAAAGTGGACATGTTTCATTTACCCTGGGAGACCTACAGTATATCACTTGTGATGCACAGACACTGAGCCTGGGCTCTTTGTAAACAAACACTACAGAGGCATATGCCAGAAGATTATAAACAGGGTCAGCCATAAATTTGATGGGGCTCTACACTGCTCTCTACATACACAACTGGGCTTACTCAGCAGGATCTCAGGCAACAGTCTGTTCTCTTGGCTCTTCTTCAACCCTGGGGACTAAACTCACCAAAGGGCACTACCCCAGGGGACCAATCTCCCTCATGAAATTCACAAGCTTTTCCCCAGAAAGCAAGAAACTGTCTCATTTTGCCTGTGTGTACACTAGGCAGCTGCTGCGATGCTGCCGGGATCCTGATGACCACAAACGCTGCACTCAGCCTTTTGTGTGTGGAGACAGGTGGCTCCTGCAAGCACATTTGTAGGCTTCCAATCCTGGTTCCACTCTCTGCCCATCTGCACTGACTTAGCAGAAACACCACACATACACACACGTTCCCTTAACAAGCATGCAGGCAATTCTGAACGTTGCTTTCAGGAAAGGCTCAGAGGACCGTGAAATAAACTATGAAAACCAACTCCTGTGAGAGCGGGTGTTATTTCTTCTAAAATAAATGATTTTTTAAAAAGTTGGTGGGGTAGCTATACACATTTTAGCAGTATCAAGTATTGTTTTCACTGCAGGAATCAATTGTATGGTATTGGAAACAGTACACACACCTTCAAACTGTGTTTTATTTTCTCATTAGTGTGACTGAAACCTTAAGCCAGGGAGGATTTGCTTTGGCTCACAGTTTGAGGAAACAGTCTATCCTGGAATAAAAGACATTGTAGATGGGGTTCCATCTGTTTCAGAGAAACCCAGAAAGTGTCATTTGTTCTACCTTAGAGGATCAGGAGGCAGAGTTGGTGCTTCTCGATGCTGAGCTGACCTGTGACCTTTCAGCCTTCATCTATGGCTCTTTCTCTGGCGGGAAGGCCCCATGTACAAAATATTCCACAACCTCCGTAAATGGACAACGAGCTGATACCCGAGTGCACAGTCACACTAGGGAGCATTTCACACGCAAAACTTAATGCTTGTCATTTCATATAAAATCTTTTCTGCTAGTTGTTCTGTTCATAACCAAGCTATGGATAACTTAATGACATTCTGTAAGGGCTCAAATCTGCACTATTCAAAGTCTCTGAGATCTAAGAAATAATATATTCAAATGTTTCCACACACTGACCTACCTCTACCTCTGCACTGACCTTCTTTGTGTACAAAAAGCAAATTGCAGTCAAATTAAGTTCCCCTGCCCTCATGTGAGTGGCATCTAAATGCTTGTTGTCCTGGAGGCATGTTTGAGGATGAGGAACCTCTGACACTTGGTTGTTGTTACAACAGGATGACATCCTCGGAATTATATTTCTACCCACCGTGTAGATCCAGGGAAGCCATGAATAGGATGTTTTGCCCAACGCTTCTGACTATATTGGTTCTTGAGGATGGGTGCTCCATTGCTTCTGAGTACAGGGATTCTCCAGACACAGTTCCTCATTGACTGCTCCATCCACCAATGAGAAACAGGACAGGAAGACTGTCATGTGCATTCCCTTAGCACTTATTTGCTCCTGTAGACCACAGCTTCTCCTAACAAGTGGAACTTGACAGCTTCCTAGAAAGCTCTCTGGCTGGAGGACATATGTCACTGATCTTAGTTTTTAAGACAAATCCAGGAATTGTAGCATTTTTTTCCTCACCCCAGATGACTTTGGAGAGAAACATACAGTCCAGGGACCTTTTCACACATTTCTTTTTAGTCTCATGTCTCCCCCAAGCTCCAGTCTGGAAAGATTTGTCTAGCATCAAAAGCTGATAAACATTGCACTCAACATGTGCTGTAGCCCTCTTTATTGCCCATTTTTCTTCAAGGACTCAGCTCTCTGTGTTACTCTTGAAGATGGAAAGTGAAGGCATGGCTTATCCATCCTAGGCAGGAGACCTTGCCTGATGCAAAGCTGGAAGAGGTGGTGTGGATGACCATGGATGGGTCAGACGATGATGGAAAGGTACAGAAAATTGCAAAACAAACCAGCTGACTTCTGCTGTGAAATGATCTAAATTTATTTTTAGGCTTAATCACAGAGAAGCACAAAGAATACTGAAGTTGACAGCATAGGGGTCATAAATGTGCAAACCAAATTAATGGATTTGGCTTTGAAAACATGCTTTCAAATTAGGCCTTTGTTCAGTTTCCATCAAGTAATTATGCTTAATGTCGCAGAGGCCTAAACTACACAGAGTATTGTACAGATTAGATAGTGACAGTTATACAGAGGAAAAAGTGCAGATCCAGTGCTTTATTTTAGAAATTTTCAAGTTGTAAAGTTTATAAATGATGTAAAACAAGCAGCTCCAACTCTTTTTTTTTTGCATGCACACACTTTATTTTTTAGTTAATTTATTCATATTATGTCTCAATTGTTATCCCATTCCTTGTATCTTCCCATTCCTCCCTCCCTCCCACTTTCAACCTATTCTCCTCCCCTACATCTGTCACTGAGGGGGACCTCCTCCCCCTCTATATGACCATAGGTTATCAAGTCTCTTCTTGGTAGCCTGATAGCAGGCAGCTCCAACTCTTAACTGTTTGTCAGAATTCAGTGTTCATTTGATATTGAGCATACTAATGGTTACTTTGAATTTTCTTTAGAACACTTATACTTCAAACAACTTTTTTTTCAGTTGATGATTAAGGGCACAAATTCTCTTTTAGTCCAGTTTTTTGTTTTTCTTAAATCTAACTACCACCAGGGGTGTCGAATTGGACTGAAGTATGCTATGGGAAATTTGCATTCCTTTCTGTCAAAATGAAGCTGCCTGTGGGGGTAAGTAGGGAGGTTGATGAAGTACCCAGCTTAGAGGAAGGAAGAACAAGTCGTGTGGGAAAGTAAACTAAAAGAGCTGAGGTGGGTCCAGAGTCAACCAGCAGATCTCCCATTTCAAGCTCTGTTCAGGAGAAATCCTAGTGGAATGTTAACTTTGACTCAAATTCCAGGTAACTTACATAGCTAAAAGTTACTGATCCATTTGTATAAAAATGTAAATATGTAATTTTACTTTCGAGCTAAGAAGAAGAAAAGAAAGGAGTTGATATTTCTAAAGACTTCAATGCTTTACATAACATACCACACCACACACACACACACACACACACCCCTTCTACAAGGGAATACTGAGTGTAAAGTGGTGAACAAAAATAGAAGGAAAGCATTGTCTTCACTTACTTCACAATTTAACAATAGAAATTTCAGTCTAAGGACAGGTAGCACTGTAATTGTGAAGGTAAAGACACAGAACTATCCTGTCCATGGGCTAGATCAGGGTAGGGGTTTATATTTTACCGCCTGTATTGTCCTTGGCTAGTGCCTTAGTTTGAGCACGACCCTGATCTAGCCCATGGACAGGATAGTCTCCACACTTGAGTGGAGAGAGGGATTTGACTTTCTCAAGTACTCTGGTGGCACTCAGAGGAAGGACAGCAGGTCACTGAGAAGAGACTTGATACCCTATGAGCATATACAGAGGGAAGTAATCCCTCTCAGGAACAGTCATAGGGAAGGGGAATAAGGGGAAAATGGGAGGGAGGGGAGAATGGGAGGATACAAGAGATGGGATAACCATAGAGATGTAACAAGAATAAATTAATTAAAAAAAAAGACACAGAACTAGTGATTAATGAAGGGACTGTAGGAGGAAGATTGGTTGATGGCACTGCGGAATGTGCAGTGCCTATGTGCAAAGTCTACTGAAGTCTTAATATTGCCAAACAACTGACAGCAGCTCATAATGATATCGAAGTCAGTAGGGTCACTGACAGTGGCCATACTGATTTTTTGTGACCTCCTTGGTTTGGCTACCTTACCCTCACCAAGCCTGTTTTAGCCCATCCCAACCCAAACTATAAAGTGATTTAACTAGTGGGTTGGCATTTAAACAATCATGGTCCCACAGGACACTGGACTGAAGGATGACACACAGTTTTATTGCTTATCTGATATCAGACTTCTTACAGATCTTTAAGATTAACACTGACAATAAACAAAAACTATAATAAGCATTTTTGAATTACCAGTATAGCTTGTAGGGAAAATAGCCCTATAACCTGTTCTGTTTTCTTGTTTTGTTTTTGCATTTGTTTTAGATTATGTTGTATTTTCTTCTTTAAGAGACAGGCTCTTTCTGTGCAGCTTTAGATGGCTGGAAAATCTTTTTGTAGCCCAGGACAGTTTCAAAATCAAGGCAATCTTTCTCCTTCAGCTTTTAAAGTACTTCAGATGGGAGCCACCATGCCTGCCAAAATCTTACAAATTTTCAGCAAAGAAACAATAGACAATTAGTAGTAAGTTTGAAAAGTTATGGAGCAAGAAGAATTCACTTGGATAACAGAGATACCAACGCCTTCTAGGATGAGCAGTCAGTGTACATTTGAGAAAAAATAATGGTCAGTGTGACTAAAGAGCATAGAGGCACTTGGAAGGCGATGCACTACGCCGAAGTCCTTGAGAGAACATAAGGGGTCCTTCTTCCTAGTGCCCAACTGTGTTGAGCTGGGATGTTGGTCTTTTCCTCTCTCTGGACTCCAAACGAAGGTTGTGAAAACCCATGGTTCCCCAGCATCATAAGCGTGTGCTGCAGCAGTAAGTGTCCCTCCATCTTTCCTGCCTGGTGGTTCCTCTGCAAGACCCAGATCAATGTACACTGAAGCATCAAATTTGGGTTTAGAATACAGCCCAGGCTAAATCAGTAACTAAATTAATAGAAACAGTAAACTCAGAAGACTGTTATAGGTCTCTTGAGCCTAACAACAAAACTAGTTTGATCTACACCAGCATTTTCATGTTAAAGTCACATTATCCTTTTAAAAATATTTTTAAAAATCAAATACTTTTGTTCAAAGATTTTAAAGTGTAAAAATTATATGATTCTGAATAAATGAGGTACTGAATTAAAACTACTTTCACTAATTAATAATGGATAGGACTGGGAGTTATTGTAAATATTTGTGAAGTGCTTTACTGGCTTTTATTTTTAGGAGGGAGCCAAATTTTCAGGCAAAGTTTACACTTTATGAAGCATGTAATTTTATAGAGAGGGCTATCTCTGACTAAAACCAGTTTAATATTATTGAAATCTGTGACTTGCATACAGATTGAAAAGCCACCCAGGACCTAGACATGGTTACCATGACACCACTGACTTCAGCATATATCCAGGAACACATCTACTATGTAAGATGAAAATATTGTATTCCAGTTAGTTTGTGATATAATTTTTGACCATTTTTAAACACAAGGTGCTAATCCTAAATTTTGAGTCTGAGGTACCAGTCCTG
Source organism: Acomys percivali (assembly GCA_907169655.1). NCBI lineage: Eukaryota > Metazoa > Chordata > Mammalia > Rodentia > Muridae > Acomys > Acomys percivali. Next base: position 59,452,294 of record OU015746.1, on the reverse strand, counting down.
TATGACTTTGAGACTATCCCATAGTGCTTATGCACAGCTCAGAGAATACTAGAAAATTCTCCAGCCATGGCTGACATAGATGTGCTCAAATATATATTAACTCATTTTCCATTTCCTGTGGGCAGTGTAGTCTTAAAATATTTTTGTTTCATTTTGATGATGATAAGCAATAATTTAGTTATACCAAATCTGCTATGACAAAGCACATAAGAAGAAGGCACTGGTCTGAGAAAGTACTGATACATTGGGCTTAGCACATATCTTTTGACACATTCTTCAGTAAAGATAGGAGAAAGATAAAAATCTGAGGGAGAAACTCAGTGTTTCCACTGGGCAAGGGGGCACAGGCCTGACATTTCAGCAACTCAAGGAGCTAAGAGAGAACAATCACAAGTTCAAGCTCTGCATGGGCTCTGGGGTGAGTCCAGATAACTTACTGAGAGACTGGCATGTCTGAAGTCACTGAGAAAGGCTTCAGATTTAGACACTAGATTGGCAAGTAGTCTATGAGCATCTCCCATGGTTGAGTATATGACTGAGTACTTAAGATATACTGATTAGAGAAATCAATACTGCAAGAGGCTAGTACAATGAATGTAATAGACTGGAGAAGGGACTAGTGGGTGGTAAATAAATTTGCCCATTGGAGTAGACTAGAAAGAAAGTAATCCTTTTTAGGCAGGTGGTGGAGGTTTCGAGACAGGGTTTCTCTATGTTATCTTGGTGGTCCTGGACTCACTTTGTAGACCATGCTGGCCTCGAACTCACAGCGATCCACCTGTCTCTGCCTCCCGAGTGCTCAGATTAAAGGCATGCCCCATCGCGCCTGGCTGAAAGTAATCTTAATGCAGATACTGAAAGGGCCAAGAGACTGGGTAGAATACAAGGGTTGTTCCTAGAGCATAAAGCAACGAGTACAGAGATTTAATTTTCTCAGAACCGCTTGTTGAGCTAGGGTGAGTTATTTACACTGGGAAGCTTCCTGGTATATGCCTCCTACTGTGTGAGTGAGGATAGCCTCTGTTGCCTGGGAAGTTAGCATGAACTGGAAGGCATATAATGATAGAGGTAATTTGGGGGAGGACGTCTATGAGAGCACTGGAGAATTTCTTGGTTCTTGCTTAGGAGTTGATATCCTGGATGCCCCAGGTCCCCCAAAAACTTCCACTGAGGCTGTAACTTTCATCTTCTTGCCTCTTGAATTTGACAAATAAAATTACATACTTCAGAGGGTGAGTTTTATAGAGAAGTTTGTTACTGCATCATAGGTGAGAGAGGAGGAAACAGAGAGTGGTCCCTGTATAGGAAGAGGGGGCCCAGTAAACAGGGTACCCTTGAACTGCTAGTTTGGTCTGGGGCCAAAGGAAGATAAGCTGGCCAATCCAGTGGTGCTACCCACATGTTAATGATCTCTTTTCACTTTCAATAACATCCTCACATATATGTTTCAGGCTAGAATAAAAGATATCAAGGAACCAGGGACCTAAACTGCCTTCTGTTGTTCCCGAGCCCCAGCAAAAAGAGTCTCAGAAGTTCTGTTTTGAGCCGTTGACCTCCCTGATCAGGTTTCCTTGCCCAGTTCTCATTCATAGTGTTGAGTCTTGTGGGCCCTGTCATGAAAATGAAGATAGTCCTGCCTGATGAGAGTTCAGTCCTGTGCAGAGGCTCAAGGTCCTGTTTATAGGAACTGTGTTGCATCTAGGACACTTCTTGGCTAGCAGTTTGGCTGCAGACACATTTTTTGTTTGTTTGTTTTTGTTTTTAATTTTCTATGTCTGGACCAAACTTGAACAAATTTCCTGGTAAGGATCCACCCATTTTTGTGATCTCTTATTAATGGCCCTACCAATCCCATAAAGAGGAGACATTAGACCATTTGAAGCTATAATTTTTTTCTGTGTTTTTGTACATGTAACAAAGTCACCTGTGCAGTGAAGTTTTGGCAAATAGAATCTTGCTCAAAGCAAAGAGGCATATATTCTGTAAGCTGCCCAAATTTGGGGCTTGCACTTGGCAGCAGGATAATATAGAGGACATGGAGGCCTCTAAATTGGCTTATGTATCCTCTGGACGTGAGTATACCTGTGCATCCAGCTTCCTGTAGTCTAAGAAATAAAACTTTTTATTTCTGAGCTAATTCCCCATCTTCTGGCATCATTCACCAAATGCTGGCAGTTTGACTTCTTAACTTCCAAATAAAATGGAAGCCTGAAAATTCATGTTAAGTGCTTGTGCAGGCAGGATAAAATGCTGGGATTGTAGTGACAGAAAAAAATAAAAAGAAAAGTAAAAGTGTAAGAGAGATGCGCCCCAAAACTTTAAACATGAATGGGTGTTGGATTTTATCAAATGCTTTCTCTGCATCTAAAGAGATGATCATGTGGTTTTTTATTTTCATTTTGTTTATATGGTGGATTACAACAGGAAACTGGGACAGAGGGGAGGACATCCTATTGGGACTCTAGATGAGAGAACCATGTGAGAATAGCAATGTAGAAGGATCCAGTGGGTCCTAGAAACCTACAAGTAGAACATTATGATAGGCAGATTTGGGCCAAGGGGTCCCGCTCAAACTAAGGCACCAGCCAAGGACAATACAGGCGGTAAAATTTAAACCCCTACCCTGATCTAGCCCATGGACAGGACAGTCTCCACACTTGAGTGGAGAGTGGGATATGATTTTCTCATGTACTCTGGTGCCTCACATTTGACCATGTCCCCTGGAGGGGGAGACCTGGTGGCACTCAGAGGAAAGACAGCAGGTCACCGAGAAAAGACTTGATACCCTATGAGCATATACAGGGGGAGGTAATCCCTCTCAGGAACAGTCATAGGAGAGGGGAATAAGGGGAAAATGGGAGGGAGGGAAGAATGGGAGGATACAAGGGATGGGATAACCATAGAGATGTAACAAGAATAAATTAATAAAATAAATTTAAAAAAAAGAGAGAGATGCACCCTCCTCCATGGATTAGCGTTTCTGACTTAAATGGCAAGGTCCCATATTTCACATTAGTAAGTAATCAAGACACTTAAAGGATGTTAAAGCATTCCTATATGAATATGAAGAAGCTCACAATCCACAAGTATCAATTCAGGAGCCATAAAAGTGTGAGGAAGTGGTGAGGAGGAGAGAAGGAGAGAAGAGGAGGAGAGGTGAGTCCAGGTCATCTGTGGGAGCTACTCCAAAAAGCTTATGGAGGGCATCATAAGACTTTCTTCTGATTCTCACTGCAGTGGAGAACCTATGTGGAACAGAGGAGTGAAATGACCTAAAGGCTGTGTTGGAAGATTCATTCTTGCTGTTCTTCTCTTAGAAAAACCATAGGGGAGCAGGAACAGAGGCAGTCAAGCAACTCACCTTTTATTGGTGAAAGTCTTCTTTGCATGTGCTGCCAACAGATATATAGGTCAGGACACAACAATTCCTGCTCTTAAAATTATGTTCTTATTTATTACTATTGCTACTGGAGTGCTTGTTCTCTGGGGTCCAAACTAGAATATACTTAAAATTTCCTCTCTGAAAAATGTCAGGCCATGCATAAACACAACTCTCACCTCAAAGGATATAAGGAAGTACACTAGTTTGTTTTCTGATGTCATGATAAACATCATGACCAAAAGTGACCTGGTAAGTAGTCTATTTAGCTTATAGCTTATTATGAAGAGAAGAAAGAATCTAAAGTCAGGAACTGAGGCAGAGGCCATGGAAGAACACTGCTGACCGGCTTGCTTTCCTGGATCACATGAGCTACTTTTCTTTTACTACCTAGGACCACCTGCACAGAGGTTGCACCATCTAATGCAGGCTGAAATGTCCACATCAATCATCCATCCAGAAAATGCCCTGAAGACATGTCTACCACCGAGACTGACGGAGACATTTTTCTCAATTGGATCTCTCATCCCAGATGACCCTAGGCATATGTCAAGCTGACAAACAGTTGTAGAGGATTTATTCTGGAGGCAAATATAAGTGAGCATGGACTTCCATGGAACACAGATTCAGACAGCCCCAAGAGTATGTTCCAACACGCAAACAGTTTCGTGAAGTGTTTTATAGTACAAGAACAAGTTCCGCAGTGAGATAGCTCACAGCAAAGCTGCTAAGGACTGCAGTCTAGCTCTCAGATGTTATCTGGTGACATACTTAGCTTTGGGGTTGATGGAGGTTTGAGATTTGCTAAGAATATATTGTAAAAATATTACAACATCACAGGACATTAGGTCAGACACAAAGATGGGCCACACATGAATTTCAAATGGGTCCAAAATAACCTAAGACACTTTGGGTCTGATGTATAACATTTTACCTTTCCACCTAACCATGGTATTCATTCCTTTGGCTGTGTGGAACCTAACACAGGTGATGCTTTCTTTCCTCTCTATGAGCATCAGTGCAGAAACACAGAGCTCAGTGTCAGGACACATCAGAATTCTTACTCTTATGTCATAAGAATAAAGAGCTAAGATCATGGGAAATACAGACTGGCAGGTTTTATGGGACTGGTAAAAGATACTGAAGGAAAAGTTAGCACTGATTAACCAAGTTAGTATCAACTCTACCTGTATAATGCATTGATTAAAATACGGATTACTTTGGGAGGATAATAAGAAATATTAGTGTGTCAGGTGCAATAGATGACTGTGAAGGAGGGAGTTATTTTAATACAATCTACCCTTTCATTATTGACTTTTTAGAGATAATAGGACTCAAATTGCACTCATGCACATTGGCACCTGCAACATTATCATTTCTAAATACCATAAAATAGATTTTCTACAATACTGAAACCCAGGAAACTTCATCATAGTATCTCCAAGGAGCTTGAGAAGAAATTATTTTTCTCTCCACGTCAATTCTCTAACAACCTGGAACTGGTGGTTCACTGACTAATTTGAACCAAAATTTCATCACAGCATTTTAGCAGAATTTGCGCCGAAGTTATTAAATCAGTGCACATTCTAAATGGAAGTCTGACTTCACTACAGAGACAGAGCAAGTGAGCAAGACCCCCCAGATGCAAAGCATCACTGGGGACAAAACTCAGGATGACCTGTGGGAGTTAGAGGATGGAGTCTGCCAAGAGTCAGCACTTCCCAGTCTGCCTGGGGTAAGCAAAAATTCCACAGTTGAGTGCTGACTAAAAGGATTATCAAATTCAAACATTTCCAGGTTAGGGAGAGAGAGAGAGAGAGAGGAATTTGCAAATGAACTGTCAGTGGATTTAACAGGTTTTAGCCCCGAGGTAACTTAAAATTATGAACAGCACTTCCCTAGGAAATGGGAGCAATCTCCAGTCAAACTCAGGAACTGGATCAGTTTTGCTATTCCTTATAGACCAAGGAGTCTCCAAATTATTCTCGATTATTTTAGCATATTTGTAATTGGGTCACTGAAATAGGTACATTTCCTCAAAGAGGACTTTATGTATGCATAGCAGGCTCATGCAAATCAAATATTCCATGTTCTGCCCTCATTTATTCAAAATATTGAAGCATTCCATATCCATGATATAACCAATGGTTTTAAGGGCAAAATTGCAGGCCCTGGCAGCTCAAACAAGCTGCACTGGACCACTCACCTTGATACACTAATGAAACAGAAGCATAATGTGAAAAACAGAAGGTGGAAATTTATTCAGCGTGGCCACACCGGGGAGAAGAACAGATTAAAAGGGTCAACAACTCCAAGTCCATTCTGAGAGCTGAGACGTGAGCTTTAATTGCCATGAAGAACTGTGACAAGAGCCAAAGTTGTGTCCAGTTAAACAGCCTTGGTCTAGTTGTAGCCTGTTGCTTCATCACTCTGGTTCTCCAGGGTGGTCTGAAGAAGTTGTGGTTGTCACTTGAGAGGACAAACTGTATCTCCAAGACACTCACTTCTCAAGGAGATGGCCTGGTCCTCAGCAATAATCACCCTCATCTAGCAGTGGATCTATTCCATGATGGTTTTGTGTTGCTGGAATACAAAATTATTTTTCCCCTTTTTATTTATTTACTTATTTATTTTTAATTAATTTATTCTTGTTACATCTCTATGGTTATCCCATCCCTTGTATCCTCCCATTCTCCCCTCCCTCCCATTTTCCCCTTATTCCCCTCCCCTATGACAGTTCCTCAGAGGGATTACCTCCCTCTGTATATGCTCATAGGGTATCAAGTCTCTTCTCAGTGACCTGCAGTCATTCCTCTGAGTGCCACTAGGTCTTCCCCGCCAGGGGACATAGTCAAAGGTGAGGTACCAGAGTACTTGAGAAAGTCAAATCTCTCTCTCCACTCAAGTGTGGAGACTGTCCTGTCCATGGGCTAGATCAGGGTAGGGGTTTAAAGTTTACTGCCTGTATTGTCCTTGGCTAGGGCCTTAGTTTGAGCGGGACCCCATGACCCAAATCTGCCTATCATAATGTTCTACTTGTAGGTTTCTAGGACCCACTGGATCCTTCTACATTGCTATTCTCCCATTGTTCTCTCATCTAGAGTCCCAATAGGATGTCATCCCCTCGGTCCCAGTTAGCTGTTAAGGGAAGGCTTTCATGGGACCTGCCCATTGGGCTAGTATGCAGATATAAGTGAGTATATACCATTTGAGTCTTTCTGCTTCTGGGTTAACTCACTCATTATGATCATCTCTAGCTCAATCCATTTATCCACAAATTTCGGGAATTCCTTGTTTTTAATAGCTGTGTAGCATTCCATAGTGTATATGTACCACAGTTTCTTTATCCATTCTTCTACTGAGGGACATTTAGGCTGTTTCCATGATTTGGCTATTATGAATAAGGCTGCTATGAACATGGTTGAGCAAATTTTCTTGCTGTGTGCTGGTGCATCTTCTGGGTATATTCTAAGGAGTGGAATAGCTGGGTCTTGAGGAAGCCCTATTCCCAGTTTTCTGAGATAGCACCAGATAGATTTCCAAACTGGTTGTACTAGTTTGCATTCCCACCAGCAATGAAGGAGTGTTCCTCTCTCCCCACATCCTCTCCAGCATGTGGTGTCGCTTGAGTTTTTGATCTTAGCCATTTTGATGGGTGTAAGATGGAATCTCAGAGTTGTTTTGATTTGCATTTCCCTGATGACTAAGGAGGTTGAGCATTTCTTTAAGTGTTTCTCAGCCATTTGATATTCCTCTGTTGAGAATTCTCTGTTTAGTTCCAAGCCCCATTTCTCAATTGGGTTATTTGGTTTGGTGGTGTTTAATTTCTTGAGTTCTTTATATATTTTGGATATTAGACCTTTGTCAGATGTAGGGTTGGTGAAGATCTTTTCCCAGTCTGTAGGCTGTCGCTTTGTTCTCTTGACCGTGTCTCTAGCCTTACAGAAGCTTCTCAGCCTCATGAGGTCCCATTTATTAATTGTTGACATTAAGGCCTGGGCTGTTGGTGTTCTGTTCAGGAAGTTGTCTCCTTTGCCAGTATGTTCCAGGCTCTTCCCCACTTTTTCTTCTAAGTGACTTAGTGTCTCTGGTTTTATGTTGAAGTCTTTAATCCACTTGGATTTGAGTTTTGTGCAAGGTGACAAATATGGGTCCAGTTGCATTTTTTTACACATAGACATCCAGTTAGACCAGCACCATTTGTTGAAGATGCTATCCTTTTTCCATTGAATGGATTTGGCTTCTTTGTCAAAAATCAAGTGACCATATGTGTGTGGATTCATATCTGGGTCTTCAATTCGATTCCACTGATCAACCTGCCTGTTGCTGTGCCAGTACCATGCTGTTTTAATTACAATTGCTTTATAGTACAATTTGAAATCAGGTATGGAGATTCCTCCACAGCAACTTTTATTGTACAAGATCGTTTTTGCTATTCTGGGTTTTTTGTTTTTCCATATGAAGTTCAGAATTGAACTTTCAATGTCTTTAAAAAATTGTGTAGGTATTTTGATAGGGATTGCATTGAATCTGTAGATTGCTTTTGGTAGGATGGCCATTTTTACTATGTTAATTCTCCCTATCCATGAGCATGGAAGATACTTCCATCTTCTCATGTCATATTCAATCTCCTTCTTCAGAGTTTTGAAATTTTTTTCAAACAAGTCCTTCACTTGCTTAGTTAAAGTAACTCCTAGATATTTTATATTGCTTGTGGCTAATGTGAAGGGTGTGGCTTTCCTAATTTCTTCCTCTGCAAGCTTGTCATTTGTGTATAGGAAGGCTACAGACTTTTTTGAGTTAATTTTGTATCCAGCCAAATTCTCTGGTGGAGTTCTCTGGTGGAATTTTGAGGGTCACTTATGTACACTATCATATCATCTGCAAATAGGGATAGTTTGACTTCCTCCTTTCCCATTTGGATACCCTTGGTCTCCATTTGTTGTCTTATTGCTCTGGCTAGAACTTCGAATACTATACTGAAGAGATATGGAGAGAGTGGGCAGCCTTGCCTTATTCCCGATTTTAGAGGAATTTCCTTGAGTATCTCACCATTTACTTTAATTTTGGCTATTGCCTTGCTGTAGATAGCCTTTATTATGTTGAGGAAAGTGTGTTGTATCCCCGATCTCTCTAAAACTTTAAACATGAATGAGTGTTGGATTTTATCAAATGCTTTCTCTGCATCTAAAGAGATGATCATGTGGTTTTTTTTTTTCAGTTTGTTTATATGGTGGATTACATTGATGGATTTGGTATATTAAACCATCCCTGCATGCCTGGAATGAAGTCTACTTGGTCATGATGAATGATATCCTTTATGTGTTCTTGTATTCGTTTTGCAAGAATTTTATTTAGTATTTTTGCATCGATGTTCATAAGAGAAATTGGTCTGAAATACTCTTTCTTTGTTGAGTCTTTGTGAGGTTTAGGTATCAACGTGACTATGGCCTCATCGAATGAATTTGGTAATGTTCCATCCAATTCTATGTTTTGGAGTGGCTTGAAGAGTATCGGTATTAGCTCGTCTTTGAAGGTCTGGTAGAATTCTGCACTGAAACCATCTGGCCCTGGGCTTTTTTTGCTTGGGAGACTATCAATGATTGCTTCTATTTCTGTAGGGGAAATGGGACTATTTAGCTTGTTTATCTGTTCTTCACTCAATTTAAGCAAGTGAAATTGATCAAGAAAGTCATCCATTTCCCTTAGGTTTTCAAATTTTGTGGCATATATGCCTTCAAAGTAGGATCTTATGATTCTTTGTATTTCTTCAGTGTCTGTTGTTATGTCTCCCTTTTCATTTCTGATTTTGTTGATTTCAATACTGTCTCTCTGCCTTTTAGTTAGTTTGGCTAACGGTCTGTCTATCTTATTGATTTTCTCAAAGAACCAGCTCTTGGTTTTGTTGATTCTTTGGACTGTTTTCTTAGTTCTAATTTGTTAATTACAGCCCTGAGTTTGATTATTTCCAGACGTCTACTCCTTTTGGGTGTTTCTGCTTCTTTTTTTTCTAGGGCTTCCAGCTGTTTTGTTAAGTTGCTTATGTGTGATGTTTCCAATTTCTTTTTAAAGGCACTTAGTGCTATGAGTTTTCCTCTTAACACTGCTTTCAATGTATCCCACAAATTTGGGTATGTTGTTCCCTCATTTTCATTGAATTTCAGAAACTCCTTGATTTCTTTCTTTATTTCTTCCCTGACCCATGTGTCATTTAGCGGAGAGTTGTTTAGTTTCCACGTACGTGTAGGCTTTTTGCTGTTTCTGTTGTTGTTGAATTGCAGCCTAAGAGCATGGTGGTCTGACAGGATACAAGGTATTATTTCAATCCTCTTGTATCTGTTGAGGCCTGCTTTGTGACCTACGATGTGATCAATTTTGGATAAGGTTCCATGGGGTGCAGAGAAGAAGGAATATTCTTTCTTGTTTGGGTGAAAGGTTCTATAGATATCTGTTAGATCCATTTGACCCATGGCATTGGTTAATGATGTTATTTCTCGGCTTAGTTTCTGTTTCAATGACTTATCCTTCAGTGAGAGTGGGGTGTTGAAGTCTCCCACTATTATTGTGTGGTGATCGATGTGTGGTTTAAGTTTTTTTTAGCAGGTCTTTTACAAATGTGGGTGCCCTTGTATTGGGAGCATAGATGTTCAGAATTGTGATGTCATCTTGGTTGACTTTACCTTTGATGAGTATGAAGTGACCTTCTGCATCCCTTTTGATTAATTTTGGTTGAAAGTCTATCTTGTTTGATATTAAAATGGCTATGCCTGCTTGCTTCTTGTGACCATTTGCTTGGAATATTTTTTTCCAACCTTTTACCCTGAGGTAATGCCTATCGTTATAGGTGAGATGTGTTTCTTGAATGCAGAAGAATGTTGGATCTTGTTTATGCACCCATTCAGTTAGTCTATGTCTTTTTATTGGAGAATTAAGACCATTGATGTTGAGAGATATTAACGACCAGTGACTGTTAAGAGTCTTAAGTTTGATGTTGTTTCCAATCGAGTGTTTGTGTAGTTGTGTTTTTGCCATGGTATAGTTACCTATTTCCTGAGTAGTTTTGGTTGTAGCTTGACCCTTTGGGATGGAGTTTTCCTTCTAGTACCTTCTGTAAAGCTGGATTTGTGGATAGGTTCTGTTTGAATTTGTTTTTGTCATGGAATATTTTGTTTTCTCCATCAATGGTTATTGATAGTTTTGCTGGGTAAAGAAGTCTGGCCTGGCATCTGTGGTCTCTCAGGGTTTGCAGGATCTCTGTCCAGGTTCTTCTGGCTTTTATGGTCTCTGCTGAGAAGTCTGGTGTAATTCTGATAGGTTTGCCATTAAATGTTATTTGGCCCTTTTCCCTTGCAGCTTTTAATATTTTTTCTTTGTTCTGTATGTTTTGTGTTTTGATTATTATGTGACTGGCAGTTTTCCTTTTCTGGTCAATTCTATTTGGTGTTCTGCAGGCATCTTGTATGTTTATAGGTATCTCTTTCTTTAGGTTGGGGAAATTTTCTTCTATGATTTTGTTGAGAATAGTTTCTGGGCCTTGGAGTCTGATATCTTCTCTTTCTTCAATGCCTATTATCCTCAGATTTCTTCTTTTTATGGTGTCCTGAATTTCTTGGATGTTTTGTGTCAGGAGTTTTCCAGATTTGGCATTATCTTTAATGGTTGCTTCAAGATCTGTGATTGTATGTTCTAGACCTGAGATTCGTTCTTCCATCTCTTGGATTCTGTTAGAAAAGCTCACCTCTGTGTTGCTCGCCTTCTTCTCTGAGGTCTCACTTTCTCGCTTTTCTTCTGTCTGTGTGTTTATCATTGAATCCATTGTCGTCTTCAGATCTTGAACTGATTTTTTTATTTTTTTTCACCTCATTTTTTGTATATTCCTGAGTTTCTTCCATTGCCTCTTTATAGGTCTTCAGAGCTTGAACCGTTTTATTTATTTTTTCCATCTGGTTATTTGCATTTTCCTTAAATTTTTCCAGTTCCACTCTATGTGCTTCTTTTATGTCTCTCACCTATTTGGCTGCGTCTTCCTGTATTTGATTACGAATTTTATTTGTTTCCTCCATTAATATGCTCCTTATTAAGGATTTGAGGTCATTTTCTTGTATTTCCATTGTTTTGAGCTCTCTGGTTTGTTTTCTTTGGGATAGCTGGAAACTGGAGACGCCATGTTGTTTTGGGGTTTTTTGCATATGCTTTTACGCTGTCCTTTAGACATCTTGCTGGCTTTGTTTTTGTTGGGTAGCTTCCCGAGTTGGATGGAGGGAGTCTGATGATAGATTCACTTGTTTTCTCATGATTTCCATAGGTTGGAAGCTCTTATGTTTCACTGTTGTGGATGGCAGGAGGTTAGCCCTGGCGTTTTGGGCTCTCACAGCCAGTGATCCTCAGCTCTCCTGTGCTGTGGGTCCTGCAATCGTTCTGGGTCTCTGGATGAGCGTTGGGTCAGGCCAAGGTATCCACAGCCTTCTGGGTTCCCTGCCAAGTCCAGCCAGGGACACTAGTCCCAAACCACCGTCTGAGCTCAGCTAGTGTCTCAGGGACTGAACCGTCTGCCGAGCTTAGCTAGGAATTCTGGGCTCAAAATGCACACAGGGTCCAGCCAGAATTTTTGGGCTAGGACTGCGCACCAAGCTTAGCTAGGGGTGTTTGACCAAACTGCTTGCTGTGGTCAGTTATTGACTCATGCCTGAAACATCCACGCAGCTCAGCCAGGAATTCTGGATTCAAACTGCACACTGTGTCCAACCAGAGTCTTAGAGCCAGGACTGTGCCAAAGGCTCTACTAGAGACTCTGGGCCCAATCTGTCTGCCAAGCACGGTTAGGGACTGTGGCCCTAAGCTGCACGCCGAGCTCCACCCGAGTCTCTGGGGCAGAATTGTGCACCGAGCTCAGCCAGGGACTATGGACCCACACTGCACGCTGAATTCAGCCCAGGCCTCCAGGCCTATAGTGTGTGCATAGTCCAGCCAGAGTCCTGGGGCCGCCGAGCCTGTGTGCACAGCTCAGGAAGATTCTCATGGCCTAATCCGCCCGGCAAGTCCAGCTAGGGCCTCTGGGCTGAATCTGCGTGTTGACCTCAGCCTGCGTCAGCACCCTCAAACTGCCCTCTGAGGAGAGCTAATGTCTTGAGCAGAACTGCTCGTTGATGTGTGCTAGCGCCTCCGGTGGGACTGAGCGCTCCGCCCAGCCTGCGTCACAGCTGGTGAACTGGCTGCTCTGAGATGGTGCCTAGGGTGGAACTGAGTGCTCCACCCAGCCTGCGTCACAGCAGGTGAACTGCGGCTGCGCTGAGAAGCCACCTAGGGTAGAACTGAGCGCTCCGCCCAGCCTGCGTCACAGTGGGTGAACTGCGGCTGCGCTGAGGTGGTGCCTTCGGTGGACCTGAGCGCTCCTCCCAGCCTGCGTCACAGCAGGGGAGCCGTGGCTCTGCTAAGCTGTTGCCTCTGGCAGAATGGCCCGCTGCGCTGAGTCAGTGTCTCCACAGCACTGCGCCCTGAGCTGTACCCGGGACTCTGGGGCTGAACTGTCCGCCATGTCCAGCTTGGGTCACAAAGCACCACGCGACCCAAATCCTGTCCAGTGTCCCATCTCCCACAGCAACTCCCACCAGCCACCACACTAACCGCCTCCACTGGATGGCTCTAAGCTGCAAACCTCAGTTGCTGCTGCTGGTGTTGCTGACGCCGCCCGTGCCGCCGCTGCTCTGATCCGAGAAAATCCGCACTCCTCCCATGTGTAGGGGCACGCAGGTCCTCCGCACCCTGGTCCTTCTGAACCGTGGAGCACTCCTGCTGCCGTGGTGTCGGGATCCTGGTGTTCCTGGCTCAGAAATCTGTGCAATTCCCCGAACTGTTCACTGGAGCTTCCAAACACGGTCTGGTCCACACTGCTCGCCGCCATCTTGGATCTCCGAAATACAAAATTATATAGGTTGAAGACAATGATTTATTTCAGTGCCTTCAGCTTTGAAAGGGGATTAGAGAGGCATAAGTGACTTCTAAGTGTCTTTAGTAACACAATTGAAAGAGCCAAACTCCAAGGTGAAACTCATCTAAGTTTGGTTTTGTATTACTATGAAATGGTAGTATGTATTTCACACAGCAATCCATGAGTTTAAATACTAATAAAATGAACTCAATTTTCAAAATTATATTTTAATATTTTTCCATTCATCATATGTTTGTGGTATTCACATGTACATGCATGTTTTACATGTGTGTTGTCATACATGAGTGGGTACACAAGCACATATGTACACACGTGTGTCGGCTTGCAGATCCCCAAGGTTGATTCGTGAATCATTCTAAATATAAACAGCTCTTCCACCTTATTAATTGAGACAAGACCTCTCAATCAAATTCAGAAGGGTTTAACATAGTGTTGCAGGAACTTGTAACATGAATCGTAATGGACCAGGAAAGGGAGCCACTGATGGCCTATGGTTAGAAGTATTTCCTCAGCAAACCAACTTCCCTTAGTTGACCTACCCATCAGAATCACTAACCCTCTCAAAAGAATGCCACTACACTGGGAAAGATTATTTCAAACGTACATAAGCCTACAGGAGCCCTTCTCATATAAAGTATAGCACACATCAAATGCCCAGTTTTGATATTACACTATGATTTTTTACAAAACAACCTTGGTTGAAATAGATGAAGGGGATATATATTACCTTGCAACTGCAATTTCCTACAAATGTATAATTATCACTGAGTGAAAAGTAAAATAAAACAGAATACAAACACATAGGTCTCAGCAGAGCAAAGCATATGCTTTACTGAATTTTCCAAGATGATACAAGCCAAGAGGCAAAACTGTAAATTAGCATTTCTGTTTCCAAGCTTTCTATCAGCCATTATAAAAACAAATATTGCAATTATGTTAAAGGATTGGAACTCTAAGTCAGAGATGCAAAATCCACAGGATATGACTTTCGGTGGATCTGTATGTGGTTTTTCTAAAGGAAATGTATTGCCTTACTTTTATTAAAAGCAGTTCCGTTATTCATCACAAATCACGTAGCAAGGGCCCAAACAACATTCCATTGATTACAGACAGGGACACAGTGATTTTAAAGTATGTAGTGTATAAAAGAACACAGAAATTGTTGTCTGAATTCCAAGAACAGCTATTGATTACTAAAAACAATTTGTTTTCAAGCCTGAGAAAAAGCCTGGCATGATGGAGCTGAACAATAAAGAAATCACAGGTCACTGTGGCATTGTCAGTTCCCTGTGGCTCTAAATACCTCCCATGGAGAGAGCTGGGAAGGAGGCTACTAACCTCCCTTTTCTGGGCTCTACACAAAAGACTTAAGAGTCATAGCGCTAATAAGACTTAGCCATGAACACACTGCCATTGAAATACTTTAAAATTTAGAAAAGATTTAATTTAAAAAATAAAAGAAAAGGTTTAGTTTGTTAATATCACACAGCTAGCTAAATTGAGCTTACATGATAAATATATTGCTTAGATTTGAATCAGAAAACAATACTGTATATTACACGATATATCTGTTTCAGTGTAAGGTATACTTTCAAAGATTTACAGCATTTTCACATAATGGGATGGGCAACCTGAGAAACTCAGGGTTGGAAGGAATATTATAGTCATCTAAATGAATGCTGATTAGAATATATTTTTAAGTTGTTTAAAAATAATTTAAACAATTCAAAATTTTACTTGCTTTTTCAAGTGCCTTTTATCACCCGTTAGTTGGATGAGCAGCACCTGATTGAGATGTCTGGTGGCTCCAGATGCATGACTCTGGCAAGGCTATCAGATGCCATTTTATTCCTGGTTTCTGATTTCAAGAGAGACAAAGATACCACGACGAACATCTGGAATGCCAGCTGATGTAATTGCTGATAAATTACTAAGCAGTATGTACAGTTCTATGGAATGACATGAAACTGGAGGAGTTCATAATAAAAGAACTTTTTAAAAAACCCACAAAATATTTAAAGTACCTATACTACCAATCCCTCCAACTAGAACCTTTCTCTGGAACTCTACATTTATAAAAACAATGCCTATGTAATATATTTGCCTGAAATTTTATTCTTTTCTCCTTCCTTCCTTCCTTCTTTACTTCCTTCCTTCCTTCCTTCTTTGTTCCTTCCTTCCTTCTTTTCTCCTGCCATTCTTTTTTAAATTAAATTTATTTGTTTACTCACTTTACATCCTGATTGCAGCCACCTCTCTCCTCTCCTCCAGTCCTTCTTGACCCACCTCCTTCTCAGAAAAGGGAGCCTCCGAAGTACCAACACACCCCAGCACATCAAGTTAAGTCACGACCAAGCACATCCTCTTCCACTGAGGCCAGACAAGGCAGACTATCTGAGGGAATGTGATCCTAAAGCACACAGCAGAGTCCATGTCTGAGACCATTTGTGCTTCACTTGCTAGGAGACCCCCATGAAGACTGAGCTGCCCGTCAGTTACATATGTGTATGGGGCTAGGTCCTACCATTCAGGCTGATTGATTGGTGCTCCAGTCTCTGTAAACTGCCATGGGACTAGCTTAGTTGGTCTTCTTGTGGGTTTCTTGTTCCCTATGGGTCCTTCTATTCTTCCCCCCTACTCTTTCAAAAGACTTCCCAAGCTTGCCTAATGTTTGATTGTGGGTCTCAGCATCGGCCAATCTGCTGATGGGTGGAGCCCCTCAGAGAAGAGTTGTGTTAGGCTTCTCTCGGCAAGCAGAGCAGAGTATTATTCATAGTGTCAGGGGGTTGCTGGCTCTCTCCTATGGGGTGGGTCTCAGGTTGAGCCAGGCATTGTTTGGCCATTCCCTCAATCTCTTCTCCATCTTTATCCCCGTTATATCCTGCCTCCACGTCTCAAGTGTTATAATTACAGGAGTGTCCCATACATTTGTTTTGCTTTGTTTTGTTTTGTTTTTTATACATTTGTTTTGACATTAAGCTTGTCTGAAATAAAATTTCCAATGACTTTTCCAAGTTTCTCTCTGAGATTATGTAGATTTTCAGCAGTAACTTTAGTCATTCTTTGTTTTTAATTAAAGTAATATTACATCAATTTCCCTCCTCTTTTTTTTGTCCTTCATGCCCCTCCCAGATAACCTTTCTAGAACCCCTCTCATGCAGCACTCTCAAGTTGATAGTTTCTTTTTCTTTATTGTTGTATTGTAAATATTGTTACATATTTGTATATGTGCGTATATATAAACATATAAAAATTCTGATTTTGCTCTTTGTGTGTACTGTTTCAAGACTCTAATTTGGACAATCATTAGGGATCATTCCTAGAAGCAATCAATTCTCCTTTTCCCAGCAGTCATTTGTTGCTGTGGGTGGGTTGTCTGTGGGTGGGACCCAAAAAGTTCCACTTTCCATGTTAATGTGTCCATGGATACTGCCACTGTTCTGGTCTTGCTTGTGCAGATATTCTAAGAGAAACTACTTCACTGTGTACTTCTTTGTCTTCTGTTACAAGCTTTCTGCCTCTTCTCAGAAATAGCCTATGTGACATAAAAAGCAATTGTGTGCCTATGAAGCAAAATTACAGATTAACACCTTATGGCTTTTATCTTTAAAGATTGCAATATTAATTACCAGTCGGTGTGTGTATTTTTGTGTGGGTTTATAAACTAAGGTAAATGCCTACAGAGACCAGAAAAAGACATCAAATTCCCTGAGGTAATAGTTAAAAGTGCTTGTGAGCCTTCCAACATGGAGGCCAAAGTGAAACTCTGGGTATTTAAAAGAACAGTAGGCATATTAACCTCTGAACTACCTTCGCAGTACCAACTTCTTGAATTTAAATTAATTACAGAGTAGAGATTAAGACTATATTAGCTGGCATATGTGTAGATGCATAAATAAATGGAGCATGATTGGGATTATGGAAGCTGGGTTTGGGGGGAGGGCACTTAGACCAAGTAGTAGGATAAATAAGTCTGTGCAGTAAGCACCCAGGGGCAATTGTATGGCCACATATGAGTGAGTCAGACTGGCAGTTTGTCATATCACACTTTACCAGTTACTTTTCTGCCACTGTAGTAAAAGACTATAACAAAAGCTACTTGCAGAAAAATGAGTTCATTTGCGCTTATGATTCCAGAGGGCAAGATATGCACATGACAGGAAAGCATGGTAGAAGGAAGAAGAGGCAGGAAGGAAACCAGGAGTCATAGCATCTGCAAGTCATGCAAACAAAGACCAGAACGCCACCCCCACAAGTCCCAACCTCTTGAAGTTTCCACTACCATTCCAAACCACCAACCTAAGGAACAAACCTTGACCATATGGACCTTCAAGGGGCTCTTAACATACTAATAATGCAGAAAAGAGCAGGCATGAAATGTTAGAAAAAAGCCACAATTGATAAATTAGTTCTTCGTTCCAATCAGACTTTTTGGATACTACATTCTTGATTTAACCTTTCCCTAGAAAAAAAGGTTATTGCACAGATAAATACTCCCTGTGGAGGGGTCAATAAGAAACACACACACACACACACACACACACACACACACACACACTAACATGGCATGCTGTTACCAGGGAATGCTGGAAATGTATAATAGAGGTAGCTTGAGCATCTCTACTTTCCAGGGACTCTTGGATTCCACTCAGAGGTCACTGAAAGGCCAGGAAGGCATAGAGGATGGTGCAGTACACACTCAGCATAGCTTATGATTGCCTCATCACAGCACTGTGAATGGCTAGCTGCCCTATAGGCATCAAAGGTTGGCTTTGCTTTCAGCTGCTATAGATGAGTGTAAATACTTTTGAGTGTAAACCCAAAGTTATCATAGCACTCACAAAGTGAATCTAGTAGCTTAACAGACAGACAGATTGTGGAGCTCCCTCCATATGGAGTAATGCATCCACAACCAGTGAGCTGTCCACGCCTCACTTCATACCTTCGTAATTCATGTGTTCTGCTGGCTCCAGTCTCAATTAAAGAGCCACTTGAGGTGGAAACATTGTTAATATTTTAAGTATTATAATGGATGAGAAATCGGAATATTTTGAATCAGAGATAGTATATTTCATTGTTTATTTCATTATTATTTAATAAAACAATACTGTATTTATATATACAGTGCACATGTTACATCTCATGCATACATATGCTGTATATAGGAGATCCATACTATCTGTTATTACTTTGTCCCACTCTGAACAACTACAGTCTAAGCCAGTCACAGTAAGTAGTTCATTGACACTAATTTTCTAGGTGGGGATAATTCATGTCATGGAGTTCAATGTTCTCTACAGCTTTGCTGTGAATTTCTGTGAGGGTTATTCCTGCTCTTAGAAAAACCTAATGAACCCCAGGAAGTAGGCACTATTTCTTGCCACAGTCTCATCTGTGTTTCCCTCTCATTTGACTATTGTGGATGGAAGAACATGAGAAATTCTGGTTTCATTACATTTTCATCTTTCCTCCTTTTTAGATGCTTTTTTTAAAAAAAAATTTAATTTATTTTATTAATTTATTTTTGTTACATCTCTATGGTTATCCCATCCCTTGTATCCTCCCCTTCTCCCTTCCCTCCCATTTTCCCCTTATTCCCCTCCCCTATGACTGTTTCTCAGAGGGATTACCTCCCCCTGTATATGCTCATAGGGTATCAAGTCTCTTCTCGGTGACCTGCTGTCCTTCCTCTGAGTGCCACTAGGTCTCCCCCTCCAGGGGACATAGTCAAATGTGAGGCACCAGAGTATGTGAGAAAGTCATATCCCACTCTCCACTCAAGTGTGGAGAATGTTCTGACCATTGGCTAGATCTGGGTAGGGGTTTAAATTTTACCGCCTGTATTGTCCTTGGCTGGTGCCTTAGTTTGCCCTTGGCCAAACTCTGCCTATCATAATGTTCTACTTGTAGGTTTCTAGCAAACTACTTTTCTTTTCTACTGTCCTTTTTATTTCAGTGACTGACTGACCTCCACTTACCAATGTGGCCATCTCTATGTTTAAAAGTAATCTTCTCATCTCATAATATTGCATTTTTTTGTTAGTTGTTTAATAGTCACCGAAACTGACAAGCTTGCGTGGGATTTCAGGGCATTCGCATAGAAAGTTTTATTGGCTGTTAGTGATCATTTAGCTGATAATTTCAGAAGATTTAGCAGGGAACAGAACATCCATCTCCAATAACACTAATTTTCATAGAAAGGAAACAAGTTTTTGATATTTTGTTTTGTAGACCTGTCTGATGAAATTGTGTGTGTGTATGTGTGCGTGTATGTGTGTGAAAGTTTATAATACCTGTAACTCTACCACTCAGGAGGCCGAGGCAATAGAATCTCAGCATATACAAGGTTAGCTGAGGCTACATAGTGAATTTGGGACCAGCTTTGGCTATTGAGTGAGACCTTATCTCAAAATACAAGCATACATCTTTACCAGACTTTTAAAATATATCTGGTAGGACACTAAACATGTTGCATTGACTTTAATAACACAAAATATGAAACAATATACTTAGTGTACTCTCATGTTCCTGCAAGATTTAGGATTCGGGATTCAGTGATTTGATGACAATTCTTACAGGAGTACTAATCTCAGTAAACAAAAGTTAGAAAGAACCAAGCATCTGTCTATCCCTAGATGGATTAGCTATTAAAGGACGGCAGATGTAGCCAGTGAAACATTGTTCTGCAAGCAAAAGATATTGCATTTTGCTACATGGACAAATGTGTGAACTTGGGAACATCATGCAAAGTAAATTATACCAGACACAAATTACAAACAGCGAACTAGCTGACTTATGTAAACTATCTAGAAACAAGCAAATTTATTGAGATAAACAGTAGATAAGAGATTACCAGAAATAATAGGATGGGAGTTAACAGGTATTGGTCACAGAATTTCACTGGAGGTGCTGAAAGATTCTCAAGTCATGTAAGAGGTGAAAGCTTTCCAGCGTTCACACCACATTCAGAAAAACAGATATACATGTTTGGCATGGTTTGGAAATAAATATAATGTACACATACTTTACTGCAATAGCAAAACTTAAAAATAGCATTCTTGAGTTGACATTTTTATTGGAAAGTGTTTTAAATTTAAGAGTCTATTTCTGGAAGATCTTTGATGAGTAAGTTGCCTTTAACAACTTATTGAGTTGGTTAGAAATGGAGACACACAATGCTTTGATCCCCAGGTACTGATTCGTCCTCATGCTCCCTTTGCTTCCAGAATAAGCTGACCTGGTGCTATTTTTCTTTTATTTTGTGGAGCTTTGACTCCTGATTTATTTTTCTGGTATGTCATTTCAATTTTCTACATCCCACCCAAGCACAGCATATATCATCCCAACACATTTTTAACAACAAATGCCTATGCGTTTGGCTCAGGTACATAAAAGGTGAGATAAGCAGGGTGCAAAAATTAAAATGGCTTGTGAACATGAATAAGAGAGGCCTTCAGTCTGCATGAGAGGTCCTTATGTCTATCCACCATGGTTCTAGTAATTTCTCTTCTCACTCAAGTGTAAAGTTCCTCATCCGTCCCCTTATTCCATTTGAGTTCTTTTATGCTAGAGTGAGATTCTCTCCGATTTGGAAAGGTAGAATAAACGTCATTGATGATTGTATTTTCTGTCAGCCTGACTAATAATTCACCTCTCTAGCATACCCAAAATCAAGTTAGGAGGTACATTACTTTGGTTAACACTTTTCTAAAATAACAGTTCAAGAAACTAAACTTGCAAACACATTGTTAGAAGGAAGGGGGATCGAGAAGAAAAAAAAGTAGTAAATGGTAAGGACTCCAAGTAGACGTTCAGGATGGAGGTCATATTGTATATTTGAATCAGATAATATTGGAAAGATGTGAGCATTCAGTTGAATTTCTCTGAATGGTACATTTTTCCCCTGGGTAAGTCCTATTTCAATAAAAGAAGAATTAATAAGACACTCTCTTCTAGTAATTCCAGTCATGGTGAACGCTATGCATAGTAAGCACAGATACTATGGGAGCTGATGAATAAATGGAGCTGACCTAACAGGTTCAATAAAGAATGCTATACAAAGTAATTTTTGAAGATGAGGCTGAAGCTGAGGAAGCTGATACTCAGATGAAGGAAGAGAAAGAACTCTGGGTAGCCCTTAATTGAAAGAATATGAGGGGTGAACCATTAGGATGTGAGGATGCAGATGTCAGCTGTTACAGAACTCTGGCCACAGGTGCACATGGATATTGAGGGTCTTCCTTCAGGCCTTTTCCAGGGAAATGTTCAGCTATTTACCCAGATAACTATGCTTTGGAAATGAAGAAACTGTCAAAGCTTGTAGGGTTTACTGGAAACCGAATTGATACCAACTCCTGAAATCCAGTGAAATCACATAACCATCCAAGTGTTCATGGTTTGTCTTGGGCCAATTGAGTGGGAGTTCAGAGGGTACACACAGGTGCCTGCCCTCCCCTCCCAGGTGAGAAGTGAATACTTGGAATGAAATTCTCAAAAACAAGCAGCGCCAACAAAGTCTCCAGCTTAGCTCCTTAGCTTGTGTCATTGTGTTAATATTCCATCCCTGTAACAGGTAACAGAAGTAAATAAACTTATGAAGAGAAAAGCTGGACTTCTGATCACAGTTGTTGATGTTTGGGTCTATGAGGGGTTGCTCTATTGGTTTGATCAGCATGTCTTGAAAAGTGTGTGCCTAGTGAAGGAGACTAAATCGCTTCATGATCAGTAAGCAAGAAAGAGAAACAATTCAGGAGAACAGTCCAGGCACACTCTCCAAGGATGTGCCCCCAGTGGACCAAAGATGCCCCATTCAGTATGACTTTACAGAAAACTTGTACTGTCTGGAAGCAAGTCTTTTAACACATGCTCATTTAGAGGACTTCTATATCCAAGATATCATAGAAAGCCATTAGAGAAAGCTACTTGAGCTGACTACTACCAAAGGCAGCAGTTTGTAGCTGAATGGGTTACAAAGAGTAGCATCTCCAGGCAGATTTGGGCCCAGGGGTCCAGCTCAAACTATGGCACCAGCCAAGGACAATACAGGCTGTAAACTTCAAACTCCTACCCAGATCTAGCCAATGGACAGGACATTCTCCACAGATGAGTGGAGAGTGGAGTATGAGTTTCACATGAACTCTGGTGCCTCATATTTGGCCATGTCCCCTGGAGGGGGAAACCTGGTGGCAGTCAGAGGAAGGATAGCAGGCTACCAAGAAGAGACTTGATACCCTCTGAGCATATAAAGGGGGAGGAAGTCCCCCTCAGTCATAGTCATAGGGAAGGGGAGTAAGGTAAAAATGGGAGAGAGGGAGGAATGGGAGGATACAAGGGATGGGATAACCATTGAAATGTAATAAGAATAAATTAATAAAAAAAAGAGTAGCATCTCCAATTACAAGCTGAAGATTCAGGAGTTGTGATCTCCTCTCTATCCTACACAGTGACACAGCATGGCTGTTATCCAGCACATGCCTTTTGCTTCTTACCTATAAGCAGAGAGTAGCAGGAGCAATGCTTGATGTTTCAGCTTGGCTGCCTTAGAAACTCATTCATCCAAAGCTCCTGAGCCCTATCATCCAGAAGCTCAGGTTAGGGAAGGAGAGGTTATGGATTGTATATGTTGTTGCTGATTTAATGGGAAAGTGAGGATGGAGAGGAGGGAGGCAGAAGTGCACCTCTTTCTGGCTCTCATCTTTAGTTCCTCTTGATGCCAGAACAGGAACAAGATGCAGGTACTGACTTGGCTGCATCACTATACTGAAAGCAAAACACAGATGTCAGCCCAAGTTTATCTCGGCTGTCCTCTGGCCTACTCTATTTTCGTTTACTTCATATTCATCTTCACTTTATGTCTGCCAGTCTTGTTTATGGCCTACTTCCTCATGCAGTCATGCTACAGCCACAGATCTGTGTAAATTATCTGAGCATCTTCCTTGAAGGGCTGAGTTATAACACTGAAAATGCACCAATTTGACAGTGCTGCTCTCCTTAGTTAAATCCTGATCATATTCTAGCTCTTTTTACCGAGATGAAGAGAAGCAGTAATAACCAAGCAGCAGAGAACATCTGTAGTCATTAGAGATGGCATCTTCACAACAATTTTAACTACCAGGAACTGAGAGGGTTTGGACCATATTACTGTGCCATAAATAGAGAAGTGAAGCATGTTTCCCACTGGTGAAAGTTGGAAGTGTTTGACCATAGAAATAATCATAGTAATAATTGCTCATTATTCACAAGACGGAATTAAAATTCAGGAGTCTTTGGTAACACAAATCATGGGGAAAATAGGAACAACTGGAGATCTCTTACTTGAAGTAGAATAACAATTGCAGAAAGAAAACTTGCTTCGGAAATTTAATACATTTCAAAATTACTGGGTAAAGATTGGATGAGGAATGAATTATCTGCATAAGCCAGGCCTGCTGGTACATGAGTTTAGTCCCAGCAATCAAGAGGCAAGGCAGTCAGATCTCTGTGAAGGAGTGACTAGCCTGATTGTCATAGTAAGTTCCAGTCCAATCAGAGCTAAATAGAAAGATGCTGTCTCAAAAAATGTTTCCTAATCTCATAGTGCCACTCCCATGTTATACACCAATTATAAACAGAATGAGAGTACCACACTCTAGAATCTAGACAGGCATCACATTAAATATCTAACGTTACCACAGAAGAGAATTAACATCTTCTGTTTCATGATGTGCTACACATAGGACCCAAGGTCACTTCAGTGATATAAATTATAAACATGCACAATTAATTATGAGTAGATACCAGATACATGCAAATTAGAAACCATTCTAGGTGATTTATATTCTTCACAGATATCAAGGTCACAGAAGAGACAAAGAAAACTTTAGAAACTGCCTGAGATTTAGAGAGATTAAACTACATAAAAACTTAATTTAATACAATCCAGACTGAATTCTACACTGAAAAACCAATGAGAAGGGCATTGGTGAGAGAAAGTGACAGCTTGAGTGTTCACTGTGAACTAGATAATCATATTTTACTAAGAATTTATGACTAGTAATTTATTGCTTTTGGTAATTAAAATAAGATGTTATTGAATATAATTTTATTTGGAACCAAAAATGCCTAATTTATGTAAAAGTAACATAACAGTATCCCAAATCTATATTCAAATGGTTGAGGGAAATAACATATTTCAGAGAGAAATGGTGAAGCAACCAAGACAATATGCAAGTGATTGTGGATTCTGAATCAGGGGCATGTGCAGTCCCAGTATGTTCACATCTATGTAAATTTGAAACAGAAAATTTTAAAACTACAAATTTTCAAAATTAGTATCTTAAAACGAGAATAACATTTGCTCTGTTCACAATTCACATTTTAGATATAGCTCAGCAGTCAGGCCTAGCTCTGTTGCTTGCTTGATTTTTATATTATTCATTCATTCATTCATTCATTCAGTAAATTAACAGATTACTTTTTGTGTTTTTTTCTATCTTCAACATTTATATATCCTGGGAAATTGTTAAATTTAGCTGATGATCAAATATGGTCCATTTCATAATTGTCTTTTGTAGTGAGAACATACAAATCTACTATTTTTACATGCAAAATTAGAATATATTGTCACCATCTACTGACACGTTTCTATACAATAGATTTATGACACTTCTCTTAATGGACTGGAGTTAAGTATCCTTTTGTTCAAATCCCCTATTGAAGTTATATAAAACAGTGTTTGTTTCTTAACCCAGCTATCACACAAATAATTGAGACTCTTTCTTAATGCATGGCTTCACAACACGATATGAGCAGTTGAAGTCTGTTCTTAACCCTCTAAGCTATTTTGTCTTACTCTCAGCACACACCCCAGCAATACTTGTACTTTGTAGCTTTCCTAGGCTCCAGTTCCTACCTCCTGATCTTCCTTGCACTTCTCTTGTGGTTGAATCCCCTGACTCAATCCCCTAACTCCTCCTCCCCTGGCTGGCAGAAATTCCTGCTCATCAGTTGGCTGTAAGCTGCTTTATTGACATATAAAGGAGACAACTGGGGAGCAGAGTTTACACAAGATTTAGACAGAACAACAACCTTATGCTTACAGTCCCCCTCTTTACATCTCCAGTCTTTGGTCACCTCCATCACACTTTCTACTTTAATATTTGTAAATTCCATATATGTCCCAAGGTATGCTGGATGGATGGAGGCTGACACAGCTGTCAGGACCTTCCCTTGCACATCTGGCTATCAATTATCCACTTCAACATCCTTCATTTGGCTTTTCACTCTTCTTTGTCCTCCTCATGGCACTAAAGATATACATCCTACAGGTGGATATTCTGAGAAGAACAGGCCACTTGTCAACTATTTTATGTCTTTGTTTACCAAGTAAAATGGCAGTCCTTCCATTACAGACAGAAGCACAGCCAGAGTTGACAAGAAGATGAGGAATTCCCCTCTGTTGAAGGACTGCCCTTGACACATTGAAAAGAGGTCAGTTAGGAACAGGACAGATTGGTATTGTCAAACTGATAACATGAATTAACACAAAAGCAAAGGACATACAGAAAGGAGGAAAGTAAAATGAAACAGAAGATCATGTTAAAGGAAACTAAGAACTCAGAGAATGAAAAAAGAAAAGACAACTCCATGTGTTTGAGGTATAAATAAAACAAAACAAACAAGAAACAAAATCATGAACAAAAAAATTATGGCTAAGAGGAAAACCAGAAAACTGTGCACAATATATTTTAAGAGAATGTTAAACTACCTTCAAACATTGAGGATTAGTAAGGATTAAGAAGTAAGCATTTGAGTACTTTCCTCATGTGGTCTGTATGCAAAAAGGCACACAAATATCTTATGATAAGAAAAAACACTACCTTCCTGAAACATTCTATCTGTCATATGGAAGAAAAAATAAAAATATAAATTTATTTTTTGTAATTTCTTTCTTTTAATTTTAATGTATTATAATTTAGTCACCTGATGTCCTGACTGTTAGCCCTTCACTCGTATCTTCCTAGTCCCACCCTTCACGCCTCTTCTGCCCTATTCCTCCCCCCTAGACCTCTTACAGAGGGGACCTCTTCCCCAACCTTAGGACCAGAGCTTATAAAGTCTCACTGAGATTGCCTTCTTCCATCTGTCTTTGTGTGCCACTGGGCCTACCCAACATGGGGAAGTGATCAAGTCAGGAGCACCAGAGTTCATGCCAGAGGCAGTCCTCATTCTCCTCCTGTCACAAACATGGTTACTACATACCACCAGCCTAATCTGACTCTCAAATATAATTTCATTAACAATACAAATTATGTGCCTTCTGATAGCAGGAAATATGAGGTATATGATGTCATCCATCTCAGATGCTAAATTCAAGTGTTACTGAGAGCTTATGAGGCACAGAGAGCGTGGAAGAACAAGCCAGCTGGGATGCTGAGGGAGCACCCTGATAAATACAGAAATCAGGATATGTCTCACAGGTCAGAACCTTCCAAAGTGACAGTACTGTGGGAAGGGAGATAAACCATTCCTGAGGAAAGCATGAGAAAGGCCCAAGAGCATGGGTTGCATCTAAAGTGTATCTCTCAGATAGTAAAGAATATTCAAATATAAACTTTTATTACATCAGAAAATAGATGGGTTAGAGATTTTTACCTCAATAAGCAGATTAAGTAAAATACTGTTCTAGTTTACTCTTTGATGCTGTGATAAACACCACTGACGAAAGGAACTTGGGGAAGAGAGAATTCGTGTCTTGCTACATGTTCAAGTCATAGTTCATCTTTGAAGGAAGTCAAGGTGGGAACCTAAGCAGGAAGGAATTGTAGCAGAAACCATGGAGGAACACTGCTTCCTGCGTCAATCGCTGGCTCCAGTTTAGCTTGCTTTCTTAAATAGTCCAGAACTGCTTGCTCAGGGATAGCATGCACAGCGAACTGAGCTCTCCCATATCAAGCAACCATCAAGACAATATTCCACGTATAAAGCCATGGGGCAATCTGATCTATGTGATTCTTCAAGTTTGGTTCCATCTTCCCAGATGACTTTAGGTTGCGTCATATTGACAATAAAAATCAATAAATAAAAGGAACCAGGACTAATATGTAGTAAAGTCTCATTCTGGTAAATAAGTGTATGTGTATTTATGAGTGTATTTGTATATTTTGCCTATAGTTGATAGGATTTATTCATCCAGTAGAATATTTAAAGCATGTAAGTAATATAGTGTGTGATAATAGTTAAATGCAAACATTTTTATAAGTGGCTAGAGGCAGAGTGTGCAGAACTGGGTAAATGATTGTCCATAAGATTTTGGGAAAAGAAAAAGCAATAATGTCCCCTGAACATCGTGAATGGCACAATGGAGACATAACCATGTATGAGGCACAAACCCCAACACCAGGAAAGGAGAAGAGTCATGGGAAACCAGGGACTTGAATTGTATTTGGGGAATTATAGACTAATAAGAAATATTTCATTCACTATGCATGAAGATCACAATATTGGCTATTATGCAACCAGATGTCAGCAGGCACACAGTACACATATGTATGCCTAGATATATAATCAGATAGGCACACAGGCTATATAAAGGTTGGCATATAAGCTCATAGATAGACATAGAGTTTCAGGATGATTAAGACCCAGATTTATGACTCTGACCCATGGCCATATTTATACAAAATCCACTCAGTTGGAATTATTCCAGAAATTATATTAGACCACAAAGTTTGGATTATTGGTATATCTAGAGTCAGTAATCTTCTCCTGACTCATAGCCACCCCCACATGTCTACTGTTAGCTACCTTGGCATGTCAGTGCTATGTTGTCTAAAAAAAAAAAAACTGTCTTGGATGGCTTTCTGTTGCCAACACTATGTAACTGGATGGGGAAAAGGAGTTTGCATGTGAAAATAGTAACTTCAGTGTAGGACACAGTGAGTTTGAGAAGCTTATGCACTACTTTGATATAGATACTGGGAAGGTATTTGGAAATAACAATAATGGTAACAAGAGTGATACCCAAGAAAACACATCAAATGCTTCATGCTAACTAGCATAGTCACCAGGCATTTCAAGAAATTCTAAGCTTTATTTTTCCTAATTCAAAATGCCCTCCTGTTATTGTTCTTATATTTTATAGTTGTTCAGATATATCCATTATTTGCTCATCCATCCATCCATCCATCCATTCATTCATTCAACCATTCATTCATTCAACCATTCATTCATTCTCTAAGATACCCAACATGTGTGCCTCCTTACTTTCCACTGTCCCCCTATACACTGCTTCCTTATAGTGTTAACTATTCTACAAAGTGCTGTTAACACTATTTCAGATTCAGACCGAGTCTCTGTGTCTGGGCTCTCATCGTGTATCCCCAGGTGTGATGGATATCCACACAAATATATCTTTAAGAGAATGTGAGTGCATGTATGCATGTGGTGTATGCACATCCTGATCCATGATGTTCCAGGATCGGTGCCCTGCCCCATCGTCATAAAGAGGCTTCATCCAGTAACTGACAGGAGCAGATCCAGACCCACAGACAAACTTTAGGCAGAGCTTGGGAAGCCTCATAGAAGATGAAGATGAAGAAATCTAGGAACCAGAGGAGTCAAGGATGCTACAAGAACATATCCCATAAAATCAAGTCACTGAGACTCACAGAGGCAGAAGTGACAATCACAGTTAGTGCATGAGACATTGTGATGTTCTCTGCATAAATATTATTATTGTGTAGCTTGCTGTTTTGTGGGACTCCTAACAGTGGGAGTGGAAAGTGTGTCTGACTCTCTTGTCTAATCTTAAGACTCATTTCCTCCTACTTGTCTGTCGCATCCAGCGTTGATGTGAGGGTTTGTGACTAGTCTTTGAGTCTGGTTATGCCATGTTCAGTTGATAACCCTGAGAGGCATGCTGTCTTCCGAAGGGAAACAGAAAAGGATTTGATCTGCAACAGAGCGGAGGTTGGGGGATTGGGAGGAGTGGAGGGAAGGGAAACTGGGGTTGGGATGTAATGTATGAGAAAAAAATAAATTTTAAAAAAGAATTATTGAAAAAGGAGAAATTACCCTAAATCATCAAGAATGCTCTTTATCTAATCTGAAAATATGGAATTCAAGAGTGAGATGACATGCAAAACAACATGGAATCAATAGGTACAAAAATCATACTTGATATTAAAAATCAGATGATATTATAGGAAAAGGGTATAAAAACAAAGTAGGTATAATGTGACAAGGATAGCAAAGAACTTGGGAAAGTCTGCAAGGTCATCTGGTGCATTTAAATAGTGGCATTAATATTCGTGGTGGAGTGGTGGTGGTGGTGGTGGTGAACACCCATATTAACATGCTTCCATGGCCCTTTAAATCTTCTAGAGTTTTACATTTTCATGAAATGTATGCATCATTTTTGATGGGTGCATCAAATTGCAGAGAGCTCTGGGTGTTATCACTTATGCAAGAAAATTTCTATAAAACATAAATTGCATTAGAAACATAATTAATTTCATAATCCTGAGAACTGAGTAGAATCTGACAAATAAAATTATTATATTCAGAGATGAATAGGAAACAATTAGGAATGATCACTCACTTCCTTTAGGTTTTGGAAGTATTAATGCAGTGTACAAACCTACTAAACTGGCAGCTTCATGCTTCCAAAATAAGAGTAACAGAAACAAGAGGGAATTTAAAAACACACCATAATTTATGTTTCTGAGTAAGCCAGAGGGTATGTACACATTAAATAGGAGAGAGATTAAAGTTTCCTAGGGAAAAAGATAAGTCAATGAACATAAATTCTATGTGGAAGATAGCACTCATTATTGTTTCACAATGTGCCAGATGTTTCTTCTCTCATCCCATCTCTGCCAAGCTAATAATTTCAAGAGGGCCAAGCTGTGATGTGAAGTGAGATTAACTTCCAGAAACAAATGTTGCAAAGCAATGATGGACAATACCAATAGTACCATTAAGAGTAATGATGATACTAATTTAAAGCATATGTCTAAGAACTGTTGAATATTTAGTTGGATTACATGAAGAACTGGACTAGCAAATGCCCTATAACTTTAAGATTGCTCTCTATGAAGCACCAAACATAATGGATCTGGTGAGATGGCTCATCAGTTAACATCAAGAACTCCTATTCTGGATCTATGTTTAGTTTCCAGTACCTAATCTTGGAGGTCACAGGATCCTTTAAAGTTCAATGAAGGGGATCCAACTTCTTCCTCTGTCATATGTGGCCACCTGTGCTCATGTGCACATACCTCCTTCATACACCCATACACATAATTGAAATGAGATTGATTTTTAAAATTAAATAAATATTACATATTATATTACTAGCTAGAAAATGAGGACAATCTTATAGAAAAATAACAAGGCAGTAATGGTGAAACTAAAAAAAAATCTGAACACCCATCCAGCATCTTTCATATATGCGTGCATCCATCCATGCATGGGATACCTATTAACCAGACACCTCTACAGCTAGGAACAATTGAGCAGTCATGCAGGGATGAGTGCTATATGTACACTCTATAAAATATGGATTTTTCTGGCCGTGGGTACAACTAGCTATAAATTTCTATAACTTGCAGAAGGGGCTTTAGTAATCTGAGATGAAAGACCCTCCTGCAGTGATATATTTGGAATGAGCTTCATATAGCTTTAGAGTTCAAGGGCAGGGCATCAGAAATAAGATAAACTATTATAACAGAAACAGATATCTTTACACTCTGTGTTGCTCATTGTGACCTGAACTAATGTCTAGGGTATCCATGTCTGCAATAAGATTTCACTTTATCGCTTTTATGAATCTTCATGAAAACTGCTTAGTATAAGAACATTAAAGGCTGAATGCAAAAAAGAAACCACCTGGTTTTTAAAAAGCTGTTTAATGGCTTCACATTACTATAATGCCTTGAAGCACAAAACAGACAGCTGCAAAAGCATCTCTGTGCAGGGCACCCAGTATTACAACACCCACCAATGTAAGCTTATGCAATTATCATGAAGAGAACTTCACTTGATTTGTTCACTCCCATCTTGTGTTTTGGATACAGACCAGTGGTAGAACACTTGCCTGGTATGTTCAAGGTCCTAAGTGCCATCCTCAGTACTACAAATGATGGTGGTAGTGGTGATGGTGATGATGTGAGTAGTGATGTGACAATGACAATAGCCATGGTTGTTTATTCATGTCTGCCCTGAAGACAACCATCATAGAAAAAATACTGGAAGATTATAAATTCAGAAAACCCTAAAAGTAAACCTGAATGGATGATTTTTAACAGAACCTATGGACTCCGTTCCTAACAGGCTTGGCGATTCTCAGAATGTATTCACATCTTGATCTTCTCTCATTCGTAATTTTTCTCATATTGTAAAGTTCTTTGAAACCTGGGGATAAAATGCTGACTAAAGTTAAATGTCTGATTATTTATCTTTTTCATCTGCCAACATGTTTTCTGAAATGAAACGCTATGGATTGTGCACCATATGTTTTCAAGTATAGGACTGTGTTTCAGAAGTATTTGCTTTTTATGTTCAGCAACAGAATTGCTTAGCCGCTGGATGCTGTGCACTTTTGTGATGCAATCATAATAAATTTTAAAAGCTGACAACGTTTTCTCTTGTTGATGGAATAGTTTTTTAAAAATCAAGGAAAGGGATTTGTAAATTCTTTTTTTTCTAAGACTGGGAACTATGCCCGTAGCTATTAAAGTGACACGAGATGAACTGCTTTTCAATAGAATGGTTAACTCAAGATATTAGATCAAAACGAAAGATCGGACTACAAGGGGGCAGCAAGAAGGAAGCTTTCAGGTTATGGTCTTTCCAAACTCCCAGCCAAGTGTTCATTACAAGGGGCTTAACTCATGGGACTATACACTTAAATGGAAAGAACTTACATGCTGCATCATATATACAGTAAATGTATAGAGCTATGCTGACATATCTATGAACAAATACAGCATCACACCTGTAGAACACGTAATGAAATGATTTATTTGTAAACTACCTCAATAAAGTCCTAAAATATGATCTTATCCTTCCTTTTGCATTAACATATACATCCCTAAAAATTTAGTGGTTTATCTGCCATAAGGAGAATAAATGGAGAATACAATGTGCACAATACAAAACCTTTGAAATGCAACAAATGCAGAAACTTATTCTTAAAGCTATTGGATAATTTGGAGTATGACACAGAAAAATCCACCAGCACTGACTTATAAAATCTAATGTAAGACACTAACTATATTTTCCAGGTTAAATTCTTTTAAAGACTTTAATTTTTTATTTAGTGTTATAAGGTATTATAATAAAATAATCTGTACATTGAGCTTTACAGGAGATTTCTATTTCTATTCATTGAATACCAGAATTGTTACTGAAAAAGTATCCATCCATTTAGATTATTAATATTGACTGATAAATACCATTCTTCTGTTTTTGCCTATATTAAGTTTTCAGTTGAAGATTAAACTTATTCATTACTTTCTCTTCAATAACTACCACAAATCATCATTTACATTTGACATTGACATTCACTGAGATGATTGGCATTTTATTTCAGCTGGGTGTTTTCTAATTAGGTATGGCGATTACAATGTCATCTATCCTCATTGCATTGGAATATTTTCATGTTGAAATATGAGCGTTGGGTGAGGCCAAGGTATCCACAGCCTTCTGAGTCCCCAGATCAAAAATTAAAGCGACACCACATGCTGGCGAGGATGTGGAGAGAGAGGAACACTCCTTCATTGCTGGTGGGAATGCAAACTAGTACAGCCACTTTGGAAATATATCTGGTGATATCTCAGAAAACTGGGAATAGGGCTTCCCCAAGACCCAGCTATTCCACTCCTTGGAATATACCCAGAAGATGCACCAGCACACAGCAAGAAAATTTGCTCAACCATGTTCATAGCAGCCTTATTCATAATAGCCAGATCATGGAAACAGCCTAAATGTCCCTCAGTAGAAGAATGGATAAAGAAATTGTGGTACATATACACTATGGAATACTACTCAGCTATTAAAAACAAGGAATTCCCGAAATTTGTGGATAAATGGATTGAGCTAGAAATGATCATAATGAATGAGTTAACCCAGAAGCAGAAAGACTCAGATGGTATATACTCACTTATATCTGCATACTAGCCCAAGGGGCATGTCCCACGAAAGCCTTCACATACCAGGAAACTGGGACAGAGGGGAGGACACCCTATTGGGACTCTAGATGAGAGAACCATGGGAGAATAGCAATGTAGAAGGATCCAGTGGGTCCTAGAAACCTACAAGTAGAACATTATGATAGGCAGAGTTTGGCCACGGGGTCCCGCTCAAACTAAGGCACCAGCCAAGGAAAATACAGGCGGTAAACTTTAAACCCCTGCCCAGATCTAGCCAATGGTCAGAACAGTCTCCACACTTGAGTGGAGAGTGGGATATGACTTTCTCACGTACTCTGGTGCCTCACATTTGACCATGTCCCCTGGAGGGGGAGACCTGGTGGCACTTAGAGGAAAGACAGCAGGTCACCGAGAAGAGACTTGATACCCTATGAGCATATACAGGGGGAGGTAATCCCCCTCAGGAACAGTCATAGGGGAGGGGAATAAGGGGAAACTGGGAGGGAGGGAAGAATGGGAGGATACAAGGGATGGGATAACCATTGAGATGTAACAAGAATAAATTAATTAAATAAAAAAAAAGAAACATGAAAACCTCAGTTTATTCTAAGAATGCAATTTTTTCTTCCATACATTCTCCTTTTATTGAAATGATAACTCCATAAGACAAGGTGTGAGTTCAAAGGACAAGTCAAATGAACACAATTGCAGACAGGAGATTACTGCTAATGTGGTCAAAGTGGATGCCAATCAAAGAGTAAAAGCATTAGTGACACAAAAACCAGGAGGCCACCTGTTACAATGTTTTTCTTGTAGGTTTCTAAGATACTCACGGCCCCGGGGTATCTGCTCAAACTATTGCACTAACCAAGGACAATACAAGTAGTAAACATCAAACCCCTATGTGGATCTAGCCAATGGACAGGGCATTCTCCACAGTTGGGTAGAGAGCAGGGACTAACTCTGACATGAACTCTGATGCCCCATATTTGATGACCTCCCCCTTGGTGGGGAGCCCTGGTGGCACTCAAAGAAACAATAAGCAGGCTACCAAGATGAGACTTGATAGCCTATAACCATATAGTGGGGGAGAAGATCCCCCTTGGTCATTGACTTAGGGAAGGGGAATAGGGTCTGGGTAGGATGGAAGGAGGAACGGGTGGATACAAGTGATGGCATAACAATTGAGTTGTAATCAGAAAGAAAAAATTAATTTAAAAATGCTCAGGGGAAAAAATGAGGCCAAGAACAACATTTGGTGAAATATAATTTCTCACAGGGAGAATTTTTGTGATCAATTTCATTGTATTTTTTATGTTCTCTGTGTGTGTGTTCCCAAATTGTGTCAACTATATAATTACATTTTTTGTGTAAGTTTCTTTTTTATTGTTGTATACATTACATGTAATAAAGCATATGTATCTTTTTATATGAATTTTTCTTTTTTCAGATTACTTATTTATTATAATTTATTCATATAACATCCTGATTATTATCCTGTTACTTATATCTTCCTGTTCCCACCCTCCCTCCCTCCATCTTCACCCCTATTCCCCTCCCATAGACCTCTGACCAGGCTAGAAACCTCTTCCCTGACTGTCTGACCATAGCCTATCAGGTCTCATCCGGGTAGCCTGCATTCCCCTCCTCTGTGTGCTTGCAAGATCTCCCCACCAAGGAGAAGTGATCAAATCTGAAGCACCAGAGTTCATGTCAGAGGCAGTCCTAGCTCCCCCAACAACTGTGGGAAAAGAGCTGTCCATTGGCTAGATCTGAACATGGGGTCTAGGTTCACTGCCTCTTGTTGTGTTCCTGAGCCTTATGGGTCCTTCCATCTCTCCCACCCCTGGCATTCTCCCATACCACTCTCAGAGCTCCAACCAGACAGAGTCCAGCAGAAAGTCCCAGCATCTGTCCAAATCCCCTGCTGAGTGGAGTATCTCAGAGGACATCAATGTAGGACTAGTATCCACTTACAAGTGAGTATATACCATGCATGTCTTTCTGGGTCTGGGTTACGTCATTCAGGGTGATCTTTTCTACATAATTACATTCTTACAATTACCTACATCACAATGTGTTGAGCGTGGAGAGTTTTCAGTGTTGCTGGGAGCAGAACCCTATGTCTTGTGCTAAACCCAAGTTTTATTGCCGAGTTACATCACCAGCATATTTGGAAACCATTGAACAACCAAAATTTTGCTCCTTTTATTTGACTTGTTGATAATGCAAGCTGAACATTTTATCTAATTTTCATTTGTTTAAACATTACTGGGGATGAACTTTTGTTTTCATGTGTTCATATCCATTTAGATTTCTTAGTGGTGAATTCCATGGTTCCTGGGTGTGGAGGACAGGGACTGAACTGAATTTATATTGACTCTATCAGATCTGGTCTTCTAGAGGACTCTGACTAAAGCAGTAAATTTATTATTTAAATATTTTTGTAAACTTTATCATAAAAATATTTGCAAATAAATTAAAATATCACACAAGTTTGGGAAGACAATAGAAAGCTGATTGCCTTTCTAGTTCTAATACTGTCATAATATTTTGGTGTTGATTGTGGATAAATACACACATTATATTTGATAGTGGAAATATGAAATTGAATGTGAAGTTCCACAACTTCCTTTTCAGATGCCAATTCTAACTGCAGAGAAGTTCATTACACTCTATATACTTTATGTGGATTACATTTGGATTGTGATGTTCTTATTTTTATTGATTTTATATGGGTTTTTATTTTTGTGGTCAATTTCATCATAAAAGTTGATATGATATTATTTTGAGCTTATAACACACATGAATTATTTCCCCACCCCAGCTCTCTGTGTTATCCTTCTCCAATATAAAACTAATTGTCCCATTCTCTTAACTGAGTAGTTTTTCTACTTCTCATTGGCTTAAAATCACTATTTTTTTAAGGATTTCATTTCTTTAAGTGAAATTACCTACATTTGGAATAACACTTTCTTCTTATTAGATATTTTTCTGTTCCAATTAGAATTACTATATAGTATCATCCCTTAAAAATATAAAACTATTTTGGCAAACTGCTAAAATACTTCATAATTTCTGTTAAAACATAGAAAGACATTTGAATTTTCAATAATTAATTGTGTTAGATATTAGGTTTTTATCAAAACTGTTTATTTTGTAACTTCAATAAATTGCTCAATTTTTGTATGTGTCATTCCCATAGGAGAATAGGACACAGGATTTTAAATAAGCTGGGTTAAATTGATCCACTTGTACTTTCTGTCTTTGATAGATTATATATATGAGACTTTTTCCACATAATATTTTCTGGTGAGTATTAGTAGTTTGTCATTATTATTTTCTATTCACATCAGATCTCATCATCTCCATGGATTGGACACACTGGATCCTATGATCTTGACATGCTTTCTAAACTTCATGCATTTTCATTGTCTTCTATATGTCAGCCTTTGGTGTACTAATTAGCACACAAACTTACCTAGTTTTTTGAATTTCACATAAGGTCTTCTTTAGGTTAGTTACAAAGAAATTACCTTGTCTATCATCTGTCTGTCAATCATATATATATTATATATTATATATTATCTATCATCTAGCTATAATCTAAATACTTGCCTACCTGTATCTATCAATAATCTATCTACATATCATCTGTCACCTACCTATGTATCTACATGTCTATTTATCTACCTCTTTGTCATCTTTCCGCCATCTATCCCTAACCTATCTATCGTCTATGTATATGATTTATCAATCATCAACCAGTTTATCATCTATCTATTTATCTCTCAACTATCTCCTTTCTATCTGTCTATCCATCTGTCTGTCTATCTATCTCTCTGTCTATTATTTATCTATATCTGAAGTTAAAACTAGCATGCATGCTCTACCACTGATCTAACAACCCATACATTAGATCTTAATTTGCAAAATGTAATCTCCCAGTGCCTTTACAGCAATAGATTAGTACAACATTTTAGTTTATGAGCCTTCTGCCCAAGATAGCAGCAGCTATTTATAAATGACAAAGCAAACACCTAATTAGTCTATGTTTTATATGTTGTTACAAAAAAATGGTATAAAGCTACCAAGAAAGCAGAAAGATCCCTGGTTTGACATCTCAGGTGCCTGAAAAAGACTAATTAAAAGCACTAGGCAGGGGATGCATGGCACCAGTTACAGGACATCATGTGTTCCCATCTGTCTCATTGCTTCTTACACACTGTCACAGTTACTCAAAAACAAAGCTTTGAAAGTAAAGTTAGAGCCATGTGAAGAATTTCAATCATAATGGGAAGTCAGTAAAACCTGTCTCCTCAACTCTGCTTCAAATTGAGTTTGTATTGCTCACAATTAAGATCACATTTTTTTGTGAATTCCAACTTAGGCAAAAATGCATTTATTTCCACCCTGAGCCCCAGTCTAGTCAGTTTGTTTTCTTCAGGATCTTTACAAAGAGTATGTTCCATATATTGTCCCTATTGCAATAAAAGATTTCTTTTATTCTTAGGCTCCTGTTCATAGAGGCTGAGGATATTGTTATAACAACAAAGGCAAATTGAAATGAGAACCAGAAAGGAGCCCTTGGCTTATCTTAGGAAAATAACCCTAATGCATGCCTGATCAAAATTCTAGACTTTCTATAAAAGAAAAATACAGGATAGTGAGTGTTCTTGGTAATTAGTTGATTAATTCAATCGCTCGGCAGTAAAATAAAGCATTCAAGAGATATATTTTCAACACACAGATTGCTTTTTGTCATCTATGAAAGCAAATCATGAGGTCCCATTAATCCACTGTTGCCGTCCTCTAGAATAAGGGTTTCTAAGTGACCATCTATTACTTGTCTGTTTGATATTAACAATGTTGATTTATTCATTGAGGTAAAGTACGAAGTGATACATCATTAAATAAAGGCATATTGTATTCCATCCATTTAGTCCTGTGATTATTATCCTGTGGAATATCCTATATGGAAGGCAAAAAGTTTACAAAGAAAATGCTTCTGTACTCAACAGATTAAGGACCTACAAAGAGACAGCCATATGGTCTGAGCACAGCTGCCATGGAAACAGAGAGCAGACAGGGCTAGAGGGCAGCAGGTTCCATGGTGAAGATTCTGCAGGCTTCCTGGATCTATGGCATACATCTATAGAAAGTGGCATACACTTCATCATGGTTACCCCACAGCCAAGCTTGCTCTTGCTCAGAACTCCATAAAGCAATGGCATCCTGCTACTTTAAGTCTTTTTTATAATGTAGTGTCTGTCCCATTGAAAAGTCCTAGGTGCTATGTGTACTCATGTATGGATTTTTGAGTGAACACATTCTTTGAGTTTTCACAGATTCTTGGGTCATGAACAGGAGCCTTTGACCTCAAGGATGAGTTTTCTGTGTTTTATTCTGCACTGATTTCCATACTCTTGCAAATCTCATATTAAATCCTATGTTCTTCTTATCTGACCACTGAGCCTGGATAAGTGATAGCTAAGAAGCCTAGTCTAGAATACTTAATAGCTGAGATGGTCAATGCCCTTAAATCCTCTCACAGCCTTTGAAGAATGGTCCTGATTTGACATCTTTTGCTTTATTTCTCCTGATTAGACTGAGCTGTGGGGTTTTTTTTGAGTAGACGATTATAGGATGAAGTGTTACTTTGGGTCACATTCTACAAAGAATGCATACCATTGATATGAATGACAGCATGACTTACCAGTGATGACATCTACTTTAATCAACTGACTCAATCCATTTTCTGCAATCTAGTTAATTTTGCAAAATTACAGTACTGGCCTCTTTGAAAGGAAACGACACCCAAGGAAACTAGATATTGCAATTCAGTAATTCTCTGCGGTAGCTTCATGTTTTCTCTATAAATCTTTAAGTGCTAAGATTACAAATTTATTTTTAAAAAATTTGTCAGTGCTACTCTTTATATAATCATCCTGCTTAGTAGAGACTGAAGAGAATATTAATTTGATAAATTAGCTTCTGCAGAAAAAAAATTATTTATTTATTCTGCCTCTGCAACATCTAAATTGGCTACTGAAAACTGAATCAATGAAAACCTTTGATCACACTGAGTCTCCCTATCACATCAGCTCCAGGCAAACAAATTCCAAGCACAAGAAAGGCAATTTAAGCCCAGCCTTACAAAAATGCTAATAGGTCCAGGAGATCAGAGTGAAATCAGTAGTTTTGATCTTAAACAAGGCATTGGTTCCTAAGCAGGGCATTAACTGATTTGATGTTTAGTCCCTGACCATCAAAACTACTTAGCATGGTTTCTACTTTAGATATGTAACATAAGATAGAAGTTCAGGGTATGGAGACATGCAGCTGCTCAATAGTCTTGCCTTGTAGCTATGCTTTGAATGCATCAGGTAGCCTTCACCTCAACCCATATGGAAAATTCTTAATTCTAAGAAGTGTTTAAAATGCAATAAATCTCAGCTCTTTTATCTAGAATTTATGCATTTTCAATAGCATATGTAGAAGCAGCCTCACTGATAGTTTCTTTTGCCTGGATAAAACCATCTCCAAGCACTTTTCTTTTTTAAATTAATTAATTAGTTAATTACTTCACTTTACATTCTAATCAGATCCCCCATTTCTCCTCTCCTCTTGTTCCCATGCCCTATCTTCCCTGTATAACC
The DNA here is from genome assembly GCA_907169655.1 of Acomys percivali. NCBI lineage: Eukaryota > Metazoa > Chordata > Mammalia > Rodentia > Muridae > Acomys > Acomys percivali. The sequence goes on along the minus strand of OU015746.1, from coordinate 59,412,175 downwards.
TCTCACTTCCCCCTCAGTAAGGTACAGACAGACACTCACATGGTCTGAGCACAACTATCATAGAAACAGAGAGAGAAAACATAGCTAGGGGGCAGCAGAATCTATGCTGAAAATTCTAGAGGCTTCCTGGATCTACCTACATACACATCCCAGCATGTCAAATCACCTCAGGACTGAGGCCATCCTCTACCATGGTAAAGGAGCCCCACCAGGGAGAAGTGATTAAAATACATACAAGAAATTCCTTGTCAGAGACAAGCTCCTCCTCCCCTTACTAGGGGACCCACATGAAGATCAAGTTGTACATCAGGTACATATATGTAAGGGGCCTAGGTGAAAGCCATACATGGTCCTGTTGTTTCAGTCTCCACAAGCCCATCTGGGTCCAAGTATGTTGGCTTTGTTGCTCTTTCTTTTTGTGGGGCTCCTGCCACCCCCAGGTCTAGGAGATCAAAGGGATACAAATTGAAAAGGAAGAAGTCAAAGTATCACGATTCACAGATGATGTGATAGTATATATAAGTGACCAAAAAAATTCTACCAGAGAACTCCAACACCTAATAACCACCTTCAGAAAAGTGCCTGGATACAATATTAATTTGAAAAAAGAAACACTAGCCCTCCTGTATTCAAACAAGAAATAGGCTGAGAAAAAAAAGTAGGGAAACTACACTCCTTCACAATAGCCACTTATAATTTAAAGTATCTTGCTGTAACTCTAACCAAGCAACCGAAAGACCTGTATAACAAGAACTTCAAGTCTCTGAAAATAGAAATTGAAAAAGATATCAGAAAATGGAGAGATATCCCATGCCCATGGGTTGGTGAGATTAACATAGTAAAATTGCCATCTTGCCAAGAGCATTCTATAGACTCAATGAAATTCCCACCAAATACCAGCACAGCTCTTTACAGACCTTGGAATAACAAATCTTAACTTTATATTGAAAAACAAAAAACTCAGAATAAACAAAACAAACTTGTATAATAAAACCTTCTGGAGGCATCTCTATCCCTGTTTAAAACTCGACTACAGAGCAACAGCCATAAAAAATGCATGATATTGGCATAGAAACAGACTTGTAGATAATGGAATTGAACTGAAGACCCAGAAAATCCACATATCTATGATGACTTGAATTTTGACAGAGGCCAAAACAGTACAATGCAAAAATAATAGCATCTTCAACAGATGGTGCTGGTCTAACTGGATGTCTACATGTAGAAAAATGTAAATAGATCTATATTTATTGCTTTGTATAAAACTCAAATCCAAGTGGAACAAAGACCTCAACATAATATCACAAATATTTAATCTATAAGAAGAGAAAGTGGGGAAGAGCCTTGAACTCATTGGCACAGGAGAAAATTTCCTGCACAGAGCACCAACAGCTCAGGCCCTAAGATAAAAAATTAATAAATGGGACCTCATGAAACTGAAAAGCTTTTTAAGACAAAGGAGACTGTCAACAGAGCAAAACTTCAGCCTACAGATTGAGAAAAGATCTTCTCCAATCCTGTATCTGACAAAGGGCTAATATCAGAAAATATCTTCACCAATCCTGTATCTGACAAAGGGCTAATATCAGAAAATATCTTCACCAATCTTGTATTTGACAAAGGGCTAATATCCAAAATATACAAAGAATTCCAGAAATTAAACAACAACAAGCCAAATAACCCAATTTTTAAAAAATGGGGTACAGAGTTAAACAGAGCTAAACAGAGAAATCTCAACAGAGGAATCATGAATGGCTCAGAAACACAGAAATGCTCAATGTCCTTAGTCATCAGGGAAATGTAAATCAAAACAACTTGGAGATTCCATCTTATACCCATAAGAATGGCTAAGATAAAAAAAATTCAAGTAACAGCAAACATGACAAGGATGTGGAAAAAAGGAGAACACTCTGCCATTGCTAGTGGGAGTGCAAACTTGTTCAACCACTTTGGAAATCAATCTGGAGCTTTCTCAGAAAATTAAGAATAGCTCTACCTCAAGACTCAGATATATCGCAGCCTGGGCATAAACCCAAAAGATGCTCCACCACATAACAAGGACATCTGCTTAACTATGTTCATAGCAGCTTTATTTGTAATAGCCAGAAACTGAAAACAACCCAGATGTCACTAAATCAAAGAATGGATAAAGAAACTGTCTTTATTTAAACCATTAAATATCACTAAACTATTAAAAACAAGAAATCATGAAATTTTCAGGCAAATGGATGGAACTAGAAAAGATCATCCTGAGTGAGATAACCCAACCCAGACCCAGAAAGACACACATGGCATGTAGTCATTTATAAGCAAATATTATGCAAGTCGTTTTCTAATCAGATTTTTGCCAAGAAAAATTCCTCTGTTCTTTCTTGATGATCCAGCCATACTCCTAAAAGCTAATCATTATGTTTCCAAAATATTAATTATTAATATGATAAAAAGTGCATGGATACAACTGAAATAATTTACTCAGACATACTGAGAAACAAAGATTTTTTTTAAATCTTGTGTATGTGTGTGCGTGATGTGTGTGTGAAAGAGAGCATGCATATACATGCATGTATAGGCACATGTTTACAATTGGAGTATTGTGCAGGTCATAGGACAATGACCTCTGGTTATTAGACCTTGCCCCCCCATAGTATTAGACACAGTGTATATAATGGCTAATATTACTTATTAACGTGGCATACACAGGAAAAAACTGCAACTGAGGGATTGATTCCATCAGATTGGACTATGGGTATGCCTGTGAAACATTTTCTTTCTTTTTTATTAAATTTATTTATATATTTATTCACAGTCTTTGGATAAATCCTGCTCAAGTCACTTTGCACTCTTTTATTTTATTATTATTTATTTACTTATTCACTTTACATCCAGATCACAGTGCCTTCTCTCCTACCCTCCCATCCCACCCTCCCGGTCTTCTCCATCCTCATTCCTCTATTCCTCAGAAGAGGAGAGCCCCTTCTACCCAACCACCACAGCTCATTAAGTTGCATCAAGACTGATAAAGTTCTCTTCCCCTGTTGCCTGGGGAAACAGCTGCTACAGAGTGGTGTGATCAAAAGTCAGGCAACCCAGCCCATGTGAGAGACAGCTTCTGCTCCTCTTACTAGGGTACCTACACAAAGCCTGAGCTGCCCGTCTGCAAGATCTATGTAGGTGGCCTAGATCCAATCTATGTATGGGCTTTCGTTGGTGCTTCAGTTTCTACAGGCCTCTCTGGGCCCTGGTTAGTTGACTCTGCTGGTCTTTTAGTGGAACTATCACTTCCAGGTCCTTCTATCTATCCCCACCCCCGCCTGCCACTTTTCCACAAGACTTCCTAGTCTTCACTAATGGTTGGCTATGAGTCTTCACATTTGCTTGGATCCACTGCTTGGTTTAGCCTCTCAGAGGACAGCTTTGCTAGGCTGCTGTGTGTAAGCATAGCAGAATATCACTAACAGTGTCAAAGGTAGGCTCTTTTCCATGGGTTGGGTCTCAGGCTGGGCCAGGCACTGGATGGACATTCCCTCAGTCTCTGGTCTTTCTTTATACCTGCATATCTTGTAGGTCAGTTAAATTTTGGATTGAAGTTTTTGTGGTGAGGTTGGTATTCCCCTCCTTCCACTAGGAATTCTATCTAGTTACAGAGTGTCCTCTTCAGTCTCTCTGACCCCAGCTACTATGAATTTCAGCTAGAGCCAACCCCACATCCTCACAGAAGCCTACACTGTCCTATATGTCTCCAGCTTGTCACAGACATGCTTCTCTCTGAAGGTTATCTGTTCTCCAGCGCCCACTCTCCTCATGTCTAATCTTCACCCTCATTTCTCTCTGAGCTCCCTCTCCTACCTTGTTACCTCTCTTCAACCACCTCTTCTATTATATTTCCCCTTCTGGGTGAGATTTAATCATCCTCCTTTGGGTCTTCCTTGTCACTTATCTTCTTCGAGTCTGTGACTTGTAGCATGTTTATCCTGTACTATATGGCTATAATCTGCTTATAAGTGAGTGCATACCATGTGCGTCTTTCTGGGTCTGGGTATCCTCATTCAAGATGATCTTTTCTAGTTCCATGCATTTGCCTGTAAGTTTCATGATTTCCTGTTTTTATTATCTGAGGTATTCAAATGTATAAATGTACCACAATTTTCTTTATTCATTCTTTGGTTGAGGGGCATCTGGATTGTTTCCAGTTTCTGGTGAATACAAATAAAACTGATATGAACATTGTTGAGCAAGTGTCTTTGTTTGCATGGTGGAGCATTCTTTGGGTATATACTCAGAACTGGTATTTCTGGGTCTTGACATATGAGGCAAGAGCTGTTCCTAATTTTCTGAGGCAGCACCAGATTAATTTCCAAAGTGGTTGTGTCAAATTGCATTTCCCCCTAACAATGGAGAAGTGTTTCCCTTTCTCTACATCCTCACCAGCATGTGCTGTCACGTGAGTTTTTTTTTTTTTAATCTTAGCCATTTTTATGGAATCTCAGAGTTGTTTTGATTTGCATTTCCCTGATGACTAAGGACATTGAGCATTTCTTTAAGTGATTCTGGGCCATTCATGATTCCTCTGTTAAGAATCCTCTGTTTAGCTCTGTACTCCAGTTTTTAAATTGGAATATTTGGTTTGTTGTTAATTTCTTGAGTTCTTTATATACTTTGGATATTAGCCCTTTGTTGGATGAAGGACTACTGAAGATCTTTTCACAATCTGTAGACTGCTGTTTTGTTCTAGTGGGAGAGTGCTTTGCTTTATAGAAGCTTTTCCATTTCAAACGGTCACATTTATTTATTCCTAATTAATGTAAGTGTACTCAGCCCTCTATAAGCAATCCCATGCCTGGGAAGGAGGTGAGCCTGGCCTGTAAAAGGAAGGTAGCTTAATATGAGACTAAGAAAACCCCAGTAATCAGTGTTCTTATATGGTTTCTGCTTAAATTCCTGCTTGAATTTCTGCTCTGAAATTCCTCTGAGGTGGGTTGTGCACTGGAAGTATAAGTCAAATAAAGGTTTTCTTCCCCAAATTGCATTTGGTCATAATGGATAATCATAACAACAAGAAAGGTGACAAAGGACACGGCATCTTGTTGTTCACCTGTGCATACACCAGACTAGCTGGCCCATGGAGTGCTGGTCATTCTCCTGCCTTTGTCTTCCTTCTTGTTGCAGGAGTGCTGAGATTGCACATACTGTATTCACTGAGCCACCTCTTCAGTCCTAACCTTTCTTAAAATAATGATGTCATTTATCTAATGAATAGAATTACTTCATGATGACGGGCTTGTCTTACTTTTAATCTGGAATTTAATTTTACTTTATTTCATAATGATTTTCTTTGAATATGACTTTAAGAAATTTTGCTAAATTGGTATAAATGAAATTATAAGAATTATAAATTTGTAGAAGGATCTATTCCTGCTGCTTTTGCTGAGGACATATGGCATTAAACTGCTTTTTACACATTTCATTTATAACCATAGATTAGTACTGTTATCAACCTTGGTCAAGAGAAGCTTCAGAAACAGTTAATTTGGAGACTCACAATTGGTCAGTAAACAAATGGTCAATGACCATGAAAAATTATTGAAAATTTGGTCCTAAATATAGTGTCTGTATCTCCTGATCCAAGGCTCGGAGCATTTTGGAAGAGTTGAAGGGCAGGGAGTATTGTTGTAAAACACCGACTTCTGAACATGCTGCCATTGTGAACTCTCAGCAGCTGAGACTACCTGCCCAAGACCTGCACAAGACATGACTAATCACCTCATCATAAAAGATGGAGAGGTCTATCAGGCACCACCTCTCTCCAAGAAGATATAAGCAGTTAATTGTTGCTGGAGGTGGAGGTGGATCATATGCCTCAATGTTGTAGCCACTGGCACTTTGCCCTCCCTGAAATCCAGACCCTCATGCAGGCAAGCCCAGTTGAATATAGAGGGGTTCAGAAGGAAACAAACAGAAGAGCGCGCACACACACACACACACACACACACACACACACACACACACACACACAAATAAGATAAAAGTGGGAGAGTGTCTTGGAAAAAAAAACAATTCCATGGTAGGCAGCATGGATCATAGGGGAGATTTATAATTAAGGACCATCAGTTATACATATAAAATTATGAAAGAATAAATAATTTTAAAAAGACGTGTAGTTACTTATTCTGATATTGTATTTATATCATTACTTTTTTGTTTGATAAACTGAACTACAGTGGAATTTACTGTAAGAACACCTTAGACATTAAGGGAAAGTCTCTTCAGTCCAAACCAGATCCTGAAAGAAAATACTTTACCAGGTACTAGGTAAAACATTGGATGCTCATATATTATTTCCAAACCTTCAGGGTCTCAAATGACACTCTGAGGACTGGAAACCCCAATGATCTGCTCATAGTATATACTTCCTAACTATAGGGTAGCTTTACTATTTGTTAGAATTCGGACAACTGGAATATAGAGAAATAGTTACAGAACTGTGCTGTTTTGCTTTTTATGATATGACACAAGGAAAAGATGAAGAATTCTAAAGTTTGGCTTAAATGTTAAGTTCTAATTCTTATTTTCACACTGTGTCTCCATAAATTTTTATTTACTTAGGTTTGGGAGGTTGAAACAAGATCTCACTGCATAGCCCAGGCTGCCCTGGAGCCTGTTAAGCACTTCAGAATGGCTTTGAACCTAGAGATATATTTCTGCCTCAGTCTCTCAAGTGTTGGGGTTACAGGTGTGAGCCACCATATCCAAGTTTCTGAATTACATACAAATAACTGTTTAAGGGATGGGACCTATACATTTTTCATGAGCCTTGTTAACATATCAAGAAAAGTATTGTATTAAAAAAAGAAAAGTATTGTAAAATGTAAAGATCCAGGGAGATATGGCCCAGTTGCTGTAAACCTTGTCTAACAAGTATGTGTTCAATCCTTAGAATTACAGTAAAAATGGTTGGCAAGGTGGCACATGCCATCCCTGTGCAGAGGGAAAAGAGACAAGATGACCTCTCTGGCCCAGTGTCCAGCCACTCTCATCTAATTGGTGAGATCTAAGTCCATGAGAGACACTCTGTCAAAGGAGGTGGATTGTGTTCCTGGATATATGACACTGGAGGTTTTCTTCTGGCTTCCACACTAATACTCACTCACACATACATGCAGATATGCACTTCACATATATACATATGCATCTCCACAGACATGGCCATACATGGATATGAACACATATATTCACACTAATAAATATATAGTCACATATGTTTTAAAATGTAGAGAAAAGTCTACAAGCCACTTCAGGTACAACACAACAAAATCTGCCAAAATAAATCCATAGCATCTAACCAAATAATCTCACTATTCAATTAAAATTAAATAAAAAAGATAATGATATCTTAAGTGGCCAACCCCATAATCCCAGAGCATTCTTAACTGTAGTACAAAACACGAACTCTGGTACCTCATATTTGACCATGTCCCCTGGAGGGGGAGACCTGGTGGCACTCAGAGGAAGGATAGCAGGTTACCAAGAAGAGACTTGATACCCTATGAGCATATGCAGGGGGAGGAAATCCCCCTCAGGAACAGTCATAGGTGAGGGGAATAAGGGGAAAATGGGAGGGAGGGGAGAATGGGAGGAAACAAGGGATGGGATAACCATTGAGATGTAACAAGAATAAATTAATAAAAATTTTTTAAAAAGTAAGAAGACACAGAATTGTCATGGAAAGTCCATTTTGCAATACTCTTGTTGAACAAGAAAAGGCATTTGTCTCCAATGCTGAATCCTCTAAGAATGAAGTGGCAAAATAGGAAAGATAATTGACTATAAAAAAAAAGCAGTATCATTCAATTGGCCATACTGGCTATAGAGAAATGTTCTATCAGCTGCTGAGAGTGTCCTATATGCAGGCTCTCCAGTCAGAAGCAGCACTGTCACTCATTGATCCAATAAAGCATGGAAGTAGGGCACTACCTCATATGAGAAATTTGTCATGGGTTAGCCTTATATAAAAGAGGAAAAACATGCTGGTAAATTTAGTCTCATTGGCAGTTCACATCTGTTCAGGTGGGAGATAGTTTTAGGCTTAAGGAAGGCCCTGTTTACTTTTCTCTGCACAGCATCATTGATTTCTTTAAAGCATTTAGAGCTAGTCCCACAAGCAAAGTATGTCTGTCACAGATGTTCATTCGCCTTGTCGGTGGAAGCTTGAGCAGCACTGGGAGGTGAATATAGCAGAAATTATCAAACATCTTTTGAATAACAAAGACATAGTGAAAAAAACCAGTTGACTATTTAATACTCCCAGAGTATAATCGTATGAACATGTAAAATACACACATAAATACTACATCTATATGCTGTTTCAAAAGGCTCATTTACATGTGCAATTGGTTTGCTTTTCTTACTTTTTATCTGTGTTTTCTTTTGTTATTTCTCCTTTGTGTTTGCAGAAACTTAGAGCCTAAGGTTATTATTGATTATCTATAGTAAAAATCTGCCTCTGAGTCTCTGAATTGCCAGCTTTAGAGACAGTCTTTCTTAAATATCATCCATACGCTTATAATGGCTTGCTTCTTTTCTAAATGACTAGATTGGAACCAGGGACCTTGATGACTAGTCTAAAGTACTTGGTGGCATTTTAGAGCTCCAATATGCTTACAAAGGCAAAAGAAGCTGAGTTTCCTAGTAAGTATTGAAAACAACCAAGTTTTACCATCATTCAGAAGTATACATAGGAGTTATTTAAAAACCAGCCTTTGCAATTATCAACTTTCCCAAAGACAGATTTAGCATCTCACTTTCCAAAAGGAGTAGTGTAGAAATGAGCAGAAGCCACTGTCTCGCTGCCATCCTAACCTGAAGGCAGGTGCTTGCTCCTGTATCACAGCATGATCTTGGTGGTACAGGGGATTTTTTTTTGAAAATCTTGGTCACCTGGATCCTTGTTCTTCACCGTCAGTGTTTTCCTATTTATAAGAATTGATCTGAATGAAAAGACAACAGAGACAGATTTCTACATGAACAGTCACCCAAAACTCTATGACATTGGAGCATCTTCTTCAGCCTTCCGGCCCAATATATCTGACAGACATATTTGTGAGGCAGGAACTACTGAGGACTTTCTTACCATGTCTTGGCAGAGTTTGACCATTAACTCTGCCTGCATCCAAGCTTGCCCTTTTTTAAAGGCCAAATTCTTCTGTAGTAGAAATGAGGACCTTTTTCCCAGTGGCTGGTTTACCATTTGAAGTCATCTCTAGAATGAGGTTCTTTGATGTTCAACATGCTCTTTGAGGTAGCCTGGGTGTTGCCAGGAATTAATCTGTCTCATTGTCAATGATTCTCTAAAGTAATAAAAAAAAAACATTTTTAAACGCCATATTCTGCATGTCCCTGTGTTTTTGAAGACCTTGTCTACCTATCCTTCCTTATCTTTCTATAGAGTCATGTCTATCTGCTGCTCCTAAGATGTATATTCTTGTGATGAAAGAAGACTAACAATTGACATGACCATGATTTAATCTACTAACATTGAATTTGTATAACTTATGTTTCCTAAACAGCTTGCTAAAGCATTTTCAAAATACTGGAAGCAAATCTTGTATTATAATTGAGTTATATGGGTACAATAACTCACATTAGAGTAGAAATATCAGGTAATCAAGTTTATTCCTTCTCAAGTCTCTCATGGAGTTGAAGACCAGTTAGCTTAGTTTTCAACTGAAGCTTAGTTTTTTATGGGTTAAGTTGTTCTTAGGTCTAGATAGGTGTTTTAAGTTGATAATGACAATATGTGATGGAGTTTGATTAACGTCCACAAATTTAGATGCACCAAGGTAGGAAAGATGTCTTCATCAAGGCTGTCAAATACAAATAGCCAAAACACTAAGAATGTAACATTTATATAATTCCTGATTGTGTCATGATTCTTCTTGATATTGGTAATCTGCTATATATATGTGTAATAATATAAATGTATATGTAAAAACTTAAAAAATAAGTTTGGGATGAAGATTAGAGAAGGTGACAGGAATCACTATATACTATATGTATGCTAATGAAAATGTGAAGGAAGAAATTCAATAAATATTAAAGTATTTAAAAAATTAATCTGTGTTTGTAGTAAATCAGGGTTCCAATGCTATATCCTCCCTCTAACTGATTAAGAACACAAAGGTTTCATTTTGAAAAGTTTCTGTTCTATTCAATCAATATGTGGTAGGCTTTTGTCCACAAAGTGCTCTGAAATATTGGGATTCTCCCTCCCCTCGTGTATTATTAGAGGTTACTTCTTTGGGTCACCACACCCTCAAATGTCTGGAAGAACAGCTTCTATGTGCATATCTTCATCATGACACTGGTGCAAAACTAGAGATTCCTGGAAATCCTTCATCTAACTCATGCTCTCCCTTTAACTCCCTTGGATGTAGTCACAGGGTCTATACTGCCACCTTCTCCTGTGGCTGTCAACTCAGGCTGTAGCTCACAGGCATGCACTAGGACTTAACATTTCCCTGGATGCCATTTCTGACTTTGAGATCTTCCAGCAGTGAGAAATCCTCTGAGAATAAGTTTTACTGTGATTCTAGTAAATGCTGGCTAATTGATAATTTCTCTAGGTATGTTTGGAAATTCAAAAGCACCCTATGAGTCAATGTTGTAAGAGACATGGAAAGGAAAATTTAGAGGCCACCTAAGTCTTAAAATAAAGCAATACAATTCAAAACATGGTCTTTGCAAGCAAACCCAAACAGAAAGACACAACCTTGCATGCCTCTGATTTTTAATTTCTACTCCTTTTAGAACTCTGGTTACTTAAACTCAATGATATTTTCTATTAGATGTCCCCAATTAGTTTGTTATTTGTTATGTATTGGTTTTAATTTATATTTTATTGTGTGTATTTAAAGTACATAATTCCCTGTTTTGAAATGAAAATTGACAAGTCAAAAGTAGGAAGAAAACTAACAGCATTGAAACAAATTAATATCCCCTTCATTTCACAGATAGCTGCATTGTGTGAGTGGGTGCTGACAAGAGTAGAAAAACAAGTTCTCACTTAATAAAACCTCACCCAGTAGCATGCAATGTGATTAACTAGGATCTTTGGATTGTGCTTTAGAACTCCAGGCCTGTAGATTCTATATATATGCTATTTTGTGTTTTATAGTAATTAAACTTTTAGGTCAAATTTTAAATTAGTGAGATCTGTTTGTTCATTAGCACTTTTGTCTATGTGTATTATAATGCCTGTTATTTGGGAAACCTAAGTGTGTGTGTGTGTGTGTGTGTGTGTGTGTGTGTCCCTATCTATTCATCTGTCCATGCATACATATGTAAAAGGCAGAAATTGATAGTGGGTGTTTTCCTTAACCTCCTTTCTCTCAGCAGAGCCTCTCATAGGTCTATAACTCCATCACATATGCAGTGCTAGTTGACACGTGAGTTCTGAACGATCCTCCTGTTTCTGCCGCCCTCATGCTGGAATTTCACACTCACATCATCATACCTAGTTTTTTAATACATGGGAGGGTGGAATCAAGCCCTTACGCTACCATGACTTTCCTGACAGCCAGCTCCCTTAGCAAGAAATCTGAGTCTTATACAATGTTTTTCCTTTAGCCTAGAATGACCAGTTTCCATTCCAGGTTGTTTTGTTTTTCATCTGTAAGAGAGGTGTGCAGACATGACATCACAGAGGCTAATGCAGCAAGCATTTGCAGGCCTACAAAGGTCTGCAACAGCTGTGCCTATCTCCAACCCAGTTGCAAATAAAATTTTTGTTTCCTTCAAGGGAGTGTCACTGGAGAAACAAACTACTCTTAATGGTAGACTGGCTGCCCAGTCATAGAGAGCCAATACAAAATAAACCCTAGGGCATTTTTAGAAGTTCCTTGTCTCATAATATCATGTCAGAGCTACCCCTGCCCTTTAAATTGATCTTATTTCTAATATATATGCGTGTGTGTGTTTATATGCCTCTCATATAATTTCTTTTTTTCCCAACAGATCTTTTACACACACACACACACACACACACACACACACGCACATATACATGCACACACACACATACACACACTGCTTTATATTATTCATATATATTATAGCTTCCAATTTAATATAGTTATGGGGTTCCTGAGTGTGTGAATGAATGGGTCTCTGTCTATATCTGTTTATTCTGGCTTTTCTTGTCTTCTTTTCTTATTTTATATTTATTGTACAATTTACTTTATTTTATTATTATCCCTTAGAAATATTTTTGTTTTCTACTGAGAGACAGAAAGGAGGAAGATCTAGATAGGAGAGGAGCAGGGGTGAAACTGGGAGAGAAATAGAGAGGGAAAAATATAATCAGCATATCTTCTCTAAATACAAAATACTGTTTTCCACAAAATGAAAAATAATAAAAGATGAAGTACAGACAGCTACTCTTAACTAACAGTCTCCTGGTTTCCAAGTGGTTTTTCTTTTCTTGGCAGCCCCTTCTCTCTCTCTCTCTCTCTCTCTCTCTCTCTCTCTCTCTCTCTCTCTCTCT
>OU015746.1:59366011-59399627 GCA_907169655.1 Acomys percivali | reverse complement strand
CTTTCTCTCCAATATTTCCTGGTTCTTTATTTTTACCTTGGTTAAAATGTAGTAGCATTAAAATAAAAAGTTCAAGTGATACCACATGCTGGAGAGGATGTAGAGAAAGAGGAACACTCCCTCATTGCTGGTGGGAATGCAAACTGGTACAACCACTTTGGAAATCTATCTGGCACTTTCTTAGAAAAATGGGTATAGAGCTTCCTTAAGACCCAGCTATTTCACTCTTTGGAATATACCCAGAAAATGCTCCACCACACAACAGGGACATATGCTCAACCATGTTCATAGTGGCCTTATTCATAATAGCCAGAACCTTGGAACAGCCTAAATATCCCTCAGTAGAAGAATGGATAAAGAAACTGTAGTACATTTACACTATGGAATACTACTCAGCTATTAAAAACAAGGGATTCCCGAAATTTGTGGACAAATGGATTGTACTAGAAATGATCATACTGAATGAGTTAACCCAGAAGCAGAAAGAGTCAAATGGTATATACTCACTTATATCTAGACCTAGGGGCAGGTCCCATGAAAGTCTTCACTTACCAGGAAAGTGGGTCAGAGAGGAGGACATCCTATTGGGACTTTAGGTGAGAGAAGCATGTGAGAATGGGGAAATAGAAAGATCCAGAAGGTTCTAGAAACCTACAAGAAGAACATTATGATGGGTGGGTCTGGGCCAAGGGGTCCTGCTCAAACTATGACACCAACCAAGGACAATATGGAAATAAACTTCAAACCCCTACCCAGATCTAGCATATGGACAGGATATTCTCCACCGTTGAGTGGAGAGTGGGGATTGACTTTCACATGAACTGTGGTGCCCCATATTTGACCACGTCCCCTTGATGGGGGTGCCTGGTGGCACTCAGAGGAAGGAGAGCAGGCTACCAAGAAGAGACTTGATACCCTATGAGCATATACAGGGGGAGAAGGTCCCCCTCAGTCACAGACATAGAGGAGGGGAGTAGGGAGAAAGTAGGAGGGAAGGAGGAATGGCAGGATACAAGGGATGGGCTAACAATTGACATGTAATATGTATAAGTTAAGATGTTATTTTAAGAAGTGAAAAAAAATGTAGTAGCACTAAATCATCTGCAAATGTTTCCACAATTAAATCCTGAATGCAGTGGATAAATAAAAATTTCCTTCTTGGTACTTTTAATTTCATTTGAGAGTTCTCACTTTTGGAGAAACTCTTATTTTATTTTTTTCCTTTAAGTAGTTGAACCTTCCCATCTCCTGAATGTATATCCATATGAACTCTGAATATCAAAAATCAAGAAAACCAGCTTCTAGTAATCAGTCATCTAGATATTTATTTTTTACACTAATCCAGAAAAGACTTAATAACAAAGAAAGTTGATGTCAATCAGTGTGTTATTTAATAAAATTCTCCTTTTGTTTTAACAATAATATGTAACTGAAATAAGTTCCTATTTTTCATAGATTGACTTCAGTTATGAGAATGTTTTGAAATAAAACTTGGGGAAGAAAAGCATTTCCCATTATTATTTATTAAAAAGGTCAACTGCTGTTTTCGAAAATTCAAAATAATAAACTATTCCGATTGTCTTCTTCACGTTGCTCTCTTGATTGTGCACCATCCTTTCATACGCATGAACCCTCTGGATCCTGTCCACACTTGGTCAGTACAAGGAAGAGTTATGTCCCTGTCCATAAACCTGTACAATCTTCAGATTTAACTTCAATTCCCATTGTGCAGGAGGTAAGAAGAGATAATGAATTGGTGTTCAATAAAGAAGATTATGTGGAGGATCTTTGAGGCAGGCAAAAAGTAGGGCAGTTGGCTGACTGTCCATTAAACCCATCATACCCATCCTCCCAGAATAAAGCTCTGGTCTTTGTAAATATGAAAAAAAAGACTGCTGGCATCTGGGCAACCCCTGAGTTGCATTGCTTTTAAGAAAAAGGAAAAAAAATCACAGCAAGCAATAAGCAAAACTTTTTTCTTTGCCACTAAAATGGTACATGCTTTCACTTGCTTAAATACACATGCAGCACTGTTGATGCAGAAAAAGGGAGAACACAAAGCCAAAGAAAACCATTTCTGAATGGCATAGCTGCCAATGACCGGAAACTGATGCCAAGTTAATTTGAGGCCTAATTTGTCAAAAATTCCTGTTGAACTACAAGTTTCTTTATCTTGAAATACAAAGTCATTGTTAGAAAGCCTTCTCAGATGATGGAGGCTATAATTACAGTGTCAGGGATGGAATATGACTGGCTGTCTGCACTTTAGCTGATACCCCTTCCTGTTGCCCCATTAATTTTTCATCAAGGTATTTTTAAAATCTTGCTCTATGCTAGCCATATTTTTGTATAAAATAGAACCAGTGTCAGGAACCAAAAAAAAAAGTTGTGAGCAAAAAACTGACAATTCCCATCACTGAAAGAAATGATGTTAAAAGTTAGAGAGCAAAAGTTGAAGGTACCTAGAACAGCATGCTAATGTCATATTTAATTTGAAGTGCCAAATCAGATCTCCAGACTCAGGTAAGCACTGAATTTTTCTGTTTCTAGAACGACTGCCCTGCAGCATTGGTAGGAGCAGGAAGAAATGTGGACAGAAGAAACTCAAATTAAGATGAGGCTAGGAGACACATTTATTCCTCTATAGGTGAAATTGACACTATCATGAGCTGAAGGATTCTATGGAGTTAAAAATTGCATTTCTGCACGACAAAGTTTGAAACAGAATTCCAAATTTATAAAAAGACTGAGCCCTTAAATAGATGTTCTATTCTCCATAATCAATCTCACTTAAAAAAGAAGACACAGAGTGCTGATTTTTCCCAAATATGAAATAATTCTCCTTAATTCTAAAGATTATTAATATTATTATTCTAAAGATTATTATTATTTGTAATTCTAAGATTATAGTTCTATGTGTCCTTTATGTGGCCTACACTTGATAGAAACTATTAAAATACATATATATTATATACACACACATACATGTGTATGTACAAAATCATATATGTGTATGTATGTATGTATGTATGTATACATACACATATGTATGGTAATTTATCAGTCATGTGACCAATGACAATATGCTGCTAAGCTCAAGTTATGCCCTACTCTAAATTACTCCATATTGTATAAAACGGTAGTTTCTTGGGCTAAGTCTTGAACTACGTTGAGACACTATGATACAAACGGCTTTTGAATCCATTTGAGGGAAATATGATTACAGTTTTGGACAGACCCAGAATTTGTACCACCTGTCAGTATCATCCTTCTAGCACACACTGATAAAGACTTACCCCTAGGAATAGAAAGAGTGCCATTTGACAGGGTTTTTTTCTGTCAGGTCCTTACTAGAGAGAACGAGGAATAGCAAACCTATTGAGAGCTTGTAACATGGACCACATATTTTACATGAAATGACAGGTGAATTTTTCATTTATTTATTCATTCTAAATTCTTGGGGTTCAATAGTGGAATAAATGGTTTGTAAAAAAACTAGTACTTTTGGAGTTTACATTGCATGATGTGAATACAAGAAATTTCCTTGAGAGCACCATGAAATAAATGAACACAACTAGTTTTTTACAATGTCATATTTTATTGAACAACAATAAATTCTCAAAGGTCAGAATCTTTAATGACAGCATTTTAAATAAAGTTTTACCTTTGTAACTAGACTAACGTAAGCATGGTTTTTTTAAATTTCAACATCAATTACTAATATTAACTCTCCTCTCATACAGCCCATATATACCACAGAGTAAATACATCTAAATATCTATACACACATAGATGGTTTACAGAATGATGCCAGCTAAAGAAGCTGCTGTTTTTAGAAGTGAGCTCAAAGTCTGTATTGATTACAGACCAGATCAATGCGTGGAGCAAGCTACTGCTGGAGCTGCTGAAGTCAGGCTTGGGAGCAAAACTGCAGAGCTAGGCTACAAGATGAAAGACTGAATCAGTATTCAGGAACAGAAAATAGAGGGTTAAGGCCCATGTCCAGATGGGCAAACAAGTTGATCGCCAGGCAGCAAAGAAGGTTATTTCAAAAATGGAAGACTGGGCTGAGCTGAAGCCCCAAGCACAGTGGAAGAGTTCACTGTTAGTGAATTGCACACACACACACACACACACACACACACACACACACACATACACACACACACACACACACACACACACAATCTCCCCCAAAACACATCAGGTATCAGATAGTAGGTTGTTGGGGAGCCAGTTCATCACAATGTTAAGTGCTACCACTTCATGGAGCCCAGTGATCTGTATCTTAGTATGTCTGCTAACTTCTTACTTCTTTGGCTGGGTTTTCCCATTATAATTTTATAATTTTAATGTTCCCATGCATCCCTTTAGTCTTAATTCACTCCAACAAACCAATGGAATGTCCTTCTATTCCCAAGAGTATATCATTTATAGGTGTGTGCTAGGTGGGTGATTCCTGACAGATGGTACAGTTTCTGGAGACATCCAAAGGCTATAGTCGTCCTTTTCCCTGAAATGAATTCAAAAGCTCCTCATACAATGGAGGTGACCCAGGTCAAGTCTAAGCCTGAGAATCTACTGTGTTACACAATACAGAGTAACTAAGAGTAAGGCACAGCTTGAGCTCAATGGGTATAAAAACTCATTTGACAAAAATAGAAGCTCTTGGTTTTGATATGTCATCCAGAGATTCTGCTCGTGATGGTTAGTAAGCCACTGGGTGGATAAGGCTAGTGTGCTAAAGAAAAAATGATCTGAAAACACAAATACAAAAAAAATTTTAAAAGAAACTAAAAATATACTTTTACCCATAAATGTAGGTGAGATAATCAAGAGAAAATTTAGTTTAAAAGGAAAAGAAAATTATGAGTTAGGCTTTGATTCTCTCTGAGGATTTAAAAAAAAATAGGGTGCACGAGATTTCATTCTGAGACTACAATAATTTTCCAGTAAAATAAGAAGGAACTCCATCAAATGCGCTGATGTAACACCAAGGTACACATTCCAAGGATATTTCTGAGATGAAGCATCATAAATTGCACTGATAGTTTAAATTAAGATGAGAATTGAGAATGCAAAAATAGATTAGAGAACACAGATCAGTAGTGATACCCATGAAACATTTCAGAGTAGGTGAGACTCCCTTAGCAGAGCAGATTTAAGAGATGTAGGAGGATTGAGTATTAACAAATGAGGAGGAATCTCAACAGTGTTATTACAGAATGTCCCAAAGGACTGTCACATAGAGAGCATACGTTGTCCGGAGAAAGCTAGAATCGAAACAATATGAGCAAGGTGCATATGCTAATAAGAAGAATCCAAAACCAAATAAGAGATTCCAGTGGGAACTTGTGAAGTTTGGTTTCTTTAAAAAACACGGAAAGAATGTAAGAGTGTGTTTTTGTTTTAATAACAGGTATGAGATATGAGGCTGCTTCACAGCAGCTGACTATGATTTGCCTCGTGCTCTAGCGGGGGTGTGATTTTGCCAGCTGCTGATAGTGTCTGCGATTCTGTGACATTTGGAATCTGGGTACCTTTTAAAGGGTACATACATGTCTGAGTCCAAAGAGGCTGGTAGGTTGTTGATGCTATTGGTTGCAGTTTGCTAAACAGTCATGTGCAAAACAGAAACAGGAAGAAGATATTAGATATCCTCACAAAACTTATCCCAAGAAAATCAATGCCTCTAATCAGTAGGAAGTAGTCTAACAATAATGTCACCTGCTTTTTGATCCTTGATTTTACTTATGGATATCTTTACTTTCCTCTATATTGTTTTTTCTTTCTTATCTAGTGTTATGGAATCAAAAGGATGGAAGGAAAGGGATGGAGAATGGTGGAAGAAAGAACGCACAAAGTAGCAAATGCCAGCTTTGATAAATGGTGTTGTAGTTATGAAAAAAGAGTGGTGTCGGTGGCGACCCTCAGCAGGTGACTGAGATAAGACTTGGAGAACAAGAATCAGGGTGACTTTACAAAGAGGCACCAAGCATTCATCTGTGATGGTGAAGTCTATATGATATGCATGTATAGACACTGGGGCAGGGGATTCTGTACTGAAGGACACAGAAATGATTTTCTTATTCTTCAGTTTACTAGAGAAGGAGACTGAGCATCAGAATGGTAGAGGAAATATTGGAGAAGGAGGGATAAGACAGAATATTTGCTTGAAATAGTCCAGGATCAACCTGTTAACCACAGAATAACCTCTAGGAGTAAAGAGGCCCCTCCTGAGGCCATTGTACATGAGTTAAAACTCAGGTGATTGACAGGGGTCTTCTCACCCACCAGCCACATTCAAACACAGAATAAACAAAATTTATGAAAGATAATTGTTAATCTCACTTTTATAGTGTTTGATGTGGCTTTTACCCAGAGTCATGCCCACTCCTAAATTAGGGAAAAACAAACATTTTTTCTGTGCCTTTTCAATTGTTGTTTCTGCCTACATATTTAATAGTCCATTGTATATCATGAATTCTACTTGGGAGAAAAATGGTCTTAAAAGGGTATCGTCATTCTGTGTTATTTGGATTTCCATTACAATAACAAGATACCTGGGGTAATTAACTTAGAAGAGGAAATGTTGACTTTGGCTCATGGCTTTGGAGGATCCAGTTCATGATAGAGAGGCCCTGTTCCTTAAGGTCTATATAATTGATTTCCTTTCATATTACCTTGCCAATAATGAGGATTGGTAACATGCCTCATATGCAATGCTAACAATGTCTTATAAACGTGCCCAGGTAGGAATAATTAGTCAAGAGAGAGCTCTGCTGATCTGAGTTGTAGAATTGGTCCTCATAACATAGATGGGAGCAATACCTGTACCTCACTCCTCATCCATATTTTTGCTCCCTTATCTGATGGAGCTAGCCCACACCAAATTTCCACAAACCATAAATTGACAAACTACCACAGTAGTGAGAGGTATGGACGTTTAACCAGTGTTCTGAAATCACTGCACGTTTTCTCTTGGCAAGAATTTTATTGGGTATCAAATGGACTAATTGCAGGTCCTTGTGGCAGTGAAAGGGGACCTTCCAGCAGCAACTGAGTAGACACTGTCAACCAGCAGATGAACTGCACCCAGGAAGAACTCACAAGATGCTGATTCAGCCATGAAGAATTAGTCTGTGTCCAGTCCACTTTAAAGGGAAATTAGCTGATGCCAACATCAACCTGTGCACAAAGGGAGTAAGTGTGATAGTTAATTTTGGTTATCAACTTGACATGCCTTGGAAGAAGGAATTCCAATTTAGGATTTGTCACCATTAGATTGGCATGTTGTCATGTTGGGGAGGGCATTTTCTTAATTCTTTATTGATGTAGGCAGTCCCAGCCATCTGGCAACAATGCTATACCTGTGCTATGGAAGAAATCACCTAAATGAAACAACAAGGGTAAGCCAGCCAGCAATATTCCTCTGTGGCATCTGCATCAGTTCCTCTTGCACAGGCTTCCTAGATGCTGGGGTATAAATCTATGATCCAAACAATCCTTTTCCTCCTCCAAGTTGCTTTTGGTCAGTGTCTCATGAAAGCAATAGATAAAGTAGGACAATTTGTAAAGTAAAAGCATGTTCTTTAGGGGGATAGAGAAGAAAAATGCAATGTTCAATGCACACAAGGTGACTAATGTATGTTACACACATCCACATAATGCATGTATGCACACACATCTTTGCTAAATTAAGGAGATAGGATCACTTTTATAGTCTTACATGAGATGAATGAACATCAAACTTGAACTAGGCCATGCATGAAGGATTTGTATGTACCTCAAGTCTAAATCACCTGTGAGTAGACTGTTTGCTATAGTACTCACAACTTAGATGGGAATTATAAGTTCATGAACACATTTTTGCAACTCTGTTTTATTAAACATACTCAATCAGTGTCTATTTTGAGGTTATTTTTAGCATATAGAATCAATTATATTCAATGTATATATATTAGAACTTTAGGTCTGCCCAAATTACCTCCCAATTCTTCTGAAAGGGAGATGAAATTATAGAGCTTATAATTTCTTACTGGACATAAAACATAACAAATATCTTTTTTATCTGTGTTGTGTCAATCAGGTTTTCAAACTTAAGATCATCCTTGGTAAAATGAAGACTGTTTCCTAAAGCGCCACTTTCTATATTATCTAAAAATTGCCATCCCCGGCAGAACTAAGTGTAGACACCTGGGGTTGTTTCTATTTAGCAGGGAGTTTTAAAAACTACAAATATTTGCCTATAGTTTTAGTGAAACATTGTTAAAAATTGAGCAAAGATACCATATTGGTATTTATAGCAAAAGTCATGATGAGCCCGTTGGCTTTATTACTCTCCCTGTAGGTGCCATTATTAAACAGAATGGTTAAATGAAGAAATAACTATGTAAAGTTAGAGTTTTCCTCGCTATTTTCTTTGCACATTCCTTGGCCCTCTAGCCTAAGTCCAATTTTATCTCTTAAAATTTACAAAGAAAGAAAGGAAAAAAGATGGAAAAAGGGAGGAAAGAAGGAAAGAAGAAAGACCTCAAGCAAGTATCTCCTACTGTTTTTTTTAAATTATTGAATGTAGTATTCTCTCACACAATTTATTTGAACCACTTTCTCCTCCTTCCACTCCTCCTAGCTCCTCAGCATTCTCTGCTTCTCCAGAACCACCTCTACTCTTTTTCAGGTCTCTACTATAATTTGATCATGATTTCTTCTCCCCATCTCCCCCCAGATCCTCCCCACCTCTCCATCCATCCAATTCCACATGCTTTTTTCTCTCTCTTTAGAAAATAAATAAAACAAAGCAGAATTAAAAACAAAAGCAAAGAGAAAGCATAAGAAATGTGTACACATGTATACACACACACACACACACACACAGCATAAAAACACAAAATCTGAAAAAAATATAAGCAAAAGACCAGTAGGTTATTGTTAAGGCCAAATGAATCACTATGAAACAAAAAAATCACAAAATATCACTGGCTTTGTATTGTGTTCGCCCTCTACTGCTGGGCATGGTACCTACCCTTAAGTGTGGATGTTTTATCCAGTGAGACTGCATTGAAGAAAACTTAATTTTCCTTTGAAAGCAAAATGCCATTGGAGATAGCTTCTTACTTTGTAATAATGTGCACTCTCATCTACTTCCCCTTCTCAGTATTGAGACCTGTGTAGCTTTAACCTCTTTGGTCCCAGTGCAGCCTCTGTGAGTTCATATGTCTTTCAGTCCAATTGTACTTGAAAGACACCATTCCCTTTGTGCCGTCCATCTCTTCTGGGCTTACAGTCTTTCTACTTCCTCTTCTGCATAGTTCGTGAGCCCTGAGGGGAGAGGTTTGATGACAACATCCCATTTAGAAGTTACTGTTCCAAAGTCTCTCACCGTCTGCACATTGGCCAGTTGTGGCTCTCTGTGTTAGTTCTCATTTTGCAAAAGGAGCTTCTCTGGCGATGCGTCAGTGAGATCCTGATCTATGTGTATAACAGAATGTTCTTAGGAGTCATTTTATTGCTATTCCTTTTAGCAGAACAACGGTATTTCATTTGCTTCTACGCCCAAAGACTATCTAGTCTCAGATCCTTGACTGCCAAAGCAGTGTCAGGCGTGGGTTCCATCACATGGAGTGGGCCTTAAATCTAGAGAGAGAGAGAGAGAGAGAGAGAGAGAGTGAGAGAGATTGGTTTTTCCCACAATGTTTGTGCCACAATTGTACCATCAAACCATGCAGGCAGGCCACAAATGTAGATTGCAGAATTGGTGGCTGATTTGGTGGTCATGTTTCTGCTCTGATAATGTGTAGAGTACGTTCCCAAACTGTGAACATTAGTTAATAGGCATTAAGGTTCTATTTAGACACCAGCTTAACTTCTTTGTGGTCAGTGATATACGTTGTCTTTAGTAATAGGATCTTATCATAAGTTTGTGGAGACCAACCAATAGCCTTGACAATAGCCTGAGCTATTTGTAGAATATCCATAAGGCCTCTTTGGACAATAACTCCATTATATGGTATGCATTCCTGGCACAGAAAGTTTTATTTGGTGAGAAAAGATGTCTAGTGGGGCATTGTGTTGTATCTTCCATTAATCGGTGATTTCATATGTGCTTATGCAGTAGTAGGTTCCCATATTATACATCAAACATCCCTTGGTGTTAATTGCCCCTTCCTATATTCCCTCCCTTCCACCTCCTCATTTAATGCACTTGCTGTAGTCTCCACCCTGTCTCTCTATAACTATATATTTTTCCTTTCCTTGAGTGATAGACCCCTATAGTCCCTTACTCTGTCAAAACTTTTGTGGTTATATGGGTTATAGCATGCCTGTAAAAGACTTAAAAGCTAACACCTATTTATAAGAGAATACATGTCTTTGTCTTTGGGTATCTGGATTATTTCACTTAGGATAAATTTTTTATAGATCCATTAATTTACCTGACAAAATTATGATTTGTTGTTTTACAAAACCTTGGTCTGTTCATTAAAGCTGAAATGCCAATAGCAGAAAAACATTTAAAGAAATATTTAACGTCATGAGTTATCAGGGAAATGCAAATAAAAACTTTGAGATTTCATGTTATACTAATCAGAATGGCTAATATCAATAAAACAAGTAACAACTCATATAATTGAGGATTTGAGGACAGGGAGACCCTTAACCATTACTGGTAGAAGTACAAATTTGTACATCTACTGTAGAAATCAATTCAGCTGTTCCTTGGGAAGTTGTAGATAGATCCACCACAAAATCTACCTATATTGCTCTTGTGCATATATCCAAAGGACTCTATATGTTAGGAGAGAGATTTTGTTCATCTATATTCACTTCTTCTCTATTCATAATGCCAATACTGAAAAGAGTCCACATGCCCATCAACAGAAAATCAATAATGAAATGTGGCATTAACAACTGTTTTAAAATGAAAATATTGTGTTGCTTTTCATATCCCCAGCTCTACTAGGGGACACATACTTCTGTCAGTATTCTACAACAGAAGGGCTTTGCTCCTGAAATCACTTCTGCACCAGTGACTTCACACTCTCAGAACATTGGGATCACAGTCATATGGGAACATCCTATCCAATGTGTTGCTTGGAATATATTTATCATCAGAGGCTATTACACATTGCAGACAGAATCCAATACCTAAATATTTTCCTTTTCTCATGTAAAATTAACTTTCCCCTTGAGTATTTTCTGTCTAATATACACAAAATTGTAATGTTCACAAAGTTTTGATGGCATGTAGGCACAGTCTGCAGTGGTATGGAACACTGGATGGCCAAATCTGCAGACATTAGGGTCTCTTATATAAAATAGCATAGTATTTGGGACAACTGTGCACTTTGTCCTGTACACTCCAAGATGACTTGTATTAATAGCCACAATATACAGCATAAATAGACACAATGTACAGCATATGCCATAAGTTATACCATAAAGCATTGTATTGTTTATGGGTGAATGACAAAGTATTTTATATATTTATTACAGATGTGTAATTTTCCACAATGTTTTCTGCCTAAAATCTCAATTTGCAGAAATGGAACACATAGAAACCAAGGACCTGTTGTTTTTAAGAAAAAAATTCCATGTTTAAGTCCCAGTGGTACACCCTTTTAAGGATTTGACAAAGTCCTAATACTAAAAAGTGAACTTACTAATGTTGCATGTGAAGTTGTTTGAACCTGAGTACATGATGTGATGACCAAGTGATTTCGTTTGACACTGGCCTGAAGGCTGTGCTCAGAACTATGTCACAGTGTCCTGTTCTCTGACTAGTACAGGTGATAGACACCATTGATCTCCCATCTTATTGGTTCATTGTTTACTAGTGTTTCCCTTGAAATGGAGTATGTTTTCATATAAAGCATCACTGACTGATCAGTCTGCCAAAAAGAAGCACAGAAGTGATAGAAATGTGTCAGCTGAGTCAAGGTGGAGTCTTCATTTATACCCCCATACACCTCTTTACAGAGGATGCTACGCCCCTTAGACCATTCAGCTCTTTTTTTATTTTTATTTTTATTAAAATGCTTCATAATGTTGGTTGGTCCTGGAGTTGGACTCCGAAATCATGATTGTCACATTTTTGCAATAAAGGAACAACTTTCTTTAGATTTCTTGAGATTCCTCTTCATATTAGATTAAGTTAAATGAACCTCCTAGCTCCTGTGGAGACCAAAAGCAATTACATCACAATCCTCAGTGGCTATAAGAAGCTGTGGTAGAACTGAAGTGAATTCAGCTTTCAATAAAGAATGTGTATATGTGATTTTGTATATGTGCATGTATGTGTCCATGTGTCTATGCCTGTCTTTATGTGTGTGTTTCTGTGTTGGCTCTGAGCTCCAAGAACAAAAACTGTCAATTTGGGAGCTAAAAAGAGATAAAATATGTGTCCAATAGAATAGAAAA
The DNA here is from genome assembly GCA_907169655.1 of Acomys percivali. NCBI lineage: Eukaryota > Metazoa > Chordata > Mammalia > Rodentia > Muridae > Acomys > Acomys percivali. Next base: position 59,387,210 of record OU015746.1, on the reverse strand, counting down.
GAGCCCAACTGAATGTCTTCTTTGAAGGATTTGAATGGCTCAGAGAAACCATTTCAAATCCAAATCTTAAGAAAATAAATTAAAAGGCCCATCCTGGAAAGTCCTGTGTTTAAAAATGAGAAAAGGAAAGGAAGATAATGAGATTTGAAAATTAAACAGTGACTTGTTCTCAACACAGGAGTAGAGGAGGAATGAAGTAAAATTAAGGATATTCAGGCTGATTTAGGAAGAGAAACAGCACTGACCACAGCAAAGAAGTCTTAGACTTGAGGAGATCTGTAGCAGATAAGCTGAGGAAAGACCTTAGGGGAAAGTCTACCGGGAGACAACAGCATGCAAGTGGCATATGGTCTAATCGTGCATGAAAAGAGAATTGGGGAGTGGTAGGCTTCGCTGTTATTAAACCTGGAATTGGAACTGGGCTGTCAAAGAAATTTAGCAAAAATAAGATACAAAATTTTCCAAAATGACATGGAATGGATCCTCCATGGGAACCAAAACACAGGAAACAATTGTGGACCATCTCTTAAGACAAGCCACAATAAAAGCTCTCAGGAATCACCACTCGAGGACTGACAGTCTCTTCCGAGTGGTTATGTCATGCTTTGTATGATGTGGACCGAAAAGACAGGAAATAGCAGCCTAGAATCACCACAGCACTCATTTGGGGATTCACTCTAGACATTTACACAGAGGACACTTCAGTCTTAGGGGATGTTAGATGCTCTGTTTAGGTGAGTAAGACAGTCAACTGCAGCTGAGTCTACCTCATTCAAATCTTAGACTGACAGCTGCTATATCATTGGAGATTTGTTTCCTGTGTCTTTGCCTATCAGGTAAATACAAAGCTGATGGAGATGACTTGGTATATATAAGATTTCAGCAAGTGTTCCACGAGAAGAAAATGTGAATGTGTGGTATGACAAAGACAACCAGCATCTATTTCTTTAAATATACCTTATTTAGTTGTTTTACAAATAATTTATTAGGGTTATTATAGGGAGATAGGTAAAGATGTTTGGAGATTTTATATGTTAAAGAAAAAAATATACCTCAAAAATGAATATTTTATGGTTAGATTATTCCAATGCTGCCCACTGATAGAAGACTTTTTCTCCAAGGTACATAATATAAATAGTATCATAGTCAACCTCATGATAGGATAACTCTTATTATTAAACACTAATTTGCCAGCCTTAAAGGTCCAGAGCCTTAGAAAAAGGAGTCATTGACCTCTCAGTGAGACTCAAACATTTCTGTTTGTTCTATTTGTGCTTTTGCTCAGAAACAAAGTTAGACAAGAGTGATATGAGTCTAGTTTACTTGTGGGTCGATATTTTTCCATTGTTTAGAGTAAGTATTATGAAGCCTGTGGCTTGGCTTGTAGTCTTTATCATGTGAACAACATGTGGATTACTGCTAAGGCATGGCATAAGTTTGTTTCCATCATACACTCTGACTTTTTCCAATGATGTCTCCTAAAAGACACAATGGGAATAATCTACTCATAGAAGCATCAGTAGAATTCCATTCTTTCTAGTTAGAAACAGGGTTTGAACCTCTGCTGCAGCATCAGCATCAGCATCTGTGTAGCCAAGGTTTAGAATTAGAGATACATACATCCATGGATGGTTTCAAGCACCAAAATCATAATTTTCAAACTTCCTTTGGCCTTAATATTTTAAAGCTAGAAAAATTTTATTCTAAAATTTTATTATGTCTAGATAACTACCAAAAAGTATTGGTCTTTGACTTTAGTGAACTTAAATTGCCAACTATATTATTTTTGATAATTTATAACCTCCTCAAGAATGTGATAAAAATTTGTTCATATGTCAATTTGAGATGTCTCTGCAATTCTTTTAGTTACTAGAATTCTGTTGATGAGGGTCTTTAATTAAGCACCATATTTTATGGTGAGTTACAAAATGAGACCAAGTGTACTCTGAGAATAAGGACAAATAAAATCAGGAGCATATAAGTAAAAATATCCTAAGAACCTCAGAGTCATATATGTTCTCCATATATGTTACATACTCTTTTCCCAGCACTATAGAAATAAAAGGTAAATACTTGGTAGGAATGGAGAGAAGAGCAAAGCAGCAGTACTAGATGCTTACAAGTATGAGTGGATCTGTTTTCCTGGAACATCACATGTCCCATCCAAGATGAATATTCACACACTAGGGAGAACAGGACCTAAGTAAACTATGGTAGATAAACAAAATGTTGGCATATTGTTAGCTTTTAGGTTCTTTTGGCTTTTTGCTTTCTATTTTGGATATCTTTCACTTCAGTGACATAAAAGACATCACTCCTTCCACCTCTATATTCATTATTTCTTCAGAGAAGGTCTAAGTTATTTATTTGGGGATTCTAGAAGAAATATCAAGGCATGGTTGGCTGAGTTGTTAATAGGTGAGATAGTACACCCCAAAATATCTCATTTGTACCTCAAATCTCAAACTATGACCTTAGCTGGAAATGATGTTGCTAAGACCACAGTTACTGAGATCTAATGCTCTAAGCCCAGCAAATGATGTCTAAATTGTCTCTGCCATGCCATACAGTTATCATCCTGCATCTGTGATGGTAAAACTAAAGACAGTAATATCAGAAAGGACTTTCAATGTCAAATCAAATTTAATCTTCATCTGCATAATGCACTTTTATCTCTCAGGTAATTCCAAATTTCAGAGGGATGATGAAGTGAAGAAGACTGTTTGTTGCTCCCCCACCACCATCACAGCATATATCTATGTACAGTAAGTATACATGATACACACAATAATCTACATTCTTCATTCCTCTATTCATTAAGGCACCTAACCTACCTGGGCTGCCAAAATTAGATATCTCAAGTAGAGTGGCCTTCACAATAGAGAATTGTCTTTTTAAAGTGCTGGAGGATAGAATTCTAGAGATAGGTTTTCTCTTTAAGCAATACTAGTTATCCCATTCTTTAGCTTTCCTTCAGCTACCCTACCTGGGGTGAATAGGGATTTTTTCGCATCTCGCTAGGAAAATCCAGTCAAGATCTGTTTTCTGCCTGTGTCTTCAAGGCTATTCTTCTACATGATGCATAAAGAAAGGACAATCTTGCAGTAGTATCTGAGAGGGTTGGAATCTTTCATGTCCCAATTTGCTTTACACAAAGGGTTAGAATGTCAGATACTTGTGGCCACCAAAGACTGACTTTGGGCAGTGTCCCTTCAGTTCCTTGTCTAATGCTTTTCAAGACTAAAGATGTGAATATTTGGATGAGTGAGGCAAAAACACATTAAAAAATAACTAAAGAAAAGTAATAAGTCAAGAAAAGATGAGGATTGCCAACATACAACAATTTAATAGAGAGAGAAAGTAAAAAATTCAGTACCAGTGACAGGTGGCCTATATGGGTTGAGAAGGCACATTTATTTTTATGGAATTATATGTGAAGAATGAGTTAACGTTATTAGTTGGGCAATTTAGAAGACACCATCAATGTACGTCTTCCTGGTTCAAACAGAAAGAGGAATGCACACTGTGTGTTGCCTATCAGATTGGGAGTGTTGGACCATTTATGATTCCAGCTTGGTTAGTAGTTGACTTTGTCTATCTAATAGACATTGGTCTCTAAGCAGTACTACTATATCCAAGCACCAACCCTACACATGTCTCAAATGCTGTTTCAACTGAACTTTTTATACTCACAACTATTGAAAAGTAACTATAGTTATTTGTAATTTTAGTTAACTCTTTGCCTTCAAGATGGTCTGGGGCTTCTTTTCTGAAGTAAATGGAGGCTTCTTAAAGGAACTACATGCTGTAGTTAGCTGAACTAGAAACAAGATTTTGTAAAAGAGCAATAGCGTCTGGTTTATGTTTCCCCAATTGCAGGGAGTTCTAATTGGAGGACGCTAAGAAGGCAGCTGGCAGTGGCCTTGCTTCTCAGAGCCTGCCTTTCTCTAATAAGGTGTGCTTGGGTGCCTTGCACCCAGGTAGCTACAAGCTTCTTCTCTTCTTGGCCCTTGTCTTACTGCTTGAACTTTTAAGCCTGAACATCCAGTCCCACTGTAGCACAGAGGAGTCACATTATGACTTTTATCATAATCCTTTCTCCTTACTACCTATAGTAAGCTAGCTCCCAGATCAGCCTGATGCTGTTTCCTCTTTAGAAAAGATACCAGATTTATTAAACAAGTTCCAATCTTGTGATGACATTTATCTCTGCTCCATTCTCAACACAGTCATGTTTGGGGAAAGAACATCAAAGTAATGATGGGGGTCAGGCAAGGCAATGAAGTTCATGAAAACTCACTTGAGTTCTATTTTCTAAAATGTCCAAGTGTAGTAACCTCAAAAACACATGTTTTTTTTTTTCAGTTTCTTGACTCTCTCTCAAACATCATAATGACTTTCTCCTCAGACGTCCATGGACCCGGCTAATAGTAAATAACTCTATTCCCTCTCTCTCCCTCCCCCCCTCTCTGTTTCTCTGTCACTTTGTAGACCAGGCTAGCCTCAAGCTCACAGAAACACACCTGCATCTGCCTCCCCCAAATGATGGTATGAATGGCATACATCACCACATCTGCTCTTTCTTTAAAGGAATTTAAATCATTATTTCTGTTTCAACAATCTGGCATGACATTATAATTTTCCTAAATGATGTGTGAGTTTACCTGCCTGAGCAATACGTTATGAAACATAAGTCTTCTTCAAGAGCCCATGTTTTGTTTTTCTCTTGCATCTAGTCAGCTTCTCCAGTCCCCCCTTCTCTCTCAAGTTATTTATTTATTTATTTTACATCCTGATTGCAGCTTTCCCTTCCTCTTCTTCTACCTGTACCTCACTCTCAACTGCCAGTCTCTCCCTCTTACCTCTCCCATCCACCCTATGTCCCCTTCTCTTCAGAAAAGAGGAGGCCTCTCGTGGATATCAGCCAGTCTTAGCATTCAAGTTGCACTAAGATTGGGAGCATCTTCTATTGAGGCTAGACAAAGCTATTAGGAGAAAAGGATCCAAAAGCAGACAGTGTAATCAGAGACAGCCCCTGCTCCCACTTTAGCAGTCCCACAAGAAGACTTAGCTGCAAAACTGTTACGTATGTGCAGAGGGATTATGTAAGTCTCATTCATGGTCTCTGCTTGGCAGTTCAGCCTCTTTCAGCCCCTGTGGGCCCAGGTAATTGATTCTGTAGCTGTTCTTTTGATGTCGTTGGCCCCTCTGGTTCCTTTTTCCCCCTCATCTTCCACAGGACTCCCTAAACTCCACTGAATGTTTGGCTATGAGTCTGCATCAGTTTGCATCAGTTCCTGGGTGAAGCATCTCTGCTGACAGTTATGCTAGGCTCCTGTCTGCAAGTACAGTAGAATATCATTAATAGTGTCATGGGTGGGCTCTCTCTCATGGCGTGTGTCTAAATCTGGACCAGTCATTGGTTGGCCCTTCTCTCAAATTGTGATCCATCTTTTACCCCTGCACATCTTGCAGCCAAGATAATTTGAGAGTCTAAGGTTTTGTGGCTGAGTGGTGTCCCAGTCTCTCTATGGGAAGTCTTGCCTGGTTACAGGAGATGTCCAGTTCAGACTCCATATCCCCCATTGCTAGGAGTCTAAGCTATGGTCACCCTCACATATTACTATGAATTTCCTTTGTCCTAGGTTTTCAGCTAGTCCCAGAGATGCACATGCAATCCAGTTGTCTCTCCTAATACTCTTCTCTTCTGACCTATCCCCATCTCATCCCTCCTGTTCCCATCCCCATACCTCCTCTACCCAGTTTACTCCTTCCATCCACCCCACAATGTCTAATCTATTTCCCCTTCTCAGTGTGATTCAAGGACCCTCCCCCTGGACCTTCTTTGTTATTTAGCTTCTTAGGGTCTGTGGATATTATCCTTTACTTTATGACTAATATTTACTTATAAGTTAGTACAGCTTCTCTCTTCTTTTTTAGTTTAATATCCTTCCTTTCATTCCCCCATTTTGCTTTTCTTTGGCTGTGCATCACATCATCTACTTCAATTCACATTTAAGAAGAAAGTTTTATAGCTTAGTCCCCTTGCAAGACTTCATTAGCATTCACCCTAATTGCTTTAATTTACTGTAATAAGGATTTGATAATTTCCCAAAATATAATTAATGATGATTAGCATTTACTACATGAAAACACTTAAGAAGCAATATCAAGGGTTACAATACACATAAACCACATTCTAACTGCAATGGGCATGTTTTCACTGAAACTGAGCAGACAGGTCTTTCTGAAAAGCAAGCCTGTGGTTTGAGTGCTCTCTTGTTTCAATTTGTGATTCAATTCCTTTTTACAACTGATGGGACTGGATAATAGTGCTCATGATGAATTGTAAAGGAATCCTGCATTTAAAAAAAGAAAGAAGAGGGAGGGAGGGAGGGAGGGAGGGAGGGAGGGAGGGAGGGAGGGAGGGAAGGAGGAAGGACAGGAAGAAGGGAAGAACACCATAATGGGGAGGGATAAAGAGGCAGACGAGAGACAGGGCAAGGAAGAAAAGGTGTTGAAAACTTGAAGAATGTACAACTGCAGTTCCCAGGTCTCTCTGAAGAAATGCCTGTGTGTTGCCTTCTCCTCTCATAGTAAAAAGCATGGCAACAGCAGAACAAAGGAGCCATCAGCATGCCATAAGCTACAAACTGCTAGTATCTCAAGCTGACACTCTGAATACCATATGTCCTGTGTTCTTTCTTCCCTTCTTTTCTCTAGTTTTGTTAATGACAAAGACCATGTATTAATGCTAGAGCAAAAAGAAAAGGAGAGACAATCTTAAAGCATATATGATAGAATTACATAAGCCATAACATATATAAATATATATTTAATATGGGGTGTTTGTAAATGTATCACAAATATATTAGATAATAAACTCATGTTTTCAATATTCATGGTTAGATGAATCAAATGTCATTTTTCTTCTTCTTTTAAACATATCTGTGACAAGGAAAATTCCACTAGTCTGCTGTGTGCAATTATGAATAAAAGGTGCATGATTTGAAACAACCCAGAAATCATTTTGCCTCCAGCCTAGGACGTAGTGCCTTAAAATTACTTTTGCATCTGATTAGTCCTTCCAAAGATTAAAGAAAACATAATGTCTTGCCATCAAACTTTAGTCTCACAAAGTATGTATTAGAGTAAATATTTTGTAAATTATATGGGGAAAAAATAAATGTATGATATCAGTAATTCTATTTTTAAAGATGTTTATTGCTTCCAGACCTGCTGACATTAGATGGCTTTAAAGTTTTGGAATGGAATCCAATATCTCCCTCTACTCCACAACTTAAACACCAGCTAGAGATAGATAAGGCATGGATTTCCTCAGCAATGCTGAGATGTAATAGCCATTTAAACAGCTTATAAACCTCACATGATTTCCACTGAGTGCATTGTAAAGCAAGTCATTCAATCCTACCTGCTTATTGAGCAATGGAATTACAGAGGATACCATCCCAGTTACACTATTTCTGTCCATTTGGTTTAACCTAAAGCATATTTATTTATGAAGGACAATTGAGGAGGCTAAAATTAAAACAATTCTTAGACACACATACCTGTTCTGTTAAAAGCAAAGAAGTTGCTCTACAGATGCAGCCAAGGGAAAATAGTCTTAGAAAAACAAATCTATTTCCAGAAGGATGGATATTTAAATAGGTGCATTTCCCACTAAAGGGAGTGCCACACTCCCACACAAACTGCTCTTACAATTGTTTCTAGAAAGTAGAGATTGACCACAGTCATCTGGTAGAATTTTAACAGAGATGGACTTCTGCCTCCTCCGTGCCAGTGCAGGTGTGCACTGAGACAGTGGCAGGCATCGTGGGATAGGAAAGTTGTTTCGGGGTATGAAAGTAGGACACTATTTTGGAGGCTGGAGTAGTTACACCAGATATCAACATGAAGAATAGAAACTTACCAGGAACAAATAGGATAGTGAAAACATGGGAACTGAGAATATCAAAATTCCTGATAAAAAGCCAGACAGGACAATGTTAGGAATATTTCTGTAAGACACCGATTGGAATAGTACACCATATTTGTTTGCTAACTGGTAAGTAAGTACCCAAAGTTTGCAGTTGAGCCTCAAAGCTATGGGACATTACTTGAGAGATTTAGGATTTGAAGCAAATGAAATACAAGTCAGTATTTTTACCTCTACACTTAAGGAAACAGTCATGGCTGGTCTCCTTGCCAGTTTGACTGGATTCAAAATCAAAATGAAAACATGCATCTGGATGCATCTGATAGGGTGATTCTTGAAAGGGTTAACTGTGAGCGGAGTTGCATTCTGAATGAGCAGGGAGTCATTCTATGTTCTTGGTTTTCAGATTGCATAAAAGAGCAGAAAGGGAAAGCCTCGCCTGTCTGCACAGCTCTCTACTTCTTCACTGTGGATTCAAAGTGACTAGTCCCAAGCTTCCGTAGCCATATCTTCCTTCCTTACCAATGTAGACTGTACATTCTCAAGCCCTGAGGAAAATAAACCATTCCTTCCATGACTTGTTTTTGTCACTTATTTTGTCACAATGAAAAAAGCAAAAGATATAGACAAGTAGTTATTTTTTACCAATATTATATAAAATAGAATAATATTACTACTGTACTTGGTACATATGTATAATACATTGAGTTTATAAAGCAATCTATTTAACAGTATGATTATTATTAGCATAAAGTTTTAAATCAAGTTGTTATTACTTTCATAATAGTTTAATATATACAAATATGTGGATTGAAATAAAATATTTTCTATGATTTAGAGAGCTATACAGTGTGATTCTCTGTAAAATCAAGAAAGAAAGAAGCCCAAGAAATTAACAATCAGTAAATTCCAGGACAACTGTAAATTCCTTCCAATTACAATGAAATCTCTGCTCTTCACTTCTGTAGGACTCAGCCTTCTCCCTAGTGACTTCACCATGACACATTGTGTGTCACTATATGACAGATCACATGTTAGGCATGGGATGCAGAGGCACAATCTGCATGCACTTTGGAATAAATCATGCAGAGATTCTCACAGATGTCATACCCATGTTATACAGTGCCAAAGAAAAGTGTGGCAACCACCAGGTTTTACCTCATTCTGTGACAAGTGAACCCCACAGGCAAGCCCTACAGAAAATTGTTCTTGGTTCTTTGCCATGGATCAGTTTTACGCAAAGCCCTTGCAGTGTCCCGGGTCTCCTTCAACTTTGAGATCTCCTCCTGATACTTGTGATGTGTGATTTGGTGACTCACCTTCCCTCTGAAGCAATTCATTGTTCTCAGCTCTAATTTAAGCATCTTTGCTAATGGTAACCAACCTTGGACCTTACAACACCTCAACATGCCTTGAAGACAGATACACAAAATATGAAAGGAACTAGATCACACTAAAACTTTGTGTAGAGAAATTCTGGGTAGAACTTCCTGTTATAAACTCAATTCCTACATTTTTGTACAGATTAGACTATTGCAAAGACTCCTTTCTAATGTGCTTCCTAAAGGATACCTGTTAAGAGTCTTACACTTCAGTTTCCCCAGAAAGCTCAAGGCCCCTGAATCTTATCAGTATCAATAATGCCACAATCTATAGTTACAATCCATTATCTGTAATCATTATACTCCTTGCATTGAACTTATGGAAAAGATGTTAATAAGTAAGTAAGCATGTACTGGGCTGGTTGTTTCTTTCTATATTGTAGAATAGAGTGCTATTTTACTATATTGTAATCTTTCTTACCGATTTGATTGTATTATTTTTCTTGTGGATGGAAGCTTCTTGACAAAAACAACCTAAGGAAGGATTTATTGTCTAAGGGACAATGACCAATCCTGGTGGACGAATCATAACATCTAGAGTATCTCTAGCTGAGGGGCAGGAGCATGTGGCAGATCATCAAATGGTACCTACAGCTGAAAAGCTCAGAAAGGCCAATGCTTGATTGTACTTGCTTGCTCCTCTTCATCCATTCTCAGACCCTATCCAATAAAAGGTGATGCTTGAATTCAGAGTGGATCTCCCCACCTCTGTTAATCTTCCTGTTTTGAAATGCCTTCACAGAATGACAATAATATTTGAGTTCTAAGATATTATCAATTCTAATAAGGTGAGAAGTGTCATTGATTTAGTATTAGATTAACACATGGAAACAAACTTACAGGACACATCTCCAAGCACAAAAGTTTTGGATGTAGGTAATATCATAGAGTATATTCACTGTAATAGTGCTTATAGATTATTATGTTTGACTAGTTTGGGTATTTCACTAGGTATAGGTGCATCTATTTATTTATTTATTTATTTATTTATTTATTTTTATTTCAATAATTTATTCAGATTACAACTCAATTGTTATCCTATCATTTGTATCCTCCTATTCCTCCCCCTCCCACTTTCACCCTATTTCCCACCCTTAGGTCTATGACTGAGGGGGACCTCCTCCCCACTATATCGTTATAGGCTATCAAGTCTCATCTTAGTAGCCTGCTTATTCTTTATTTGAGTGCCACCAGGCCTCCCCACCCAGAGGAGGTGGTCAAATATGGGGTACCAGTGTTCATGTCAGAGTCGGTGCCCACTCTCCACATAACTGTGGAGAATGTCCTGTCCATTGGCTAGGTCAGAGTAGGGGTTCTATGTTTACTACCTGTATTGTCCTTGGTTAGCACAATAGTTTGAGCAGACACCCCTGGGCCCTGATCCACCCATCACAATGCTCTTCTTGTAGGTTTCTAGGACCCTCTGGGTCCTTCTATTTCCCCATCTCCTATATTTCTCTTACCTAGAGTCCCAGTAGGATGTTCTCACATCTATTTCAATCTCCTGGTAAGTAAAACCTTTTATGGGACATGCTTTTTGAGCTAGTGCCCAATTATAAGTGAGTATATACCATGTTATTCTTTCTGCTTCTGTATTAACTCATTCAGTATGATTATTTCTAGTTCCATCCATTTGTCCACAAATTTTGGGATTTCCTTGTTTTTAATAGCTGAGTAGTATTCCACAGTGTAAATGTACCACAGCTTCTTTATCTATTCTTCCAGTGAGGGGGCATTTAGGCTGTTTCCAGGTTCTGGCTATTATGAATAAGGCTGCAATGAACATGGTTGAGCAAATTTTCTTGTTGTGTGCTGGAGCATCTTCTGGGTATATTCCAAGGAGTGGAATAGGTGAGTCTCGAGGAAGCCCTATTCCTACTTTTCTGAGAAAGCGCCAGATAGATTTCCAAAGTGGTTGTACAAGTTCGCATTCCGACCAGCAATGAAAGAGTGTTCCTCTTTCTCCACATCCTCACTAGCATATGGTGTCACTTGAATTTTTGATCGTAGCCATTCTGATGGATGTAAGATGGAATCTCAGAGTTGTTTTGATTTGCATTTCCCTGATGACTAAGGGTGTTGAGCATTTCTTTAAGTGTTACTCAGCCATCCGATATTCTTCTGTTGAGAATTCAGTTTACTTCTAAGCCCAGTTTCTCAGTTGGGTTATTTCATTTGGTGATGTTTTATTTCTTGAGTTCTTTATATATTTTGGATATTAGTCCTTTGTCAGATGCAGGGTTTGTGAAGCTCTTTTCCCAGTCTGTAGGCTGTTGCTTTGTTCTGTTGACAGTGTCTCCTGCCTTACAGAAGCTTCTCAGCCTCATAAGATCCCATTTACTAATTGTTGACCTTAAGGCCTGGGCTGTTGGTGTTCTGCTCAGGAAGTTGTCTCCTGTGCCAATGGGTTTCAGGCTCTTTCTTCTAACTGATTTAGTTATGTTGAGGTATTTAATCCATTTGGACTTGAGTTTTGTGCATGGTGACAAATATGGGTCTAATTGCATTTTTCTACATGTAGACATCCAGTTAGACCAGCACCATTTGTTGAAGATGCTATCCTTTTTCCTTTGAATAGATTTTGCTTCTTTGTCAAAAATCAAGTGTCCATATGTGTTTGGATTCATTTCTGGATCTTCAGTTGGATTCCATTGATCAATCAGCTATTGCTGTGCCAGTACAATGCTGTTTTAATTACTGTTACTCTAGAGTGCAGCTTGAGATCAGGTATGACGATTCCTCTGGAGGATCTTTAATTGTATAGGATTGTTTTAGTTATTCTGGGTTTTTGTTTTTCCATATGAAGTTGAGAATTGATCTTTCAATTGTCTTTAAAAATTATGTAGGTATTTTGATAGGGATTACATTGAATCTGTAAATTGCTTTTGGTAAGATGGCCATTTTTACTCTTAATTCTCCCTATCCATGAACAAGGGCAATCTTTCCATCTTCTGATGTTATCTTCAGTCTCTATATTCAGAGATTTGAAGTTTTGTTCAAACAAGTCCTTCACTTGCTTCATTAGAGTTACTCCTAGATATTTTATACTGATTGTGGCTAATGTGAAAGGTGTAGTTTTCCTAATTTCTTCCTCTGCATGATTGTCATTTGTATATAGGAAGGCTCATGACTTTTTTGAGTTAATTTTGTATCCAGCCATTTTATTGAATGTGTTTTTCAGTGGTAGGAGTGCTTTGGTGGAATTTTGGAGGTCACTATGTACACTATCATATTATCTGCAAATATGGATGATTTGAATTCCTCCTATCCCATTTGGATCCCCTTGATGTACTTTTGTTGTCTTATTGTTCTGGCTAGAACTTTAAGAACTATATTGAAGATATATGGAGAAAGTGGGCAGCCTTGTCTGGTCCCTAATTTTAGAGGAATTTCCTTGAGTATCTCTCCATTTAATTTGATTTTGGCTATTGGCTTGCTATATATAGTCTTTATTATGTTTAGGTATGTGCCTTGTATTCCCGATCTCTCCAGACCTTTACACATGAATGGGTGTTGGATTTTTGTCAAATGCTTTTTCTGCATCTAAGGAGATGATCATGTGGTTTTTTTTCTTTTAGTTTGTTTATATGGTGGACTTCTGTACACTAAACCATCCCTGCATGCCTGGAATGAAGCCTACCTGATCATAGTGAATGATATCTTTGATATGTTCTTTTATTAGTTTTGTGAGTATTTTATTGAGTAATTTTGCATCAATATTCATAAAATAAGTTGGTCTGAAATTCTCTTATTTTGTTAGGTCTTTGTGGGGTTTAGTTATCAATGTGACTGTGGCCTCATAGAATGAATTTGGTAAGGTTTCATCTATTTTTATCTTTTCGAGTAACTTGAAGAGTATCCATATTAGTTCTTCTTTGAAGTTCTGGTAGAATTCTGCACTGAAACCATCTGGCCATTTTTTTTTTTTTGGGGGGCTGGGAGACTATATATGATTGCTTCTATTTCTATAGCAGAAATAGGACTATTTAATTTGTTTTTCTGATCTTGATTTAATTTTGGCAAGTGGAATTGATCAAGAAAATTGTCCATTTCACTTAGGTTTTCAAATTTTCTGGCACATAGGCCTTTAAAGTAGGATCTTATGATTCTTTGTATTTCTTCAGTATCTATTGTTATGTCTCCTGTTTCATTTCTGATTTTGTTGAATTGGATAGTGTCTCTCTGTGTTTTACTTAGTTTGGCTACCAGTTTATCTATTTTGTTGATATTCTCAACCAGCTCCTGGTTTTATTGGTTATTTGAATTGTTCTCTTTGTTTCTAATTTATTGATTTGAGCCCTGAGTTTGATTATTTCCAGATGTCTACCCTTCTTGGGTGTTTCGGTTTTTTTTCCTACTGCTTCCAGATGTGTCATTTAATTGTTTCTTGTGATCATTTGCTTGGAACATTTTCTCCAGCCTTTTACCCTTTGGTAATGTCTTTCCTGGTGGTTGAGATGTGTTTTTTTGAATGCAGAAGAATGTTGGATCTTGTTTATGCATCAATTCAGTTAGTCTGTTTTGTTTTATTGGAGAACTGAGCCCATTGATGTTGAGAGATATTAATGTCAAATGACTGTTAAATCGCTTAATTTTTGTTGTTGGTTACAGTAGAGAGTTTCTGTGGTTGTGATTTTGTGATGGTGTAGCTATCTATTTCCTGTGTAGTTTTGGTTGTGGTTTGTCTCTTTGGGGTGGAGTTTTCCTTCTAGTAACTTCTGTAAAGCAGGTTTTGTGGAAAGGAACGGTTTCAATTTGTTTTTGTCATGGAATATTTTGTTTTCTCCGTTAATGGTTATTGATAGTTTCACTGGGTATATAGTCTGGCCTGGCATCTGTGGTATCATAGGGTTTGCAGACCCTCTGTCCAGGCCCTTCTGGCTTTTATGGTCTCTGCTGAGAAGTTGGGTATAATTCTGATAGGTTTGCCTTTTTATGCTACTTTACCTTTTTCTCTTGATGTTTTTAAAGTTGTTTCTTTGTTCTGTATATTTTATATTTTTATTATAATGTGGTGGAAAGATTTTCATTTCTGGTCTATTCTATTTGGTGTTCTGTTGGCCTCTTGTATGTTTATATGCATCTCCTTCTTTAAATTGTGGAAATTTTCTCCTATGATTTTGTTGAAGGTATTTTCTTGGCCTTAAAGTTGGGTGTCTTCTCTTTCCTTGATGCCTATTATTCTTAGGTCTTGTCTTTTCATAGTGTCCTTGATTTCTTGGATATTTTGTGTCAGGAATTTTTCAGATTAGGGAGTTCTTCCCAGGAACCAGCAGGAGATCTGATTTCTACTCCAGGAGACTTTGCTTTATACATTAAGCTCCTGACTGGGTCAGCAGCGGTGGGCTTCTGCCTGATCCATTCATACTACTGAGGGGATTCAGACCAGCTGTGTTGGGGGCAACTGTTTAAATTTTCTGTTATGATCCCTTGGGGCAGTCCAGCCTCTCCCAAGCATGTGAGAGACCCCACTGGGCAAGGGGGACTGGCCAAGCCAGTTTTTTTTTAATTTTATTAATTTATTCTTGTTATATCTCAATGGTTATCCCATCCCTTGTATACTCCTATTCTTCCCTCCCTCCCATTTTCCCCGTATTCCCCTCCCCTATGACTGTTCCTGAGAGGGATTACCTCCCCCTGTATATGCTCATAGGGTATCAAGTCTCTTCTCAGTAACCTGCTATCATTCCTCTGAGTGCCACCAGGTCTCCCCCTCCAGGGGACATAGTCAAATGTGAGGCACCAGAGTAGTGAGAAAGTCATAGCCCACTCTCCACTCAAGTGTGGAGACTGTTCTGACCATTGGCTAGATCTGGGTAGGGGTTTAAAGTTTACCACCTGTATTGTCCTTGGCTGGTAAGTGAAGGCTTTAGAAGAAAATTTCCCCAATCTACCAAGCCAGTTTTTAACTGCCCAACTATGCAGGCACATATTGCTGTGGCCTGCAGTCAGGTTCCTGCCCAGACCAGTCTTGATAGTGGACCAGTCTAGATTGTGCACCTTTGGTGGTTCAGTCCTACTCAGCTGTGGCCACAACTCAGTCCTTCTTCCATACCCATCAGCACAGTCCAGCTTCTCTCATGAGCATGGGAGTACCTGCCAGGCCATGAGGACTGTCCGAGCTGGGTTCTATCAGCCGTATTTTACAGACTAGGTCCACTGCAGCCAGCTGGCTGGCTCGGGTGTGGACCCATTCAAACCTTGCTTGCTGTGACTGGGCACCACAGGCTTCTTTGTGGCCTCTAGGGCTCTATGTGGACTGCAGTGGGGAGGGTGGGTATGTCCAAAGACAGATTAACCTGTTTCCCAGAGACTTCCCCAGGACAGGATCTCTGGTGTTCCACAGTCCCACACACTGGACCTGGCCTACAGAGGCCGGCTGCAGTGCACAGGTCGGTTCCATTCCAAACTCTGGAGAGTTCCATTCCAAAGGACCTCTATGGGCTGTTGGTTGACTTGGGGTCAGACCTGCCTGTGGTATGCACTGTGTGGGGCCCCATTCACCTAGTGTTCTCCAGTTCTTGCAGTCTGTGGCTCCCAGTCCAGTCCCTGGTCTCTGTGAGGTAGATCAGATACAGTGCATAACAGGCTTTTATTTATTTATTTATTTATTTATTTATTTATTTATTTATTTATTTATTAATTATTTTAGCAAAATAACCTATTGCCTGAAAACTGTATGATCATTTAGGTTGGAGGCTAAAACTAAATTATAAGGACTATATTAACCCTAATAGTCTATGTCACATTAAATTTTACCCATTGTTCAATGGAGGAAGGTTCTGATACTTAAGAAATTTTACTTAGTGGATTTAAAGCAGAAAGATTTGCAAGCCTTTCTCTGGTTGCTGTATATGTGATGTTTGAAGTTTATAATAAATATTCTAATAAAGCAAATATCAACAAACTCAAAAATAAATAAATAAATAATAAATAAATAAATAAATAAATAAATAAATTTTCTCAAGTTACAGAGGTATTATGTGGATAAAAAAAAGACCTATATTTAAACTCTTCTGCCATATACGTTGTCCTTTCTGGTGATGAAATTATTAGAAACTTCAAGACACATGTGTGGGAAATGAGCTTTGATGGTCTCTAGTCCAGCCATGTTCTCCAACAGTCTGTCAGTAACTCTATCTCAGTGTTCTCCATCACTCTCAGTGGAGTCATTTATCCTAACATTTTACCTCTAAGTTTCTTTCAATGTTAGTGCTCTACCATTTCTTTTTCAATTTCCTTTTTTTAAAAGACTTATATATTTGTCTTTATTTGGTGTGTATGTATTTGTGTGAATGCCTGTAGATATGTATGTGCATCTCCTGTATGGCTAGTACATATGGAAACTGGAAGATAGTATCATTTACCCTGGAATTGGAGTTACAGGAGGATTTACACTTTTTTTTCTAGTTACTCCCCTCCCTCAGTCTCATGGTGGCTCCTCTAAGGTCCCAGCAGTCATCAAGTTTCACATTTCGAGTTTTATACTTAAAGACTGCAAAACAGCTCTTCATCGTTTTACTTTCCTGAAAAGCTAGATGATTTAAGTCCCTAGTTTCAAAACCCATCATGTGTTCCTTGTGTATGCCTGTTATTTTCCCTAGATCACCTGTAGGATTCATTTCCAGAAAAGATGCAAGACACATCCTTTAGTTTGTTCTCAATATCAAACACTATATTTAATTTAAAAATAAATTTTGTTGACTGTGCCCTTCTGATTGCTTTCTGTAACTTCCAGTAATACTCTCATTTAAAACATGATCTATAATTTATTGTCCATGTTCATTACCACTGTGTATTTTCCACCAAGTGGGATGTAAATGCCACTAAGAACATTGTCTACTTTTTACACTAGTGCCTTATAAGCCATTAACCAGTTCCCACCTTCATGAAGTACCTATAAATATTTGTTAAATGCATATATGAATACACACAAGTGTTTAAGCACTTTTTTTTCTGCTCCTCTCTTCACTCCTAAGAGACTATTGTGATGATATGATTTCCTTCTTTACATCTATTTTGTGACTTTTCAAAACAATGTTAAGCTTGTATATTTCATGCCCAGTATAAGAGATCTATTTTTGTCACTCCTCCCTCAACAGTTTAAAAATCAGGAAATGCAATGTGTTGACCTATTCATCCCAGCTATTTCTCAATAAATTTGCACAGAACACATATAGCTCCAGCATTCTATCTTTATCATTATATACACATTCCAAACAACTGCCAAAGGTTGAGCCAAAGAGGTTGACTTCTGCTCTCTTTCATTTTCTTTGATAGCCATGGCCAAGATTTCATTTTTGTCACTCAGACTGTATTTTGTGTCTACCAGAGACTTCGCTGAATGCAGAATGTGTATTTTACTTCAGAACTCTGGGAAAACTTGAGTTGCAGTCTCCCCCTGAGTAAGAATGGGTGGGTGTTGAGAAACAGCAGGGTCAACTAAACCTTTGGACAGGAAGTTTTTGCTTAGAATCCAAGCCTGCCTCATGAAAAGCTGCATTGCAAACCACCTGCCAGTTACTAATTTGCCTGGCTACAGCACGTATAAGAAACGCTATCAAAGGCAATAATAGCTCTAAATGTAGAATGGGGGAGATATATCAAAGAAGCCCGTCTGAGAAGATCCACTGATGATCCCTTAGTGCCTAACTCCCACGGGGAAAATACCTGTTTTCTTAATGTTCACTCTGCCTTCCTTCGTGTTCTCTTTTTGATGGAGAATAATGACTTCTTTAAAAGAATCACAATAGTATTTTGCAATGGACACCCGTGGTTATCCTCACTTCTTGCTGTGATTGCTACCCACACCTGGGATTGCTTCTCGCTTGTCTGTGTGAAAATAGCACTGAGAGTTTCTTTTAAGGGGAAGATATTGCATGTAATGGGAACTTGATTATGCCTCACTCTACTTTTAAAAGTAAGTTTTGGCTCAAATCTTGCATCATTTGTGCATTGTTTGAAGTCTGCTGACTGCTTAGAATAGAGTCAGCTTGGTTGTTTTTGTTTTTGTTTTTGTTTTTGTGTGTGTGGTTTCTGTTGGGGAGCCCTGTTTTATTTTTTAAATAAGCTATTTTTATTAGTGATAGCCCTTTCTTCACAAAGGCTCTGATGATGCTGAACTCATCATTAATCTTCAAATCATAAATGAATTGTGTCAGAAAAATGTATTTATACTCTACTTTTGGTTTTTGAGTCCCTAGTAATTTGTGTTTTACAACTAATATTTCTGTGTTGATTAATTTTTCATGGGTGAAAATAAAAGTGGATAATATTTTAGATACTCAATTTCTTACCCATCAGGTTTCTCTCACATCTTTTATATCTATATCTATCTATATCTATCTACCTATCTATCTATAGATAGATAGTAACAAGAAAAGTAATGTGTGTGTGTGTGTGTGTGTGTGTGTGTGTGTGTTACTTTTCTTGTATCTGTAACCAAGTTTTAAACAAGAAGCAACTTACTGAGGAAGATTTGTTTGGATTAAGCTTGAGAGAATAACTCTTGGAGGGCAACGTTGAAGCTGTAGAAGCATGAAGTAGCTGCTTGCTCACTAAGAAGATGAGAAGAGAGACAGACAGAAATGGACAGACAGATAGGCAAATCGATTGATCTCAGTAACAGGGTCAAGCTATAGACCTTAAGTTCACTTCCCTGTGGCAAAGGTCTTCTAGCCAGGGCCTACTTCTCAGAGCTTTTATAGGCCCATAAAGAGCTGCTAAACATATGAACTTGTGTCGGAGAGTTCACATGCAAATTACTATAACTACATTCTATTCAGATTTGTTGTTGTTGTTGTTGTTCTTTGAGACCTGTGGTTTCTTTGGACTTTCTTGCATGACCTCACTACCTTATACCAATTTCTCCCTCATTAACCATGTCAGCTTCCTTACCTTTTGGTTGCCAACATCTATCAGGCCCCAACTCCTATATCATCAACCCTGACAGATTGTCTATCGAAAATACTGTATCATTAAATTCTTCTATATATTTATTTCTATTGGACCTTTGGTCTGTGTAATTGAGAGTATTTGGATTAAAATTAAAGAGCATGAAAGATAAAATAAATTTAAAATATTCACCAGCTTTCCAGTTCTCTTTTCTATGCATCTCAGCCAAGCTTCTGAGAAATCAGTCCAGTAATGAGACAGTTTACAAAGAAGGAGGTAGGATGTGGTACATGATCATGAGACATGAAAGAGAGATCTGAGGGAAATGAGAATAACAGGGGAAGAGTTAAAGCAATCAAGAAGCCAGCACTTCCCTTGGGTAACCAAAGTGAAGTTTGAAGACATCCAAAATAAAGGTCCTATTTAAGTCATGAAAAAAAAAAGACTGTGGTTGTGTTAGTAAATTTTCTGTCCCTGTGACAAAATATTGAGGCTGAAGAAAGTCAACTCAAAACCAGAAAGGTTCATTTTACTTATAATTTGGGAAATTTCCATATGTGTTTTGCTAGCTTTGATGGCTGAGACAAGGCTGAAACATAATGGTAAAAGAACATGAAGGAAGGAAGATATTCACATCATAGTAGCCAAGAAAGAGAAGGACAGAGAGAGGAAAGAAGGAGAGGGAGTGGACAAGACACACTCTTCAGTATTGTACTCCCAATGATCAACTTCCTTCAACTAGGAGCCACTGTCTACAAGCCCATTCATCTGAGAACTAAGCAATGGCTCAATCTACATTTGAAAGTAGCTCTCTCACGATCCCATGATCCACTTATTTCAATAGCACCACTAGCTAAGAAACAAGACTGACTTCATATTCATTGGTATGGACCAATGATCATGACTAAAACATCAGTGAATGAGTAACAGTGGCAAGAAAAACCAAAGATAATTATAAGGTGAGTGTATAAGCCTCCATGAAGCAACATTTCTTTTCTAATCAAGGATAATAGTAGGAAATTCATAACGGAGATTAGAAGAATGTTATGTAGGGTTTATGGATGTAAGAGCAAATAATGTTGGCAAAAATCCCAAAATCCCAAATGAAAAGGCTAGAACAGAGAAGGAAGATTTAATAATGAAGAACAGAGAAGGTGGATTTAATAAAGAGATCACACAAGGAGAATTTAGTCACTCTTGTGGTTTGAGTGTCACATATGCTTCATGGGTTCATGTGTGTGAAGACATGGTCCTCGGCTGATGGAGCTTAAAGGTATTTTGAAGGTTGTAGAACCTTTAGGCGGCACCTCATAGGTGGAAGTGGGCTCTAGGGATGGGTTTTGGTTTTGATAGACAGTCCTAGTTCCTGTCTACTCTCTGCCTCCTAACTGCAGATGCAAGGTGACCAATTGTTTCATACACCTCATACACATGATGCTATGCCTTCCTCACCTTGATGAACTATACCCCTTCTTAAACCACAAGCCAAAATAAGCCTTTTCTTCCTTTAAATTTCACCTTTCAAATATTTTGTCACCCTAACAAGAAATGTAGCTAATACTGTAAATATTGATCAGAAAATTCCAAGGGGAACTGGAAATGTGTATTGGGGATGGGGGTAGTTATTGAGGCAATGGTGTTAAGTCAAGGAAAAAAAAGGATTTTGCCACCATGTAAAGGAATCTAGAATAAAGTAGAAATGTTTAAATACAGACAATGAAGAAAACAACAAATTTAGGCAGGAGAGAGATGGGTCAGCAGTTAGGAGCACTTTTTCTGATAGAGGAACAGGATGTAGTTCCCAACATCCATATGGCTCCCGGCTTTCTGTAACTCCAGTTCCAGAGAATTTGGCCCACCTTCTGGTCCCTAAAAACACTATATGTGCTCTTACCTCTCTCCTCCTTCTACCTGCTCTACCCTCTCACTTTTCTCTCTCTCTCTCTCTCTCTCTCTCTCTCTCTCTCTCTCTCTCTCTCTCTCT
>OU015746.1:59310271-59361259 GCA_907169655.1 Acomys percivali | reverse complement strand
GAAAGCCGGTTGGAGGAAGTAAAGAGCGAAGAGGGTAACAAGAGGGAAGATGGAACTAGAAGCCATAAGGGTGAGCATCTTTACCCTAGCTGGAGGGACGTGGAGATTTCCGCATCATCGTCCTCGGATGATGAACATGATTCCATTTTGGAAGCTAGTGAAGAAGAGCAGGATAGGCTAGAGAAAGAACTAGAGGGACTCATGCTCAAAATGGAGTCTCTGGCTTGTAGGAGAAGAAAGAGGAAGAAGAAGACGGAAGTCACTGCTCCTAAATCTCTTCAGCTGCCATCTTGGCTGGATCAATGGCCACCACCCTATGCGGATACTTCCCCCTCGCGGCGACCAAGTAACACGCAGTCCTTATGACCTGAGGTGTGGAAGGAGGCTCGTATAGCATTCCCTGTATTTCAGGATGCTAACAATCAGAGATACCCTGAGCCCCTGGATTTTAAACAACTAAAGAACCTTGCTGAGTCTGTAAAAGCCTATGGTGTCAATGCTTCATTTACACAAGCCCAACTAGAACTATTGGGCACACATGCCATGACCCCAACTGACTGGTTTAGCACAGTCAAAGCTTGTCTCTCTATGGGACAATACATTGAATGGAAAGCTTATTACCAGGAATTTGCTCTTCAACAGGCTGCAGCTAATCTAGCCCAAGGGAATCCAGCCTGGGACTTTGAGATGCTTATGAGACAAGGGAGATTTGCTGGTAACCAGACAGGATATCCTTTGCAGGTCTATGGACAAATTAATGAAATGGCAATTAAGGCTTGAAAAGCACTTTCTAATAGAGGGGAGATTAGAGGTAACCTTACTAAGATTGTCCAAGGGGCCAATGAACCATTTTCCAATTTTGTAGCCAGGATGGTGGAAGCAGCAGGCAGGATTTTTGGGAACCCAGACACCGCAATGCCCCTAGTGGAACAACTGGTGTATGAACAATGTACTAAAGACTGTCGTGCAGCCATCATGCCATGGAAAAAGAAGGGTCTCCATGCATGGCTTAAAGCCTGTAGAGAGATTGGCGGACCACTGTCAAATTCTGGTCTTGCCGCAGCTGTGGTGCAGCTATCCAAAGGGAAAGGAAATACCCCTGGGGCATGTTTCCATTGTGGAAAAATGGGACACCTTAAAAGGCAGTGCCCAAACAAGATAAAGCAAGAAGGTCAACGCCCTGGACCTTGGCTATGCCCAAAATGTAAAAAGGGAAATCATTGGGCTAACAAATGTAGATCAGTGAAGGATATTAATGGCCAACGATTGTCAGCTGGATATGGAGGTGCACGTCCAAAAAACGAACAGAGGGGCCCCCGCCCTCAGGGCCCTCAAATATATGGGGCAGTAGAGAACCAGACTCAGGCGCAGTTGCCCAATCTTCACCCTCTGAACAGCCACGAAGAGCAACACCAGGTTCCGCAGGGTTGGACCTCTGTTGCACCACCCGCCTCGTATTAACACCACAAATGGGAGTGCAAACAATAGACATGGACTTTCAAGGTCCTTTACCTAAAGATACAGTAGGGCTGTTAATTGGCAGATCGTCATCAGCCCTTAAGGGCCTGGTTATCCACCCAGGAATAATAGATAGTGACTATGAAGGAAAGGTTAAAATCCTTGCTTCTGCCCCTAGGGGCATAGTGGCCATCTCCCCAGGTGACACAATTGCACAGCTACGCCTACTTCCTCGTTTGCATAGAATGTTTGCTGCACACCAGAAGAAAAGAGGAAGCCAAGGGTTTGGCTCCTCTGAGGGACAGGCAATCTTTCTCTCTTTAGACCTAGACCAGCGGCCTCTAATAGAATTGATACTAAATGACAAAACTATCTTGGGCTTTCTAGACACAGGAGCTGATCACAGTATAGTAGCCCTTAAAGATTGGCCCTCCGATTGGCCCATTCAAACATCATCCCAAACATTGCAAGGCCTTGGTTATGCGAAGTCACCCGATATGAGTGCCAGAGAGCTCCCTTGGAAAGATAATGAAGGCCATAAAGGCTTCATCCAGCCTTATGTCCTAGAACTGCCTGTTAGTCTGTGGGGAAGAGATTTATTAAAGGACATGAAATTCAAACTAACCAATGAGGAAAATTATTCCGCTACATCTAGAAAACTTATGAGAGATATGGGATGACATCCATCTCATAGTCTTGGAAAATACTTGCAGGGAAGAGGGGATCCTATACAACCTCAATCCCGACCCTCTAAACAAGGGTTGGGTTTTTCCTAGGGGCCGCTGAGGATGGTATTCCCATTACTTGGAAAACTGAGGACCCAGTATGGGTTCCTCAGTGGCCTCTATCCTCAGAAAAGCTTTGGGCTGCACAAGAGTTGCTGAACAGCTGCTTTTGGGACATATTAAACCTTCTGTCTCACCCTGGAATACTCCCATATTTGTCATTAAGAAAAAAAATCTGGAAAATGGAGATTATTACATGATTTGCGAGCTATTAACAATCAAATGCAAATCATGGGACCTGTGCAACGTGGCCTCCCATTTTTAACAACCTTACCTAAAGAGTGGCCTATTGTTGTGATTGATATTAAAGATTGTTTTTTCTCTATTCCACTATGTAGGAAGGATGCGGAGCGCTTTGCTTTCACATTGCCCTCAATTAATCACGAGGATCCTGATAAAAGGTATGAATGGGTTGTGCTTCCCCAGGGTATGGCCAATAGCCCCACCATGTGCCAATTATATGTAGGGGCGGCCATTAAACCAATTAGAGATAAATTTCCAGCTTTAAAATGCCTACATTATATGGATGATATCTTGTTGTCCCATAAAAGTGAAGAAGTCCTACAAAAAGCATATTCCCTTTTGATTGAATGCTTACGAGCTCGAGGATTATATATAGCACCTAAAAAGGTTCAACAAGATCAGGTAGTATCTTCTCTGGGTGCCAAGGTTAACTTAACAGCGGTAACCCCTCAAAAAATATAAATTAGAAAAGATGGTTTACAAACTTTAAATGATTTTCAACAATTGTTAGGAGACATTAACTGGGTGAGATCCTACTTGAAAATTCCTAATTATTCTTTGCAACCTTTATACACTATTTTATGTGGAAACCTCGCATTGGATTCCCCCAGACAGTTGACCCCTGAAGGACATAAAGCCCTGGCACAGGTAGAAAAGGAATTAGCCAAGGCATGTTTAACTCGCTGTGAGCCCAGCAAAGACATTTATTTAATTATATTTAAGACTAAATATCAACCTACTGCAGCTTTGTGGCAGGATGAGCCTCTTAAGTGGATTCACCCTAAGATATCTATTACTAAGATCATTGAATACTTTCCAGCTTCAGTTGCAGCATTAGCCCTAGAAAGGATACAACAATGTACACAACATTTTGGGACGCAACCATCTAAGCTCATTACTCCCTATAATAATTATCAAATACGGACATTATGTGCCATTTTAGATGATTGGGCAATATTAAAATGTACATTTCATGGGGAATTTGATAATCATTATCCTCAACATCCCCTGATTTCATTTTTTGAGGCACACCCCGTAGTATTTCCTAAAGCGACTAAAAGGATTCCCCTAGCTGGTGCTGCTATTATTTACACTGACGGTTCAAAAACTGGATGTGGCTCTTGCAAAGTAAATGAGAACGCTCCAATTGTGATACAGTTTGCACCAGCATCTCCTCAAATTATTGAGTTAAAAATTGTAATAAAAGTGTTTAATAAATTCAAGGAATCCTTCAATTTGGTTTCAGATTCATTATATGTAGTAAATCTTGTAAAACATTTAGAGGCTATGGACAAAATTAAGTCTTCAAGCCCCATAGCTACCTTTTAATACAGTTACAGACCCTGATTTGGAACCGTACTTGACCCTTTTTTATTCAACATATTAGAGCTCACTCTGGTCTACCAGGCCCTATGAGCCTTGCCAATGCTGAGGTTGACGCTGTTACGCGTCATGAATTCATATTTTCTTCCTTATTCCATTCTCCAGTGGAATTGGCCAAACAATTTCATTCTACCTTTCATGTTAATTCAAAAACGTTACAAACCAAGTTTGGCATCTCCAGAGATGCTGCCAGACAGATTGTTGTTCATTGTTCAGATTGTAGTATCCATCATCACCCTGTGGGAATGGGAGTCAATCCAAAAGGGCTCCTCCCCCTAAAAATTTGGCAAATGGATGTAACACATATTTCTGAATTTGGTAAATTGAAATATGTCCACGTCTCTGTGGATACATGCTCAGGACTTATTTTGTCTACTCCTCTCTCTGGTGAAAAGGCTCGCAATGTTATTGCTCATTGCTTAGAAGCATGGGCAGCATGGGGTAAACTCCAAATGCTAAAGACAGATAATGGCCCAGGTTATACTGCGGCCTCCTTTAAAACCTTCTGCAATCAGATGCAAGTAGCATTAAAACATGGCCTTCCCTATAACCTGCAAGGACAAGGCATTGTGGAGCGAGCACATCGTACACTTAAAAAATGTATTGCTAAACAAAAAGGGGGAATTGGCTTAGGCCGTACCCCCAGAGAACGTCTGTCTTTTGCCTTATTTACTTTAAATTTTTTAACTTTGGATGCTCAAGGTCGCTCTGCTGCTGACCGCCATACTCATTGGCAACAGACCATAAAGTGTCAAGTTAAATGGAAAGACATCTTGTCAGGTGACTGGCATGGCCCTGATCCAGTATTGGCATGGGCCAGAGGATCTGTTTGTGTCTTCCCACAGGACCGCCATGATCTCATCTGGGTCCCAGAATGGCTGGTTCACAAGTGTAATGATGGTGATCCTCCTGCTCCTTCTTCTGAAGACAAGTCCTGTAATGATGGAACAGAGATGGGGAATTCTCTCGGTGTTCCCAAAACCGATGCTAGTACAACATGATGCGTAGGTGTTTCCCAGATTCTTTTCCAGTAATGAAAGCCTAGAGTTACCATACCTGCCTGCTGATTTGGTGCTCGCCAGTGTTCAGTTGAACTTCAGCGTTCCCCTCTGGGGAAGCTTGTGTTTCCATAAATTTTCCAATTT
Source organism: Acomys percivali (assembly GCA_907169655.1). NCBI lineage: Eukaryota > Metazoa > Chordata > Mammalia > Rodentia > Muridae > Acomys > Acomys percivali. The sequence goes on along the minus strand of OU015746.1, from coordinate 59,356,245 downwards.
GACTGAACAGACAGACTGCATCCAATTATATAATCAAACAGCAGCCTGGTTTGTTAGAAATCCTTGGAAAACAAATCATAACTGTACCAACGCCACCTGGATTACAGGTTGGTGGCCTGCTGCTGAAGATAGACTAAATAGCAGCATTCCCTCTCAACCTCGATGGGCCCCCTTTTTCAAAGGACAGTCCAGAGGGGACTCTATTTTTCCTTGGATGGGTTGCCAATCCCGCAAGGTAGCCTGGGCTAAACGGGACATTTTTACATTTTCTCCTTATATTTCTACCATCCATAATTCAACCGATTCAGGTTATAATTTTACTTATCAGAATCCCAATATGGCCTCAGTTCAAAATCCCTTTGATACATGGCTGCTTTGTGGTATTAATGGTAGCTGTACTGATTTGTCTCCATTTGCCATGGCTGGTGGGGGCATCGCTGGCAACGCTTCCTTTTCTTGGAATACTTCTGACCTTTTTGAATCTTCTGCTAGGATTTTGCTTTCGGCTGAAATATTAGTTTTAAGCCAACTCCCATTTGCATGTGGCCCCCTTTTGTTTGGCTGGTAAGCAATAGTATGAGTCCTAATAAAACCACTTTGACTTGTACTGAGACCTCCTTTTTTTATAGCCTTTCTTGGTAAGCAGATAAGTTTCCTTTGGCTGTGGTTACTCATATGCTTCGCTGAGTTCCCGTTCCAGTGGAGGCCCCCTCCTCACTAATATTGTTTTGCCCAAAACGTGACTTTGGTACCATGGCAGCTATTGTGGCTGCCATTTCCTTGGCTGCAGTGGGAGCTACTGCTGCTGCTGTTTCCTTGTCCACCTCCGTCCAGACTGCTGCGACTCTGAATAATTTGTCCGCCACTGTAGCCCATGCTCTGGATGTTCAATCCAATTTTAACGCTCAACTGAGAGGTGGCATTTTGCTTGTGAATCAGCGTTTGGACCGGGTGCAGGAACAGGTTGATACCTTGTGGCAGCTGGCGCAGTTGGAATGTGAGCAAAAATTTCCTGGACTCTGTGTGACTTCTGTACAGTATTACAATATGTCCTATGCTGCCAATCACTCTAGAGAACTTTCTAAATATCTTCAAGGCAACTGGTCCCGAGGCTTTGAACACCTGATGACCGATCTCCGTCTGGCTATTATGACCATTAATTCAACACGCATTGATCTTTCTATAGCTGAAGGACTTACATCTTGGATTTATAGGTGATGAACCATCTCAAAGAGTGGGCGGGTATTGGAGCTTTGGCTGTTGTCCTGGCAGTGGTTTCAGGGGTGTGTCTGATGTGTCTCTGCTGTATCATCCGAGCACAAGAAAGAGACCTACCCTTGGTTGCCCAAGCTTTCTATGCTATTGAGGCCGGACAGTCCCCTCAAACATGGCTAGCTGCCATGAAGACCCAGGGTTTGACACAGTGCACAGATTTGCAGAACCTTACTGCACGAGGGTCATGCAAATTCCGACTGGCGACCCTTGAAGAGTAACTCTTGCCCCTTTCGGTACTGGGCGGGTCTGGTGTAAGGCTGAAGACTAGTGCTTGAGCCAAACATCAAAGTAACGGTGCCCCTCCTTCTTCAGCACGGTTGTGGGCCGATGGGCCTTTGACTTAGCTGAATATCTTGTAACCTTGGGAAGCTTGGACCTCTGCTTTTAATCTGATGTTAACTGGTGTCAAACAAAAAGGGGGAACTGTCTAGAGCTGCGTTATTGCCGCGCCTTAAAGATGGCCCAGGCTTCCGCCTTCCACCCTCCCGACAGTGAGTGCTCTCCTTGGTAAACAAGTCCTTATATGGCTTTGAGGCAAAAGCACCAGGCGCATTGGTCCCCGTGACCTATACTGGACCTATGGAGAGGCTACACACGGCTCCCCCTGATTGGCTCCTGCCTAGGATATAAGCTACAGCCCAGTTGGGGATGGGGCCACTCCTGGCTTAGCTGTATCTGCATTCCTGAGTAAACTGTCTTGAGAAGGAACCTGGTTGTCTTGCGTAATATTCCTGCTGGACAGGAAGGGCACGGATAAGATCTGGGTAGTGGTTTAAAGTTTACCACCTGTATTGTCCTTGATTGGTGCCTTAGTTTGAGCGGGACCCCTTGGCCCAAATCTGCCTAGCATAATGTTCTACTTGTAAGATTCTAGGACCCACTGGATCCTTCTACTTTGCTAGTCTCCCATGGTTCTCTCATCTAGAGTCCCAATAGGGAGTTCTCCCTTCTGTCCCAGTTTCCTGGTAAGTGAAGGCTTTCATGGGACATGCACATTGGGCTAGTATGCAGATATAAGTGAGTATATACAATTTGAGTCTTTCTGCTTCTGGGTTAACTCACTCATTATGGTCATTTCTAGCTCAATCCATTTATCCACAAATTTTGGGAATTCCTTGTTTTTAATAGCTGAGTAGTATTCCATAGTGTATATGTACCACAGTTTCTTTATCCATTCTTCTACTGAGGGACATTTAGGCTGTTTCCATGATTTGGCTATTATGAATAAGGCTGCTATGAACATGGTTGAGCATACATCCCTGTTGTGTGCTGGAGCATCTTCTGGGTATATTCCAAGGAGTGGAATAGCTGGGTCTTGAGGAAGCCCTATTCCCAGTTTTCTGAGATAGCACCAGATAGATTTCCAAAGTGCCTGGACTAGTTTGCATTCCCACCAGTAATGAAGGAGTGTTCCTCTCTTCCCACATTCTCGCCAGCATGTGGTGTCACTTGAGTTTTTGATCTTAGCCATTTTGATGGGTATAAGATGGAATCTCAGAGTTGTTTTGATTTGCATTTCCCTGATGACTAAGGAGGTTGAGCATTTCTTTAAGTGTTTCTCAGCCATTTGATATTCTTCTGTCGGGAATTCTCTGTTTAGTTCCAAGCCCCATTTCTCAATTGGGCTATTTGGTTTGGTGGTGTTTAATTTCTTGAGTTCTTTATATATTTTGGATATTAAACCTTTCTCAGATGTAGGGTTGGTGAAGATCTTTTCCCAGTCTGTAGGCTGTCGCTTTGTTCTCTTGACAGTGTCTCCAGCCTTACAGAAGCTTCTCAGCCTCATGAGGTCCCATTTATTAATTGTTGACATTAAGGCCTGGGCTGTTGGTGTTCTGTTCAGGAAGTTGTCTCCTGTGCCAATATGTTCCAGGCTTTTCCCCACTTTTTCTTCTAAGTGACTTAGTGTCTCTGGTTTTATGTTGAGGTCTTTAATCCACTTGGATTTGAGTTTTGTGCAAGGTGACAAATATGGGTCCACTTGTATTTTTTTACACATAGCCATCCAGTGAGACCAGCACCATTTGTTGAAGATACTATCCTTTTTCCATTGAATGGATTTGGCTTCTATGTCAAAAATCAAATGACCATATGTTTGTGGATTTATATCTGGGTCTTCAATTCGATTCCACTGATCAACCAGCCTGTTGCTGTGCCAGTACCATGCTGTTTTAATTACTATTGCTTTATAGTACAATTTGAGATCAGGTATGGAGATTCCTCCGCAGCACCTTTTATTGTACAAGATCGTTTTTGCTATTCTGGGATTTTTGTTTTTCCATATGAAGTTCAGAATTGATCTTTCAATGTCTTTAAAAATTGTGTAGGTATTTTGATAGGGATTGCATTGAATCTCATGATTGCTTTTGGTAGGAAGGCCATTTTTACTATGTTAATTCTCCCGATCCTTGAGCAAGGAAGATCCTTCCATCTTCTCATGTCATCTTCAATCTCCTTCTTCAGAGTTTTGAAATTTTTTTCAAACAAGTCCTTAACTTGTTTAGTTAGAGTAACTCCTAGATATTTTATATTGCTTGTGGCTAATGTGAAAGGTATGGCTTTCCTAATTTCTTCCTCTGCAAGCTTGTCATTTGTGTATAGGAAGGCTACAGACTTTTTTGAGTTAATTTTGTACCCATCCAAATTGCTGAAAGTATTTATCAGCTGTAGGAGTTCTCTGGTGGAATTTTGAGGGTCACTTATGTACACTATCATATCATCTGCAAATAGGGATAGTTTGACTTCCTCTTTTCCCATTTGGATACCCTTGTTCTCCTTTTGTTGTCTTATTGCTCTGGCTAGAATTTCAAGTACTATATTCAAGAGATATGGAGAGAGTGGGCAGCCTTGCCTTGTTCCCAATTTTAAAGGAACTTCCTTGAGTATCTCACCATTTACTTTGATTTTGGCTATTGGCTTGCTGTAGATAGCCTTTATTATGTTGAGGAAAGTGCGTTGTATCCCGATCTCTCTAAAACTTTAAACATAAATGGGTGTTGGAATTTATCCAATAATTTCTCTGCATCTAAAGAGATGATCATGTGGTTTTTTATTTTCAGTTTGTTTATATGGTGGATTACATTGATGGATTTCCGTATATTAAACCATCCCTGCATGCCTGGAATGAAGCCTATTTGGTCAAGATGAATGATATCCTTTATGTGTTCTTGTATTCGTTTTGCAAGAATTTTATTTAGTATTTTTGCATCGATGTTCATAAGAGAAATTGGTCTGAAATTCTCTTTCTTTGTTGACTCTTTGTAAGGTTTAGGTATCAATGTGACTATGGCCTCATAGAATGAATTTGTTAATGTTCCATCCAATTCCATGTTTTCGAGTAGCTTGAAAAGTATTGGTATTAGCTCGCCTTTGGAGGTCTGGTAGAATTCTCACTGAAACCATCTGGCCCTGGGCTTTTTTTGTTTGGAGACTATCAATGATGCTTCTATTTCTGTAGGGGAAATGGGACTATTTAGCTTGTTTATCTGTTCTTCACTCAACTTTGGCAAGTGAAATTGATCAAGAAAATCGTCTACTTCCCTTAGATTATCAAATTTTGTGGCATATATGCCTTCAAAGTAGGATCTTATGATTCTTTGTATTTCTTCAGTGTCTGTTGTTATGTCTCCCTTTTCATTTCTGATTTTGTTGATTTCAATACTGTCTCTCTGCCTTTTAGTTAGTTTGGCTAACGGTCTGTCTCTCTTGTTGATTTTCTCAAAGAACCAGCTCTTGGTTTTGTTGATTCTTTGGACTGTTTTCTTAGTTTCTAATTTGTTAATTTCAGCCCTGAGTTTGATTATTTCCAGACGTCTACTCCTTTTGGGTGTTTCTGCTTCTTTTTTTTCTAGGGCTTCCAGTTATGTCATTAAGATGCTTATGTGCCATGTTTTCAATTTCTTTTTAAAGGCACTTAGTGCTATGAATTTTCCTCTTAGCACTGCTTTCAATGTGTCTCACAAATTTGGGTATGTTTTTCCTTCATTTTCATTGAATTTAATAAACTCCTTGATTTTTTTCTTTATTTCTTCCCTGACCCAGGTGTCATTTATCAGAGTTGTTTAGTTTCCACGTAGGTGTAGGCTTTTTGTTGTTTCTGTTGTTGTTGAATGTAGCCTAAGAGCATGGTGATCTGATAGCATACAAGGTATTATTTCAATCTTCATGTATCTGTTGAGGCCTGCTTTGTGACCTACAATGCGATCAGTTTTGGAGAAGGGTCTATGGGGTGAAGAGAAGAAGGTATATTTTTTCTTGTTTGGGTGAAACAACTTTCTATAGATATCTGTTAGATCCATTTGACCCATGGCATTGGTTAATGATGTTATTTCTCGGCTTAGTTTCTGTTTCAATGACTTATCCTTCAGTGAGAGTGGGGTGTTGAAGTCTCCCACTACTATTGTGTGGGGATCGATGTGTGGTTTAAGTTTTTTTAGGAGATCTTTTACAAATATGGGTGCCCTTGTATTGGGAGCATAGATGCTCAGAATTGTGATGTCATCTTGGTTGACTTTACCTTTAATGAATATGAAGTGTCCTTCTGCATCCCTTTTGATTAATTTTGGTTAAAATCTATTTTGTTTGATATTAAAATGGCTACGCTTACTTGCTTCTTGTGACCATTTGCTTGGAATATTTTTTCCAACCTTTTACCCTGAGATAGTGCCTATCATTATGGGTGAGATATGTTTCTTGAATGCAGAAGAATGTTGGATCTTGTTTATGCACCCATTCAGTTAGTCTATGTCTTTTTATTGGAGAATTGAGACCATTGATGTTGAGAGATATTAACGACCAGTGACTGTTAAGATTCTTAATTTTGATATTGTTTCCAATTGAGCATTTGTGTAGCTGTGCTTTTTACCATGGTATAGTTATCTATTTCCTGAGTAGTTTTGGTTGTAGCTTGACCCTTTGGGATGGAGTTTTCCTTTTAGTACCTTCTGTAATGCTGGATTTGTGGATAGGTACTGTTTGAATTTGTTTTTGTCATGGAATATTTTGTTTTCTCCATCAATGGTTATTGATAGTTTTGCTGGGTAGAGTAGTCTGGCCTGGCATCTGTGCTTTCTTAGGGTTTGCAAGATCTCTGTCCAGGCTCTTCTGGCTTTTATGGTCTCTGCTGAGAAGTCAGGTGTAATTCTGATAGGTTTGCCATTAAATGTTATTTGGCCCTTTTCCCTTGCAGCTTTTAATATTTTTTCTTTGTTCTGTATGTTTTGTGTTTTGATTATTATATGACGGTTTTCCTTTTCTGGTCAATTCTATTTGGTGTTCTGTAGCCTCTTGTATGTTTATAGGCATCTCTTTCTTTAGATTGGGGAAATTTTCTTCTATGATTTTGTTGAGAATAGTTTCTGGGCCTTGGAGTCTGATATATTCTCTTTCTTCAATGCCTATTATTCTCAGATTTGTTCTTTTCATGGTGTCCTGAATTTCTTGGATGTTTTGTGTCAGGAGTTTTCCAGATTTGGCATTTTCGTTAATGGTTGCTTCAAGATCTGTGATTGTATCTTCTAGACCTGAGATTCGTTCTTCCATCTCTTGGATTCTGTTAGAAAAGCTCACCTCTGTGTGCTCGCCTTCCTCTCTGAGGTCTCATGTTCTCGTTTTTCTTCTGTCTATGTGTTTATCATTGAATTCATTTTCGTCTTCAGATCTTGAACTGATATTTTGATTTCTTTCATCTGATTGTTTGTATATTCCTGAGTTTCTTCAATTGCCTCTTTATAGATCTTCAGAGCTTGAACCATTTTATTTATTTATTTCATCTGGTTGTTTGCATTTTCTTGAAATTTTTCCAGTTCCACTCTATGTGCTTCTTTTATGTCTCTCACCTCTTTGGCTGCGTCTTCCTGTATTTGATTACGAATTTTAGTTGTTTCCTCCATTAATATGCTCATTATTAAGAATTTGAGGTCATTTTCTTGTATTTTCATTGTATTTGAATTCTCTAGGTTGTTTTCTTTGGGATTGCTGGAAACTGGAGACGCCATGTTGTTTTGGGGTTTTTTTAGGCATTTTGCTGGCTTTGTTTTTGTTGGGTAGCTTCCAGAGTTGTATTGAGGGAGTCTGATGATAGATTCACTTGTTTTCTCATGATTTCCGTAGAATGGAAGCTCTGATGCTTCACTGGTGTGAATGGCAGGAGGTTAGCCTTGGAGTTTTGGACTCTCACAGCCAGTGATCCTCAGCTCCCCTGTGCTGTGGGTCCTGCAATAGTTCTGGGCCTCTGGATGAGCATTGGGTCAGGCCAAGGTATCCACAGCCTTCTGAGTTCCCTGCCAAATCCAGCCACGGACACTGGGCCCGAACCACCCTCCAAGCTTAGCTAGAATCTCAGGGCCTGAACCGTCTGTCAAGCTCAGCTAGGAATTCTGGCCTCAAAATGCACACAGGTCCAGCCAGAATTTTTGGGCTGGAACTGCACCAAGTTCAGCTAGGGGCTTTTGGCCAAAGTGTGTGCTGTGGTCAGTTATTGACTCAGGCCCGAACCGTCCACCCAGCTCAGCCAGGAATTCTGGATTCAAATTGCACACTGTGTCCAACCAGAGTCTTAGAGCCGGGACTGTGCCAAAAGCTCTACTAGAGTCTCTGAGCCCAATCTGTCTGCCAAGCACGGTTAGGGACTCTGGCCCTAAACTGCACGCCGAGCTCCTCCCGAGTCTCCAGGGCAGAATTGTGCACCGAGCTCAGCCAGGGACTATGGACCCACACTTCATGCTGAATTCAGTCCAGGGCCCCAGGCCTATACTGGGTGGATAGTCCACCCAGAGTCTTTGGGCCGCCGAGACTGTGTGCACAGCTCAGCTAGAATCTCTGGGCCTAATCTGCCCAGCAAGTCCAGCTAGGGCCTCTGGGCTGAACCTGCATGCTGACCTCAGCCTTTATCAGTGCCCCAGAACTGCCCGCTGAGCTGTGCTACTGTCTTTTGCAGAACTGCTCGTTGATGTGAGCTAGCGCCTCCGGTGGAACTGAGCTCACCGCCCAGCCTGTGTCACAGCAGGAGAGCTTCGGCTGCACTGAGCTGGTGCCTAGGGTGGAACTGAGCTCTCTGCCCAGCCTGCGTCACAGCAGGTGAACTGCTGCTGTGCTGAGCTGGCACCTCCGGTGGACCTGAGTGCTCTGCCCAGCCTGTGTCACAGCAGGTGAACTGCGGCTGCACTGAGCTGCCTCCTAGGGTGGACCAGAGCGCTCCGCCCAGCCTGCGTCACAGCAGGGGAGCTGTGGCTATGCCAAGCTGTTGCCTTGGGCAGAATTGCTTGCTGTGCTGAGCCAGCATCTCCACGGCACTGTGCACTGAGCTGTACCCGGGACTCTGATGCTGAACTGTCCGCCGAGTCCAGTTTGTGTCACAAGGCACCATGCTACCGAAATCCTGTCCAGAGTCCCCTCTCCCACAGCAACTCCCACCAGCCACCACACTAACCGCCTCCACCGGAAGGCTCTGAGCTGCAAACCTCAGCTGCTTCCGCTGGTGCCGCTGGTGCCACTGGTGCTGCTGGTGCCACTGGTGCTGCCAATGCTGCTCTGATCTGAGAAAATCTGCACTCCTCCCGTGTGCAGGGGCATACACGTCCTCTGCACCCTGGTCCCTCCGAGCTGTGGAGCACTCCTGCTGCCGTGGTATCTGGACCTTGGTGTTCCTGGCTCCCAAATACTCTTTTTGATGACATGAATTTCACATATTCTCTCTTATTTTTGGGGCAGCATTTTTACTTTTTCATGATACCATTTCATAAATAAATATTTTAAATTCCACAGAGTCTAATTTTTCTTTTTTGCTGATTTTTAAAAATTAATTTGTTCATATTACATCTCAATTGTTATCCCATCCCCTGCATCCTCCCATTCCTCCCTCATTCCTGCTTTCATCCTATTTCCTCCCCTATGTCTGTGACTGAGGGAGACTTCTTCCCCCTCTATATGATCATAGGGTATAAAGTCTCATCTTGTTAGCCTGCTATGCATCCTCTAAGTGTTACCAGGCCTCCCCATCCAGGGGATGTGGTCAAATAGAGGGCAACAGAGTTAGTGTGAAAGTCAGTCCCCACTCACCACTCAATTATGGAGAATGTCCTGTACATTGGCTAGATCTGCATCGGGGTTAATGTTTATAATTTTGTGGGTGCCTTAAGAAAATTTTGCCTGCTTGAAGGTTGTGCTTGTCTAGTAAATAAAATTGTATTATTACATATACACTTACTCATGTGTTGTCTATGACTGACACATCAATTGATGTTACTAAGTTAAATAATATCATACACACACACACACACACACACACACACACACACATATATATAATTTACTTTTTTCTGCTGCTGCTTTTCTGGAAGATGTCTATTTATTGCCCTTTCTTGATTCAGTAGTATTACTTAGTTTTTCTCTGCTTAACTGTGGTTCTTGTTACTCCATTAATGTCTTAATTCGATCAAGTTTACTGAATTGTTTTCTTTGTAATAAATGGTTTTTATTAATGTGTAATGATTACTTAAAACTGTAGTTCTATATAGAAAGAAGAGGCAGAATGACCCTGCCTGCCCCATGTACACCCCAGCCTAGGCCCTTGTACCTGGTCTGTATTGTGAATGTGAAGACGTGGAAAAATTATAGTTCTAAAATTTTAGACTACTCATCCTAATGTACTCATTGAGCAGCAAAACAGCCAATATTAACAATAAAGAAAGAATTTCTGAAAATTAGAGTTGATCGTGACTTGCTTCCCCAGGATCAAACTCAAAGCAGCCTCCAGCTGTGCCTGTTTTAAGGGCATGTGAATTTTAACAGAATGTGGTAAGGTGAGTACAAGAGTAAGTGTGGGACGTTTGCACATGTGTGGCTGCCATGGAGGCCTGCTGATGAAATGGCAGAAATATCACAAAGTTCATGAAGAGTTAGAGCTATACCTGGCTCAGAATAGATATTGCCATGGGGTGGCCACATACCTAACAGGAGAGAGATGTCTTTTCATTATCACTTTGGAATTTCTCTGCTCCTGAGCCATTCTGCTTATGCATTAATCCATTGCCCATGGTCAGTGTTTTCAATGAATGGAATCAAATGGCAAAAAAAAAAAAAAAAGGACTTGGGCGTGTACAGCAGGGCAGTTGCACATGTGAACTCATAGCAGCTGTGATAGGATGCATGAGACCCATGTGATCAGAAGCCCGATGAAATTCTGACTTAGAGGCTATGGGCATGAAGTCTGGCCCCTGTCTGAAGAGCTATTGGCAATCAATATCTTCCAGGAAAAGGAGAACTGGTTTCCTTTGACAGTGTAGCCCCAGGATATCAACCACAGATTGGACTTAATGGGATTTGACAAAAAGAAAAAGAATGTTTAGTGTGTAAGAAAATGAGGTGGGACTGAGATGACTTGAGACCAGGGGAAGGAAGATGATCAAATACATAGAATGAATTTTTCACAGAACTATTCAAATGAGAGAGACAGAGAGAACAAAGAACTTACATTATATAGACAGCATCAAGATCCAATCATATTTTAGAAAGCTGAGACAGTTAAGAATGTTAATGAGTTTGCCACTGAGCTCACATTAGAGTTGGGGTGAAATTCTAGAATTTTTCACACTTTAGTATAATCCTAATCATGGTGTAGTAACAATATTGATATACAAACACATCATAGTGATGTGAGATATATAGCGTTGAAGATGCACTCTACCACAGAGAATGCTACCTAGTTTGGTGTAGTCTGTATCATATGGAAAAAGGATGGATTATGAAAAGAAATACGCTTCCCACAGGAGCACTGAAAGCAAATTCAAACCAGGCTGACCCTTTGTTCTCACCGTTCATGAAGGGCATTGTTATCTAACACAAAACAATAGTTATACAGTGACTATTGATCAGCTGACTAAATTGTCCCCTCACTTTGGCTCCTGTATTAGGGTTTAGTGAGGAGCTTCATCAAACCTACTTACCCGTCTTCTTTCTTACAGGCCATGGAAACTCCTTACTCAGGCTGCAGTAGTGAGAGAAGTATAGTGTGGGAGTCACTGGAACTGGCTCTCTGAGATGTCTGATACAGATTTTTTAAGTAGTTAAATATTAAAATAAATGTATAATTTAATTTTTTTAGCTTAGAGCAAATATAACTGTCAGAAAGCATTGCTATTATTATAATCCTCTTTCCAATTTGATGCCTTCAACATGAGAGCTGTGAACAGTCAACTTCCTAAGGGAAGACAGGACTATGAATTCAAACATATTATACACTGCACAGATATAACTAAAATCCCTGCAAATTTAATCTAGACACTGATAGGTTCTGAGTCAGGGTCAAGATATAAGGAAAATGCTATTAGGTAGTTACCTTTCATATGCACTATACCCATGCCCTACCATTTCCAGAATTTAGCAATTAAAATCGCCAGCTCACTACTGAATTGTGAGAGGTTCAGAGGAATCTTACACACATACACTAGTGTGAAGATACTACAGTCATTGAAGGGCAATAGTTTATGAATTACTATGGATATTTCTTGGGCACACTTTCAGATTATTTTCCAATTGTCCATGTTATTACACAAATATGTTTATTACAAATGAAGACAGAAAAAAAAGGCTTTAGCATCTCTATATGAGAAACTTCTGATAATGATGCCAAAAGGGATGCCATAGCTGACCTCGAATATCTTCAAGACCTCTTTCTGTACATGTAAACCTAGTGCCCTCATTCTAACTTTTCCAATAGTCTCTTCATACTGATTGTATGATTTAAGTCAGGACAAATCTTTATTATTTCAATCACATTAGCTTTTTTTTTACTTCCCTATGAAATTTAGTTTTCCTTTTTGTACTAAAAGCTTCACATTCTGGTAAACAGGAGGTGCTCAAAGTGTATTTGTTGAATGCATGAGCAGTACACTGATAGACAGGGCTAGCAGATGCACAGGGCACAGGTTAAGATACACAGATGCATTTTTGCTTATTTGTGTATGTTTTCTCCCTCAGAAATAGAAAACATGAAAGTATATTAATCATTCCATCATGAGCATTTGACATGTATCACATTCTGTATAATACAGAAAGAATGTTTAGGAAAGTAATTTATTTTCAAATAAGATTTCAATTCTCGCACACTTGCTAGAGTTTAACAGTGAAAGAAAAGACTATGGAACTGATCTTCCTGGCATGAATTCCTTTCTAAAAAGATGAATGAAAGTGAGATACTGAAATCTGATATCCCTAGAGGCAAACTTATTTTCTTTTTAAAAAATTATTTTATTAATTTATTCATATTACATCTCAATTGTTATCTCATCCTTTGTATCCTCCCATTCCTCCCTACTTCTTGCTTTCCCCCTACTCCCCTCCTCTGTGACTGTGACTGAGGGGGACCTCCTCCCCCTGTATATGTTCATAGGGTATCAAGTCTCTTCTTGGTAGCCTGCTATCCTTTCTCTGAGTGCCACCAGGCCTCCCCATCCAGGGGACGTGGTCAAATATGGGGCACCAGAGTTCGTGAGAAAGTCTGGCCCCACTCTCCACTCAACTATGGAGAATGTCTTGTCCATTAGCTAGATCTGGGTAGGGGTTTGAAGTTTACTTACTGCACATATTGTCCTTGGCTGGTGTCATAGTTTGAGCAGGACCTCTGGGCCCAGAGCTGCCCATCATAATGTTCTTCTTGTAGGTTTCTAGGACCCTCTGGATCCCTTCTATTTCCCCATTCTCCCATGCTCCTCTCACCTAAAGTCCCAATAGGATATCCTCCCCTCTGTCCCACTTTCCTGGTAAGTGAAGACATTCATGGGACATGCCCCATGGGCTAGTGTTCAATTATAAGTGAGTATATACCATTTGACTCTTTCTGCTTCTGGGTTAACTCACTCGTTATGATCATTTCTAGTTCAATCCATAACTCCAACTTATAGTAATTAAGTTCATTGCAGCCAGAGACTTTGATCTCGGTGGAAGTACTTTAAAAGCATACTGTCTCAAAATCCAGTTCAATCTGCTTCTCATTCTTCTTCTAAGCTATTCGTCCCTATGTTATTGTCATAAGGAAATTAAACGATTGTCCAGTTAGAAAAAAAGAAATGGATCTAGTTAAACAAAGTAGTCATCTAGCATTGTTATCATCACATGTTGAAAGCAAGCATTGGATGACTTAAATGGAACTAATGATTTCAGAAAAAGAAAATCAAACCATTCAACCAACCAACCAACCAACAAACAAACAAAAAATCACATACCATCAAAGCTCTTACCCAAGGGTAAACACGTTTGCCTAGTCTGACAAAACAATGGAGGTTCCCTTTTTATTCTCAAAACAATTTTAGTTTGAACAGAAACAGGATCATCCTACTAAAGATGTGTAAATACTTGTTGCCTTGGAAATTCAGCCACTTTAAAATATATATAATGACAAAAATATATTCCTTCATGTTGATTATGTTGGCTTTGTTTATTACTTTTCAGTATTTTCTGTGGAAAAATGTCATGAAATCTCAAGTAACAACCCAAGCTCTTCCCTATATATTTTATTGTGACTGTCATAATTAGCTTCATCTATCAAGGTGAGATAAACTTAAGAACCACATGGGCAGACTGAATCTCACCTGAAGAATTGCTGACATCAGATTTGCCAAGTCTGTGGGTGATATCATACCCTGGCAGGTAGGCAGCTGAAAGTTAGCCTGGCAGCAGACCATTAAATAGTGTTACCCATCCCTCTTTCACTGTCTTTTGTTTCAAATTCCTGCAATGCTAGAGTCCTGGCCTTCACTTCTCTCCAGGGTGGATTGTGATATAGGAGTTCTAAGAAAAATATGCTCTTTCCTCCTAAGTTGTCTTTAATTATAGTGTTTATCATAGCAATAGAAAGGAAAAATAGAATAAAAAGATGTTCCTCTATAGGCAGACCAGGCTGGCCTCAGCTTCATTTTCCAGATAAGAAAATTGAGGCTTAGAGGGCAAACTTTCAGCCAACAACTGAATTGATATTCTAGCTATGGTCGACCTTTGAGATTGAACCACATCAGATGCCTGTCTGCAATGCTGCCTGACTCCAGCCTGACACCAAATTTTATATTTACTATCCTACAGTTTAGAGATCAGAAATCAGACATAAATTTTCTTTGGGCTAAGAATAAGATGGTGGCAGAGATGGTTCCTCCTAGAATCCTAGAACAAGAGAAGTGGGGTGTTACTGATATGGTTCTGACCATGTCTTTGAGGGAAGCTTGTATAAGTGTTTGAAATCTTGGGATAGAAAATCCACTGAATTCTCTTGCCTGAAAGGGCTGTTTTGTGAGAGCTGTTTTACAAAATGAGTCCAGGACAGGCAAGACTATACAGAGAAACCCTGTCTCAAACAAACAAACAAACAAACAAACAAACAAACAAACCTAACCAAAAAAAAATAGAGTAATGCATACAAAATCTGAGAAGTGCAAACAATGCAAGTCTGGTTTTTAAAGGTTCAGAGGAGCCAAGTATGTATTTCTAGCTGCAGCCAAACTTGACAATACTTAAGAGTCTTCTTCATGGTGATTTGATTTGTTTGGTTTTTGTTTTTGTTGTTGTTGTTTAGGGTTTTGTTGTTGGGTTTTGTTTTGTTTTGTTTTTGAGACAGGATCTCTCTGTGTAGCCTTGGCTGTTCTGGACTCTCTTTGTAGAACAGGCTGGCCTTGATCTCACAGAGATCGGCCTGTCTCTCTGCCTACTGAAAACTGGGATGAAAGACGTGTGCCACCACAACTAGCTGGTGCTGGATCTTTAAAGCATGAATGGTGCATGATTGTGAGATTCTTAGAGAACAGCTAATGTCTCACTCCCTATGGCAGACTTAGAGAAAAAGAGAAACCCAAGGAGAGGCCATTGGTGATCCTATGGAAGTAGAGACCCCAAGGTATTAGAGATGCTAGGGCTGTCGACATCAGCATATGAAGTAGAGCTGGCCTGAACCTCCAAGATAAGCTGTGTCTTCTTACAGATGGCAGAATCAGAGAACCTGGACTACCCAAACCTTTGTAGTCCAGATCATGACTAAGTTTTACATGTCAGATACCTGAACACATGATTTTGGAACAACATTACTTGACTTTGGTTTTGCTTAAGTACGATCATTTTTATGCCCTGGTTTTTCCTTTTTTTAAATAAGAAAACATATATCTTATTTCTTATTTTACAGGAGTCCACAGTTAAGAGTCTGAAGTTCTTGAGCCAGGCATGGTGCACGCCTTTAATCCCAGCTCTTGGGAGGCAGAGGCAGGTGGGTCTCTGTGAGTTCAAGGCTTTCCTGGTCTACAAATTGAGTCTAGCGCAGCCAGGACTACACAGAGAAACCCTGTCTCAAAAAATTAAAAAAAGAAAAAAGAAAGAAAGAAAGAGTGATTCTGTAGTTCTTAAGAAGTTGTTTTTTTAATGAGGGACAACCAAATCAAGTGTTTACTGACTGTCTGTTTTGTGTTAAATATTGTTCATGGAACTTGGGACACATCAGAGAATAACACAGGGAGCTATGCCCTTGTATTGTACACAGCATATCATGTCTTACAAATTTACTTGCATACTGCTTGTAACAGTGGGCAAGTCACTTCACCACTCTGTCCTGTAGACACTGAGTTCAAGGTACTGTAGATGCTGACAGGGACAGAACTCTGACCTACCACCCAAACAACAGAGCAGGATGGTATTTGATTTTCAATTATCATGTACACTGGAGAGAAGAGAGAAGCAAGCTATACAGGCTGTTGCTGCTGCTGCTCTTGGTACTGGCCTTGTCGGCCAGTGCCTTGGCCTTCTCTGAAACTGCCAGTGCCATCTCAGTTGCTTTCACGTTAGCCTCTTGGGCTGTCTTAAAAAGTGTTTCAGAAGAGGTCGTACTATGTAGCTTAGCCAAGATATACTCTTTTATTATCTTGCTCATGTTGCTTTTGAACTAGGCAAGACCAAATTCCTGAACAACTCTGGAGACACCAAATAACCTAAAGAGATCCAGGCTTCTTGATGGATTTGTTGTTGGAGTTCATACAGTAAACATATTGTTCTTCCACCCCCATCAGCCAGGTGTGATTGATAGCTCCAAGTGAGGGTTGTCTGTGGGTCCACAATAGACCTCCAGGATAAATATCAAGTAAGCAATTTTGGCAGCAAATAGCCATTTTGCCCAAAATGGCATCCTGTTGGCCTTGGTCAGGAATCTCAGGGACAGAAGTTTATGGTCAGGCATCATGCCCTGGTGCACTATGTCTTCATATAAGATGATTGCCATAAAGACCATGGAAATTCTAAAGCTTTGATGTATTTCTTATTAAGGTATTAATATGAGCTCTTTGATGCAAGCTAGGAAGCAATAATTATAGTTTCAAGTGCTGTGCTCATGTCTCAAAGTTAATAAAGGGTAGAATGTCATGACTTCAATGACCAACTTGACACACAATAGAGTCACTTGAGAAGAGGGACTTGCTCAGATCAGATCAGTGGAAGTCTGTCTATGAGGAATTGTTTTGATTGCTAATTGATTAGGAAGACCCAACCTATAGCCCTAGCTGATTGGGAAAACAGTAAGCAGTGTTCTTTGTTCTTCTTCCATTGGTTTCTGCTTCAAGCTCTAGCTCTGAGTTCCTGCCTTGGTTTCACATACTGATAGAGTGTAAAGTGTAAATTAATATAATCCTTTTCCTCTTTATGGTGTTTTTCATAGCAATAGGAAAAAACAGTAGGTCAATGGCGATTATAAATGAAACATTAAAAATCATTTGTCCATGACATGAGGAATAAACTGATAATGGCACATTTCCAGAAAGACAGGGAAAAGCAAATATAAAACCTTGACAAGAACCATAAATCAACTGGCGTTCTCAAAACATAATTGATCACAAAACAGCAGGGAGACACTTTCCTTTTGCTTTCTATATTATTTAGTATTTTAATGGCTTTTCTTGGTAGTCTCATGTATCCCAGGCTACTACATAGCTGAGTATAACCTTGAATCTTTTTCCTTTAGGCAGGAATTATAGGCCTAAACTACTATACCCAGCATAGTTCTCTGTATTTTAAATCCTCAATCAAGGCACAAGCCTGCAGTCCAGTTTTTGAAGGATTTATTTTTCATTATGAAATGTTTTAGAATAGGTCTCTCCAATGTGAGTGGTGCTTTGTGTTAAGATAGTTGAATAAAAATAAAATAAATACTTTGTCCCAGAAATATTTAAGCAAATTGTTTCTGAAGAAAAATATTTCATGCCTGTAACATATCAGGGTGAACTTTAGATAAATTAGTAGGAGTTAAGTCTACTATTTTCCCTCATTATTTTCCTGTTAAATTGAAAGACCAAATAAATACAGTCAGAAAGGGTGGTTTTTGTTGCTTTCTTGGGAAAAAAAGAAGAAAGTCATAAGTAATGAACATGTTATGAGTGTATGTGTGCTTTACAGCTGCAATGAGCTTTTAGGTATATTTTGCATACAAAATGCCTTTATGCATGTCTTTAAATACTCAGTTTGTCATGTGGGAAAATAGGTGAATTGGCTACTTAAGATTGCTATGATGACATGCATCAAATCAAATGAAAAGCAGGAACAAAGGACTCTCAGTGTTATATAGTATTTCCATTCAGAATTTCTTCTCAGGCGGCATCCTATATTCTTGTCTCAGCACTACCATAAACTTCCTTCAAGGTGCTGGTTATTGCTTAATTTCTCCAAATTAACTGTTTACATTTTCCTTTATGTAAATAAATATCATATATATTAACCCAACGCTTATTTCACAGAACTAGCATAATAACATAAGAAAAGAGGTGCATGCTATTATCACGTCCACTTGAAGTCAACACAGATGATGCTTTAAGAAACAAGAAGTTGAAAGTAACGAGATTCCCGGATTCCTATTTATTTACTTTTAGCAACTTATTG
Organism: Acomys percivali; assembly: GCA_907169655.1. Classification (NCBI taxonomy): domain Eukaryota; kingdom Metazoa; phylum Chordata; class Mammalia; order Rodentia; family Muridae; genus Acomys; species Acomys percivali. The sequence continues at coordinate 59,338,080 of OU015746.1, read as the reverse complement.
TACCTTCTTAATGCTTAGCTTTGTGCAAATTTAAATTTACTTGGGGGTATAATGCAAAATATCCCACAAAAATATTAGCTTTAGTATTTCAGAGCAAGATGCCTATTAAAAAAAGACATTTTTAATTGTAAGATAATAAGTGAACTTTTCAGACACCTTTAATCTCACCGCTTGGGAGGCAGAGATAGGGAGATCTCTGTGAGTTTGAAGTCAGCCTGGTCTACAAAGTGAGTCCAGGACAGCCAAGACTACACAGAGAAACCCTGTCTAGAAAAACAAACCAACAAACAGAAGTTTTAAGTGCTTCTGTGTCTGATTTACGTATCTGTACACAATTGAACAAGATGTTAGAGAAGACAAGCCAAGGTTTTAAATAAATAACAGAAGCAAAAACAAAAAAAATAAGAACCAGTAGGCATTTCATGTACTTTGACTGAAACATTCTCCATAAATGGCCACCTAGGTGTCAGGAGAGAGACAACAGCTATGTAAGAGATGAAGAACAGCACATAGAAGGACATATATATCAGTCAAGAAGAAATCCATTACTTGTATGCTTATCTAAAAACTAATTTTTAAAAATAGGAAAGTAGATTGTTAATGATTATGGAAATCTGCTGGGTAGATTGAAGTAGATTAAGGGATAAAACCTTCAGCTGCTCCGTGTAATTCAGCAGAAATATGAAAGACCAGTTTGTCTTTAGCCACAGTCTTTAAAATCTGGCCCTACAGAAGTTGTTAACAAGCGGGGTTGTTGAAAACCCACCCTGAATTATCAGTGTTGGTTCTTTGTGACTTAGATACCACATGCGTCAAAACATTTCCTATAGGCAAGAAGTGATCTCAGATTTGTAAACACTTCAGAATAAGGCGAGTTGGGGAAACTGACATGAATGAAGTGGACACAAAACTCAAGGCTGTTGCTCCATCAAATTTTATTTGCAGAAAATTTCTTTTTGAAACTTCTCATATTTTCAAAAAATTGCAAATTTTTTCTCTTTGCTAAAACACATCCAAAAGGAATTTTACATTGCATGTTAAATGTGGGTTCTAGATAAATTTAGGACTTGGAAATGAAAAATAGAATTTTTTACTAATGGAGTCAATGATTCAGGTTTTACTGGCTTGGATTGAGAAAGCATCTGATCCTATAAGAGTTCCTTAATCAACTTTGACCATTTCTTTTTTGAAATAAGGTCTCACTATATAACCCAGACTGCCTACGTTTTCAAGTGAATACTTCTTCCTGTCTCAGAGACTTTCCTTTTCAGGATGCAAGCATATGCTACCTCTAAGGCTTTCTCAGTATTTTACATTTTCAAATATTAGCTATTACAGTCATGTGTCCTAAATTACGCATAAAAATAAAAGAATACTCATCTATCAGGAACTAGGTAAGTCCTCAAGTATAAAACATTATAAACTGTGAAGGAATAATTAGTAATCAAAGTTTCTGGATTTCTCCTTATGCAAATATTATTGAAAATCATGCATATGCAAATAAAGATTATTCTTTATGACACAGAGCAAAAGACACACAGTATAGTGATTAATATTCTTTGTATATATTCAGCTATAACAAGACTAGCGTGCAAGAAAAATGAGTCACAATCAGGAATAGTACTCTAATAGTCACAACCTAAGCAGGCAAGCAACACCCATGGGCGTGTGGGAATACGGAAGGCCATGCATGAGAGCCAGGGAGATGTCTGTCTAGGAGAGTGCTTATATATAACACAATGTGGAAGCCTATAGGCAAGGAGCAAAATAAAACTCCCAGGAGATTATATGCTAGCAATATTTAAGAGATCAAAATTGTCCTATGTACATATCTAGGCCTTGAGAAAGATGGATTTATCTAGGATTCGTTCCTGAAGTGATTTGATAAGCTCTTCTGAAAGACTTTTGTTACAAAGAAAATTCTGATTAAATCTGTCTTCAATATTTTGTTTTCTTTTCTTTTTTGTTCATTTTGTTTTTTTGAGGTCTACTTGCCTCTGCCTCCCCAAGTGCTGAGATTACAGGCATGCACCACCATGCCCGACAGTCTTCAATATGTGCAAGAAGCCACTACCCCCAAACGCGTTTGGAAGTGGGTAGGGAACAACACTAAAAACCATTTACTCAAAAATATCAGAGTCACAGATATACCAAAAAAAAAAAAAAAAAAAAAAAAAAAGTCAAGTGTTGTCTATAAAAACTAAACCGTAAAAACAATTAAGGTAATGATAAACTAAAATAATAATATAAATCAGATTTACTCTAGCAATTAGGAGAAATTGCCATTGATGCTTGACATTTATATGGTCGCCTATCTGTAGGATATGTCTCTACTGCCTTGTGCTTTGGAGGTTTAAATGGAAGCTTTCCACTACAGGCTCTGCTTGAGCACTTGGTACCCCGTTGCTTGTGCTCTTGAGAAGCCTCACACCACTTCCAGTTTTCTCTCTGTACTTCTTGAATGCATTTGGAAACCCAAGTTCCTCGCTTCCTTTTCATGCTGCCATGCTGTCTGCTAACTGCTAGCTGCTGTGATAAACTTGCTCTGTAACCCTAAACCAACATAGCCTCTTCCTTGAGTCTCTTTTGGTTAAAGCATTTTGTCACAATGAAAATAACTAATACAGATATTCCTACCAAGAATGTGATGCTGCTGTGAACAAACTGGCCATATTCTTTTTTGGAGGAATGGTGAACCTATGGACTGGAAAAGCAGTTGAATGATACAATCAGAGAGCTTAAGGCACATTCTAGCTGGATCCTTGATGACTGTAATATGGCAGGTCATGCCTACTGTGGAGACTGGCTCAAGAGGCTTTTAGGAGAAAACAATATTAAGAACTGACCAAAGTCTATTTCTGTGATATTTTGTCAAAAGATTATGTTTGCTTTCTTCTCATGTCTGCAGAAACTGACCTAGGCAAAATTAAAAAGCAATGGAATGATTTCCTTTGACAGCAGAGGAATTTCAATAATTTTGACTCAGTGGCCAGGTTATTACTGAAATTATTTTGTTGGTGTGTAATGAAAAAAAGTTACCTTTATAACTCTAAAGATATGTGAATGCTCACTTTATTTATCATTGTTGTTTATACTAGTAGTGTCATCACTAGTTACAGAAATCATGACTGATAAAAGGGTAGAATAAAATGGACCACAAAGCCAGGTCCAATTTGCTTAATATCTTAAAATTTTATTTTAATAAATATTGGTGCAGTAAGTATAATTTAAATTTTTCAAATGTGAAGTTATATCATAAATTCATTGTATATTTAAGAGTTTTCCAATGATTCTCAAAACTTTAAATAACAAAGCATAAATACATGAGAAAAATACACAACCTGGCAATTGTTCCTCATGCTTTACTTAGGAATCCTCAGACAGAATAGCAGGGTAGCTTGAAATTTTGTGATAATACTTTTATGTGATGTAAAAATTAACATGAAGTCCAGTGGGGACTTGGACCAGTCAGGGAATGGACCTAGGCCTCCTAAATATATGTATCTGATGAGCAGTTTGGTCTTCACGTGGGTCCCCTCAAAGGAGTAGCAGGGCCTGGGTGATGTAGAGATTGTAATCCTAAACAAGAAAATATGGTTATTGAAGAGAATAGGATGTAAAAGTAACAAACCCGTCTGTGGGTGCTGAGGCTGGTGTGTTATCTGCTGACTCAGACGTGTGTGTTAAGAACTGATCCCATGAAACAACACGAGTGAGAGCTATGCAAATCTTTAACCAAAGCAGTCCTGCATTAAGAAGTATTTTTTGGTTACTTGATTGTACATTGTTTCATGAGTTTCACACCTTAGCTCACCTTGATGTTGGGTAGGTTACTAACACACTTAATATATTTCTTGATTTGACATGTTTCATTTCAGAATTTTCCAATACTTAGACTAGCCTCAGATATTTGAATGTAGTATCTTCATGCAAATCATCACTGTTAATAACCAATATTATATGGAGGCAAGAAAAGGCATTGGGAAGAACTAACGAATGACCTTCCCCGTGATCTAACGATTTTACTTCTTTATTGTAAAACATTTGGCTGGAGAAAGGCCATAAAATAGTGCAGAGTGATGCCAAAGAGTGTGTGCTTGACCTTAGACCCTGAGTATGTGTGCATTATAGCACATTATAAAATCTGGTCTCAAAACAGCCTGGTAATGCATAAAAAATTTAACCATTTCTATAGCTCTTCAAAGGATTAATGTGTTTTTAAAAAACTCATAAAAACCTGAAGGAATTTTATGGGTCCTAAAAGAATAAATATAACTGAGTTGAGACCTATGAAGGGCCGTTTTGCAATAAGGGCAACACTCTTGTGATTATCAGGTATATCACTTTTACAAGTGTGTTTTCACTTACTTGTATTTTGGAGCTTTATCTCTAAAATTTATTGGCGTAAATTATTATTTTAATAGCTCTGCAAAGAAAGAAATCAAGTAGAGTTTTATGATTTGAAAGTAATTTTTCCTTAACAGTTTTATATCTGTAAGAAAATAACTTTTCTGTATTCCAGGATAAAAATTGGGCTTGCTTATGACACCCTTGGGTTAACAAAAAGACACTCTGTATGTACACATACAAAATTAAATTAACCATTGTCCGTGCTTTTCTCAGCCTAAATCAGAAACTCTCCTCACACCCACATTCTATCAAGAGTGTGCTAAAGATTAATTGGATGATTTAAATCAGAACAGATGAAATATTTAAATACTTGGATTGCAAGAGAAATGCACACAGTGTTATCAACTGAAAATGTTTTACTTAGCCGCTTATAGTAGGACATCAGCTGGGCACCATCTTTTCTGATAATTGTACAGTGTTCTGCTTGTAAACAACAGCTTCAGTACCTAAAAAAGAAACCCAAACTTTGTGCTGAATTAATTCTCCTTCAACCAGTGCTCCTTAATATTAATAAACAACTGCCTAGAGTACATTACTTGACTTTATTAGTTGATTAATAGAAACTTGGAAAGTTCTCATTAAATTTGGGTACTGAACACAATATTAGTCTTCAATATATGTATTTATGAAAAATTAATTTCTATGATAGGCTGATCCAAAGTCACTTTCTGTACACAGCTACACAAATTAATAAAACATGTGGGCTACATTAGTTTCCATTATGTATGCTTGCCACATAGCAAGCAAATAGCCCCAAGCTACTTAAAATCCTGATTTATTTCTATTAAATTCTGGTCATTCATCTTGTACATATTATTATTATTATTATGTCTTTTCAGATTAGCTTCTCTGTGGAGTCACAAACTGATCTTGAGGGAGTAGAAGCAGTGGCCAATGACTGATTCTTAGACTTTATTTGGAAATTGTGCTTTTGTCATTTTGTAAGCCAAGGTAGCATATCATAGACAGAGCTACTCACTAAGATAACTTTTCCTTCTTTCTGTAATGCAATATTGTTTCAGTAAAGATCATGAAATGAATCAAGTAGGTAAATATGTTGCTATATGACAGAGAAAAGAAAGAGCCAAAGAATGGTAGAAAACAAATAAAAATAATTTAAAAGACTCCATTAAAAATGGGGTAAGCTGAATATTGAAAATAACAGAAGACAATAAACAATGAATCATATTTCAGTTTTTGTGAGATCACTATGATAAAATTGATTTAAAAAAATGTTTAATTTGTTCACTTTGCATGCCACATGTAGACCCCCACCCTCATCTCCTCCTGGTCCACACACTCTCCCTGGTCTCCTCTTCCCTAGTCCTCAGAAAGGAGGAGCCCTCCTCCCCTATCGTCTGACCCCAGCCTTTCAAGTCTCATCTGAACTATCTTTATCCTCTTCCTCTATGGCCTGAGTAAGTACATTCCCCAACTAAAACAGGAAAAAGAGCAAAGTTCAGCAAGTGGCTTGAAAATTAAAGTAAGATGAGGTTTAGAATGGTACAAGTTACAAATAAGGAGGTGATATATAAACAGAAAATGAAAATAATTTAAGCTAAAAAATAACTTTAATTTAATGAGAGATATTATATGCAATGGAGATTGTTTGTATTACCTGGGAAACCTAAGTGTATCAATTTATATGATCAAAATGTTGTATACTGAATGGTTTAGGTATACAAAATTTCATTCATTTGAGTAAATTGTATGCGAGGAACATGTTGATGCTTAATTTATTTCTCTTTAATGGGGACTAGACTGCAGACTCATGACAAGTCTACAATCCAATCTTTAGTTGTAATCCTCTTATTGTCAATGACGCTAGGTGATTTATTCCTTAGCTACAGTCATGTATGGCATTCAGAAAGAATGTCTGTGTCTCTCATAATTTCTTGAGGCTAGAGAACACAGCAAAGTGGCTACTGAAGCCACTTAGAAACCATTCATACACTGATTATTTCTTGGTGCCTATTACCTCCCCAAATCCTGGAGGAGCAGTTATCATGCAAGAACAAAAACACTGGAAAAGACTATGTTAAATAGTAATAACACACATCATGATGAAGAAACATATTATTCCTATCTTGAGGTATAATAAAACATACAGTTTTTGTTTCTCATCACTGTGATGAAATGCTTGAAATACAACTTAGTAAAAAGAAAGGTTGCTTTGGGCTCATGATTTCAGAGGACTAGGTCTACCCTGTTTAGGAAAACATGATCCATTGTGGAAGTCATGCTGTCTTTGTTGTGCTGACAGCAATGTGCCTGGTGTAGAACTGGAAGCAAAATACTTCCATCAAAAGGATCCTGTGATGACCATGGTAGATTGGAGAGAATTATTAAAAGTAGATATTCTTAGAACATTAAGAAACAAGTCTTCCCATGGCAAATAGCTAGGAAAGGGCCACTAATAGGCCACTAAAGCTTACAAAGTATAAATCTCTATGCTTTGCACTAGCTGCACCAAGCTTTGTCAACTACTATTCTCTTTATAACCAAGTCGGCCCCCTAGACTTCTTGGCTAGCCCCTCAGCCTGCTTGTGGTGCCTGTCCATGTCCAGTTGGCCAATGGTGGGGCTGGTTCCACTGATGTCAAGAAGGACCAGTATTCATTTTTCGTGGGATGTGTGCTGTCATCTTGCAGAATTTCAGGCTAAGATTAGCTGCTTGATACTTTTCCTATACTCCTTCCAAACAGCATTCGTCATTATTATATCAGTTACATTCAGGTTCCGTTTCTTGCTTAGCTCATAGAAGTAATGGCATATCACCAAACTAGGTTGCTCATCTTAGGAAAATTTTAACAGCCCAATGACAATGATTTAAATTAGCAATGAATAACTACTGAGAAAGCCTGAAAAGCCTGAGCGCTGGTGACTAACATCCAATCTCTGAATTGTATTCAATTTTGTACACACTTTCCTCAAGTTGTTTGTTGACTATTTACACAGCATAACTTATCTTTTGAAAAGTGATACCCATTAACATTTAGTAAATTAGTAGCTAGGAATCAAAATAATTTTCAAGGATATTAATATCATCAGATCACTTGCTGAATGAAAGAATATCAGACATGGAAATCTATTCCTCAAATGTCAGTAGGATCTTTGAGGCTGCAGGTAGGAGAATATATAAATTTAGGTAAATAGACTTCAATGTAACATAAATTGTAACAACCTTTAAAAAGATGTAAGCATGTTATCTCAAAGAGGACTGCATGCAGGTGATAGACTTGTATCAGAAAGTCAACATCATCCTGAGCATCACAGGCTACCTGAGACCCTGCCTCTGTAAAACCCAAAGCAGGGCCAGAGAGATGGCACAATGAGTAAAAGTGACAGTTGTGCCAGCCTAAGCATCCGAATTGTTTCCTGAAACTCACACAAAACTGGGTGCATACATAGGTAATTCCAGCACTCCTAAGGCACTGCATGAGGCAGACACAGGTGAAGCTTCTGGAAGCTCCTGGTTTAGTTAGCCTAGTAGATGAAATACACAGCAACAGAAACCCTGCCTCATCATGGCAGAAGGCAAGAAAGGACTCCTAAAAGTTGTCTTCTGCCTTTCTCACATGCTCAGTAACAACCATGTCCCTGCATTCTCACACACATTTACTCATGCATGCAAATAAGATAAACTGAACAGCGAGCCAAGAGAGAATACTCAGAAAAACAGGAAAATGAGACTTAAAAATGTGTATCCCAAATAGTCATAGCATCTATTGGAGATGTAAACTGCTGATCGCTTAAAATGTCTCTGCGTGTGCCACTCCAGTTGTGTCACAGTTCCAAAGCTTTGCGTATGGGTACTGAGGTGGTCTCTTATTATTTCTGTCCCTGAGACCATGTACTTTGGGGACAATTTATTCCACCAAAATGTCCCAATGAAATATTGGACCAAACTGTTACTTCCAACAAATAAAAGCACATGCGTAACTGAAGATAATTTTATCATTCACATGAACTAGTGTGTCTTGCATAAAATCCGAAAATCTAGCCAAGAGTATAAAATCTAAACAAGTAACTAGCTCTATAAAGCCTCGGTGCCTCCTTCCAGCCTATGATAAGATTATTTATGTACACCCTTTGATTTTCCTTCTCCTCCCTGTCTCCTCTCCACATTGCTGACTGGGGCCCTGTATTTGAATCTTATTAATTCTCTGCTTCTTTGTTATCTTTAATTATAGAGCCGTCAATCTCAGAACCCACAAAAGAGGGAAATTTGAAAACATTCTGGATTTGTATTGTACTATTGAATGCATTGTAGATTTTTTTCATGCAGCCAAAGGGAGACAGCTTTAAATGAACTTCTCACAGGGAAAAATAGGTAAGTGTTTAACAGGGGGAAAGGAATCGACAGATATGTAATTATTTCAGTGTCTCCAATTTGCTTCTTTCTTCCTCTTTGTAGTCTGCCTACTCACTTGCGTCTCCAGCACATCCCCTTGCATCCCATAAAATGACTCCATGTAGTATTCCTTTATCTTGTGATAAAGGCACCTGGCCAGGTTTTCGTCTCCAGGTGAAACCTGCAGACTTGAGCTTCAGAAGATGGAGAATTCAAACCTTCAGAAAACCAGGGGATTTGTTCCATGGCAAGAGAATCCAGGAGGATTTATTAAAATCGTCATCCCAGGGGAGACAAGTTGAAAGATCTAGTAAAGTGTATATATGTGGAATTCTAGAAATGAGTGGCACTGCTCTTGTGTGCCCTCTAGCACCTGTAATGACCATAATTCCAACAAAGGTAAAAACAGGATGGCAGAGGAGATACACCAAAACTATTTTTATAAAAGGAAAGGGAGAAGGTAGGTGCAGGATTCCCATAGAGAATAACTCTAACAGAATGATCAGCAACCTTTTATCTCCATGTACAGTAGCTGTGTCTAGAACTGGAGGTTATACAGAAAGTGAAGTGAAAACCCGAGGCATCATATGCTACTATGCATTTTAAGACTATGACCTAAATATATAATGATTTCTCATTTTAAAAAATGCATTCATCTTCTTAAATTTTTGAAACAGAAGGAACAAAAAAATCTTGAGCTTGTGAGAAACTAAAAGGTTTATAGCTGAAAATGTAAATGAATTTATATAAAATCAATTCTATGCAATATTAAAATGTGATTGATTTCACATACATGTATTATCATAATATGATACATTATATATTTGAATACATATATAAATAGCATCATACAGAACCATTATTATATATTAGAAAGTATATTTTGGGCCCATTTTATAATAATGGAGGGATGGTAGAACAGGATGTGTACTAGGGATGATACTATCTCTACATAAAAAATAACATCTAGTATTCCTCTAGTAGTAGGCCAGGTGAAATTTAATAAAAGTAATCAATCTGGCCTACTACTGAATGGTCCTTAGTGATGTAGTGGTTGGGTTAGGGGGAAAATACTTTATTAGTAGGTCATATAAAGTAGCACAGCTTGACACATTATCTAATTTCCTATAATCATTGGAACTATGACAATTTTATCCAGCGTAAAAAAAGAGATGACCTGATTCTCTAAGAATAAGAATTGCAGCTGATCACTTACTATTGGATTTTACATAATTTTTTCATAGAAATTATGATCATCAATTTTTGTCTCATGCCATTTTGAAAGGCTGCTAAGTTACCATCTTTTGTTATATCCTTAATTGTGCTTTTAAATGTTTATTTTGTTCATTTGTAGGTTATGTGTATACATGTGCATGTGTGCATGTGTGCGTGTGACTTCACCTGCCTGTGATGCCTAGAACAGGTCTTTGTATGTTCTAGACAGAGTTGGAGGTACAGGCAGTTGTAAGCCTCCTGGTCTGGACTGAGAGCCAAATTCGCGTCGTTTTCAAAATTATTACATACTTCTGACTGTGGAGCCAACTCCGCGGCTTCCTTAGTTGTTTTTAAAGTATGCAAACTAGACGTCAGAACTAAGAATAGCTTGATTCTTATGCAATCTCATTGTGCAGGCTGATGTTTCTCTTATAGAATAGATAGAAACATCATTTTACATGAAATAAGTTTTTATTCTAGACAAAATGTAGATGAATATAAAATGTATCAAAACGTGTTAGTGTAGTGGAGGAGGGGCTGCCCTTTCTGAGGGCTAGGGAAGGGAGGGAGCAGGGATGAGGGATGAAGGGAGAGGGTGTGGGGGAGGGAGGTTAGGACCAAGAGGTGATAACAGGGTGGGTTACAATCAGGATGCAAATAAAAACAATTAAAACTGCAGAACAAGCGGGTAATTTATATTCCTAATCCCACTACATGAGAATAGCTCTGACACAGGCTGAGACATAAATGTTTATTCATAGTCAATGCTTCTTATTGGTTACAGAATACATGTGACTTGGGACTAGATGCCATTCTTCATATGAATCATGACTTACAGATGTCTCTCTTCTGCTCATGCAAAGAGCGGAGAAGTAGCCTTAATTGCTGTGTGCACTTTGCACACCTTATACACGTATAATTTTAGGATGGTATAATGCTTGTGAGAAAGTATATGTTTTCAGAACAAAAGAACTGGACTTTGAAGTTGTATCAGACCTAACAGGATTCATTTCTCTCAGCATGCTGGACGGTGACATCCTACATCCTTCATGTTCTAGTACCAAGTGCTTCAGTTGCTGTTTTCCATCAGAACAGGACAGCTCCCAAGACAGCTTTGGAGAAAGCTTCTGGTCCCAATTAGTACAGCATTTCAGACTGTCACACACAGGACTGTTATTAAACCTGGAAGTTCTCAACATTTGGAAACTAGACCACCAATGATACTCCTATCGTGTTTAACCATTTTCCCCAGTTCTAATAGGCCCCTACAAAGGTATTATTCATTCCAAATCAGCCGCAAGAAATCCTAATGAAATGACACCCCATTCCCCCCTCAGAGGGTGGGTAGGTTTTTTTTTTTGTTGTTGTTGTTGTTTTTTGTTTTGTTTTTGTTTTTTTGGTTGCTTTCCTGGGTCTTAGATTTTTATTTTCATTGGGAGTTGGTTATTAGTTATTATTGGTCTTATCTAGATAGAACACAAAATTGAGATCAGAGATGTCTCTCTTTTCCTTTATCTTTCTTTCTTAAGTTTGGAGATAGGAGCTGAAAAGAAAGAAGAGGGAATACAGAAATATATAGGGATAATAGGACAAAAAGTATATAATTGAGTTGACTCCTCAATTTAAGGCCTTAACTCTGCTCACAAAGTTCTCTTTAAGTCATTGGTATAGAAATTTGTGTATTAATGCAAGCTAAGTTTAATTTTGAGACATTGGTATAGAATTCAAATTTAATATTATTCTTCACATACATCATATATATTTCTACTCTAAAATGTGGTATTGTAGAATACAAGGTTTACTTTCAATTCTTTAAAAATACTACTGCAGGCTGTTTAGGATAAGTAAGTTAGACAAGTTAATTGTCAACTGATCAAATTGTGGTAATTACAATTACTAGTCTATTTATATCACAAGAATATACATGCTAGATGTAACAGATAGGTATGATTCTATCAACAGATAAGGTAAAATATTTAGAAAAGGTCTTTTAAAACCTCAGTGTCCTCCACAATATGGCATTTAAAGATGTTTTTATTGTTTTAATGATTCATTGACAGCAAGATAAGCTAAGCCCTGGCAGCACCTAGCCTACCTCAAAGATGATGATGAGCATCAATGAACCTCCTTATGGAGTTGGCTTCAAACGTGGCAAACCAGCCACTGTCAAAATGGCCTCATTTTGACCATGGACAGAATTCTGCCCTAAAACTTGGCAAGCTTGTAAGGTTTCAGGCAGAGTCAATGGCCAAACTCTGCCAAGACAGGGTAAGCAAGTCCTCAAAAGTTCCTGCCTCACAAATATGTCTGTCAGATATACTGGACCAGAAGGTTGAAGATGATGCTCCAATGTTTTAGAGAGTTATGGGTGACTCTTCAGGCAGTAAACTATTTCTGTCATTTTTTTTTTTTTAATTTGGAAGCTGCTAACCAGCACTTGCTGTTTATTAGGGTAATTAATTTTACTCTTTCTCAAGTCTCTGATCAAATTGAAGACCAAATACTTTAGTTTCACAATTAAGCTTAGTTATTTAGGGTTACTATGTCTTTAAGTGTACATAGATGTTTTTATTTGATAGAGACCAGATATGATAGATATTGAGTTACATTCGAATTTTAGACTCACTGAGATAGGAAATATTTTCTTCAGGGTTGACAAATACAAATAGCCAAAACTCTATGAATGTAACATGAATAAAATTCCTGATTGTTTTGTGGTTCTTCTTGCTGTATGTACTTTATTTTATATGTGTGTAATAATATGAACATATATGTAAAAAAAGAAGTAAATAATAAAAATAATTAAGAAAATATACTAGTGGAAATTATACGAATTATACAGATCTCTTGCCCTCAAAAGACAAATTCGGGTTGGACAACACTCCTTCAATGTGAGTGGCACATTGGTCTAAGGACCTGGAGAAAGAAAAAAGCACATTAGACACACAGAAGTCTCTGCAACTGTGGCGGCTGCTATTACCTGTGAACATCAGAATCCAACATTCTTCATACTAAATGTGAATATGAGCTTGTGCCAGTGACTCTCCACGAGACTTGCAGGCTTTCAGCCTCAGGCTAAGGTTACATAGCTCTCCTTATTCTGAGGCTTCAGCCTCTGGAACTGGAAACCACCAGTTAGTTTCCCCAGTTCTTGTTCCGGCAGTGTCTGTGATGAGAGTGTCCAGTCTGATCATATCTAGTGTAAAAACTATACATCATTGATTGTATTGCTGTATTTATCTCAATAAACATGCCACTGGATAACTCCTATTTTGTTTCTTTCCAGGTTTTATTTATCTTGAATACTTAGAGTTTGTAAAATTCTTTATCATCTGTCATTTTTTTAAAAAAGAAGCTATTGGTTTCTGTAACAAATACTTGGAATGGCCAACAGATAAAGAAACAAGGGTATGTTTAGACTCACAGCTCTGGAAGTTCTGAATTATGACCAGCTGGCCTCATTGCTTTTGAGTTGGTGGTGGGGAAGGTGTAGTGGAGTGAAGATGCTCACTTCATGACTTGAAGGGGAAAGAGAAGCAGGGAAGACAGAGGTCCTGTAGCTCCATTCACAGGCATGCCCCAGTGACCCAAGAACAATAGCTAAGCCCCACCTTCTCAAAGTGTCATCCCTTCCTGAGTGTGCCAACACATGGACCTTTGAGAAGCACTTTAGAATCAAAGAATTGCTACATCTAATCCCACTTTACTTCTTTTGTTGTTGTTGTTGTTGTTTTGTTTTAAAAATGTTTTAATCCATTGATTTTGATTATATTTAAACTTCTTGAAAACCCTAAATATCTCTTTATGCTGCTCATTAATCAATCCTTTTATGCTGCCACCACATTTTCCCTGCATGGCATCTGGGTGTATTCCCCATTTTACCGTGCTGCTTCCCCACTGGCTGAGCTTCACTGGCAGAGTACCCAACACACTTCATGTTCCTGATTTTACACTATCAAAATTGAGGTGTATGTGACCTCTTGGGAAACCAGAATTGACCACTTCCATGAGAAGTACCCCTCACCCAGCACTGGGTCTGGTATTAATAAATCCTCAATGCAAGTTCTTGTGAAGAAATGAAAGTGAAGGATGTTATTGAATACACAGACGGCAGTGATTTAAATGGGATGTTCTCTAGAGTGCTGGGAATTTGAGTACTTGGTCCTTAGTTGTTGGTGCTGTTTGGATAGGTTTAGAAGGTGCATTTGGCCTTGCTTAAAGAAGTGTATCAATGGACATATATTTGAGGTTTCAAAGTTATGAATCATTCCCAGTTGGTGTTCTCTGATTTGTGCTTTCTGTATAAGGTGTAAGTTTAATCTTGCTTGCCCAGTATTCTGATTTGCCTGCTGCTACACTTTCCTACAGGGTAGTGATGGATTATAATCCTTCTGGAACTGTAATCCCAAAAAATTATAGCACATATATTTCTAGATAGATAGATGGCTATAGATATAGATGTAGGTATATTACTTTTTTAATTTTTGTGAATTTCACATCATGCAACCCTAATATCACTCATCTCCCAGTCCCTCCATATCTGTCCTCTATCACTGAAACCTCCTCCTCAAAAAAAAAGAGAGAGAGAGATAGAATAAAAAGAAATAACTTCCTCTTCCAAGGTGAATAGCATCATTGTCATTTACTAATTATAGGCATGCTTTGGTTTGGATGAAGAGTATTCCCAAAAATTCTGTGTGTAGTAAAGCTTTGCCCCCCCGGGGTCCTGGACCAAAGAGAGCTGTGCTCTTTGAAGTGGAAGTTAGAGCTTTAACTGCTTCCTTTCCTGCCTGTGATCTATAATGTTGAGGCTCTAGCACATGCTTCTACTTGCTTTTGTGGTGCTTCATTACAGGCCTAAAATAACAGGACCAACTGACTGTTAGAGCAACAGAAAACTAATTGGATGTGTACATATATATATATATATATATATATATATATATATATATATCCCCGTATATGTGTGTGTATGTATATATGTATGTATGTATTATGGACAACTGTAGTTCTCTTCATATTTTGCTGCTGTGGGTATTTCTGTAATGAATAACCATGAGACTTAAACTTCACCCTTCAATTTTATTGAAATATATGCATTATCTGTTTCTGGAAACTGTAAGCAATTTAGGACTTTCTAACACCATCATTATAAGTGAATTACAAAAGATTTATTAAGCACAACAGACAAACATGAGAGATGCAGAGGTCACAAGTTTGGAACATATTGCAAAAGCAATTTGCAAAATGCACCTTGAAATAGATCTATGCATTCCCCAGCACATTCTTCACAGGCCTGAGCATCGTTACTAAACATAGACAAGGTTATGAGCAATGTCATATAAATTCATTCTAAGCTACAGATAGTACAGGCCTTGTTTATACAAATTAATATTTACGTTTATACATTAAGCATCTGGAAATTCAATGCATTGTCTTCCATCCTTCTAACTGTGCACATTCATTTGTACACTACTGGCTTCAGACTTATGGACCCTCTTACAGTAAACAGGGTATAAGAATATCACCAACACACTGTTTTTCATTCTTTTCAAATGTTCTCTTATTATTCCTTGCTTTGAGAGAATTCAAGTATTTCACGTCTGACTAATATTTAAATTTGTAATTTCATCTTCTTATGTTGATTTTATCATATTAAATTTCCTGCGCTTTATGATCATAGCATTGTTTTTCCATGGACTTTCCTATCTGTTCCCTATTTTCTGACATCCATCTTTTATTTTACATACCAGTAATCCATCTGTAAATAATCTATTCTCAATCATCTAATATCTATCAACTTTTTATCATCTAGCATTTCTATCATACATCATCTATTGTCTGTATATCATTGTCTGCCACTTACCTATATATGCACATTCTGCCATCAATCTATCCATTTTCATCTCTACCCTTCACACCAATTTACTACTAGAGCAATTTCATCCTTGTGCTTTCAGATTCCAAACAGCATCAAATATAGAAATAATCAGGGTAAGTGATAGAATGACAACAAGAATTTAAACATGACCCATTAATAAAATTTTTATTTAAAAATATAACATGACTTCCAACTGACAATCTTACATGTTAATTTACAGCCTAGTTTTTTTCATTAATTAATTTATTTAATCACGTTACAGCCTGATCACATTCTCCTTAGAGAAGGGTAGGCCACTCATGGGTACCAACCCACCCTGACACATCTAGTCACAGCAGGACTAAATGAATCATGTCCCACTGGGGCCAGACAAGGCAGCCAAGCTATGGGAAAGGGATCCAAAATCAGGCAACAGAGTGAGAGGCAGCCTCTGCTCCAACTGTTAGATGACACACATGAAGACCAAGCTGCATGTCTCCTACATATGTGTAAGGGGCCTAAGTCTAGCCCATACATGCTTTTTTAGTTGGTGGTTCAGTTTCTGTGAGCCCCATGGACCCAGGTTAGCTTACTCTGTAGGTCTTCTTGTGGTGTCTGTGACCTCTTCAGCTCACATAATCCTTCCCCCTACTCTTCCACAATACTCCCTGAGCTCAGCCTACTGTTTGCCTGTGAGTCTCTGTATCGGTTTCTATCAGCTGCTGAATGAAGCCTCTCATAAAACAGTTATGCTATGCTCCTAACTGCAAGCACAGCAGAGTATCACTAATGGTGTCAGGGGTTGACTCCCTACCAAGGAGAGGGTCTCAAGTTCAGGCAGTCATTTGTTGGCCATTCCATCAATCACTGCTCCACTTTTATCCCTGAACTTTTTGTAGGCAGGACAAATTTTGGGTCAGAGTTTTTGTGGAAGAGTCTATGCCCCCCCCACCTCTACAGGAGATGGCCACTTTTGGCTACATATCTCGCTGCTGCTAGGACTCTCAGCTAGAGTCATCCCCATAAACTCCCAGGAGGCCCCCCCCCCATGCCAGACATTCTCCCCACTGATTTATGTTCTCTCTCCCAGCCCTCTTCCTCTCTCCTCAACTGAAGAATAGATGAAGAAACTATGGTACATTTTCACAATGGTTACCACTCAGCTATTAAGAACAAGGACATCATGAAATTTGCAAGCAAATGGATGGAACTAGAAAATATCATCACGAGTGAGGTTACCTAGACCAGGAAAGATGCACATGGTATGTACTCATTTATAAGTGGATATTGACCATAAAGTACAGGATAATCATACTGCAACTCACAGACCCAAAGAAGCTAAGTAATAAGGCAGTCCTAAGGGAGAATGCTTGAATCTCACTCAGAATGGTAAATAAAATAGACATCTGAAGTAGACGTAAGGAGAGAACTGGGTGGGACAGTGGGTGAGGAAGGGGACAGGATGGGGATCAGCTTAGTTTTATTTTAATATAAGGTTATGAACTCTACTATCATAAACACTAGTCCATACGAGTAAAGGTTCTATCTAGGCATCAGCTTAAATGTCCATGTTTAATATTTTATGTAGGTGTTGTCTTCAGCTAGGAGGCTTTGCCATTCTAGTTTTATGGAAAGCAACCAATATCCTTAGAAACATCCTGAGTTCTTTTGGGGTTTCCATAGGACCCCTTAGGCCAACTACTCAATTATATGTAACCCATTCCTGCCACAAATGGTACTCTGCACACTGCCAGAGAAGAAAATTAAAGACCAAGCCAGTTACAAAACCTTTGATCTTCAATGAAGACTGACCTGCTTGCTAGATACGTTGGTACAATAGTGACACAAAACTTGTCAGAGTAACCAACTAATATCAGTTTGGATTTAAGATCCACTCCATAAGATGGAACCAAGCCCTAACACTGGTAGGGTGGCCAAGAACCTGACACTAGATAGGCCAGGGACTGGGGATAAAACCTTCTGCTAAAGAACAAAGCAATAAAAAATGACACCCAATAGTATTTCCTACGCTCCCAGATCAGTGTCTTGCTCAGGCATAATCAGAGAAGCTTCCTTCTGCAGTAGATGAGAAGAAACACAGAGAACCACAGCTGGATAATGTGCAGAGAGTGAGAGACCTTAGGACTCTGAGTTCTAAATGCAATGTCTCCATCAAATCCTCCCATCCAGGGCTCAGGAAACACTGAAGATGAGGATGTGGAAAGATTCTTAGAGTCATTGTGAATGGAAGACACCAAGGAAGCAGGCCTAGAAACAAGCACACTGACACACACATGAACTCACAGAGACTGTGGCAGCACAGACAGGGCCTACATGGGTCTAAGACAGACAGGTTCCCAACACAGAGAGGGGAAGTGAACATGAGTTTCCATCCGAAATCAATTAATAACTGCTCTCAGAGGAAAAATGTGTTTTCTCCAATGGATTCTTACTGGGTAAACAATCCAGACTTAGGGACAGGCCTCATGCCCAGGGGAGGATGGTCAATACAGAATGAACTCAATTGTAGTTTTGGAGGGTTTTGTTTTGTTTTGTTTTAATTTGTTTGTTTGCTTGCTTGCTTGCTTGATTTTTAATCTTATAATACTTTGTGGGGCCATTTGTTTTTACCTCATAGGTCTTAGACTTACAGGATTATGGTTTCTGATGATGTGTGTTTATGGAATTTCTGTGTGTTCAAACATGTATCTCTACATGTTTCTTGTATGCTTTATTTGTTTCTTTTGTTTGCTTATTTTCTTGTTATGTCCTATTCTGGTTTGTTTGGTCTTTATTTTATTATAAATGCCTATTTGATTTCTACTGAAAGAGAGATAGAAAGGTATGGATTTGGGTGAGAAGGGGTGTGGGGTGAATCTGGGAGGAGTTGGAAGAGGGAAAATAGTAATAAGAATACATTCTATGGAAAAATCAATTTTCTATTTAAAGGGAGGAAAATAATAAAAGGTTAAGTCCTGAATCACCTGAGGTTGAGTTCCAACTCCACCACTAAGAATTATTAGGTGAGCCTTATTTTACTGTGGGCTTTCCATGAAGACTGTAGTGACAATATTACTTTCTAGGTTAATTGCATGCATTGGATAGAAAATATCTAAGGTCGGCTTACCTGAAAAAAAAAGACAGTTAAGGCTTAAGGTAGCTGGGGGAAAAGTTTGGTGGGCTGCTGAGGACAGATTTAGTATGATAAAGTTTGAGTCTTGGGACAGACTCTTACTTGTTTGAGTTTTGTTGTGATAGACAGTGTTAACTGTCAACCAGCTGAGATCTAGAATCCCCTGAGAAAAAGGCCTCTGAAGATGCTTGAAAAGGATTATATTAATTGAAGATGGAAAGATTTTCTCACTGAGGGTGGTGCCATTCCATAGACAGAGCGTCCTGGATTTTATAAGAGTGAAGAAAGAAAATTGAGCACTGGAATTCAGGAATTATTTCCTTGCTTTCTACTCCAGACTATGAATATATTTGTAACTAGTTGTCTCAAGGGCTTCCCGTTGTTGTTTCTCTAACATGTGCAAACTTGGATCTGTGAATCATATAAAAATTTTCTCAGTTAAGTAGACTTTGGTTTTGCTTTGGTGATTTTATTCCCTTTTATACCATGGTTCTTCCAGTTTGGAATAAGAATGTTTACTTTGTCATATTATATATTAGAAATTGACAAGTTCTGTTTTCTTCATCTCTGGGAAGACTCATAGTAAACCTCTGCGATTCTCATAGGGGCAAGAGAGAATAATTATAAGATATACTCAGAGCCTTCTGCATAATATTACCTTCTCTGAGAGGAAGGATTTTACCAGAACCAGAACTTCTGCTCCTGGGGACAGGAAGTGTTTCTATTCAAGTACCTTCCAGAATTCAAGCTCATCTAAGGGTCAAATAAACAACTAAAGAAAGAAGAACTCAAGTGAAGATCCAACTGCCCAAGAAAGAAAATAAATTAAAATTACCATATTTAGGTGAAGGTACATGAAGAAGCAGACAGGCTTATACACTGGTGAAAGTCATGTGCCTGAGTCGCAATCGCACAAGAAGACAGAGATTACACTATAGGATTGTGGGATGGCTCCTTCTTCCCTATGCTCCTACCAAACACAACACTTTAGTATAATCAAACAAGCTACATTTTGAGGAGTTCTGAGTTCTAATGTATGCACTTTCTTTGAGTAAGAGAACAGAGGAGAGAGCAAAGTCAAAAGAAGAGATAAAGATAAGAGTACATATACTGCTACCTTTAACACCTATGCTAACAGCAAACATGAAGCAAACCTCATCATTAGATGAACAAGTATTTTCAAATTAATATTTATTTAACATAATTTATTGATTGACTCATGTCAGCTATTGACATGGAATTATAAAATGAAAAAGGAAGAATCCAAATAGGGAAAGTAATGACACTTAGCTATGACATAGATTTTGAAATGATCAGGTTGGAAATTTAAATATCTACGATTCATGTATTCAAAGCTTTGACTGAGATAATGGTCAACATCTGAACAGATTGTGCAAGAAAAAAGAAATACTGAAACTCTATCAGAAATCAATATCCAAATTAATGTTCAGATACATATAAAATAAAGAATGTGTTTGACAGGTCTTCAAGATAGAGAGTAGTGATGAGGAAAGACATGGTGAGGCTGTGGATTGGTCAGTAGGAACTTATTAATCATAAATGTCTGAGGAAAAAATGAAGATCAGGAAACATGGAATTCCTGGAGGCTGTTTAGAAAGCTGAAACATATACACCTTTGGAACAAACATAAAACAAAGTGTAAAGCATCACAAATGTTCAGGACAATGGTCAAAAACTTTCCTCAACTAATAACTACCATAAAAAGGGAGATCTAGAAAGTTTAGGAAACTGCAAACAGAGTAAATATTATATAACAAGAAAAAATTCTGCCTCTAGGTATATCATAACTTACTGCAAAAACTCAAATTCCAAGAATGTTTATAGGAGAAATACACTCTGCATGGAAATTTCTTCATCAGTGTCATCATCAAATCATGGGCTCACTGACTCTATAGTAGGCATATTGCTATGACTTGGGGATCTAGGCTATTTCTCTCCCATGTGATCTCCATTGCAGGAGCAGACAGGTAGGTTTACTACATTTCTTTAGTGCTCCAGTACATCTAAAAGCACTTCCTTCTTATCATGATATTACCTTTTGCAGAAAAATGTTTGTCACCGCCCTGCTAAGTTCAAGGTGGAAAAATATGTGAAGGGAAGACATTGATAAATGACCATCACTGTGTTAGTCA
Organism: Acomys percivali; assembly: GCA_907169655.1. NCBI lineage: Eukaryota > Metazoa > Chordata > Mammalia > Rodentia > Muridae > Acomys > Acomys percivali. The sequence continues at coordinate 59,316,956 of OU015746.1, read as the reverse complement.
CTACTGGTCCATTGTCACAATCTTACATCATAAAAATTGTTATGAATTGGAAAACTGACAGAAATTTTTGGTAATCTTGGCATGCATATTTTTTCTTTTTTAAAAGATTTATTTATTTATTTATTATGTATACAGTGTTCTGTCTGCATGTACACATGCACACCAGAAGAGGGCATCAGATCACATTCGAGACAGTTGTGAGTCACCATGTGGTTGCTGGGAATTGAACTCAGAACCTTTGGAAGAGCAGGTGGCACTCTTAACCTTTGAGTCATCTCTCCAGCCCCGGCATGCATATTTCTTAAATGTCACAGAATCTACAGCAGAAAAATAAAATAAATAGAGGTAGCTGAAATAGTTGTAGTAGATAAGAGAGTCACTTGAAAAAGAAAGTCTTTTCTCACCAAATCCATTCTATTCTCTTCTATTTTGACAGTCCTAGAAAAACAGATCTTTTTTATCTCTAACTTAATAGAACTCTGGATGGTCCTGTGATTGTAACAACAAAAAAAAATTAGCTTAAAGCTATGAAGAACAACTATAACATTGTGTTAGATGAGGCAAGTAAAAACAAATCTGGGCAGCAGAATGTGACTTTACCTAGGATTGTAACCATACTTGAGGTCATGCCTGAGTCCTTGTGTGCTGTATATGTACAAAAGTAAAGTGGAAAAAAGAGTCCTAAATATGGTCTCACTCATGAGACAATTGTGACATTTAAGACATGTTATCCAATCAACTGCCATAAATACAACACCCCACTTCTTAGCAAGCAGTTAGTTACGAGTTAAATAGTTTTCATTAGTGTCTGCCTGTTCTCCTTTGAAAGTCCTTATTTTAAATAACATTATTGATAATTACTCTCAATATATCCCACATATACACACATACATGCAGAGAGAGAGTAGACAGTGTGTCTTTTGTGAAGTACTTTCTTTGTAAGTTGATTCTAGTCTTTGGTTGGGTTTCACCAGAGCCCTGGCTCTCAACATTTCTTTTACTCCTTATAAGCCACAAGTGTTCTGTGCACACATAAAAGAAGAGTCATTGTCTTTTTAAAATTTTTTATTATTTTATTTTTTATGTATGCATTTATATTTTTAAATATATATACAATAGATTATCTACAGCAAGAAGAACCATGACACAATCAGCAATTATATAAATTTTACATTCTTAGTGTTTTGGCTATTTGTATTTGACAGCCTAGAAGAAGACAACTTTCCTATACTGGTGCATCTAAATTTCTGAATGTAAATCAGTCTCCATCACATATTGTCATTATCAACTTAGAACACCTATCTAGACCTAAAAACGCCTTAACCTCTAAACAACTAAGCTTTAAGAGCCACTGTCTTTGTTGCAGTAAGTTACCTTTAAGATCGACATGGAGTTGCATGACTCATTGGTCTCTACTGACTATGCTTTAGGTTTGTCCGTGATGACAAGAGCTGCAGTTATTAGAACTAGGAAGAACTGGAGGTCCTCTTCTCTTTAGCTCCACCTTTATTTCATTTGTGTGATGGAGAAACATCTCCAGAGACAGGAAGTGCCTTGATTGTGACCTATTGCTTAAGTCACTGACCCAACCCTCAGTAGACTTCATTGCAAAGTGAAAATCAGGATTCCTTCCCAACCTGCCTTTGGGGACTTCTGTGAGAGTCAAGTCAGCTGATAAGTAACACTTAAGAAAATGCTGAAAATTGGTAAGAGGGAGTCGTAGTGATCTAAAGATAGCATTAATGTAAGAGATTTACCTAGCCAACCTCACAGTGCCTACACATTCACAGAGAGATGCATTTATGATCTCAGTTTACAAATAAGGAGCTGAGCAGGAGCCTGATGTGCTCTGTAATACTGAGGGATGGAACAGGGGCTTCATCCAGCAAATTCAACAGGGAAGTGTCAACACAAGGGTGCTGTTTGAGATCAATCTTGTTGGGTCCCGATTTTCTTATTCACAGTACTGTGTTGTTCCAGTTATGAATTCATTGCAAATGGCTCTTTTTGAAAGAGGGAAAACAGAAACTGCCTGTCCCTTCCCAGTTTTAATTTTGAAGCTCTCCTTCCTATAATGGGACTTTGAGTAAGAACTGGAAAGGGGTATATGTTCAAAGAGCTTGCAGATGCCTTCAGCCAGCCTCTCCGTTTCCACTGGCACCATGATACACTGGCAGAGCCTTAGCATATCCCATGGTGTGCTATCAGAGTAAATCTCTCAGCACCTCGTGTTATCCTTCCTTACTTCCACAAGCACGAAGCTGAAAACAATCAAGAATGTAGACAATACCCCCAAGGAGCCTGGCCATGCCATTCCTGTGTGTGCTGCGATGTTATGTTGCTGCCACCTTCTGCTTCGCCCACACACTGCGAATGCAAGCCACTCCTGTTGGTGCTCTGTGCCCCCTGATGATTTACTCTCATCCTGACCCTGTGCTACTCAATACATAATATGGCAAGTCAAAGTTGAACCTTGCCAAAAATTCTCCACAGGCTCTCCATTTGTAAGACAGTATTTGAAGAGGCAGCTGTCTCCGCCTCCTGCCCCCCCCCCCGCCCCATGTCACTAATATGCGCTCCGTCTTTTGGGTAGGGAATTATCTAAGCAGCAGTTTCAGTATTCATGGTATCTGAAAGTATTAAGTGCAGACTTAAGAAAGGGAAAATAAGCAGGCTGGAGATAAGAATAACTTTCTATTATGCAAGTATCAGAGGGCTCCTCTGTGTTTTTTCTCTGGTGTTCCAGGGGTTCTGGCTTATTTTCAGGAGCATTTTTGAGGGATTATTCTTATTATTTAAAGTTATGTGTGTTTGGCGGGCATATACATGTATATGCAGGTTTCCATGAGAGACAAAGGAATCACATACGCTGGAGCTGGAATCACGGGTGATCATGAGACACCTGATATTGGTGATGGGGACTCAACTTGGATCCTCTGGAAGAGCAGTCTATGCTCTCTTCATCACTGAGCCTTCTGACTGACCCTCCAGGTACATTTCAACAGACACATTCACAGGACAAAAGACAGTCTAAACAAGATCTACACTCATACCTGAGGAAGAGTTGAGCCTTATCCTCTAGCTCTGGAAATGTCCTAAACAGTTAGCTTGAGCCTCACTGGGGAGCTGAAACAATCACTTCCAAGACAGGAGTCCTATAACTGTCTCTGGCACTTTGAGTGGATTCTATAATTCTCGAGCTTGCCAACATGAAATCTCACTTCTTGCATTTCTGTACATAGCAAGGCATGTCTTCATTTTAATGCAGCCTCCAGCTCCCCAGAATGAAGTTTGCCTGGGAACTTTTTAATGTCCAGCATATGCCCACCTCATCCACATGGAGACCCACTGGTCTTAGTGAGCTGGAGGTTGCCTCCGGCCAGCACGAGACCAAAATTGTGTAGCAAATCACTGAAGTTGGCATGTGAAATAATCCAAGACAAAAAAAGTTCTTGTTTATTAAATTTTATTCCTTGATAATATTGTGCCTTGTGTACCTGTGATAGCCCTAAGGTCTTTTGAGTCTCAAGTTGCAAAGAAAGCTGATTTTTATGACTTATTAAAAGACACAAGAAACTAACAGATATATAAATATTTTCATCCTAATTTGAAATCTATGGAAAGAAGCCCACCTACTCTTGCAGCTGTTTTTGCTGGTAACATAGTAGCACCCTGTGTATCCTCGTTTATTCTGCTTCCTTTACACACCCTTGTGCTAGTCTTACTTCTCCATCTTCTAAGGGCGACGCACACAATAGATGTCTAATATTACGTGGAATTCGTCTTACTGACTTTGGGCAGTATACATTCCTCGATTAATTATTTATTAGTAGCTAATTCGCAATACAAATGAAAATGTTGGACTTTCATGAATTGGGGGGAGAACCATGCTCAGGGTCAGGGAGTGTCTGAGTATTATGACACTGGGTATGACTTTCCTGGACAGAGTGGCAGACTTTCCCCAGCTGTGGTCGAAATGATGGATCAGTCCGTGGTCCCTTCAGGACAGAGTCCCTGCAGTTTCCAAGGGCTCATGTCCCAGTCCGAAAGTAAGACAGCTGACATTTCCTTAAGCAGAAAGTGGCCTTGACTTTGGAAACCTCAGCCAGGTCTAATTCTGCAGCAGCGTAGATTATGTATCTCCCCACACTTTGCTGCTCAGCTCCCATGCCTTTTAGCAACAGTGTCCACCCTTGTTTTCTTCATGTCAAGCACAAACAAGTGCAATTTCCCACTGGTTTTATGTATATGCATTTTTAACAATTTCTGTCTTCTAATAATCTCCATTCAACTTTGTCTCTTGGCTTACAGTGTAATCCATATAACCCTCTGACCTCAGACACGGTCACATCCTTGTGAACATCAGAAGCTGCTTAGAAGTGCCACATTTTTTGACATGGAGTCACACTATGAGCCTTTGGTGACCCAGGACTCACTACATATAATAGGCTGGACTTGAGATCATGGAAATCCGCCTGCCTTTGTCACTGAGATTTAAGATGTGCACCACCACAACCAGCTCTCCTTTGAAATCTTGCACAGAACCTTAGTTATATGATCTGAAGGGAAGGAGCAAAGACAGTATTTACCAGATCTTAAGGCAAGAAGGCAGGAACTCTCTGTAATTCACATCCAGGGAGACAAGTCTGACCTTGGAGGTAGATTGGACAAGGCAGGCCTTATGCAGGGCCACCTCTCCTTCTAAAGGAACTTTGGTGCACACACTGAGTTGGTTTTGAGGATCTCACTGGTACAGTGAAGAGGAAACCTGCTCTAAGGTTCAATGCATGATGTCCCTTCTGTCATTCCACCGTAGCAGCAGTTGTAGGGGGTCAGAACTCATACAAAGCGTCTAGATTATGGTGAGAGGACAGACACAGGGTCATATCCCAGAGAAAATATCTTGAGCCTCAGGAAGAATATGGGTCCTATTTCTCTAGGTCTCTGTGTGGCCTGAGGATTATTCAGTGAGCTTGTCACAAACCTGAATTACCACCAAGTCCTTCTGTTTTAATAAGCAGAGAAAGTCTTCCAGAAGCTGAGCTGAGACATTCCTCAAACACTTGAGCAAGGGCTCACCAAAGGCGAACCAGTTTTGGATCAGCTATTACTCTGTCTTGCTTTTCCATAAACAGAGGGTCAGCCTTTCCTGCGGGTGAGCAAGAACCAAAGAGCAGCAGCTTCATCACTTCAGAACAATCCTGCCCTCCGGATTCACTAACAGCCCCTTCGCAGGAGCAGACAGGTGGCCAAAGGCCTCTTCTTCTGGAATGGCCTCTGAAACTTTCAGAACGTCATCAATTCCTTTTTCATGAGGACTCTCATTTATAAGTCAAGCTAAACAGTGTGGGGAGTGCCTTTGAAGATCCAGTTTAAAGCTCGGCTTCTTAGTGTCTCTCACACATACAAAGGTATGAGCACTGAACTTTAGCCAGACTGGAAAGTTCTAGATATGAGCTTGACAGAGTCTTGTTTTAAAAGTTTTCCCCTCAGGAGGCTGTGCCAACATACGGTTGTATCATTATGCTGCCTATAAGGTACCACAAACCGTGCCTTACACTCTCTTACTCCTTAGGCATGACCACACGTTCTTTCACTAGAATGATCTCCCCCATACCAGCCAGTGGCCCCCGCTGTGGTCTAACTACAAAGTTCCTTTCACCTCAGTAAGCTGTAGGCATCAGACAACAAGAGTAAAAATAAAACGGAAGTGTTTCTTCTTCCATCTACTGTAGCTGAGGATCTGAAGCTGCCTCTCCTGAACAGTGGAAGAATATGTGGACTCAACTTGCTGCATGAGCAACCTCCCCATCACCGTCTTTGCAGCTAGTCCTTGCCAGCCTGATCCAGGCCTGGGATGCTTTACAGAAGAGAGAAAGGGAGCCCTATTGAGGCCTATTGAGCTGGAGCGTGGCATCTGCCGCACACGGAGGGGAGAGGTCATAGGTCATCGCTTGATCATGATAAAGCAGGCCAGATTAATTGTCTCTGGTAATCCTGTTTGTCACGGTAGATATGCAAGGGCGTCTTTGTGGCAAAGGCTGACATATGGGCCGGCCTGCTGCTTGCCTATTCAGGGGCCCAGCACATGTTCTCCCCAGTTGGACAAGTTCCCAGAATCTTGTTTGCCAAAGGGGTGGGGCCTCCCGCTCCTATTCAGCCATCCCTCCTCTCCACCAACAGGCTTTCTGCTAATCTTCAAGCCTGCCTGGGCTACTGAGAAGAGCTGCATTATCCAGGGAGGCCTAGAGAGAGAAAGGGAGAGAGGGGGGTTGGTGAGGAGAGAAAAGGGGCTGAAAGGGAAAGAGCCAGACAGCCATCAGACGCAGGAGTGAAAGACTCTTAGAGATGGGGGTGTGGGATGGGGCAGAGAAATATAATTACAAAAAATAGCAGCCGTGTCCTTCAGGCAAAACCCTTCAGGGCTGATTATAGCTGCTCTCCAAATCTGAATCTATCACCAAATTATACCCTGCCTCTTTTGTAAAATAAATGTTAATAAGAGGTAATTTTGGCCTTGCTGATTGTTAAGCTCAATAGAGATAGACTTTTTTTCCTTCCTCTGTGTGTGTTTATTGTAATATCTGGAGGGTTTTTCCTTGCTATTTTTTTTTGTTCCAACCTGGATTTATGTTCAAACACACACACACACACACACACACACACACACACACACACACACACA
>OU015746.1:59250535-59299071 GCA_907169655.1 Acomys percivali | reverse complement strand
GTGTGTGTGTGTGTGTGTGTGTGTGTGTGTGTGTGTGTGTGTGTGTGTGTGTAATAATACAAATGGATATGTAAAATTAAAAAAAAGAAGACTCTCTTGAGAAGCAATGCATTCAAGTTTAATTCAAGAGTCTAAAAAATGCCAGTGAGCAGTTAGAGGTGTATGAAGCACTGGAACGCTCCTTGGAAGATGGCTCTCAGATCTCTATAACTTGATGATTGTTACTACTGTAGCAAGAGAAAGATTATATTAAGAAGCCACGAGAAAAGCCATCCTATATGTAAAGAAAACGTAAGCTCTACTTGTGCCTATTCAGTGACCATGTTTAACATTAGCTTTCTCACCACTGTGTAGCCAGAAAAAACACAAACAATAATATGTTGAACCTTCTCATTCAAGAGTACTATAATCAGTAACAACATAGTTTCATAGCTTCTGGATAACTGTCTCTTCTGTGAAAGTTTCTAGCTTCTAATTCATCACCTGCCTGATAGGCAACTACATCTATGCCTCTGGTTCTCTCTCTGTGTCTCTGTCTCTGTCTGTCTCTCTCCATCAGAGATAAAACCACTTCTATTTGCATCATATGTGACACAAACTAGAAAGCAACCTTTTACAGTAATTTTGCAGAAAGTGAGTAGACTGACCTGTTTAAAGCTACAGCTTTCTTCTGCTAGTACCAGCTTACATCTTTCTTCTGCATAGACCCTATGAAGTAAGAGAAACAAATATCAGACCACACTTGTCTAGTTCACTCAGCATTTTTAATTATCTGAGACAAGACCAGCCTGAGATGTAGCCCAAGACAAGACTTGTCAGACTTCATCTGCTTCCGTCTACTGAGTGCTGGCAGAAACTGATCAGCAGCTTTGTCCCATTATTCTGTTGTTATTGATCCTTCTCTTAAATGATAATGGCTAGTGCTGCACATCTGATTCCACAGCCCTCAAGCTCCAGGCCCTATTTCCTCTTCTACTACCTTGGTGGAAGAACTGTTATTGCTGTATGGGAAGCTGCTTTGATACATCTAATTCACCATTAGGCAAGCCATCCTACAATCACGGTTCACAGAGGAAACTGGAAAAAGTGATTCACACAATATATACCGTGTAGTATGCACCAGGAATGTGAGAACCACCAGGAAGACATAAATAAGAAAACTCATACTTCCTGAATTCAGGGCCATACACTATGCCCATAATTTCTCCCTTTTTCTTTCTTTTCCTCTATGACATAAGCCTTCTACAAGGTTGATGCAGAGATGATGACCAGGCCTGAGCTTTCTTACATTAGTCCAATAAAAGATATGCACCTGGCATAGTACATACAGACACCCATTCCACCAGCAAACTCAGGAGTTGGTAGATCTTGTGACTTCCCACATGGTGAGAGCTTCTCACCCAAATATCTGCATGGATGATAACCTACATCACCAATGTGTATCTAGTTTTAGGCTTTCTTGTCCACATTTTAAGTTGATGATAGTCTCAGCTATAGGAGACCATGTTTCAAACAAACAAACAAAAACCACAACCTCAAATACAGTGACTCATTGTAGTATCTAAAGTATAATGTCCATATTCAAATGATTATGATTTAAAATGAATAGATAATTGAGTCTCACCCTATCTGATGCTATAATACTCTAAATAAAGTGAAACTGTGGGTTAGGCCAGTTACTAACTTTTGTTTGTTGACCTTTAAAGCCTACTGAGGCTTACATAGCTGCTCTACACTAATCCATAGTTTTCAGAGTTGAACTGTGACCACACACTGATAAATGTTCAGGTTTGCTTTTAATGGGCTATCCAACATAGTTTAGTTCTCAGGGGAATTGTAACCTGAAAATCTTATAAAAACAAAACCGAAGAACACAATCAGGTGTTTATTCACACTATTATTTAAAGCCCTGTGTGAATCCCAAATGAATTCTGAGGCTCATACAATTAGAAGGATTTATATCATGGATTACAGTATTAAAAAATAAAATTCTTAGATTTAAAAAATGAGAGGGGTCAAATATTTTGATATCAAAAATACGTCAAAGAAAACAAACTTTGAACTAATGAATATTTTTTCTGTAATGTACATTTTAAATATTTTATTTTAATTATATACTCACATATGTGTGTATAGTTGTGTGTGTATATGTGTGTGTGTAATATGTATATGTGTGAGTATGTGCACATGAGTGCAAGTGACTGATGAGGCCAGAAAAGGACACTGAATCTCCTGCAGATGAATTGTTTGATGTGCGTTCTAGAAACTGAAGAATTTTTATTTAAATAATTTACTCAGATTCCATCTCAATTGTTATTCCCTCACATGTATCTCTCCATTCCCCCTCCCTCTCTCCTCTTTTACCTTATTCCCCGCCCCTAGGCCCGTGACAGAAGGGGACCTCTTCCCCCACTGTATGACCACAGCCTATAAGGTATCCATGTAGCCTGCTTACAAGCTCTGAGTCATCTCTCAGGCCCCACTATGTATAATTGTGGGAAAGGAAGCATTACTAAGAAGTTATTTTGTCTGAAAACAGAAAGAGAAGCAGAGAAAAGCCACTCAAAAACAAAGCAGCAGAAAGGGACTGGGATAAGGAAGTAAGGAAGAAAAGAATAGTAGAAGGAAGGGAGTTAAGTAGGTAGCACAGGGTACTCAAATGCATGGGCTACCAGTCATGGCCATATGCAAGTGGGACGCTTTGGCTTCTGGGTGATCGCCTGCTGGTGTTCCCAACTGGATGAATATGGAATCATTTTTTTAGGCCAACACATTGACTTGTCCTGTTGATTTTGCCTGGTAGCTATCATCCTTTAAGCTAAACATGTCAGAGCAGATCAGGATTTCCCATTTGTAGCTGATTCTCATGAAAGCCAAATCCTCTTAAAATATGATGTGATACCATCATCTTTTCATGAACATGGGTTCCAACTGCAATCCTTTCCTGTGCTGGGAGTCCCAGCATTGGTGATACATCTTCATCCTGTGAAAGCTGAGTGACCAGGTGCCTTCTATTCCCTGTGCTGCAGGCTCTACACTGTTTCTGATGTGTCGTCCTTCTAGTTCTATGAAATGTCTGTTACATCCCAATGCCATTGTATTTATGGAAAACATAGTCCATGTTTGACTCTATGCTTGTGTGGACCCCCTGCTCCTATAAAGTCACAGCGTCCCGTCCAACAGTTCTGAATCCAGCTGTGTCTGCATTGCTAGAGCACTACCAACATTTGTCAGATATTCTGTGGTTACACAGACCATTATTTCAACTAATACTTAAAATTCAACATGTATTACCATGTGCTCTAGTAAGGCAAACATGGTAATTGTTTGACTGATAGATAAAATTTAGTTTTGAATGACAGTAGTTCCTTTAGATAAATTAAAATGGAACAATAGTAACCAAACATTGAGAGTTTAAACACACGCATAAACATGTCATCTTACTTCTCCAATGAAAGTGTATACTTTTATTTTTAGCTATTAAAAGAAGTTGGGCAGTTTATTTTTCTTATTTTGGAAGCAGAGTCTCATGTTTCCTGGGCTGTCTACCTGGGTAAAGATGACACTGTACTTCTGATCCCTCCTGCCAACACACCCAGTTTAATTGTTGCTGGGGACTACACTCAGGGCTCCATCCTTAGGTAAGCATTCTGTCAAGTAAACGATATCCATAGCTCAAGGAATAATTTTGAAGCCATAAAATGTCATAAATGACTTTGTTTTCAAGACAGACCTGTCTTTCCTGAAATGATGCATAGAGAGTGAAGTGTTACTGTAGTGGATATAAACATGTTTTCTACACATTGCCTGTTTCCACTTGCCTTTGATGGATAGTGTCTAATTACCTTCAGTCATACAGTGATCCTGAAATACAGTGAAACTAGAAAGTGGAATACCTGGTCTCCACATACCTAAATCCTGTCTAAGTCAAGTATGCTGGACTTATTTAAATAGGCCTATAAAATCTCCACAAGTAGATAGAGTAAGCTCCTGGATGCTATGAAATGCAAATCCTCTCTTAAGAAAACAAGCAAGTTGAAGTGCTTTTGTAGTTGTGGATCATGCTGTCAGGATTTTAATGTTCTAATAACCCAATTCTAATGAGTTCTTATGATTTATTCAGTAAGGGCTAAATGCTTTTTAATCATGACTTTGATAGCTAATACAGCAAGATATGTGTCCTAGTAATTATAGAACTCTACAGAGAGGTGCCATTTGGCTCTCATCATTAGATAAACAAAAAATCATTTCTGAATGCAATTCTTTCTTTTAAGAATTCACCATTATAAAAATTATTTTATTTATTTAAACTGAGCTCTCTTTTTATAATTTGCCAGAATAATCTGTAATGCACTACTTCTCATCTGGCAAATGAAAATCATTTTAGTTATAAAAATGATTGTGACAATGATGTCATGGCTATAGATTCCACTTGTGTGCATGTAATAATGTGAATGGATAAAGATGGAGAACTTAGCACTAAATCCTTCACTCTCGGTCTCAAACTTCCATATTTTCCAAGGATATCTATGTTTGTATAATCTTATTTCCCTTCTCTGACAGTGTGATTTTACGACTGCCCAAAGCATTTACATAGCACGTGTCCTTTTAACGCTAATTTCAAACATATCCAGTGTAATAAATAAAGTTTGTAATTACCTAGTTGACACATCAGAGTGGCATGAGATAGTTGTACAGAAGTATAATTAATGTGAGATGGACTATTTATTGAGCTAGGAGCCAATGATATATAGGGGCTACCTTTTATATAAAAGAGCATCAATTCCTCCAGGAAAGGTTAAATTACTTGTGGAACTTTTGGAGGTGGTTGATGGAGATGTTAGCTTTCTTTCTTTATTTTTTAAAAGGTTTATTTATTTATTATTACTACACATATAGTTCTCTGCCTATATGCACACCTTCACACCAGAAAAGGGCCATCAGATCACATTATAGATGGTTGTGAGCCACCATGTGGTTGCTGGGAATTGAACTCATGACTCCTGGAAGAGTAGTCAGTGCTCTTAACCTCTGAGCCATCTCTCCAGCCCCAAGTGTTAGCTTTCTTGATTTCGTCTTTTGTTCATATCACATCCAAACAATGATCTAGATCACTTTTTTCCATGTCCTCATCCAAAGATTGTAATAGGCACCTGATATGTTTGGTGTATAAGCTCTTCAAAGATGTTTTAAAATGAATTTATGATTGAAAAAAATCCTCAGGAACTGCTCAGATTATGGATGCATCTATGTTTAGCAACTTAGAAGCAGATTTGTATCTACTTCTGATGTCTATTCTAGAAGGAGATGGGAGAAAAGCATGCATCTGTCACAGCATTCTGTCCCACTTTAATGCCTGTATTGCCCTCACAGCTTTTAATATAGTTTGGATATTTGATGTATTATATATATATGTATATATATATATATATATTATGATTTCTGTCTCATAAAGTAATATAATATCTGATATACATTCACAAACCTGCAGCAGGTTTATAATCAGAGCAGCATTTGTCTATAAAGCTGTTCCTAATGTTATCCATCTAATGCAAAGGGTTTGTTCAGAGGCTCACGGATAAGTACCTTTCACCCTGTTGTATTTCACTCTGTATGACATAGTCCATGTATTTACAATTCTCTTCATGATAGGGCTCTGAAGTTAAGAGCAGCCACTGCTCTCATCTAGAAGAGTCAGGTTCGGTGTGAGGTATCCATATGGTATCACACAACAATCTGTGAGACCACTTCAAGGGAATCCCTTTCTAACCTCTAATAATCTCTAAGAACATCTGCATGCACATGAGGCACATAAATACATTCATATACACACAACACTCACACAATACAAACACACACAACACAAACACACACCCACAAATAAAAAACAATTTAAAAACTATTGCACTAACCAAGGACAATACAAGTAGTAAACATCAAACCTGTACTCTGATCTAGCCAATGGACAGGACATTCTCCACAGTTATGTGGAGAGCAGGGACCGAATCTGACATGAACTCTGGTGTCCCATATTTGACTACCTCCCCTTGGTGGGGAGGCCTGATGGCACTCAAAGAAAGACTAAACAGGCTACCAAGATGAGACTTGATAGCCTATGACCATATAGTGGGGGAGGAGGTCCTCCTTGGTCATAGACCTAGGGGAGGGGAATAGGATGAAAGCGAGAAGGAGGGAGGAACGGGAGGATACAAATGATGGGATAACAATTGAGTTGTAATCTGAATAAATTAATTAAATAAAAAAAGAATAAAATTAAAACATTTTAATTTTAAATTATTATAATTTATTCATATTGCACGCTGATTTTTATCCCCTCACTTGTATCTTCTCGTTCTCACCCTCGATCCCTCTTCCAAGTTATTCCCCTAGATCTTTGACAGGAGAGGGCCTCCTTCCCCACCATAAGACCACAGCCTATCAGGACTCATCCAGATAGCCTGAATCCCCTTTAAGTGTGTGAGGGCCTCCCAACCAAAAGGAAGTAATCAAATGAGGGGCACCAGAGTTCTTGTCAGAGGCAGTCCCCTGCTCCCCTCCCCCTCATGTAGAGAATGATCTATCCATTGGCTACATCTGAACAGGGGGTCTAGGTCCTCTCCTTGCAATGTCCTTGGTTGGTGCATCAGTTTGTGTAGGCCCCTCTGGGTCCATATCCACCAGCCTTGATAGTCTTTCTGTGGAGTTCCTGACAACTCTCCCACCCCCGTCTTTCCATCCCCCAACTATTACATAAAATTCGCAGCTCTTCCACCAAAGTCAGGCTGCATGTCCCAGTGTCCGTCCCCATCCCTCACTAGGTAGAATCTCTCAGAGCACATCTATGTTGGGCTAGTATCCATTTATAGGTGGATATATACCATGCCTGTCTCTCTGTGTCTGAGTTACTTCACTCAGGATGATGATTTCCAGTTCCATCCATTTGTCTACAAATTTTGAGATTCCCTTGTTTTTAATACCTGAGTAGTATTCCATTATGTAAATGTACCAGAGTTTCTTTATCTCTTCTTCAGTTGAGGGACATCTAGGTTGTTTCCAGATTCTGGCTATTATGAATAAAGCTGCTATGAACATAGTTGAGCAAATGTCTGTTGTATGGTGGCACATCTTATAGGTATATGCCCAGAAGTTGTATAGCTTGGTCTTGAGGTATTAAATAAATATTTTTTACCCTTTTATTAAAAATAGAAATGTTCTCTTACAGTATATATCCTAATTATAGTTTCGATTTCTTTACACTTCTTAGGTTCTCCCCACCTCTTGTCCATCATGCTCCACTCCCCTTCTGTCTGTTATTATAAAACAGAATTCTAAGAGGTGATAAAGAGATATAAAACAAAATCTAACACACCAGAATATGACAAAACAAACAAACAAGGAAAAGAACTGCAGAAAAAGTATAAGAAACAGATATTGAGACAAAGATCCATTTGTTTGCACTCTCGGGATTCAGGTAAAACAAAAACAAAAACAAAACCACTAAACTAGAAACCATAATATGTACACAAAAGACCTGTAGGCTAAAAAGAGACAAAAATATAAGTAGGAAAAAATTTTAATGAGATTTTTAAAAATGATGATGTTGTAAGACTGGAAATTCCAAGGAATCAATTGAATTCATATGTCTGTCAATTCTGTTGATTCAGGGGTTCTTGTTCCCTTGCTGTTCTCTGTGCCCTCTGGCTCTTCCCTTCTTTTTTGCCTCATGTTCTTTAGGGTTCTCCTGAGCTCTGAGAAGGTTTTAATGGAGTCAGTGCAGTGAAGGAGGAAGGAAGGAAGGGAGGAAGGAATTTAATTTGAAACAGTTATTTGATATCATAGAATTTTACCACTTATTAAACAGGAAAGCAATTTTGTATATTAATGAGACAGACATGATTATTTATTTTCATATTAAAAACTAAATCTTTGCTGGATATTTGATACTGTAGAATATTTCTATGGAAAACCTTCAGCATTTTTCATCTTCTATTTCTACTTCTTTTTCACATCAGTATGTAGTATTTGCTTTTCTTCTAGGTCACTGGGCTCTCGAGTCTCAGGTTCTTGGTCACACAAGCAGTGTTCCATATAGTGGAGTGGGCCTTAAGATCATCTTATGTTACTTTCTTGATTACATAGTTAGGTGTAATGGTGTTAAAGTTAGGTATTAACAAAACCTCTAAAGAAAAAAATATAAATAAAATAACAAGATCAAGTCAAGGTTTAGTTTTTCAAATATTTGTCAATGTAAAACCTGTAATTACATTTGAGAAAAAATTTCAAATGTCCCATTAAGGCAGTAGAGTCTTAAATGTGTATAAACTATTGCTTAGAACATTTTAAAGTTATAGTTAAGTGTTGATGTTTACTCATGTGTAGAATAGTTTTGTCATTAGGCTCTACACTAAAATCATCTCCTTTGATTAGTATTCACCTACATTTTATTTAGTTTAATGTAATTTCTAGTGGTTTATTGGTACAGTAGTCATTTTTTATTTCATTTCTTCTTCTTTGAGTTATTTATTTTTTATTCCTGTGAAACTATTTTCTTTTATAGTAAGTTTGAAAAAATAATTTGGTAAAAGCTCTGAATTGGGACTCATTTTTAAGTGTCTTTGTTTCACAATTTCCTTAAAATAGATGGTATATTATTATTTGTACACAAAAACTCTATTACTTGTACTCATCTTTTTCTTATTAATAAAGTAGCTTCAGGGTTGTGCTTTTTATAATATCTTAGCTTAGCTATTTATGATTTTTCCATATTAAACTTGCACATATTTTGAATAAAGGTAGAGTTCAGGAAAATAGACATTTGTTGTATAATATGTCTCTCTTTTACATAATGTCTACTTAGTAAAACTGAGAATTAATCATGGAGATCAAGTCTCATTTTTAAAACTTTAAAATATGTATGTAATTACATTTTAAGTGTTTGTGTATGTGTGTGTTTGTGTGTGTGTGTGTGTGTGTGTGTGTGTTTGTCCTTAGAGGTCAGAAGAAGGCATTGTCTTTTCTGGAGCTAGGATTTCAGGCAATTATAGTGTAACACAGGTGCTAGGAACCAAACATGGGCCCTTGGTAAGAGCTGTAGAGGTGCTCTTAATTACTGAGACATATTTCCAGCCCTTAAGTCTGTTTTGTAAATAACATAAATGTTACATTCAAGAGCAGTCAATAATAATATAAAGATAACATAACCCATTCAGGGGCTCTAAAAGTTTTCATTATTTGTCATTTTATTGCATTGCAAACACACTGACTGGTCAAATTGCATACACTCTGATGGTTTCTCTTGGGAAGGAAGCCAGTGTCAATCATGTTCTTATCCATGAAGTTTGGACTAATTTCCTGAGTCTACACATAGTTTTGTCCATATCTTTTTCATATGACCAGTAAAATGTTTAAAAAGTCATCACCTATCAATGAAGACTGGCTTTGAAATTGAAATAAACCAAGTACAAATAGTAGTGCCAGGTGTCTGCTAAGAATCGTCAATGTGCAACTCTGCCCTTCTAGTTTCAGAATTAGTTCAAAGATTTTTCATGAATACTTGTTATTGTCTGACTTAATATGGACAAGCAATGATGATCAATCTCACTATGGATTTACTGTCAGAAGCTCCATGCCCATTTTTTTCAAGCCCAAGTATTTAGACAGACTCAATCAAAATAAAACCAAGAAAACCTTGACTCAAAAGGATACTTTCAGTCAGTAATGCAAAGATATCCTCCACCATGACAGCTGCCATTTTAAAAGTAGCCAAGATAGGGGAGAATTTAGATATTATGTCTCCACTTACTGGATTTCAAGGAGGAAATTCACATCCATAGTGGAAGTGTGGATGAATGAAAGATAGTAAAACATATGACCTTGGTAGCTGAAGATTAGAAATTCATTGACCATCACACACCTCTCATCCATTCTTCTGAATGCCCCAGTGAAATATAAATCTTAATTTTCTAGGGGAAGAAAATGCTCACATATGCTAATTTAGTGAACTCTTAGGATCTATCAATCCCCAGCAGCCACAGATAGAAAACCTATGGACATCTGAGACCACTCTATAAAACGGCATAATATTTAGTATAGTTTCCGGAGCCTTTTGTGAAGCTAAAATTGGGTCTTGATGACACAATTGTCATTGTATAAATTGTTTTGATTGGGAAATAGTCATGTGAAAAGATTGTACATATTTAGTAGAAATTCAGTTGTTTTCTCCCTGAGCATTTTTGTGTCATTCGTTGAGTCCAGGGAGCATAAAGGGAGATCCCTATGCCTTAGAATGTTGACATTTGAATATATACATATCTCTCAAAATGAGTAAGGCAGTCATTACGGTATGCAGATATCTCAAAAAACTCAAAAACCTAAAATATTACTGTAAGTCGCTATAATAAAAATCTGATTTTCCTGCTCTGTTTATTCATTTTAGAATGGCACAGGATACTTGAGGGTAGATAAAGAAACTTGATTTTGCCAACAATATTTAATATTAGAAAATTAGGCTCTGTTGAGGCACATTCTATGACCCTCTGTCTCTGTATATTCGATTGTTGATTGCTAAACTGGCAGAGAGCTAATGGCTAGCCTACTAGGTGGATCTCAGTATTGTTATTTCTATGGCCTATTACTGACTTCATAATTTGTATACATTCATCTTTTCTCACTAGCCTATTGGATATAATAAAAGTATGATGTATAATGGCTGGGCAGAAAGTGAAGAGAAGAACTTCTGAGAGAGAAGAACCCTGGGAGGAAGAAAGCAAAGGTGGGAGACTTGCCAGCAGAACACAGAGATATTCAGATGTGAACAGGAACAGAGAAACAGAGCTGGCCCTGAGGCAGGACATGGTGCCAAGATTAGTTAGGTGAAGGTAGAAAGCTGGATGAGACTCTGCCCAGCTAAAACACCTAAGCTTTAAAATATTAAAAGCCTCTGTTTCATTATCTCCACCACTGGTGAGTCCAAGAGTCCTGCTATAAGTCTTACAGCTACATTTATTTTTTTTTTAAGTGAGAGTCACTGAACTGAAACAATTATCAGCACTTTGAAGAGTCTTAGACATCTCTAGAAGAATATATTAGACTTGAGTTTAGTGATTTTAAATGTAATCCTGGAAATATCAGCCAATTTATCTGCTTCTATGCTACTCAATGTATAATACATGTTATATGTATAAGTATATAATGTATATTATGTGTGTGCAATATAGTTACATATTGATATGTGCATAGACATGAATGCACCCATGTGATTATGTCCTCGTGTTAATAAAAGTAATATATTAATATCAAGGTGCTTGCTCAATAATGTCTTAACCTATTTTTATTTATTTATTTATTTATGTATTTATTCTGAGACAAAGTCTTTCCATGAACTTGTAACTCACAGACTCAGCTAGACTGGCTGACTGGTGGATCCCCAAAGACCCACTGCCACCAGTTCTTGGCTTACAAAAGCATAGCACATGACCTATTTTGTGTTTTTTTGTTGGCTTGTGATGTGTCATGGGATCTGAGCATTTGGCTTCATGATTGCTTCATAAGCAGTTTTACTAACAGAGACAACTCCCCAGCCCCTGAGGGACCTGTTAGTTTTTGTTTTTAAATTGTAGCTCATAGTCTTTGTTCTTGAAAACAACTTTATTATTGTTGCTTTAAAATACAAAGACCATTATTTGATAACTTTAGTTTGCGTAATTCATTTCTGCTGTTGTCAGCAATAGATAGTTTAATAGAGAAAGCAATTGCAAGAGGCATAGAAAAATAATAAATTCCAAATCTTCCTAAAAATATAAGTAGTTTCTACTTTCTAACTGCTAAAATAAATGTAAATAGCATTTATGTTACATATGAATAAAAACTACTTAGAATATGCTAGAAAATGTTCTCCTCTAACCTACAATGTAGATGATATAGTCTTCTAATAAGTGCAAACTTCATAATTGCTTCATAGGTATTCAGTTTAAGCTAAGATATCTTGTGAGCATTTCCATTTATTTAAAGAAGTTTATGGTTGTGACTAAGAAAACACAAGTTCAAATATGGGGCACCAGAGTTCGTGTGAAAGTCAGACCCCACTCTTTACTCAACTATGAAGAATGTCCTGTCCATTGGGTAGATCTGGTTAGGGATTCGAAGTTTAGTGCATGTATTGTCCTTGGTTGGTGCCATAGTTTGAGCAGGATCCCTGGGCCCAGATCTGCTCATCATAATGTTCTTCTTGTAGGTTTCTAGGACCCTCTGGATCCTTCTATTTCCCCATTCTCCCATGCTTCTCTCACCTAGAGTCCCAATATGATGTCCTCCCTCTGCCTCACTTTCCTAATGTGTAGGCCTGGTGGCACTCAGAGGAAGGATAGCAGGCTACCAAGAAGAGACTTGATACCCTATGAGCATATACAGGAGGAGGAAATCCCCTTCAGTCACAGTCATAGGGGAGGGGAGTAAGGGGAAAATGGGAGGTAGGGAGGAATAGGAGGATACAAGGGATAGGATAACCATTGAGATGTAATATGAATAAATTGATAAAATATATTTTTAAAAAAGAAAACACAAGTCATCACTAGACTACAATAATTTTCTTAAAGTGAATTTTTTCTCATAGAAATAATTTTCTTCTATAAAGAAGGATTTAATTAACCAAACAAAGTCATTATATTCTCATTCTGATCATATAAATCTAGGTGAATTTGTGTTATTAACATCTTCAGTGGACAATCATGAACCAGGTTCCCTTGTTCCTTGCGCTATTTATTCAACACATCTTGATACTCTAGTTAGTGCATTATAAGTTCCAGAAAATAAAATGAATGAGAAAAGCATTGCTTCCTACCTCAAAGCTTAACTGGTGCCCAGGAAATTCAACCTGGGAACAGGTGCAGTGGTGGACAGCAGAGGGGATGCAGGATTTGGTGCAACACTTGGTGATGGGCGTGAGTGACCAAGAGCTTTCATACCCAGTTAGAGGCTGAAATAAAAAATAACAGTAGTTGATATGGAGATTAAAGGTGATAAAGGGTCCATAACCCCCACACCCCAAAGAAAGGTACTAAACTGAGCTCAAAGTCCTTAAAAGTCAGCTCTCTGTAGCTTTCCTGAAAGATACAAAAGGAAAGCAGCTGTCTTCAACATGGGACACAACACTGCTTTACCAAAATAAACAGCAGATCTATACCTCTCCTTAAAGTCTCAAAAAACAAGTGTATGTGTGTGCGTGCATGTGTGTGTGTGTGTGTGTGTGTGTGTGTGTGTGTGTGTGTGTGTGTGTGTTGTAGTGTATTCTCTTGAATTGTAGTCATAGTCTACTGGGTCATGAGGCACCACCCCTCAAGTTTTCATCTGAAAGTCTGCTCTTGTGGAACGCAGCATAAAATTTCATTCTTTATTGTTTTCCTACAAATGGGACAGGTAACAGGCTAGCCAGTATCAATCTTCCCTCCACTCCCCTTTAACCTGTACCTTTAGCGTATCATTTACCTTGGGATTTATGCTTGAATTCAGAAAACACACTGTTTGAGTGACTCCAAGAAGGACTGAAATAGACTGATTGATGCTATTCAAATTGTTTATGTACTCTGTCCCACGTGTCCTGTCTAGGAACTGGGCTTTAACAGGCAGAGTATGTACTAAAGAAAACAGTTATGTGCACTTGTTGGAGGACAAAAGGCCAATAGTAGAAAATGCTACACACAAGGACACATAGCATTATAAAGCTACACTTAGAAAACTGAAGATAGCAAAGAAAAGTGGCTCAGGTTTATTATATGCAGAAATACAAACACCAGCCATCTGTGGGTAGCATAACATAAAAGTTTTCTTCAATGATCATGTATGATTTTAATACACAGAAAGATAATAGACCTCTCTTAATACTGGATTTCACCTTCAAACACAATTACTCTATTTGTATCAGAGCCCTCGGGATATTTGAGGAAGAAGCTCATTTCTCTTGTAGCCTATTCTCCATTCCTTATATTATTACACTGAGTTCATTTCACAAGTGTAAGAGAAGTGAGAACTCCTGAAGTAGTGGGTATAGGTAAAGTGAGAGAAGAAAAACAAACAAACAAACAAAGCTTAATTATTTTGACCATACCCTCTTAGAAAGGCATACTGCTGAGCAGTTTATTATCTTGTTTAATTCCTCACCAAGTCAGCAGCAGCTACACAAGCAAAGTGATGTATGTCCTCTATTTCACTGAACAAGCACAGTTCAGAGATGTCAAGTGACTCTCTGAAGGAAAGCTGCATGTGTGTGATAGGGCCTGAACCCGAGATGCAGATGTGAAGATCTACAAGCTGAACAACTGTGGGGAATGCGCGATGCCACACATCTCAATTACCAACAAGCTGCAGATCTTAATCAAGAAGCTGAGCAGCAACCGTGCTCTGATCATGGCTCATCTTTCCTTTGGTGGGGCAGCTGCTTATTTTTAGAGCTGTGTTATCTAGTGTTGAATTCTGAGGTCTATCCTGCCCCAGTTCAATACTGCATTATGTGCTTGGATGAAGCATCCTTTCAGATGCCGGCAAGATTATAGTGTAAGAGGTATACCAAAAGAAAGACTGCTGCTCATGTTTTTCCCATTAACCTTCCTAATTGTGAGTGTTTACTGCTCTGTGGAGCACTTTTTTGTTTTTGTTTGGTTTGGCTTGGTTTTTTTGTTTTTGTTTTTGTTTTTATTTTTTTGAGACAAGGTCTCTCTGTGTAGCCTTGGCTGTCCTGGACTTGCTTTGTAGATCAGGCTGGCCTCCAACTCACAGCAATCTGCCTGACTCTCCCTCCTTAGTTCTGGGATTAAAAGCATGAGCCACCACACCCAGATGAGCACAGTTTACTTTGGTAAATACTCTAAGCAGCACTGGATCTATTCTTGCACAAGTCCTCATCAACTTCCTTAATTCTACATGGGCATCTCTGCATTATATGGTGGTGCTATCTTGTCTCTGGGGCTTCCTCACGTACTCATATTTGAGATAAATGCCAACAATTTTGACTTATTGTTACCACTTGATTTCATGAGAAGTGTGTCAAATTAAACTTTAATTTGCTTAGTTTGAATAAACATTGTAGCACTGTTTCGCTCTGGCTGGCCTAGAACTACTAAGTAGACCAGGCCAACCCCCTAATTGCTGTCCTCCAACTGCCTCTGCCCTCCAAGTCTGGAGCTTACTGGGATGTACTACTATGCCCTGAAGGACAACTTAAATTTCTCACTGAAGAAAAAAACAAACAGCAAAGACTCAAGAGCATCTTGTCACATAATTGGAAGTAAACCAGAAGTAGCTATAACAAAGATGTGACCTGTCAAGTTCCCAATTACATTCTCCTCAAGTTCACCTGGAAAACAAGGCATGCAGGCAGATGGGTGACGATAGCACAATGTTTCCAACAAAAAGAAAGGGCACGTGTTCTCTACCTCTGATGATACAGGAGTATTAGCAGCTCTGTCATTGCTGAGATAAAGCCAGTCACTGCTCAGCCTCGGTTAATGCAGGGTATCATAACTGAGTCACTCAACAGCTTGCTGCAGATGCCAATTGCTATAAATAATCCCACAAAATGTGCTAGGGCAACTGGCTCGGGCAACATAAACATGGACCATCATCATAATAATTGTAATTTATACTGGCATAAAGCCCTTCCTCGTGTAGCATTTATAAGGACTGAATATATCCCTCAAATTTATCCTGGTTCAATGATAGCCATGCCTGGCATTTACCTCTGGCACATGATGAGAAAAGAAAAAAGTATAATTTGTATCTTAGTAAGAAAAGTTCAGTTAATTCTTTAGAAAAGAAAACTGATTATATAGAACTTAAAAGAAATGACTTGCAAATATTTCAAATAGCTACATTATATTCTAGGCATGAGTCATGGTCTAAGTGTGACATGTCCCCCATACGCTTTCTGTTTGAGTACTTGCTTTCCAGACAGTACTGCTGGTTGGGAAGTATGAGAAACTTTTTTTTAAATTATTATTATTAATTTATTCTTGTTACATCTCAATGGTTATCCCATCCCTTGTATCCTCCCATTCTTCCCTCCCTCCCATTTTCCCCTTATTCCCCTCCCCTATGACTGTTCCTGAGGGGGATTACCTCCCCCTGTATATACTCATAGGGTATCAAGCCTCTTCTCGGTGACCTGCTGTTGTTCCTCTGAGTGCCACTAGGTCTCCCCATGAAGGGGACATGGTCAAATGTGAGGCATCAGAGTACGAGAGAAAAGTCATATCCCACTCTCCACTCAAGTGTGGAGACTGTTCTGACCATTGGCTAAGAAGGGGAAACTTGGAGTAGATAATGGGCCATAGCAGATGGCCCCTGTGGTCGCTGTCTGTTCTCTAAATACAGAGGTAGCATGACCAGCTAGATGCCTTCTGATCCTGCAGCCACACCTTCTAAGACAGACAGTATCCCTTGAACTGTGAGCCAAAAATAAACCCTTCCACCCCTAAGTTGCATCATGTCAAATACAATATTTTGTCATAATAACAATAAAGTGATACAGTAAGCAACAAAATATTTTCATTTAATGTTCAAGTATGCATAGCTGTTCGTCCTTTGGAAGAGCATTTTATTTGGCTATGATTTGAAGCTTGATTTTATTTGTAAATATTACACTATGCAATTGTATCCAATTAGTTCCTTCCATGATCATATTGTTTATATTTACCTCAAAACTTGAAGTTCAATTACACTATAAAATTTTGATTGCAAAATGTCTTTCTGTAGTATTTTCAATGAAGAGTTTCTGCTTGGTCACCATGCATGTGTTTGGCCTATGCTCTGAAATCTGGTCTTTTACATTACCCTCCCTTTCTCTATTGTATTGCTTCCATCAATATATAAACAGGTCATTGTATTTCTCATCATAAAACAAACTAACCAACTATGACTCTGGAGTTCTTTACGAAACATCAGTTCCTTATTTATAGAAACATTTCCAATGAATGTTCTTACCTTTCCATCTCATCTGTCTTCCATGTCTTTAATTCTTTTTATTCTCCATAGTGCCAGTGTCTTTCCATGGAGACCAATGACATCCATAGTTAGAAGAGAAAGCATGGTCTCTCTGTATCCTTTACCATAAGGAAGGAGTCTTCCCAGGTGGCGTACAGCTCTCTTTGTCTTCTATAATCACCTTCTTTCAGGGTTTTCTTTCTTCCTCTTCAACACTCCCTTTT
Organism: Acomys percivali; assembly: GCA_907169655.1. Classification (NCBI taxonomy): domain Eukaryota; kingdom Metazoa; phylum Chordata; class Mammalia; order Rodentia; family Muridae; genus Acomys; species Acomys percivali. The sequence goes on along the minus strand of OU015746.1, from coordinate 59,281,876 downwards.
CCATCTCCTAATTAACATCTTCCTCAAGCTACTTCTTGAGGGAAGGGTTCTAGTGTCTGTCTTCTCTTGCCTTCTACTTCTCAATGCCCTCTTAGGGTATTATCTACTACCTGAGCAGTCTTCTGACTTCTAAATATTTCTTTCCACCTCTGCCCTCTTGAGTTTCAGATTTACTTGTTCAACTATTGACAAGTACTCCTGTGTGTCCCAGACGTACAATGGAATTTTCTTATTTAATTGAATTCCCTCATCTACTACCTCCCTAAACCTTTTATGAATAACTTCAGCAAATAGAAGCACAACTAACTTCTTTCAAGCCAAAATTCCAAGGAAATCTATTTCTATCAAGAGTACATGCTACCTTCTCTGCAAAGCTCCAAGTTTTATTTCTTACCATTCCAGCCCAAAATATCCTTTCAGGTAACTTCCAAAATTTCTAGTGTTGGTAATTGTTATATGACTTTTTCAGGGGACATTTTAATAAAATTATATTACCCCATATTTTATACACCAAACAGAACAAGAAAATGACTCTACTCAAGTCTAGTATAGTGACCTGGAGATTTGGATTAATTATAAACACATGGGTGATGAGTTCCTTATAGGAACTTTGATGGATGAGTGAAAGGCTGTTGCATCATCACCATTCTACCCTAGTATGGGTGATGTCTCACAAAAACTGTATCCTTGGAGGCCCATGGCCAACGTGCATCATTCCACTCCAGATTTCTCCCATCTCCAGCAATTGTATACAGCTTCTATAACTTTAGGAGAGGTCTTGTGAGTCTAGTACCTTTGGAAATTTACTAAGCCTTTCAAGTTTTATGAACTTCCCAAGCCTAGGAAGCTTTATTAGCTTCTAGGGTGTTATGCCCACTAAGGAGGAAATGCTTCAATTCAAAGGAAATAATAACACAATGGTTTTCTTTACCAAATCAAACTTCCTGCAATGCATCATTTCTATAGCAATCTATGGGTTTTTAAAATATAATGTACAGACTGGAGCTTCCAGGCATAATACCTGCCTTCCATTTCTTTCAGGTTTATAATACGTGAAAGAGTCCCACACACAGTACAAAAGCTGGACCCTGTCATCTTCCTGCTGCACATTGCACCATGTTTCCCACTTGTCTGGTTATTTCAATCACTACATCAAGGATTTTTATATTGAAGAGTCTATTCCCTAGAAATCCTTCCTACAGCACTTTGTCTCTTTTCTCACTTCACAAGCAACTTCCTTGGAAAGCAATGCACTAACAATAATATCCAGAATATACACCCACCATCTCACTGTATATGGCTCCTAATTTACCATAGTTCAGATTAAAATTCTGTAGTTTTGCCATGGTACAAAAACAAGAGTTCCATAGAAATGTTACATTGATTTCCCCCCAAAGCATTATGGGAATCTCTTTGTGATATCTCTAGACTGCGTGTATCCTCTTTCTCTGTGGCCTGGCAAGGCTGTTCTGATATGAGGAGGTGGGCACAAGAGACCATGTCAAAAGTAGCCCTTACTCCCCATATTATGAGACCAACGAGGAGACTGTGCTGTCTTTCTACTACGTCTGAGCAGAGGTTCTAGGTCCTCACTATGTACAGTCCTTAGATGGGGCATCAGTCTCTGCAGCACCACCCTCCACTTGGAATGGTTGATTCCATTGGTCTCCTTATAGAGCTCCTGTTCCCTCCAGGTCCTTCTACCCACCAACTCTTCCATAAGACTCCCTTCACTTCACCCCAAAATTTGACTGTGAGTGTCAGCATTGTTCCACTGCTGGGTGGAATCTTTCAGAGGACCTCTATATTAGTCTCCGTCCTGTTGCTTCTCTTCAACCACTTCCGGTGTCTATTCTATTTGCATTTCTGAATGAGAATTAAACATTCTCTGTAGGGTCCTCCTTGTTTTTTAGCTTCTCTAGGTCTGTGTATTGTAGTTTAGTTAAGACCAGCTATAGCACTCCTGGGCATATACCAGAATGATGCTCCACCATACAACACGGACATTTTTTCTTTTTTTTAAAATTAATTTATTCATATTACATCTCAATTGTTAGGCCATCCCTTGTATCCTCCCATTCCTCTCTCCCTCCCACTTCCCCCCAACTACCGTCCCCTATGTCTGTGACTGACGGGGACCTCCTCCCCCTGTATATGCTCATAGGGTATCAAGTCTCTTCTTGGTGACCTGTTATCCTTCCTCTGAGTGCCACCAGGCATACCCATCAAGGGGATGTGGTCAGAAATGGGGCACCAGAGTTTGTATGAAAGTTAGACCTCACTCACCACTCAACAGTGGAGAATTTCCTATCCATCGGCTAGGTCTAGGTAGGGGTTCGAAGTTCACTGCCTATATTTTCCTTGGCTGGTGCCATAGTTTGAGCAGGACCCCAGGACCCAGATCTTCCCATCATAATGTTCTTCTTATAGGTTTCCAGGACCCTCTGGATCTTTCTATTTCCCCATTCTCCCATGCTTCTTTCACCTAAAGTCCCACTAGGATGTCCTCCCATCTGACCCACTTTCCTGGTAAGTAAACTCTTTCATGGGACATACCCCTTGGGCTAGTGTCTCGATATAAGTGAGTATATAGCATTTGTCTCTTTTTGCTTCTGGGTGAACTCACTCATTATGATCATTTCTAGTTCAATTCATTTGTCCACAAATTTCAGAAATTCCTTGTTTTTAATAGCTGAATAGTATTCCATAGTGTAAATGTACCACAGCTTCTTTATCCATTCTTCTACTGAGGGACACTTAGGCTGTTTCCATGTTCTGGCTATTATGAATAAGGCAGCTATGAACATGGTTGAGCATATGTCCCTACAACATGAGCATTTACTAAATTAACGATGTTCATAACAGCTTTACTCATAACAGCCAGAATCTATAAAGAACATAGATGACCCTCAACCAAAGAATGGATAAAGAAACTGTGGTACATTTACACAATGGAATACTACCTAGCTATTGAAAACAATAGCTTGAAATTTGGAGGCAAATGGGTGAATCTAGAAATGATCATCCTGAGTGAGGTAACCCAGACTCAGAAAGACACATGTGGTATACACTCTCTTATAAGTGGATATTAGCTACATAATATATGCAGTTCAATTGTAATTCAAGAGGAATGTGTATTCTCTCACAGACTATTCTATTTTTTCTTCCACCTCAATTTTTGTCCTACTATGTAATTATCTTGATGTGTGTTTAACCTACATATTGATTTTCCATGTATATTATAACCTTTGCCTGACTAGACAACCATCTCAACCATTTTTTAACTATTCATTTACTGAAGTTCTTTCCATGCATTCTGTTACCTTACCTGTCTTAGTTACTAATTCAAATAAGAGAATGGCTAGGCCTATCTTGGCAACATGCCACTCCCTGGTACTAACTCTGTCTTAGTTACTACTCTATTGCTGTGAAGAGACCATGACTAAGACAACCCTTATAAAAGGAACCATTTAATTGGGGCTTGCTTACAGATTCAGAGGGTTAGTTCATTATCATAACGTCAGGAACAGATAGGCATGGTGCTGGAGGAGTAGCAGAGAGCTTTACATCCTGATCCATAGGCAATAAGCAGAGAGAAAGAGAGAGGGAGACTGGCACGGGCTTTTGAAACCTCAGATCCCACCTACAGAGACACTCTCCTCCAACAAATACACCACTCCAACAAGGTCACACCTCCTAATGCTTCCAAACAGTTCTTCAACTTGGAACTAAGTATAAGAGTTCTTGGGGGTGTTGGGGGAGGGGTTGACTTCTTCTTCAAACCACCACATAACATGTATTTCAAAGATTTATTAGAACTCCAAACCTAGAAAAATATCTGACATTCAGTAGGTTCGCAACAGTCACAGAGTATTGAGATTGTCACTTAACTTTAATACGCTCATTTACAAACATTGAAGAACTGAATGTATGTACAGTCCACAAGAAATAAAAAGCGAGTTAATACCCAGCTTCTAAATTAACCAATAATGTACAGCCCATACATGAATTTCTCCATTTTGCCTACTCTTTTAGAAATAAATTACTTTTAGAACATAATCACACTGACCCATCAACATGTAATTTTTGACAATTTTTGTGCTACAAATTTAGCTTTGCCTTGTTGCAACAGAGGGTGCCTTTCATTGCCTGTGAAGTCTGAAATAGTTGCCATTTGTCCTTTAGAGAAGAAAATTATCTGACCCCATTAGAATATCATGGATGATGATTGCCTCAATAGACAATTCTCTTCTGCTGAGTTTATAAACCTAACAATCTAGTAAAATAATTTAAAGGTTGTTGAACAGATCTCATCCATGACTAAAACCAATGTTTGCTCCATCTCAGTTCCTCCATATGTACTCAGTAGACTTGAGTTCAGAGGAAACACAGCCATTAACATTTTAACCCTCACAGAGTCCTTAATATTTTTCAATTTCGGTTCCATTACCAGGGAGATGAGAAAAGTAATATTTGGTTTGATTAACAGTCTAAATTCTTACAAGCAGTGTGCTATGAAGTGTCACATACCTGTAGCTTCACCTTGTTTTAGACTCTACCAACAAATATTTCTAATTAATACCTCTTTTCTATCTTGTCCCCCACACCCCTATTCTGTTTCTTTTCTGGGAAGGCTGACTAGCAGGGATATTACTATCATAGGTTTAGATTCTGAATGTGAGAATTTAAATTCCAACTCTAACATATAAAAGGTTTTCTTTTTATGTTGTAGAGGTGGTTATTAAATGAGCGTGGGGGGAGAAGGAAAGATGGAGAGGTACCCCAGAGAGAGAGAGAGAGTGAGAGAGAGCGAGACAGAGATATAGACAGAGACAGAGAGAGGAAAAGTAAGAAGGAGTAAGGCAGGAAAGAGAGACAAAAGGTTTGACCTTGATAAATTAGACGACCCTCTAATGTAAGGGCAAAATTAAGGCCATAGTCTATATTCTGCAACTGATGCCATGGTCTGAGAATATTCTGTGACAACTTGTCCTCCAGGTGACTTCATTTCTTCCTGTGTTCCAAGAATGACCACTGGGCTATCTTGGTATTACATTAGGAGGCTTGTCTGGGATCCCCCAGACCCCCAGGACCCTGAACCGAGGGTCCTAGACTGGCTGGTAAAGTGCACTGTCTGTCTGTGTGTGTCTGTGCTGCAGCTCTATGTTTTCAGGTATCCCAGGACTTCTGTGTCTGTGACAGCCCGGAGTGACTTAGAGGACACTTTATAGTCATGGCTGTGGGAGTCCATGAAGATGTTTCAGATCCCATTGGGGGGTCATGGGGGAGGGGGTTTCAGTCTCCATCAGCTGGAGAGTCATTGTCTCCCGTTGCTGAATACAAGGTCAGGTCAGTCTCTTCCATGTTCATCTTCCACAGAAATAGCCTCTGTCTTCTGTCTCATGGCCGGACTGTCTCTGCCCATTGTGCTATGTTACTAAAAGAGACACTGGGACCTGTCTAGGTACCAGGATATGATTAGTCATCTCTGTCATTTTGATTGGTGCCTAAAATTGTCTAGGTTGCAGTTTATCCTTCTCAGGTCTCTGATTACATTGATGGCTAAGCTAATGGTAGCTTGACAGCTAGGGGACAATTAGACCCACTATCAGTAGATTTGTCAATTCATTAGCTAGTTAAAATTAGTAGATATTAGGTCTCTTCACTTATTTAAAAAGACAAACAGACTTGCCTTGCTCACAGGCTTTACCATTTAGGTAAACAGATTTTAGTGGAACTCAGCTGCCTGTGTCACTCAGTGAATAGCTGGATAAAAAAAAAAAAAAAAAATGTGTGCTTTATATAAGGTCTGAGGATCTGAAAGTTTAAGTTAGGTGAGTCTAAAGTGTTTGAGGGTTTTTAAAGGTTGATACATGCAAGATAAGCGTATTAGAAGGTCTACGAAATTCTTCCAAGAAGGTGTTTTAAAGTTGTCTATAAGAAAGTGTTTCAAGTTGATAAATGTGTTTGAGAGTCTGAGAAATTATTTAATATTTGAGGGTCTAAGAAAGTGTTTAAATGGTGATAAGTGCAAGTTATAAAAGTTAAAAGATCTTAAAAGAAGTTTTGAGGCACATAAGTACAAGTTGCAGATTTAAAATGGGATCAGTGGTTATAATAAGCTGGTAAAGTACTGGCTGCTTATTAATCAGTCCCAAGCTCAAGATTTTAATTTCCCATTGGTTGTATTCTGAATATAGATTTACAGGTGTTTCTCATCATGCTGAAAATGAGTCTGTACAATCTGTATATCAAGTCTTCTGGACTGAGAAAGAATGTTCATGCTTTTACTGGGTTTCAAAGGCATAAGCCTAGTCCAGCTGTCTTATAGACAAAATTTTAACTTCTGTCCCTAGCCTGTGTTTGTCTCAGCAGATTTTTACCTTCCCAACAGACTCCATGCAGAACTGCTGAAATCTGAACCTTCTGGAAGCCAATATAAACCAGTCCCATAGATATGACTACTCCCTGTTTCTTCAACTGGATGAGCTAAACAGATGCTTTTGATAAGTGCCCCATTAGCCTTTGACTAGCTTTTCAGCCTTTCTAGGCTCTGATAACAGTGCCCCTAATATCAGCAGGAGGAAGTTACAGAAGAAAATGACTTTGCCCATTTTCCCACTTTATAGGCTGAAATGCTAAGTGAAGGGCAACTCTCTGGCAAGAAGGACAAGTGACTATAAGAAAATAGACTCTTAGTTCTGTTTAAACCAGTCATGCTTTGTGTCCTCCTTTATACCAAGCAGAGATTGGATGCCATCTAGCTAATAGTCATGAGGGCACAGTACCTGGCTCTATAATAGGCCAACTCAGAGAATAAGTTTTCCGAAGACCTATGGTTGGGTCTTCAATGAACCTGTCAGAGGAGGAAAATGTAAGGACAATATTAATGCCATATTCTATATTCTGCAACCATGATGCCATGGTCTGTGAATGTTCTGTGAGAACTTGTCCTCCAGGCTACTTCTTCTTGTGTTCCAGAAATGACCAAGCACTGCCATGCACTAGACCTGCCAGCAGTCTCCAGAAACTCCACTGGAGCGGTTGAACACAATTAACTCCCAGTGAGCCTCTGAGATAAAACAACTTCCCTGGAGATTCAGCTTCCTGGACCCAACCTGCCTGAAGGTCGACATTCCTGAGACTCACAACTTCCCTGAAGATCCAGCTTCCACCCAACCTGCCTAAAAGTTGACATTCCTGTGACCCACACTCCCATCCCCTACCTACTTCCGTTTATGAATCTATTCTCTTGAAGCTCTGGGTCACTCTCCTATCCTGATGTGCCAGGACGGACTGTGATCTGAAGCTCTGAGCCCATAATACAGGACCCTGTGTATGTTCCATTTTGAGTATTGGTGGTCATTTTGGGGGTCTCGCGATCTGGGTGATCTCCTCAGTATTACACTTCAAATTTCATTTCGATATTAATAAAACGAACAAAGTAAAGGCTAACTTACTTTGCAGATTCTGTAACGCTAGACACATTGCCTTGGCGCTCCTCACAATGGAAGGAAGTCAAGGTCAGGACTGTCACTGTACCATCCCACTTTTTATATAAGGAAATGTGGGGAGCCAAGACCACAGCCGGCAAGCATCTCGGACCTTGGCATAATACATCGAGTGGATCTGGGGCAGGCTGTCTTGTGACCTCTTTCCCTCCTTGCCTCAGGGTACATTCCAGAAGGTTGCCTTGCGACCTCTTCCCCTCCCTCAAGGTACTCTCCAGCTGTTCTCAGTATTCCCGGAATTACAGAGGCCTTCAGAGGACGAGCGAAACAAAGTCTATTGATGACACCTTGTGGTTCCAGGCGCCTAACAATTCCACCCAGCCCCAGAACCACAGGGGCCCTCGCCCTGCCAAACTTCCTGACTTCCTGATATCTTGCCCACCCGGATCAACCCACTCAGCCTCCTACTTCATTGGTACATATTTGTGTGTGAGAAAATATAATTTTGTCAGTTTGATCAGACTCCTTGATTTGCTGTCTGTTCTTCCTGTCTCTTGTCCTCCATTCTTTCCCTAGGGGCCCGAAGGTTCCAGTTGATTGTCCGGCGGGTCCAGACAAGGAAACAGAGGCACAGTTAAGTAAACAAACCATCTCAAACAAGCCACCATTTTCTCATGATCGTGTATTCTGGAATTTAGAAATTCAGACAGGTCAAAGAATGACAACTTACCTGACTTCCACAGTATCTGGGGCCTTTACACAGCAAAACTGAATTTCAGTGTCTTACTAATGAAACAGGCACCTAGAGACACCTGTGTCTTTCTGGTCCCTGGCAGGATTGAGTTGAATTCTTAGTTCACTTGACATTGTGGTTCAGAGTGCCCATGTATAAAAAAAGCTCAAACTCTAAGCCACTAAAAAATGTCTCTCAGTAATGCAATGTGTAGGAAAGGTGTCTCTCAGAAATTCAATGTGTAGGAAAAATAGGTATTGCTTTAATAGTTTAGAATTTAAATATGTTTGTTTCTGGAAACCATCCTAAAAGAATAAAGTTTACATTAAGACCCTTAAATCAAAGTAATATAGACAACAGCTGAGACACAGAGGATTTACCTAACCACAACACAACTTGAGTTAGGGTTATGCTAACTTTCATTGCAAAAATACATTCCATCACACCTGCAATAAAGAATACTTCTTTTCCCTTTGAATGCCAATTTTAAGACAGTTGGATCCTCAAAACATTTTGTGTTCATAACATTAAGAAATAATAAACTTGTGTATTTTTATTTCTATAATATCACTGATAAGCACTTACTAAATGAAAAAAACATTAAAAACAAAACATTTAGATATTCATCTGTAAGAATTGTCACTCTCTTATCTGAAGCTCCCTATATATTGAGATGCCTGCCCAGCACAGGATTTAGCAAAAACAGTGGCTAAAGTTCAGAACTGATAACAATTGTGTAATTAAAGTCATATTTGTAAAGTTTTAAGTACAATTCACAGTAGGTATATGTACTTAATATATTCTCCATGAAAACAAAAGTTGCATTGGGAAAGCAAGTTACTTCACTATGGCTTTTCTGGATGGGGAACACAATCTAGGACATAGCCCCTGTTACTTATTTTGCGCTTTGATCTTCTGCTTGATAAAAAAAAAAAAAAAAGAAAGAAAGAAAGAAAGAAAAAGAGAGAAACTTTCCTTTTTCTTTCTTTCTAATGTCCATATGGTTGATAGAAGGAAAAAGAAAAAAATGAGTGAATGGGCCTTTGATTCTTCTGGCTGACTTCAGCATATCTGCAAACCAATGTAAACACCATTTGCATCTAAACCTTCTAGACTTTTTCTACCTTGAAATACAATTGCATTCTGGAATGCTCCATGGAGCAAAATTCCTTACTACACACTATGCTAAAGCATTACTATTAATGATAAATTTAGGAAAGTAAATAAACTAAAAGTCATCTTCCTTGTAATTGTGAAGAATATTGTATCCAGAGAGAGAGAGAGAGAGAAGTATCAATAGGAGAAGTCAACTCTAAATGCTAAATCAAATTACACCTATTCCTGATGGGATTTCAACATCTGCCTCCACATAGATTGATTAGACTAAAGCAGGTCATCAGAGGCCCTTTGTCTGTGACTGAGTGGGTGAAACAGCTGACAAGAGGCCATCAAAATCCCCACAGAGAGGCTTCTGTGAGCTAGGAGTTTGACAGTTGACTTCATTATAATTCCTCAGCTGCACACTGCAATGGATTTGTCCTTTAATTGAGCTGAGCCAGAAAACTGCCCAGAGAGGAAATAGGAGGAAAACGTGTATATGAATAGCACAGGAAAAATGGAGGCAAGTAGATCCCACTCCATGGTGGAGAGCTAGAATCCAGCAGTCCTGGGAGTCCACAGAGGATGAGGTTTCAGTCACTTTCACTGATACTGCTCGAAAAAGTGTAATTTGATTTAGCACTCAGAGTCGTCTTCTCCTATTGTTGTCAAAGATCTTTCTGAATTCAAATAGTCTGGAAAAGTTTGTTTATTAATTAAGGCCTTTCTTTCATTTCATTGCATTATTTCCTGTTTTAAAAATATAATAAATGTCCATTATGACATCCTTTGCCATTTATCTTTCAATGCTATGTAGCAATAACAGCTTCTCTAAACATATACGAGGAATGGACAGTAGACATAGAAAAGTGGAGAAGGGCTGGTGAGATGGTTCAGCAGGGTTGGTTACCTACGACAAGGCCTAGGAATCTGACTTCATACCAAGAACCCATGAAAATGTAGAAGAAAATCAACTTCACAAATTTGTTCCATAATGACCAATCCCCTCACAGGCTATGTCATGAGTGCCTCTCTCATATATCAAGTATATACAAAAAATTATATACATATAAGTATGCATATAATATGTGTATATGCATATAGGTATGTGTATATGTATATATATATATATATATATATATATAACTTAATTATATCTATCTATAGCTAGATGGGTGATTATGAACCATTTGCATGTCCCTAGTGCAAATGCATGCTTTCTATCATCTACCTATCTGTTTTCTATGTCTATTTTCTCTATGCATACACATATAGAAATATATACAAATGCATGAATATATATTTGTACATACAGACACGTGGACACCCCATATCTATATCTATCTATCTATGTATATCTATCTTTCTATCTATCATCTATCTATGTACACACACACACACACACATATATATATATATATATATATATATATATAGAGAGAGAGAGAGAGAGAGAGAGAGAGAGAGAGAGAGAGAGAGAGAGAGAGAGAGAGAGAGAAGAAAGCATGTATGGACCATGGAGACTTGCAAAACTGTTCAGGGTTTAAAATAGCTTGCGTCCATGACTGACAAACTGAGTTTGTTCCCTGAACCCCACAGTGAAGTGAATGAAATCCCTGAAACTTGTTCTCTGACCTCCACACATACACTTTGGCATGTGTGCACCCATTTGAATACATAGATACAGGATAGATAAATAAATGTTATGGGGAAATCATTTAAGAAAAGACAGAGTTTTTAAAAAGATGGTTAGTTTTGTCAATAAGACAAAAACCCTAAAATCAAAGGTTGGACAGACAAGAGGCTGTTCACATCAGTGGCTATCCATGACTCCTTGTGCATAGACACACTCACAATACACAATTGTACAGTGCCAAACATTGCTGAACAAAACCTTGCATATTGAAATACTAAGACTGTTGAATTTAATAAAACATATATTTCAAAGTGGGTACTTGTCATCGTTTAAAGAAAGATAATTTCAAACTATCTGCTCTGTGAGTAGGCTATTGTTTTATTTGTCAAAATTGTTTACAATATAATAGAATTTTGCATTTAAATATGTCCTTTTGTAGTCTTTCTATTTTTGTTTTGCATAGAGTTTTCTGTCTTTTTGTAACAGTTGAACTGAAATAACCAAAAAGGATGAACAGTGCTTATAAGTAAACCAGTGCACATTGAGCAGTGTCATATTAAAAACACTGTAGGGTGTCTCCATTTGCATTATTATTCTATTTAATTTTTTGCAGTTTGGGCTAATTAATAAAACTGACCTCTGGTGGTGTTGTCATTGTTTTCATAGGTACCTTCCTCTTCCTTTTCTATATACAAATTTAAAGTCATTACAAAGCAAAACTGTTTTATGATTTAGAATTACAGAGTAAAATTCAAATATTTAATAAAGAAGAAAATATTGGGCTAGTGTCCATTTGAGTCTTTCTGTTTCTGAGTTAACTCCCATGAAAGTCTTTACTTACCAGGAAAGTGGGACAGAGGGGAGGACATCCTATTGGGACTCTAGGTGAGAGAAGCATGGGAGAATGGGAAAATAGAAGGATCCAGACAGTCCTAGAAACCTACAAGAAGAAAATTATGATGGGCATATCTGGGCCCAGGGGTCCTGCTCAAACTATGACACCAGTCAAGGATAATACATGCAGTAAACTTTGAACCCCTACCCAGATCTAGCTAATGGACAAGACATTCTCCATAGTTGAGTAGAGAGTGGGGACTGACTTTCACATGAACTCTGGTGTCTCATATTTGACCACAACCCCTGGAAGGGGAGACCTGGTGGCACTCAGAGGAAGGATAGCAGGCTACCAAGAAGAGACTTGATACCCTATGAGCATATACAGGGGAGAAGGTCCCCCTCAGTCACAGTCATAAGGGAAGGGAGTAGGAGGAAAATGGGAGGGAGGGAGTAATGAGAGAATACAAGGGATGGAATAATCATTGAGATGTAATATGAATAAATTAATAAAATATTTTTTTTAAAAAAAAAAAGAAGAAAATCTTTCTGGGAGGAAAAATCAAGGAGGAGATGGGCCTTACCCCTGGACTTACAATCTGTTAGCATAGACTTTCTGCACAGGAGGACCTTAAGTTTATTTACTCAGGGCAGTAGTTGAATACTGTTACTAGGCTTTTTACCTAACAATACTTAAGAGCCCAAGCTCTGAATTCCAACTGCACCACATACTGCTCTTGTTTTCTTGCAGGTACCATGCATAACTCAGTGTCCTCACCCTATATATTTGATAGGCCCTACTGAGACTGACTCCATCTATTCTTAATACTTCAAAAGGTTCTAATGAGAGTCAGAGAGGGAGAGAGAGAGAGAGAGAGAGGGAGAGAGAGAGAGAGAACATTTTACATGTGTATTCTTAGAGTACATGTAGAGATATGAGAGTAAGGCCAACATTAAAGGCAGTGTTAACTACAGTGCAGTTCCTCACCCCTTTTTCCTACCCACTTACCCCATTACATTTTATGTTAATATCTTAAGATGTTTAAGTAAGTTAATAATACAGAATCCTCTTTAATGGAAACAAAATATAGTAATAAATGTTCCAAAATTATCTACATATATTATTCAAACAAACAGGCATTGAGGAAACACAAGTCCATATGGAAGAACCACCCTCATGCATCCTGATTTCCTTTGAGATACAGCAGCGATGGCAAGGCTCTTTCCCTGTGATGGTCTCTTCTACTACTCCATGTTCATATACCAAGAGAAATTGAGGAAAGGTCCATTAAATAACATGAGTAAACCTGATAAAGGGAAATTGCTGGTGTCACCATAGCAAATTACTGTTATAGAGGCTCTATTTTTTACATTTATTGGATTTTTGGTCATAGAATTCAGACACTACCTGGATTTTTTTTTATTATCTCAAACAAGTACTATTCTTAAATAATCCTATTTTCTTGTCAGTTGCATGGTTCTTAATCAAATATAATTTGACAGTATGAAAGAAAAATATTAATAGTGTTTCTCTGGATACTAGGTAGAATTAATTCACCTAAGTAAAAGGAATAATTTGATGTTAATAGCTATAAGTCATTTTGTCCCTTTCCCCCAGACAAGAGTAATCATGTAAAAAGCTCACTATAATTGCTCATTGGATAATCTCATGCCACAACCCACAAGCTACATTTAGTGTATAAACAAGGTTATATTGTCTTATAAACTACATATCACTAATAACACTTTTATAAAATAAATGTCTATTGTACATTGACTTTAAATTAGATTGCATGAATGTGACATGTTGCATTTTTATTCCCAATAAAATAATGGAAGAGAATGTAGGCACAAGTACTGACTCTGCACACTGAACACTATAGGCCTAGAGCACAGGTTTAGTTATGTCCATGAGGAATTCAAAAACAAGGCCTTGTCTACTATAGGACACAGACGAACTGTTTACAACCTGTGTATGTAACTTGAGGAATTTCACTGCCAATGTGTTCCCACACATTGTGTAAAAACTATAAACACTGATAAGAACCATGCCTATAGCTCTGAAAGAATGAATCTTTGGTCTTACAAGTGTTGATCCACACACAGACATCATCAGTAGATGCAAAAGCCAGATGAGGTCTTTGTCTTATCCTGAACTAAGCAAGCATGGACAATTTAATCAGTGGGTTAAAAGATTAAATTTGGACAACCACCTGTAAGTGTGATGAACTCTATAGCTTCATTTGAAGATTCTGAACATTCTGTGAACAAGATATGCAACTTTACAGCTGCTCCTGAAAGTAAGGCATCGCCATAGTAAGGAATTACTACAGAGACAGCTCTTTTCTATTGTTTGGGTATATTGATGTGAGACTATCCACAGCAGAACAACAAGACCATGAATGTAACTGAGGAGGGTTCAAACTTCAATATTTAGTGACTACCATGATTGGTAGAAAAATCAGAAAAACTGAATATACAAACAAATCTTTGAGAACATTTGCTATGGGGTAAGTGGTAGTACACAAATTTTGACAAGCTATAACATTACTAAATTTCAAATATAGTTTGTGATTTCTTCTTTGAAACCAGGACTATTGAAAAGAACATTATTTGACTAGAAACTCTTTGTGATTATCTTAGATATGCTTTGAACTTTTTTATTTAAACTCTTGTGGGGAAAATATACTTTATGCAACTTAGCATTTTAATTTATTGGGAAGTAATTCTTATCACTACAGATGGACCATCTGTCTAAACACAATCACAGGAATAATGCCGTTTCCATGTAATTGTTGGATGTGTTGTTCTACAAATACCCTTTCAGTCAAGGTGATTGACAAGGTTGTTGGTGTAATCTGTCTAGTACTCTTTTAAGCCAGGTGTTCCATCAGCCAAAAAGACAGTGGTGTCAAAATTTCTAACTGCAATTGTGAAATGCCTGCCAGGCCTGTTATTTGGCACAGAAACCATGTATTATTGTATTTATCCTTGATGAACTGAAAATGTTTTGATTTGGAATCTTCCTGGTCTTGAGGTGTAACTCAGTAGTAGAGTGTATGAAGTTAGACTAAAAGTTTAACAAACTTCTTCCTACTGATTTTTTCAACTTATCCATGTCTTTGTTGTAAGATGTCCTGAATGAACAAAATCTTGAATGAATATATGTTGGTTGATATGTTCATAGTGATGTTAAGGAGTCCAAACCTCAGGAACATGGGGAAATGAGAAAACCTTCCCCACAGGCTGAAGTTCGGAGGGATGGCAAAGTCCTCCTTGGTGGATCAAATAGGAATGTTGACAGTGTGTGCAGAAAATAATCTCCATTTCGTTTGCCCCCCCCACACACACACAAAGTACTCACAGCATGACTGCTTCCTGACAGAGACTGCTCCTAAGAGAATGACTAAGCCTGTATTTTTGATACAGCTGTAAGCTGAAAACCCTGCCTCCTTGGTCAGCTCTATGTAATAACCACTCCTTTATGGCCAAATGTACATAATAAATGCACTAAAATTTGGAGGTGCTGTGGCTTTTTTCCTATCAGAGAACCCAGCCCACCTAATCCCAGTTTTTCTGTGTTTGCTTATCTGTTTTCCTTCATTCCCTTGCTGTCCCAGTTGGGTCTGACACTGGATCAGGGCTGGACCCTGTACTTTATGTTTGTGAGAATCTCATATATATATATAAGCAGATATTCGAGTCTTTATGTCTTTGTGTGTGTTTCTATCTATCCTGACAGCCATTCCTAACTGGCATGCTTACACATCAGTAGTCATGTGTTCCTGACGCAGTTGTGACTTAAGCAAAGCGATTTGCTGTTTGCTTTCTATTTCCCACTGCTTTTCTGTGCTTTCCTGTATTCTTTTAGATTATTTTAGTATCTTTAGTATTCTATTACAATGGTCCCTAACACTTTTTTCATGGATTCTCTACTCAGTACAACACATGACTTTACATTTATAGATTATTAGTATGCCATTTCACAAAGAATATATAACACATTAGGCCACCTATTATGATATATATGCATACATCACATTTATATGTAATTATAACTCCCATAGGATAATTTAATGATGCTAATTTGAATCCAGTATAAACAATTTTAAAAGATTAACAAAAACTGAAAATATTTTATAATTACCTAGTAATATATACAGTGCTACCAATAGTATCCTCCACCTCTAGATGATTTTCTTAGACTAAAGAGTGGCCTTAATGTTTATTGTATTGCATGTCAACTAGAAGCAGGTTATCTACATTTGGCTCTTTAGTTTGAAAATGCTCTGTTTGACTTTTTTTTGGAGGTAAGGAGGAAGTGGTACAGGTCTCATGTGGCTCAGACTGGCCTCAAACCCACATTGCAGCTCTGGAGGTTGACCCCGAACCCCTGCTCCTGCAGCCTCAACTTTTCAAGTCTTGGGGTTGCAGGTATACACTACCACATACGCTGGATTTTCATTTTAAAAGAATGATTTAATCATTCAGAATTTCTGAAATTGTTTCAAGGATATCAGTTACTGCTCTCTCCTTACAGCTTTTCTGATAAGAAATGAGAGTTAAGTTAAATTCTTATAATACACTTTTTGAAATTGTGCTTCAATCATCTTCCCCCACTTTCAAATTTGTATTTTTCAGGGGAACCTCATAAGCATGGCTTTCTTTATATTGCTTGATGTTTGCAAATTGTAATGACTCTTAAAGTTCAATATTTTACAGTGTTACAGACTCTGTTAGACATTAATTCTTCCTCATCCTTCTTTTTTTATTTCTCTGGTACTTCTGTCACATAGATGTTAAATAATTTGATGTAGTCATACACATTATTTATTTTTATTTAATGTTGGGGAGGGGGCCATGTGAAGTCACACATGCATGCCACATTGTGCTTACAGAGGCTGAGAACAACTTACAGGCATCGGCTTCCTCCTTCTCCCTTGTGGGTCCTGGGAATTCAGGTTGGTAAGCTCAGTGACAGATGCACTTACATGACAAGCTGTCTCACTGGCTAGCTGCACACATTCTTCAGGTTTTATTGTTTAAAGTAACTTTTGTTTCTGTTCACTACTTGGTTTATATATACACGTTCACTTCCTGGCCAATAGCTCTCAGGGAGGTATATCACCTATGGTATCAGGGATTTCTGTTAAATAACCTATGGTCTTTGAGAGGAGAGGAACATTATCCTCAGGCTGTCAGCCTACTATGTTTAATTTGAGTGTCTATGAAGTCCACAAACCCTGAAATGGGCCATTGTGAGGAGGGCAAAGAAAAATAATTCCTGGTTTTAATTTAATAAATTAAATAAAATAATTAATTTATATTATTTATATATAATATAGTTTATTAATTATATAAATAAAATAATTTAAAAATTAATTAAAATAAATTTAGTAAATAAAAAATATCCCTTAGGAAAATGAGTAATGATGTGTGGAAATGTTGTCCTTAGGGTATGTTGCATTGAATTTTTTTCTCTCCATCTTCCAAAATCATCCAGTCCATAGCATAAGGCTCTAGGCTGCAGAAGACATGGTACAGGCTTTCTCAGGGAAAGACTGGAGTTTCCATTAAAAAAATCATCATAGACATGCTTTCCAACCAAATTATGCTCTCAGCAAACTGTCCATAGATCCCCCACTTAGCCATTTAACTATTTAAATTAAAATATAGTCAGAGATAATATAAATTATAACTGAGGTAAAGAAATTATTTCTAAAAGTAAACCTTATTAAATATATGGAAGGATGAACTTTCTTGGTGGTATAGAAGTCTTTTAGCTGTCTCTATAGAAAACCCTTATCAAGTATATGAGTTATTTATATTGTAGGTATTGATTCAAAAGAAAAAGAGGCATGAGTTGTATAATAATATATGCAAGTCCATAGCCACAACACTTGGGATTTTATGGAGTGTGTTTGTGTGTGTGTCATATTTAATATTGACCCTAGAGTTTTAAACATGATAGTCAACTCATCAACCACTAAGCTACAAGCAACCTATTCTTTTAGTCTGCTATTTTTAAAGCAGGATTTCTAGTAGAAACTCAGTCTTATAAATGTCATTAGTTTCCAGAGGCTCCTTTAATCATGCCACTATGATCGACCAATCATTCTGAAAAGTTGAGGGACCAAAATATGGTTTCTTCCTATCACTTTTAATTTTATTATTTAATAAAATGTGACTTTGAATTAGAATTGCTCCACTCTGATACCAGTTTCTCTCCATTTCTTAACACATTTTCATCAATGCGGAGCAGTGTGCTACTATCAGATCGGTAAGTTAATGGCCCCTAAATATGACTGTTCTAGTTTGCCTTCTGTTGCTGTGATAAACACCATAAGCAAAAGCAACTTAGGAAGACAAGAGTTTATTTCCCCTCATAGCTTGTAGTCCATCATGAAGGGAGGAGGCCAAGGGAATAGCTCACAATATGAATCTGGAGGCAGGACAAAAGCACAGATTGTGAAAGAACCTTGCTTAATGCCTTGGCCTCTATAGGTTGCTCAGCTACTTTTCTAAAATAACAAAAATCCACTCACCAAAGGATGGGAACACCACAGTGATCTGAGCCCTCCTACATCAACTAATAATTAAGAAACTGCTACCACACATAGGGCCACAGGTTAATCTAAAGGAGACACTTCCTTAATTGAGGATCCCTCTTACTAGGAAACTTAAAAGTCTGAGGCTGGAGAGATTGGAGAGTGATTAAGAGTTCTGACCAAAGGATTCAGCTTCAGTTGCCAGCACTAGGATTCAGCTTCAGTTGCCAGCACCAGGGAGTCATAACCACCTGTAACTCTAGTTCCCAGGGATCCATTCCTCTCTTTGGGCCTCCATAGTTATGGCATACATATCACACACACACACACACACACACACACACACACACACACACACACACACACACATATATTTTAAGGCAAAATACCTACACACAAAAGAACAACAAATAAACACAGTCTTTTCCAAGTTTTTCCTGCTTAGTCCACTTGATTGCTCCCTCCACATGCCTTCCTCAATTCCCCACATCTAGCCCTGGTCCCACATTCCATGACTCAGCATAGTCTGGTCACTTTTGCCATCACTGTTACTAACAGCTAGGCCTCTACCAGGCCTTGCCCTGCATAAAGCCAGCCTCCAGGCTCCTCCCACATTGAATGTAAACTATGTTGTAGTAATAGTTTTCTGCACAGTGTAAAGATTGTCTTTGTATATTCAAATGCTGATATCTGTAACAGAAAAGAGCTGAATATAGACTTGACTTTGGTATTATTAAGCATCACATGTCTCAATGTTTTATAAACATACATATCCCTCACCTTCTGATTGGCTAAATAAAGAGATAAATGGCCAATGGCAAAAGCAGGAGAAGAAGGTGGGACTTCTGGGGAGAGATAGGAATTCTGGGAAAGGATGAGGCATGGGAAGAGATTTGTCAGCCAGAAGAAGAAACAATGTGTCAAGACTAAGGCTGAAATGTAACACACTGTGTGGCAGAATGTAGATTAATATAAAGGACTTAATATAGTTAATAGCTAGTTGAAGGCAAGCCTAAGCTAAGGCCAAGATTTAATAATTAATTCAAAGTCTCCATGTCCAGGGCAAGTTCTGCACAATTTTCTCCAGGGTCAAACTAAATGAGTCCTTCAGATACTTCTCTCCTGATATCTCGACCAAACCCCAGGTCTAGTTTTAAACTCTAGCTTGGACCAGGACACACATGCTGATGTAAGACTCTGGTCGGGACACTCTATGCCGGGAAGCAACAAATAACAGAGACGGAGACCACGTCGATGAAAAAGCAAGAGGTTTATTGTTCCAGCGCGCTGGGGTCCACCTGCGCAGGAGTCCATAGGAGTCGGGTGACTCTGAACAGAAGAATTTTAGGGTTTTTATATTCTTAGGCTGGGTAGATTTTGGTCACAGTTCCTGGAGAGGTGGGGTAGGTGAGGCTGTGGAAACTTCAAAGTTCTGAGGCAGGGTGGGTAGAGTCTGAGTCTCCAGGGAAGTTGTTTTATCTTTTGCTCCAGTGGAGTTTCTGGAAACTGCTAGCTGGTCTAGTTTATGGCAGTGCACGGTCATTCCCTGAATGCAGGAAAAAGTGAAGTCCCCTGGAGACAAGTTCTCATACAGAATATGGTATTAAATGCAGAATATAAATTACATATAGGATATGGCATTAATTTTGTCCCTACACTACATGCCAGCCCACTTTCCTGTGTCAGTCTGACTTCATTCTACATAAGTCATATCCAACTTCTAGGACCAGCTCATGCTGAACATACTTTCTATTTCTTCAACCTGCTTTGTTCATATAAGACACAGAACTACAAAAGAATCTCACTTGTGCTGATGGAATCAGAAAAATATAAACAGTATGTAAGATAAATTTCACTAGTCCTATAGAAATTTCTACCAATGAGAATTAACTATATGAATCCAGAACACAGAATCTAAAGAGAACCTTGAATTGTATTTATATATTAGAAAGAAGAATCTTAGATCAATAGCATAGATCAAATTTTCAACAAGAATGTAGAAGAAAACTTTCATAAGCTAAAGAAATACACACTCACACAGATAGAAGAAACACACAAAACACCAAATAGAGAAGAAATTCCATACAGCATATCATAGTCAAAGCATTACACACAGAGAACAAAACCAGAAGACCCTGGAACAATATATTCCAAGTCAGAAAAGTCCACGAGTGGTAACCTAGACAAATATACCCAACAAAACTATCTGTCATAATTGAAGGGGGAAAAACTTTCCATGACATCAACAACTTTTCAAATGTTATAGGCAATGACAAATCCTAAATAAAATATAAACAGCAATATTTCAGATAGGAGATTAAATGAGCATTTCAGAGACTTTAAAAAGAAATATGGACTATAGTTACTAAAACACAAATTACCATTGAAGACAAAAACAATAAAACCCAACAAAACAATAATTGCCATCAATGCATACCTTTCAATAAATGTGTTGTTAGCTATTCCAATTCTCCAATCAAAAGACACAAGCTAGCAGAATAGACTAAGAGATAAAATTTAGCTTTCTATGAGACATACATCTTATCTTTAAATATAAGTGCCAGCTTACAGTAAAAGGATAGCAAAAAGTACTCAAATAAAATGGGGCAAGGAAGCAAACAGATATGACTATCCTAATATTTGATGAAAAATACTTCAAAATAATTAGAAGAGAGATTAAAAAGGACATTTCATTCTAATCAATGGAGATTCTGCTACCTTAAAATATATACACCAAACTCAGATACACCCAATTTCATTAAAAATGCTACTAGAATTAAAGACACAGATATAAATCAACTTATTATCAGGTGACAATTTCAAGACATCATTTTATGGAAAAAATAGGTCATCTGGACTAAAAAATAAGGAGGAAAAACATCGGAATTAAATAACATCATAAATCAAATGCACTTAACAGTTATATACAGGGTCATGCACCAAAATACCAAACAAGAATATTCTACCAAACTGGAATATATATTCTGCTCAAATGTATATGGATGATTCTCTAAAATAGACCATAACCTGGAACACAGAACAAATCTTTACAAATTCAGGAAATTGGAAATTTCCTCAGAGGGTGATGTCTATTTAAATTGTTTAGCTGATCTTGATTTAGCTTTGGTAAGTGGTACCTATCAAGAAAATCATCTGTTTCATTTAGATTTTTCCAGTTTTGTCAAGTACAGGTTTTTGATGTAAGACCTTAATGATTCTTTGAATTTCCTTAGTGTCAGTCATTATGTTCCCTTTTGCATTTCTAATTTATTTAATTTGGATATTATTTCTCTCACTTTTAGTTAGTTTGGCTAAAGATTTCTCAATCTTGTTGACTTTCTCAAAGAGCTAACATTTTGTTCTATTTTATTGACTTCTGCCCTGAATTTGAGAATTTCCTGCCCTCTATTCCTCTTGGGTATATTTGCTTTAATTGTTCAGAGCTTTCAGGTGTGCTATTAAGGCATTAGTATAAGATCTCACTGTTTTTTATGAAGGTACTTAGTACTATGAACTTTCCTCTTAGCACTGTTTTCATTCTGTCCCATATGTTTGAGTGTGTTGAGCATTCACTTTTATTGAATTTTAGGAAGTTTTCAATGCTTTATTTATTTCTTGACTTAGTGGTCATTGAGTAGAGAGTTGTTCAATTTCTATGAGTTTGTAGGCTTTTTGTTGTTTCTGCTTTAACACATGGTGGTGGTCTTATAGAAAATAGAAGCAGTCATTAAAAGCCTTGCAACCAATAAACTCCCAGGGCCAGATGGTCTAAGCAGAATTCTACAAGATTTTCAAAGAAGAGTTAATAACAATACTTCTCAAATTATTCCATAGAACACAAAGAGAAGGAACATTAACAAATTCATTTAATGAGACTGCAGTCATCCTAAAACCCAAACTACACAAAGACTCAACAAAGAAAGAGAATTACAGACCAATTTTCCTCATGAACATTGACCCAGAAAAAATACAAACAAAATTCAATACCACATTAAAAAGATTAACCACCATGATGTAATAGGCATCCTCCCAGAGATTCAGGAATGGTTCAACATAAGAAAATCTGTCAAATAAACTTAAAGAAAAAAAAAAACACAAACATGATCATCTCATTAGATGCAGGAAAAGCCTTTGACACAATTCAACACTCTTTCATGATAAAAGTCTTGGAGAGATCAGGGATACAAGAGACATAACTAAACATAACAAAAACAATTTACAGCAAGCTGATAGAGAACATTAAATTAAATGGAGATAAACTCAAATCAATTGCACTAAAATCAGGAACAAGACAGGACAGTCTACTCTCTCCATATTTACTCAATATAGTAATTGAAGTTCTAGCTCAGCCAATAAGACAAAGGAGATAAGGTGATAAAATTTGGAGGAAGAAATCAACTTATTGTTACCTGCAGATGTTGATAGTATACATAAGTGACCCCAAAAACTCTACCAGGGAACTCCTATCATAAAAACCTTCAGTGAAGTAGGTAGATACAAGATTAACTCAAAACGAATTAGTAGCCTTCTTCTATACAAACAACAAGTAGGTAAAAAAGAAATCAAGAAACAACACCCTCCAAAATAACCACAAATAATATAAAATATCTTGGGATAATTTTAACTAAACAAGTGAAAGAGCTGTATGACAAGAACTTTATGTCTTCTAAGAAAGAACTTGAAGAAGATAGCAGAGGATGGAAAGATCTCCCATGCTCATGGATCAGTAAAATTAGTATGGTAAATGTGGTCATCCTGACAAAAGCAATTTACAGATTCAATGCAGTACCATCAGAATTCTAACACAATTCTTTACAGACCTTGAAAGAACAAAATTTAAAAAAAATTCAACTTCATGTGGAAAAAAAACCCAAGTTAGTTAAAACAATCCTATACAATAAAAGATTTTCCAGAGACATCAACAACTCTGATTTCAAGCTCTACTATAGAGGAATAGTAACAAAAGCCATGTGATATTGGAGTAAAAACAGATAAGCTAATCAAGTGTGTCAAATCAAAGACTCAGATGTAAATCTACACACTTATGGACATGTGTTTGTTTGATTTTTATAAGCAAGCCAATTTTATACAATGGAAAAAAGAAAGCATCTTTTTTTTGACATTTAAAGATGTTTTTACTATTTTAAAGATTCACTGACAATAAGACAGGTTTTCTAGCAACACCCAGCCTACCTCAAAGAAGATGATGAACATCAAAGAACCTCCTTATGGAGATGGCTTTTTTTTTATTAATTTGTTCTTGTTCCATCTCTATGGTTATCCCATCCCTTGTATCCCCCCATTCTCCCCTCCCTCCCATTTTCCCCTTATTCCCCTCCCCTATGACTGTTCCTGAGAGGGATTACCTCCCCCTGTATATGGTCATAGGGTATCAAGTCTCTTCTCGGTGACCTGCTGTCCTTCCTCTGAGTGCCACTAGGTCTCCCCCTCCAGGGGACATAGTCAAATGTGAGGCACCAGAGTACATGAGAAAGTCATATCCCACTCTCCACTCAAGTGTGGAGACTGTCCTGTCCATTGGCTAGATCTGGGTAGGGGTTTAAAGTTTACCGCCTGTATTGTCCTTGGCTAGTGCCTTAGTTTGAGCGGGACCCCTTGGCCCAAATCTCATGAGGTTGAGAAGCTTCTGTAAGACTGGAGACACTGTCAAGAGAACAAAGCGACAGCCTACAGACTGGGAAAAGATCTTCACCAACCCTACATCTGACAAAGGTCTAATATCCAAAATATATAAAGAACTCAAGAAATTAAACACCACCAAACCAAATAACCCAATTGAGAAATGGGGCTTGGAACTAAACAGAGAATTCTCAACAGAAGAATATCAAATGGCTGAGAAACACTTAAAGAAATGCTCAACCTCCTTAGTCATCAGGGAAATGCAAATCAAAACAACTCTGAGATTCCATCTTACACCCATCAGAATGGCTAAGATCAAAAACTCAAGCGACACCACATGCTGGAGAGGATGTGGGGAGAGAGGAACACTCCTTCATTGCTGGTGGGAATGCAAACTAGTACAACCACTTTGGAAATCTATCTGGTGCTGTCTCAGAAAACTGGGAATAGGGCTTCCTCAAGACCCAGCTATTCTACTCCTTGGAATATACCCAGAAGATGCACAAGCACACAACAAGAAAATTTGCTCAACCATGTTCATAGCAGCCTTATTCATAATAGCCAGATCATAGAAATAGCCTAAATGTCCCTCAGTAGAAGAATGGATAAAGAAACTGTGGTACATATACACTATGGAATACTACTCAGCTATTAAAAACAAGGAATTCCCGAAATTTGTGGATAGATGGATTGAGCTAGAAATGATCAAAATGAGTGAGTTAACCCAGAAGCAGAAAGACTCAAATGGTATATACTCACTTATATCTGCATACTAGCCCAATGGGCATGTCCCACGAAAGCCTTCACATACCAGGAAACTGGGACAGAGGGGAGGACATCCTATTGGGACTCTAGATGAGAGAATAGCTATGTAGAAGGATACAGTGGGTCCTAGAAACCTACAAAAGAAAGCATCTTTAACAAATGATGCTTGTCTAATTGGATATTAGCATGTAGACGCATGCAAATAGATCCATATTATCACTCTACACAAAACTCAAGTCCGAATGAATCAAACAATTCAACATGAAACCAGATACACTAATTATTATAGAATAGAATGTGGAGGAATAGACTTCAATGCATTGTCACAAGAGACAATTTCCTGGACAGAATGTGAATAGTGCAGCCACTAAGATCAACAATTATTAAGACAGACTTCATGAAACTGAAAATGTTCTGTAAGGTAAAAGAGACTAGCAAAAGGACAAAATGGCAGCCTACATATTTGGGGAAAATCTGTACTATCTCTATATCTCACAGAGGGCTAATTTCCAAAATATATAAAGAACTCAGAAACAGCATCAGCAAACCAAATAATCCAATTAAAAATGAGTATAGATCTAAACAGAGATTTCCAAGTAGGGTAGTCTTAAACTGCTGAGAAGAGCTTGAAGAAACTTTCAGCATCCTTGGCCATCAGGGAAATACAAATCAAACTGACTCTTAGACTCCATATTACACCTGTCAAAATGGCTAAAATCAAACACACAAGTGACAGCTCATACTGGCAAGGATATGAAACAAGGGGAATGCTTCTCCATTGCTTTTGGGAGTGCAAACTTGTACAACCATTTTGCAAAACAACTTGGTAGTTTCTCAGAAAATTGGGAATTGCAATACCTCAAGACCTAGCTATACCACTCTTGGGCATGTACCCCAAAGATGCTCCATTCTTCCACAAAGACACTTGTTCAACTTTGTTCACAACAGCTTTATTTGTAACATCCAGAAACTAGAAATAACCTAGATGTCCCTGAACCAAAGAGTGATGTAAAAAATGTGGTCCATTTACACAATGGTTGTTTTTTTTTTTTAATCATAAAATTTCCAGGCAAATGAAAGGAAGTAGAAAAATTAATCCTGAGTGAATTAATCCAGAAATACAAACATGGTATATACTCACTTATAACAGGATATTAGCTGTAAAGTAAAGGATAATCTGCTACAATCCACAGACCTAGAAAGGCTAAGTAACAAGGATGGCTCAAGGGGATGGATCTCCCTGGGAAGGAGAAATAGATAGATATTGCAGGTGGACTAGGGTGGATAGGGAAGGAAACAGGAAGGATTAGGTGGAAAGATGATGGCGGGAGAAGTTAATAGGAGAGACAAATGGAATTGACGAGCAATTTGGGGACAAGGCAGAAACCTAGTACCATGGAAATCCCAGAAATCTATTATCATGACCCTCAGTAATACTCCTAGTAATGAGGAATACAGAGCCTGAATGGGACATCCTTTACAATCAGGCAAGACTTTTACTAGAAGATTTGTGACACCAAGCCAGCCACAAAACCTTCAACCTACAATTTGTCCTGCCAGCATAAAATTCTAGATTAAAGGTGACACAGAAATTGTAAGGAGTGGCCAACCAGCGATTGTTCCATCTTTAGACCCATGCTACAAGAAGGAGCCCCCACCTAACACTGCCTGGAGGACCAGAAGCCAGAGGCCAGATGGCCCAGAGCTCTAGAGTAGAACCAATCACTACTGGGAAAAAAACTCTTCATAGTCTATCTAATCATAATGCAATAAAAATCAATAGCAAAAAGTTATTGAGTAAATACACAAATTCATGGATAATAAAGGACTCATTACTAAATGTGTCAAGGAAGTAATAAATAAAATAATAAAAACAATCTTGGGACTAAATAGAATTGAAAAAACAACACCACAAAACTTCTGGGGGAAAATTAAAATCAGCCGTATGAGAAAAATTATGATTCTAAGTGCCTACATTAAAATAATTAGAAAGAGTAGAAATAAATAATATAATGGTGAAATATAAAAATTTGGTACATCAAGAAACCAAATTCTAACTCAGTTGAAAACAGGAAATCATATAAACCAAAATTAGTGAAATAGAATAAAACTACAGCAAACAATACAAGTAATCAACGAATATCGACGTTCTTTAGAGTATAAACAAAATGCATAACACTTGGCCAAACTAACAAAATAGAAAGTAATAGAACAAAAACAAAGGAAAGAAGAAACAAAGAGAAAGAGAGAGAGAGAGAACCCATATGAATATAACAATAATTAATACAGAAATCATTATAACAGGAACCAAAGAAATGTGAACTACTGTAAAAGCTTATCTAGAACTTTATTATACTGGAAGACCTAACAGGATGGTAGAATTTCTGGATTCAGCCAAACTACCAAAATTAAGCCAAAAATATATCAAAACCTAAACAGATTCATAAGTAATGAGGAGATTGAAGTACTAATGAAGGCCTTCTAAATAAAAAATATTCGTGGATAGATGGAATCATAACATAATTCTCCCAGACTTTCAAGGAAGATCTACAATAAATGCTTCTTAAACAGAAGAGGAAGAAGAAGAGAAGAGAAGAAGGAGGAGGAGGAGGAGGCAGAAGAGGAGGAGGAGGAGAAAACAAAGAAACAGAAGAAGTACTACTCACAAACTCCTTTTATGAGGCCAGTACAACTGTATCCCCCAAATCAGATAAAGATAGAACATAAAGAAAAGTACAGGCTAATATCCTCAATGAACACAGATCCAAAAATGCTCAATAAAATGCTGGCAAACAAATACAGACATATATCAAAAAGATTAAGCACCATGACCGAGCTTCTTTATCCCTGAGATACAGGAATGGTTCCACTTATCCAAGTCAATAAATGTAATATAATAAACCACATAAATGAACATAAAAATTATATGATCATCTCAATAGATGTAGAAAATGTCTTTTAAAATTTCAAAATTCTTTTATGATAGTTTTAGCTACATTTGGACTAGAGAGAGCATATTTTACCATATGAAAACCCATAAGGCAGCATTCTACTGAATAGAATGATTCCATTGAAATTAGGAATGAGAAAGGACTGTCCTTTATCCTCATTCCTTTTCAATATTGCCCAAAAGGCATTAGCTGAAGCAAAAAGACAAGAGTGGAAATTAAAGAAATACAAATAGAAAAAGAAGACTCAAAATATCCCTATTTTCAGATTATATGATTCTGTACATGAGATGTCCTGAAAATCCTACCAAAGACTTCATTTATAAACAATAAACAATTTCAGTAATATGACAGGACACAGAATTGACTTGCAACAATTAATAGCTTTACTATGCATCAACAACAAACATACATAGAAAGAGATCATAGGCAAACCATGGTTGATAATAGCCTCAAAAAATTCAATATCATGGAATAAACCTAATGCAGAAGGTAAAGGACCTCTATGATTAAAACATTAAAGCCTTCAATAAAGAAATAAACAATCAGAAATGGAAAGAAATTTCATGTCCATGGATCAGTCAAATTAATACTGTGAATATATGCATTTTACCAGACACCATTTAGAAATTCAGTGTAATTCCAATCAATCCCCACACATCTCATTCTTTGCAGAAATAGAAAAATCTATCCTAACATTCATATGGAACCATAAACGTTCCAAGATAGCCAAAATAGTCCTGAGCAAAAACGAAAAACAAAACTCAAGATATAGTAAGAAATCAGTGGGAAAAGTCCTCAAAAAACACTCAAAAATAAATCTAATGTATTATCCAGGTATATTACTTGTTGGTATGTGCCCAAGGGACTTGGCATCCTACTTTCTAACAAGTATTCTTGTTTATAGATACTTGCTCCGCCATCTTTATTGCTGCTCTATTCACAATAGTTAGGAAATGCCCTTCAACTGATAAATAGACAATGAAAATGTAACACATATACACTATGAAAACTATTCAACCTAAAGAAAAACGAAATCATGAACTTTTTCAGGAAAATGAATGGAACCCAAAAAAGATCATATTGCGTAGAAAACGCAGACCCAAAAGACAAAGATCACATGTTCTCTTTCATTGATCATTCTTAGCTCTTAATTTTAAGATGTGAGCTGTTAAAGTTATTTTTGTAAACTGTGTTTGTTTCTCAATTTCTTTCTTAATCTGGCTATCACACAAATCACTGAGACTCTTTTGTATTTGTTTAATACTCAGCCTCACAACACAATAACTGAGCAGTTACTACTCTATTCCTTTTTTTAAAATTTATTGATTTATTCAGATTACAACTCAATTGTTATCCCATCACTTGTATTCTCCCATTCCTCCCTCCCTCCCGTTTTCACCCTATTCCCCTCCCCAAGGTCTATGACAGAAGGAGACCTTCTCCCCCAGTGTATGGTCATAGGCTATCAAGTCTCATCTTGGTAGCCTGCTTATTCTTTCTTTGAGTGTCATCCGGGCTCCCCACCAAGGGGAAGTGGTCAAATATGGGAGACCAGAGTTCATGTCAGAGTCTGTCCCCGCTCTCCACATAACTGTAGAGAATGTCCTGTCCATTGGAGTAGTACAAGAAGAGCTACTCTATTCTTTTCTTTTTACATATATATAATAGTATTTATTCGTCCATAAAAAAATAAAATCATAACATTGTCAGAAGAAAGATGGGACTGGAAATTTTTTTCTAGCTTTTGAAACAGTGTCTCAATATGTATGCCTGGAGGGCCTGGAACTCTCTCTGTAGACCAGGTTGGTCTTGAACTTACAGAGACCCATGCCATTTGCCTCCTAGGTGGTATGCATCACCACACTTGGCAAAATTGGAAATTCTTACATTAAGCAGAAATGTTACATTTTCTTTGGGGTCTGACTTTTTCTTTCACAGGGGGATCCTAGACACACTCTCTCTCTCTTTCTCTCTCTCTCTCTCTCTCTCTCTCTCTCTCTCTCTCTCTCTCTGTGTGTGTGTGTGTGTGTGTGTGTGTGTGTGTGTGTGTTATGAAACTAGAGAATATGAGATATGAAAAGTGAGTTGCAAGGTAGGGCTAGGAAAAGAGAAAAAGAAAAAGGAGATAGGGTAAGGTAAAATGTCTGACATAAAAGCAGAAAGGGGGTGATAGCAGAAAAGGCAAGGAAACCAGAAAGAGAAGTCAGGGATGGGAGAAAAGCACCAACAAAGCAAGTTATATATGGCAATTCCATAATCAAATTCAGTATTTTGTATGCTAATTAAAACACAGTACAATAATTTAAGAATAGTGAAATAGAATGAAATAAAGTTGTAAATTGATGTACATGAGTTTCTTGGGACACTGTAGTGAACATGTGCTAATGCGTTACTATTGCTACAATCTATAATTTTTTAATACTTTTATCTTATTACACATGTATAAAACAAACTACATACAGCAGGGAGAACCATGTGACAATCATGAGAATAATGTAACTACTCTATTCTTAACCCACTAAGCTAATCAATTTCCCTTCAGCATACATCCCAGAGATACTTGCACTTTATTTTCCATTCTCCAGCTCCTCTCCTTTGATGTCACTTGGACCTCTCCGGTGACTGAGTACTACACTTTCTCTCTAATTCCTTCTCTCCTGGATGGCAGGAAGTCCAGCCCTATTCTCTCCCCTGCTCAGCAATTGACTATAGGCTGCTTTATTGGCATATTGGGGGACAACTGGGGAGGAGTGTTTACACAACATTGAACAGGAGATTCTCAGAACAAGGATTGCAACCAGATATGGAAAGCACAAAAACCAACATTTGAATTACACAATAACCTTATGCCTACAGTGAGTACAAATCCTGAAGTAACTGTAGAAACCAGGATAGTAAAACAAGGAATAATGTAATTATATTATAATCCCCCAAAATAGATCAATACACATTACAACATAAAATCTATGACAATAAAAGTAAAGTGTTTTTAAAAATGTAAAACTAATTATTAAAGCATATTCACTTATAAAATTTAACTTAATATTTAAAATAATTATAAGGAAAGTAGAAGCTATTGTGTTAAAAACAGAAAAAAATGAGTTGGTAGAGAAAGCTGTAAAATTTTTTATCTTGCAAGAATTAAGAATTAGTTACACTTGTTGTGTATAAATAACTATGGTAGTTTTATATTAAAATGCAATTCAAGTGTATAGATTTCCTGAAAACTGTAGGAAAATACACATGACAAATCTATCTGAAAATTCTCAGGGTTTTATTTTCTAGAAATAAAAGAAGTGTGGTCAGAGAAACTTCTTTCTTGTAGTAGCTGGGAAATCAGCACAGGGACACACAACTGGACAGTCTGTAGAAAGTAAAGGATGTTGGAGCACTGAGCCTTAAATGAGATGTCCATATCAAACCCCTTCCCTCAAATCTTGGGGATCTATGCAGAAGAGGAAGCAGAAAGACTCTAAGAAACAAGAGTGATAAATGACTCCAGGGAAATGCTGTCATCCAGACACAGCAGGGCTGATGTGCATATGAACTCAGACAGTGACAGATGTATAGGACACGATATGCACTCAGAGAAAGGATAAGCAGGCTACCAAGATGAGACTTGATAGATAGCCTATGACCATATAGTGGGGGAGGAGGTCCCCCTCCATCATAGACCTAGGGAAGG
>OU015746.1:59207654-59250135 GCA_907169655.1 Acomys percivali | reverse complement strand
ACACACACACACACAGTAATTCAAGGCTAGCATGTTTTCCTATGTTTCTAGGTAGAAACATCCAGCCCACATAGACTAGACTGACAGATTTTTTTTTATCAGAATTACAGAGATTTCACAGGGCACAGGTGAGATGAGCATCCTGTAACCCAGCTCAAAGTCTGGCTGCTTATGTGTTGTTCTTCCTGTACTAGAGTTGACTGTTACTAAATGCAATACTGTCATGAAATAGAACTGCCAAGATACTTAGAACACATTCTTGACGAAACTAGGGAACATCTTCATTTCTTTAGAGAACAAAACTAGAATTAAAAGTCCAGAGCATTCTCTATTTCAAAATATTTTAGAAGTTGTTTTGATTTTGCTGTAACTCACAACAAAAATCATTTTGTAAAAGTACTAATGCAATTATTATTTTGAGACTACATACACATGAATTCAGAGCAAATATTTCAACCATTGTTTTAAAGCTTCAATTTCATATTGTTCCTGGTTTTGTTATTTAAAATATCAATAAACACCCACCTATACAACATTCAAAGGAACATTTAGAATCTTGGCAAGAAGGCTGGAAGGATGGCTCAATGGTTAAGAACACTTGCTGCTCTTTCAAAAGACCCTAGATGCATTCATAGAACCATGTTGAGCTGCTTACACAGAAGTAACTCCAGCTCATGGAGAACTGATGCCCTCTTCTGACCTCTATAGATATTTTACAAACCACACATGATAAGCAAGCATGTGTGCGCACGCACAAACGCACGCGTGCACACACACACACACACACACACACACACACACAAATACACGGAGAGAGAGACAGAGACAGATAAAAAGAGAAACAGAGAGACTCTTAAATAAAAATAAATGCACCTTTAAAACTAAAAGACTCCTAACAATAAAAATATATATATCTATATCAAATCAACAGGTACTCTTGTAATGCACAATTCTCAGTATTAAAATAAACATACAAAACCATTGAGATGTAACAAGAATAAATTAATAAAAAAATAAACATACAAAATATATTGCTAAACCTTTTTTGTTTTGCATTTTAGTAGCACTAATAAGACATACTTGTTATAAAATAAAATGTATTTATGTATATAATTCAAGGGCATTGTTATATATATGATTATACCTGTGTATATAATCATCAGCACGATATGATTAATGAACCTTTTCACAAATTCATCATATCTCATGATACAGTTCAATTACTGTTTCTTCCTTTTTTACTTTCTCTTCCTCTCTTGGGCACTCACTGATCTCTTTGAGGTCCCTATAGAAATCTGTTCATTTTCTAGGATTTAATACAAATGGTAACATTTACAATGCAGTATTGTTTTCCTTTGGGCTCTTTTCTTTGAGAAGATGCTTTGATGATCCACCCATTGTGTCTGAGTACTTATATTAATGATTCTCATTCCAGTATATGAATTGTCTGTCTTTTGTTTTTCTATTCATTTGATAGGTTTTTGAGTCGTTAGTTTTCTACTGCTACCACTACACCTGAAACACACATTTATGTCAAATATTTGTATGTCCATATGCTTTCATTTCTCCTGGGGTTCTTGCAGGAGCAGACTACTTAGCTCATATGATTGATGCATATTTTAGAGAGGCATCAAACTATGCTCCAAAATGTGAGAATCATTTTTTTAAAGCTCCTGTACTTACTTACCAGGCCAAGATTACCTGATATGGCTGTGCGGAATTAAATCAGGGTGGTCAGAGGGGCCACAGTAAAACTGAGGCTGTGTCCATTTTACTGAAAGCAACCAGAATTTTTATACCTTTATCAGAAATAGAAGATAATGGCAACTCTCAGGATCAATACAGTTGCAATTGTCAAAGGACAACTGCAAATTCATGCTATACAGGATACAGAAGATTAGTGTCTAAGACCAATTGTCCTGTCGAAATTTCATGTTTTCTTGACTACTAAGGGAACATCCAGAGAAACACAGAACTTTTTCTTTTGCTTTGTTTCCATTGGCTTTTCTCTAGTGTATTTTTTTCTTTCTTTATACTGACAATCTGTTTAATTTATTTCTATTTATTCAAAGTTGAAATTGAAATGATTGCTTTAACACCTTTTCTAGCATACACAAAAACAACTTTCACAAGGGCTTTTGCAATGGTGTCTCAAGTACTTTGAGATATATATATATATATATCTCATATATATATTCATTTTTATTTGATATAAAATATTTTGTATTCCCCATTTCAATTTTCTGTTGTTACACTAGCAATCTGGAGGAGTGTTCTTCAATTCTAAACTGTTTAGGAGACACTGAAGTGACTTTCTGTTACTATTTATTGATAATGTTTCACTGGGAGCTAGAAAAGATGAGTTGTGTTGCAGGAATCTTGTTAGACAAAAGATAATCTGATTTACAGGCATAATATGATATTTTTGTTAATAAGCAGTGTTTACTTAAATATAATGAGTAAAGATAACATTTTTGTCAGTAAAAATATCTCAATTCAATTGGTGGAAATTTCCCATTCTTATGGATCCATACTGATTTTTCTATCAATTCCTGTTTATCTACTGAAAGACGCACATTTAAATCTAATTAAAATATAAACATGCTTATACTAAAAAATAGAGCACTACACTTCATTTGTGATCTTATTTTCTTTTACTTCATGTATTTTGAAAACATTGTACTCAAAATTCTGTGCCTTCTTCATGAACTAATCGTTTGTTCATTGTAAAATAAACTTATTTTTTACTCTAAAATATGTTTTGCCTAATAATATAACTTGCCTTTCTAGCTGTCTTGGAATAATGCTTTGATGTAGTGAGTTTTTCCATGTGTAACGATTAATTCTTGCATTTATGTTAAGTACAGATGTATTGAAGGCACTCAGTAGAATTAGTGTCACTATTTGAAGTAATCTGACAATTATCTTCCTATAAATTAAAACACTCCACATTTATTTTTGTGTGACTTGAATTCTATTTTAAGAAAGCTTTTTATTAAGTGCAGTTGTTGTTTCTCTTTGTATTGCTTATGGTTTGGGTGTCAAATGTAAGAAATTTTTGTTAACCCCTTGGTCCAGAAGACAACGTTTGTGTTTCTTCTAAAAGTTTTATAGTTTATATTTTCTTCTTTGGTCTATTTTAAGCTCATTTTCCCAAGCTAAAACTTGGTCTGAAGGACATTCTGGCAATAGGGATGCATTTTTGCTTCAGTACTATTTGTTTAAGAGCTTATTATTGTCTTTCAAATTGCATTTACACCTTGTCATGAATAAATTGGACTGCATAGTGTTTGGCACAGGTTCAGACTTATGGAGCAGTGAAACAGAGTGGGAAACCTGGAGTGAGACCCACACATCTACAGCCAACTGTAGCAAAAACACTAAGAACAGTCATTGAGAAATTACATTGTTCTTTTTTTATATATATAAATGCTGCTGGGAAAATTAAATAGGTAAATGCAGAAAAGTGAAACTAGGCCCTTATTTCTCAAATTTTCCAAAAATAAACTGGAAATTAAGATCTTTAAACTTTTAACTTATAAAGTAATCAGATGTAAGGGTAGGAGATTTTAGAGTGCCAGCATGGACAAAGAGGTTTTGGCCATGACCCTAAAAAAACAAACAGGAAACAAAGGTAAAAATGAAAAAACAAAATAAGTTCACAGTAAGCTAAACTGTTATCTGTGTTTTGTGAGTATGTAGTTGAGTACTGCTAATGTGGCCTGACTAAATCTGGCCAAGGCTATTACAGTCAGTGTATTAGTAAAGTCACTAATTAGTAAGTCATCAATAGCTACTGAGTTAAGAAAGTTTATCTGCGATATGAACAAGAACATCGATTTCATGTTTCATTCATTGACTTGTTCATTCATTCATACATTTGTTAGTCTATTCACGTACTCAAGTCAGCCAGTATTGGTGTTTTTCCTACTTTGCCTAAAAGTGCACAAAAGCATGTAGAATGGAAAACTGCCCTACATTTAGTAACTCATGCTGGGCTCTCACTGGTGCTTACTAAGTTTCTGCCTCTGCAGATTCAACAGAGTTGGCCTTTTGTTTTTATATTTAGCTGGAGACACATTTAATGTCAAACTTAAAGATTATGTTTTTAAAAACCAATATGGGTGATAGGAAGGCAATGCAGAGGCAGACTACATGCCGTGCATGTGTGCATTATACCCTAGAAATAACTCCCAGCACTAATGAAAATAACTAAAATTAAATTAAAAGTAATATAGGATATGAGCATAGCAGGAAAATAAATTTTAAGAGGAAAAAAATGACACATAATCAAATATAATTCCCTTGTTTTATAGTTGTATGGCATGCTAGGATGCAGGTAATTTCAGAAAAATAGACAATATGGTTAGCTTTGATGTCTTCTCAGACACGCATTCTCCTAAACCTCACTCATATCTTAGGTGTACGTTGTCGGAAGCTTTGTATTAAATAGAACATTCTAGAACATGTTAGACCCATGGTGGGTGAACAAAAGCCTTTGTCCCTAGTACCCAGACTTGAACTCATGTCTCTAATATTGTTTCAAAGGAAAAAATAATACCCAATTCTTTTGTGAACATAAGGCAATATGAATTTAAAATATTGTATATCAGACATAGATTTTATTTAATTACTTAAAGGTCTTCATTTTCACTTTCCCTTTGTTGTGAGAGAATTATGTTTTGAAGCATGGCTGTCATATTTGCTGAGTGGACAATGACTTGCTGAGTAGACAGTGAATGACCCTGAATGTATACAGCTTTCCTCTAAAATCCTTAAGAATCAATATATAATCCCCTCACCTTTCTCTTCTTTTTTCTGTAAGGCATAACTCATTGGATGAGAAACCTAAATTGAGCATCTGCCTAAGGGAACCCCAGCTACCTATGGTGATGTTCACAGTAGTCAAGAAGTGCTATTGTTTCTCTGAGCTATTCTGATATGGAGGCTTTAGTCACTGGCATAGTTCTACTCCAGATATGAAAACTGAAGAGACAACAGGACTGTTAACCTAAAATCTCACAGGAATCCAAGGGAGGCTGGCAGACATCAGTGATCCCACACACAGACAGTCAGGCTGTCACAGAATTCTCTCTTACTTAGCTCCTGTTCTTACTAGATCCTCAACTGATTGAATAAAGACTACTCATGTAAAGAAGAACAACTCTTTTATTCAGATTGTAGATTCAGTTCTTGATTTCATTCAGAATCCTCAAAAATACACACAGAAATAGTTTCAACAGATATCTAGTTTTACAATTCAGTTGATACATGAAATAATTTCTAATGCAGTAATATCCAGAAAATCTTTCATTTGTACATTTGAGTGTTTTGCTTTTTATTTGGATATTTGGTTTGTAAAGTGCTGATTCCCTGGAGTTAATGGAAACTCTGAATGAGCAATTTTATTTCCCCCTTTTCAGCCCAGGTGATTGGCAACATACAGACAGGATAGAATGTAAATGGTTTCTAAATGAAATTAGCCCAGGATTTTAAACTCTACAGGGAAAGGTATTTAAAAACAAGAAGAGTGAGAACCATCTTCTGGAGGGCTGCCTCTTGTTCCATCACTAAGAATTGTCTTATTTTTTCACTCAGTCTGAAGACAGGTTCAATCAATGTTAACTGGATAGAAATGAATAACAGTCTTAAGGTGGCTGCCAACAAAATATGTGGTCTGCAGGTTTTACAACACAATTATTATTTAATTCAAAAAGCACAATGGATATATTATTCATGAGAATGTCTTAAAATGTGAACACTGAGAGTTTTCATTATAAATCAATAATTAGAAATGATCAAGAAGTTCTTTACAACTTTCCAATAGAGTAAGTTTTCATAGAGTAATGCTTACAAGGCTCTTCCTTCTTTCTGTCTCCTTCCCTCCTTCCTTCCTTCCTTTCTTCCCTCCTTCCTTCCCTCCTTCCTTCCCTCTTTCCTTCCCTCCTTCCTTCCTTCCTTCCCTCCTTCCTTCCTTCCTTCCCTCCTTCCCTCCTTCCTTCCCTCTTTCCTTCCCTCCTTCCTTCCTTCCTTCCTTCCTTCCCTCTTTCCTTCCTTCCCTCCTTCCTTCCTTCCTTCCCTCCTTCCTTCCTTCCTTCCTTCCTCCCTCCTTCCTTCCTTCCTTCCTTCCTTCCCTCCTTCCTTCCTTCCCTCCTTCCCTCCTTCCTTCCTTCCTTCCTTCCTTCCTTCCCTCCTTCCCTCCTCCCTTCCTTCCTTCCTTCCTTCCTTCCTTCCTTCCTTCCTTCCTTCCTTATCGTTCTTATTTCCTAATTTCATACTTTTCTGTAATGTAGTGACTGCAGATGGAAAAGTTTGGAAAGACAAAAAAGTTCAGAGAAATTTCAGTATCATATTGGAGTCATACATTTCAAGCTCTGTACTGGAAATTTTTGACATTTTATGCATAGTTTTATAAAAATTCCATATTGAGCAATATTTTAAAAGTGATTCATCCAAGTTGAATTTTTCAAATCTAAGTGATTTTCATTCAAGTCAAAAAACAAGGAAATGCCCTTAAGTTTCTTTCTATTCTATTCTGGTAATGATGACTCCAGGTTTGTAGTGAGCAAAATGCCCCATCATGGTCCCCAGCTCCATGTGGTGATGACGCTGCTCTCCATGCACCAGAAGTCATCTCATGAAGAAAAGAAAAAAAATTTGCTTTTTAATTTTATTCATCTTATCATTGTGTTTTTGAAAAAAAAAAGAACATTTTAAAGGCAATGACTTTGGTCATCTGAGAAAAGATGTAGTAAGAACATTCCACAATGAGATAAACTTGAGAAGAAAGGAGGGTGAGACTCATTTACACAGGGAAAAAAACCTATACTGAACTGGAAATAAACAACCACAGCAAAAGGAATATGAACCCTTGGTTAGTACACAATGGAGGAAGAGTAGAACATGAGGTTTTCCAGAGAGTAGCTATTTTCTAGGCTACTGATGAACAAACATCAAATAGAATGGAAAATAGCAAATGAAATAAAGAGAAATGTGTCAAATCTATAGAGACTATGGTTGTCAGATGATACAGTGGGAAGTGGGGTGGAATATTGTAGGTGGATAATCAGCTCAAGGAGGTAGCTGGACCTCTGACTGGGACAGGGGAATGGATTCTAGCAGGGTTTTTATCTCTGAGAATGTACCAAAACAGCTTTTAGAGGATCCTCAAACCCAAGCTAGGAACAACCTGGAAATGCAGACCCAAAACCACACATTGTACAAGTGCTGTGCCTGGACAAACAAAATGTAGCATGACCCAGGATTTCTAATTCCATTCTGAGGCTGCACCAACACAAAGATGTTGAACTGTTCACACCTTTGTTGTTGTTTCATGCCTTAGAGCAAAGACAAAACATAAAGGTGTTACCTGTTGACATCATGAGCCTCATTCTTTATTCTAGAACATATTTATATCATTTTTAGTATTTTTATGAGTTCACTTGAAAAGCTATATTTATTATCATCCTCTGAAACCCAATTTAAAATATTTTTTCTAGACATATTTGGTGTCTACAGCCTTGAGCCTTGCTAGGGTGAAAGAACAACAGTGTTTTGGGGGTGTAGGTCATAGATCTACAAAACCTCAGTGTTACCTAATCACAAAATAAATACATGCTAAGTTCTAAATATGTGAGTAGTGCAGTTTCCAGATGTCCACACAAGTGGAAACAGGAGGACATATGGTGAAAAAAGGAGAGATGGAGGAAGAGAAATAAAGAAGGTAGGAAGAAAGAAAGGAGAGGGAGAGGAAGAAATAGAAAAAGAAAGGTGTATGTATGTGTGCGAGATGATAGATAATAGATGGATAGAGAGAGCTAAAGGATGGATGGATGATAGATGGTAGTTAGACAGATAGATATCTGTGCTTTTAGGAAGCTTACATTGTAACAGGAGCAAAATAGAGTGATCATAAATCGCATTGAATTCTGAATGGTATAAGTGAAATGGAAATATTAAAGATATAAAAATAAAATAGTCAACAAGAGACCAGTTATGAGAATTTTATTATAAATTAATTTTTTATCATCAGCCACATTAAAGTAACAGCTGAGCCCAGAATAAGGATTTTAATCACTGGATGTCTTCAGGTTAAGGGTGGTGAGAAAATCCTGTAACCGGTGATGCCTGACAGCAGAACAAGAAAACAAAATGATTTTTTTTAATTTGTTACAATTTATTCACATTACATCTCGATTGTTATCCTCCCACTCTTATCTTTTCTTTCCCACCCTCCTTCCCTCTTCTGCTCTATTCCCCTTCCCTAGAATCTGGCAGTGAGGAGGACCCTCCTCCTGGCCATACCCTATCAGGTCTCATCAAGAATGCCTGCATCTCCTTCCTCTGTGTGCCCAAAAGGCCATCCTGCCAAGGGGCAGTGATCAAATTGTAGGCACTAGAGTGCATGCCAGAGGTTCAGCATCATTCTCAACTTCACCTCCTCCCCCCAAATACAAAATTATTTTATTGGAGAATGCAGGCAAGAGGCAGAGTGATGGAGTCAAAGGGGTAAAGATGGACCAGATTATTACTTCTAGTGATGGGGACTGCCTAAAAAGATTCACACAGAGAAAAGGTGTGTTCTTTCTCAGGCTTTATAATCATCTTTCTACCATTTGTGTGGAAAGGATTTTGGAAGAGTGGGTTCATTAAGGAGCTTGGGAAAAAGTCATGACAGGGAAGACAAGATGGGCCAACAGTATAGTTAAATGCTGGAAGGGAAAAGCCATGTTAAGGACTTCACCCTTTGGACAGAAGAGTTAGAAGATGAAAATGCCATGTAGATGGGAATCCAATGAGTGCAGCAGGTTTCTGTAGGGGCAGATCTGGAGCACAGTTCTGATTGCTTCAGTTTGAGCTGTCAAGTAGAGGGCCCACGACTTATGTGGGCAGTGCTGGCATCCTCTATGTGATCCAACAGCTCAGCTCATAAGCATGTGAAAGGAAAGGATAGCCTGGGGCTTTGATGCAGTGCACATATGTGTAAAGATTCATCCCCTCAAATTCTTAATATTCTACCAGATGTCTTATTTGTATTATTGTCTTATAGTAGAACAGAAATAGACCAATGTATCCAAAAAACTGACAGAGAAGGAATTTAAATGGCTTATTTTGTTCAAGATCCAATCCAGGAAACTTTCAAAATTCTGGAATACTTTTAGTAGAGGATTTTCAGGGTTTTCTTTCTTTGGTCATTTGGTTCAACTTATGCTTCTTTATTTTAGAAACAAGGTATCACATTGTAGACCAGACTGGCCCTAAAGTCAGAATAATCTTCCTGCCTCAGCATCCCACTGTGCAGAGACTACAGGCTTGACCCATTATGCCAGGTACCTAGGCCTATTGTTTTTTTTAAAATAAGCCATATTTGAATATTTCTATGAAATCCAAATATATTTTATATGACACAGTTGTTTTGTTTCAATATAGAACATTTCTAAAATTCCAGTATCACAAAGAAATCATAAACAAGCTAGAGCCAAGGCTATTGCTGTGATTCCTTTGCTTCATGAATAGTCATGTTAGTGAAGAGATTAATTAATTATATAGAATCAAGTCCACAGCGATTTCCAGGTGGATTGATGGGATAGAAATGCTTCCTGGCCATTCAGGGCTTTGGCATAAAAGAATAACTTGGAAAATAATCCTGATGTTTCCTCTAAGCCTGTTTTGTTTTTCGTTTTTTGTTTTTCCTTTTGACATTATACTATAATTACATCCTTTATACCTACTCATAGTTATTTTTAATCTGTGAGGCTTATATAACTATAAATGAAAAGCAGCAAGTCTCCTTTACCCAAAGCTAAAGAATTCAATTTCAGCTATAAAGTTGCTTTATAGAGCCTCTATACTACCCATACAAGTACTTTAGGTGATAACGCAAATATAAGGCAACCTCCTATTTTATTTTATTAGTGTATTTTACAATTCTGAAGATACACAAGCTTCAGAGCTCATAAATGCCAAGGTCTTGAAGACTTTACCTTCCTATAAAGTGCCTTTTCAAAAGGGATTCTGCTTCCAACCAGTAAATCTACTGCTACCCTTGAGGGAGCCTAGATTTATCTGTTCTCAATTTATAAGCAAATCCACTGTTAACCTATCTCACCCCTCCAGCAATAATGAGCTGGTTTATGATTGATGGCCAATGAGTCAATGGGAGGGGATTGCAACTAAAGTTACAAAAAGAGTGGAGGGAGAAGCTAATAAATTCTGCAGTGTTTAGTAGATGGGATGAAATCAGCTGTATACCTCACAGCCTTCTTCCTGAAGAAACAATTGACAGTTTTATGTTGTATGTCCTTGGTGACAATGGGATGTTAAGCTAGGAATTATTGCTTCAGTCAAGCACTGCAAAGCTGTTTCTCCAACAATCCTGTGAATTTCTGTTTATAAACAGTTACAGTTCATTGTGGTTTTCATTTCTTTCTTGCAATATTTTTACTCACATAAGTTGGTGTATTGTCATATTTTAATTGTACACAGTACTCAGTTTCATAAGGATATGAATAAGTATGAATTCACCTTTACAAGATTAAAAAAACATTAAAATAAAACAAAAAAGTCATGTCTGTGGTCTGTACATTTGTGTACCTCAAATTTATGTTTGAAACTCACTCCTAAATGTACAAGGAGGTAAGGTGCTTTAGAAAGGTTAAGGCCATGAGTGTGGATTCTCTATGATAGAAAAGGCCCAAGGGAGCTATCTTTACCTTGATTGTATTAATTTTAAAAAAGGTTAGGCAGAAGCTGCCATCTACAAGCCAGAACGCAGTGGTTCTCAATTCAACTCTAGAACTATGAGAAAACTGTCTTCTCTATAAACCACTCAATTTAATGAGCTTTGCTATAGTGTCTAAAAAGAATGCACACACAGAAGAAGGAAGGCAGGAAGGAAAGAAAGAAAGAAAGAAAGAAAGAAAGAAAGAAAGAAAGAAAGACAGAAAGAAAGGATGGAGGTAAGGAGGGAGGGAGGGAGGGAGGGAGGGAGGGAGGGAGGGAGGGACGGTGGGAAAGAAGGAAGAAATACTACACACTGACTGACTTAAACAACAAAAGTTTATTTTGGCCAATTTTAATTGCTTCATCAAAGGGCGCCATTAGATACAGTCATGCATTGAAGTAATAGGCTTACAGCTTTAACACAGATTGTCATGGGGCACAATTCAGTCACAAAGATTTTTGTTAGTGTTTGTTGTTTTCGGCTATCAGCTCTTAGTTCAAAAAAATATTTTATTTCCCATCTCTTCCTTCAAGTGACCCCAGGCTACACCTATCACTTTTGACTCTGAACTTTCTACACATAGTTATTAAGATTTGGGCAAAGGCTTCATAGCCGTCTCAATGATTTCCAATATCGTCACAATCTGTTTCAGTTTATTTTCCTGCACATGCAGCCTCTCTCAATGTACAGCTGTCTGTCTTCGCCATTTCTAACAAGTGTTCTCCCCAACTTGTCCATTGTCCTTCTAAAGTAGATTATTAATGCTGAAATGATATTTTGCTTTCTGGGCAATGCCCACTGTAGGAGCAGAAACTTTTCACACTAGCGAACTGCGTGCAAAATGTGTTCACACTTTTATGAAAATGGCACTCTGCCAGACTTTGGCACAAGAGAGGGTGGGTTGCTCAGGGATTCTGCATGCCTTACAGTAGCCACACAGAAATGCCGCTGTTCTGCCAAGGGCCCAATAAGCATTCAGCTCATGCTTGAACTTCCTCGAAGTGAGATTTAAAAGGCACACTAGAAGGTTCATCACACGGGCTTTGACTAGGTCCAAGTTTACTAAAGACTGGGGTCCGGAATTCCTCAGCTCCTCCCTTCTTTACTATTTTTGTTTCTTTCTAAATGCAACGCTTTTCTTTAAAGTCAAAGTACACTCTCACTCTTCTGTACTGACAGCGTCTAAGATCGAAGCATTATTTACTGTCTCCACCATTCACATTCATGAAATCAGCAATGCCATGAGTTTACATCTTTGCCAGAAAGGTCTTACTTTGTTTACATCTGCACACAATTTACCCAAGAGCATAACTATTATTTTCTTTGAAAGGCAGTGCTCTGGTCAATACTTTTTATGATTGTTTTGTGAGAGAAATCGTCAGCGTTTTCCTTATAATAACAATTTCTCAGCTTTACAAACCATCCAATCAATATAATATTAAGACATACTGGATGACATCTGGCTATTAATCAGTGCAGCATGCTTGATGATTCCTACCTAATGGACACTTATTTTCTCTTGACATAAAGTAACCTACAGAAATTAAAAGCCCATGCATAGTAGCAAGTAGTCACCAAAAATGTTTTTAGGACACCAAACAAAAATTAAAGAAAAAAGAATTTCAGAAAAACGCTGTGATCTAGAAAGAAAAAAAAACACAAGAAATTAAAAATTAAATATATTGTGCATATTCTGATATGCTATTTTGCCTCATTTGCATACAAATAGAGTTT
Source organism: Acomys percivali (assembly GCA_907169655.1). Taxonomy (NCBI): domain Eukaryota; kingdom Metazoa; phylum Chordata; class Mammalia; order Rodentia; family Muridae; genus Acomys; species Acomys percivali. The sequence goes on along the minus strand of OU015746.1, from coordinate 59,237,678 downwards.
AATAACTGCTTTAATTTCTATATTCTCCCTAAAAGCAAAGAAGAAGTCTCAAAATATATGTATTATTTTGTATAGGAAAATATGTTAATATTCACCAAATAATTACCTAATTTCCATAGTGATTAGATGTGTCTACAGTAAAGCACCTTTTATAAATATACAGAAGGAAGATAACACTCAGTGAAATTTGACAAGTCAAATAATAAGCAAATCTAATAAGGAAAATTGTATGCAGGTGAAAGACTTCTAGTACATTATTTTTAATATGACTTTATTACTAATGTCAGAGTAATAAGTCAAGTCCTTAAGCATGCTGTGCATCATATGTAGTGAGAGAGGGAAAGCAAATATAATATAGTTAAAAATATTGAACATGATCAAATACATCTGGAAGAGATGGATTCCTTGGGGAAGAATTTCCACCTCCATAATTTCAAGTGGAGTAACCTATTTTATAATTAGCAGAGAAAAAAACGTTCCCTGCTATATGACCATGACTTCTAAGACATTACTCAGAGGAAATACTTATAATTCAAAGGCTCAGGTGCATACTGAAAATACGAACGTGACTTTTACTGTTGTTAATGTTCTTTTAAAATCATCCTCTGGAAAGATGAGCCGATGTTGACTGGCATTTATTGTGTGGAACATTGACTGGAATGTAGATACATAGCATTTGAAATTAGAAGGCACCTTTGCAGGAACGCATATTTATGCTGTTCGGAATCATTTTTCTTCACAGGAACCTTACTTTGGCGCCTTTTTATCAAGCTGTATTATCACTGAGCTTACATGTTTATAATTATTTCAATTATCTGCTCCTACCCCATCCATCATTTTTTATTTAGCTTTATTCATTTCAAAGAAAGATGCCTCTTAGTTTTCAACATTGTAAATGCGAAGAGTGCAGACGCTCGAATCTAAGCGTAGAGGCTTTGTGAGAAACATCTAAATGAGCAAGCATATGTCTGCATCAGTGATGGAGGGAGATGATGGTCCTCACTCTATGCTCTCTGTTGATTTCTTCAGTGTTCCTGGTGGTCTGAGACAAAACTCTCACAGCAAATAATGAAGGTGGCAATGGACATGAAGAATGAGTAGGTTAAAAATCTACTTCATGACATTCCATCCCCAGCACCTGGGACTGGGCAATAATCCTGGGCTTCTTGAAAAGTAGTGAGGAACAGTTCGTACAACTGTCTATTGGAGGGCGCTATAGTGACAAGTGTCCACACCTTGGCCCTGGGTGTGGACAGTCCTCGCTCATACTCCCTGCGCTTCTGACATGCAGTGCAATGTTGGAGCCAAAAAAGTCTTTCTTTCTTTTTTTATGAGTATTGGTGAGGATTATAAAAGAAAATAAATGATCATGGAAACTGTGTAACCGGCCCAGGTCTTTTACACGCCAACAGAGCAGCTATGAGTTTCCATGTGCAACTACACTGTTGTATTCAGAAAACACTGTTTTACTCTCCCATCTACTGGCTCTTACAATCTTCTGTCTACTTTTCCACCATGACGCCTGATGTAAAGTTTATTGTACCTGAAATCAAACTGCACTAAAACTTGTTGGGAACGTGACATCTGTAGATGAGGAAATGTAACAAAGGATTGTGAACGTCACTGCAATTTACATTGCTGAAGAAGAAAGATGACACTGAAGAAAATAACCCTGCGTAAACTCCCTCGGGGACTGAACTGTACAAGCCCATCCAGATAATTCTATAAAACATTTGCAGTATTAGTACAAAGCCAAGAAAAGCACATTGCAGATCAAACAAAATATTGGCAAACTGAATGCTTCCTTAGACTCACTGAGGTGAGGTAGAATTTTTGCAAAGAAGACAATGGGTGCTTAGCATTAGAAAACTTTAAATTCTGACTCCTCTGCTTTATGAGATTTAAGAAAATATAGAGGTGTATGTAAAGCATCTGACAGTTTCCAACTCACCAACATAATGAGAATTCTTTACATATTAACATGATGAGAAGTTTTATAACTGAGTAATTGGTATAGCAGAGACCTGGGTAAAGAAGGATCCATTCAATATACCATGTTAAAACAATTGTTTATCCCAGCAAACTACATTTTGACAGAGCCAATTATTCTTTGTTATATAATTATTCCACATGAATCTTGGAGCATATTTCATAAATTGTGAATGTTTTAGAATTATAATCTCCATAACACAATGGTGGCCCACCCTGTCCAACTTAATGGGATACACTCAATCAAAGGAGGAGAAAGCTAATGCATCTCAATGTGAGCAATCCATGCGAAAACCAGCAAGGACTATCATTTGATGCTCTTAGCTGATCTTAATGACTACTGCAGTCAAGGTAGACGGCATTGTTGTAGCTCACGGCTCTATGACTGATAGCAGCAGCCAAAGCATCACATGGGAGCTTATTAAATATGTGGCATTGCAGCCATGTCCCTCTCTGCCTGCTCAGCTCTGGCATCTTGACTAGACTTCACTTATCTGCTCTCTGCAACACATGAAAACATTTACTTTACCGACATCCTGCCTGCCTTCAAGAACTTCATAAATATGGACCCTCCCAATTTCGTTTTAGAAACACAGTGCATAATTGTTTATGTTTCAGAAAGTTCCTTTGCTTTATCTGAAGATGTGGGATCTGTCAGCAAGTTTCTCTCTGAGGACAGCAATAATAGAAAATAATTTAAGTATTTAAGTGCACAGTGCAGTGAACTAAGTATTGGATCCACTTATCTATTTCAGTCCGCTAACTTTCCTGTAAATAGAATAAAGCCAAACCCTGAGATTCTATGTGAGTTGCCAGATATGGAAGCTATTAAGGCAGGCTCCACATTAGAGCCAAGGAATCTTATTTCTTGCCCTACACTATCAATTTCTTTTATAGACTGTCTGTCTGATAAGATCTATATTTTCTTAAGAAGTTTCATTTTTTTAAACAAGGTCTCATTCTTGCTTCAGCCTCCTAAACAGCTGCAATAATACACATGTCTATAATATCGATAGGCCAGACTTACTTTCTGAAATTTTGATCAATGTAATCACAAGATTTTGTACATATACTAATAAACTTAACAGTATGTGATTTCTGAAATATATTAATTTCTTGTGCATATTAAAAACTCTTATGTGTTGTCACTCCTGAAAACTTTCTGTATTTTATTTCTTCATTTTACAGAACTTTTAATTCCTCTTAGAGATAAAAAAGAAAAGCCCAAGATATTATTACTTGCTGATCATCAGAAAAGAAATTAGATAGTAAAGACTGAAAACTAATAAAGTTACTTAGAACGGATGGGCCCTGTAGAATTATGACAACATTGTGCCTCTTTTTTAGAATGTTCTTCTTTGTATTCTATTGAAAAACCTTATAAAAACCAACAGTTTCTAGTGTTCATGTTAAGGGTAACAAATTCTCAAAAATAATTTTAAAACTTTTGCCAGCTTAACTTCCTCTATTTCCTCAGCTATCGAGCCTTCCATGAGCTAAATAAGAAAGATTGCTAAATGATTGGAGAAAACATGTGTGGGCATTAAATGGTCACCAGAGACACAGTCATATACTTGGACATGCATCCCACTAGCAATATGTGGACATAATGTAGGTATTTTTGGACATTTTATTGTAGACACATGGAATGAAAAAAAATGAGTGAAGCTAATTTTGATCACTTATTTTATTTAACTTGATATGTAAAGCATGTTATCATTTTGATTTAATTAATGCTGAAAATATTTAATGAGTTCTTTGAATTTTATCCTATACACTTGACATTGCTGCACATTTGTGTCTAGGTATATGTGGCAAATGGTGAGTGTGCAAGTGTGTTGGGTAACACAGTGATAAAATCTTCTACCTGCCTGAGAGAAGAAGCGGTTAGTACAGTAGTTCTCAACCTTCCTAATGCTGCGACCCTTTAATGCACATTCTCATGTTATGGTTTTGCCCAACCATAAAATTATTTTGTTGCTACTTTATAAATGTAATTTTGTTACTTTTATGAGTAGTAATGTAAATGTTTGATGTACAGGATACAAAACATATGAACCCCCTCCAAAACAAGGTTGTGACCCACAGGTTGAGAACCATTGGATTAGTAAATCAGAAACAAATAGGTCACAATGTCTAACATCAGAAGAATGATCCATCAGGAAATTATAGCTCATGCATACTGTCCGCCTATTCCATTGTTTCTCATGGTGTGCAGAATGCTAATACTCAATGACCTTCCTTCTTGAATCCTGCTGTTAAATGATACACAATGTTTTCACGCTGATGTATATTTCATATCATATTATAATTTCATCCCATTAAAATTTATTCTTAAAATGATCTTAATAATTGCACATTACTTTACATGGATTTTATTCTTGAAAAATAAATGCCTGGCAATTAACACTTAGCATATGTTTTCATACTACAAACAGTATGATGAAGTCTACTATAGAATTAAGTGTACATATATCTAATTAGGCTTATGCATACATAATATCTTCCATGACATGAAAAATTGCTTTCTAGAATGAAGGCACCATTGCTATCTATTAGAAATATTCCACACCACTCAGCACAACTCCACCATAGCTGGCAGAGTATGCTCACCACTTGAAACGTTCATATGCATTCTTGTTTGCTATTAATGTTGTTGTTATTATTAGTTGTTGGCTAGAAAGAGAAAGAGTGAGAAAATGAATATGGAAAATTTGCATTTCTTTTCATGCATTTGTTATTTAAAAGAAGGAATTTATGTATGGGGAAAATTATTTGCAAATATTTCTTGATCATAATAAAGATATGAATTCAGAGTATTTGTAGTTATGTGTTTACTTGTACCAATATTTTCTCATTTTTCTTGAAACTAAAATTCTAGCACTTTATTTCCATACTTTAAAATTATTTTCTCCTCCTCACAATAATGCTGATCTATGTTTCTCATTTTTTTTATTGTGGCTGTTTTTTTTATATGAATGTATTAACCAATCGTAAATTTATCTTTGAGAAATAATGGAAATGAATTGTACTTTAAACATTTTTAATGTTCATTATCCTCAAAAGTTGGTTAATTGCCTCTTAGTTCCATGTAATCAGATATTTAGTCATGTTAAAACAATGACTTCACTGTTATATGTTCTGAGCTGTATTTCACATGAGTTCAGTGTGAGTCTTTCCTAAATCAGGCACAAATGACATCAGAAGTGTGAGGTTTAAAATTAATATAGTGTTTTCTTTACTTGGTCAGTCTCAGCTAATTGGAGAAGCAGGCAGAGAAAAGAGGCCTCCTTACTTAATGCAAGGCACATGCAGTGGTGTGCTTTTTTGTGTTGAAACCCTTCTCTGCACTCATATAGGCTCTTCTGCTTTCTTTTTCTTGGCATCAGCTTCTTTGTCCTCATCCAGACACAGTATAAATTCTGTTTGCCTGGGATGAAGAAACAAGCCAGGTGTGGATAGATGACAAGTACCTCTGTGGCCATATCCAAATTCAGGAATGTTGCCTAATGGTACTCAGATTTCCACCATCAGAACTCTGAGTTCCCAGTGCCTCCAACCTAAATGCCTTACCCATAATCTTTCATAACACCACACACACACACACACACACACACACACACACACACACACACAGAGTGGAGAATGTGTCCCAACCAAATATGCATCATCATTTTTACAGGTGGGACTTCCATAGCATAGAAAGGTCCATCTTGTTTCACTGACTGTCAGCAGTATTGTCAGCAAAAAGGAGAATGGTATCAATATGTAAAATGCTTTGTTTGCATGCATAGAAATCTTGGGCATTCTCTGTCAGTAGCCAGGCATTTTGCATGTATTTTCAGTTAAGTGATATAAGCCTTCACTTAAAAGGCCAGCTGATGGACGAATACCAGATTTTATTGAGACTATCATGATGAAAAGGCCATTCCTTCTTGGTACAATCCCTGGGGTTATGCTGCATACCTCTCCTCCAATAATTGTGCACAGCAATAATAAGCCAGTGGCTGTGCACAGTAATTGGCACCTCCTCACTGCATTTGTGGGCAGTCGATCTGAGAATTACTGAAATCGAACAACAGCCACAGTGACTGCAAGACTGAGGCCCATATTGATCTAGAAGGAATAGGATGGATCTGTCAGGTCTGGGCAGAATACATCATGCTCCTGGTAAGAGAATTCTTCCTGAAGAAAAAGGAAATAATTATTCTCTCCAATGATTCACTTTAAGCAAAAGCATGCACCCTCATAAAGGAGCCTTTGACATGGAAAAGAAACAGCTTTTAAAAAAATAATTTTCTTTTGTAGTACTTGCTTGAAGAATCATTGCTCTGAGATCTGATATATTTTTCTGAGCTTCCTCTAGTCTATTAGAGCATTAAACATGTTTAATCAGTATATTCAGATTTCAAATCCCACTTAACCAGCCTTCAGTTAGAATGGAAAAAGGCAGACCCATTTGGTATACACAAAGTAGGCAATAATTGCATTGGAAAACCCCCAAACTCACAAATCAGCACCAGCTGTTACCAAGCAAGTAGGAAAGCTGTGCTCTGGACTTTCCATGGCCTGCAGCAGTGACGTTATACAAACAGCAAGTCCCTAAGGTGTCTCAGCAGCTACTCATGCAGTGGAAAGAATTAGATATCAAGATGAAGGTTTACCAGATGGATATTCAATCAGTGATTTTGTGCAAACTTCTCTATATAGACTGAATATTAAAGAATTGCTATGTTTAATTTAAGAAAAAGACTAAGAACATTTTTTTCTAGCATCCTTCCTGAGACAAACAATAAGCACCTAGAAGACTAAAGGAAAGTGTGTGTTATATAAAGTAGAGGGCACATGCAAATAAACACCAAGGCTAACCTCAAAAGAACCAACTGAAACAAATGGTAAGTTGATCAGGGGAAAATACACAAAAAACATTGTTACATTAAGTTGCCTCGCTCAAGATTTAACATAACATGCTTTTGTTTTGTTTTGTTTTGTTTTGTTTGTTTTTTGTTTTTTTACTAAGACACAGACTTGTATGTGTATCATTCTCTTACCACGGAGTGCTGGCATTCTTTTTTTTTTTTTTTTTTTCATTTTTTATTTATTATAATTTAATCATATCCCAATTGTTATTCCCTCACTTTTATCTTCCTGTTCCCACCCTCCTTCCTTCATTGCCCTATTCCCCTCCGCTAGACCTCTGATGAGTGGGGGGGGGGCGGGGTTGGGGGGAAACCTCCTCCCCAACCTTCTAGCTTCAGCCTATCAAGTTTCTTCAGGATAGCTTGCATCACCTTCTCCTGTGTGCATGCAATGCCTCCCTGCCAAGGGGCAGTGATCATATTGTGGGCACCAGAGTGCATGCCAGAGGGTCAGAGGCTGCCCCCTACCATGTGAAGAATTGGCTGTACATGAGCTACTACCGAACAGGGGGTCTAGGTTCTCTGCTTGCATTGCCCTTGGTTGGTGCATCAGTTTGTGCAAGACTCCTGTGGCCAGATGGTCTCCTTGTGGAGCTACTGACTCTTCAGGGTCCTTCCATACCCCCACTCTTCCCTGAAACACTCAACACTCTGCCCACAGTCCCAGTAACTGTACCAATCCCTGATGTGGCTGCCCAGGTCAAAATTCTCAAACTCTGTACTTCAAGGTGTATTGAATCCTTACCATTGTTTCCAATTTTCTAGGTACTTAGTCCCCATCAGTTTTTTCATTACTTAAAATGCATTCTATTTCCAGTACTGTGAGCCACTGACTTTTCAAGGTTTTCAGAGCTGGCCCAGCCTAATAGGGCTACTCTGTCTAGCCTCCTCCAAAGGAACTCCAGCCCTCAGTCATCTCTTGTCTCATGGGAAGTCTCTCACTCCAAGAATGGCATTGGTGTTCATTAGGTTTTGGAGAAGAATAAGCATTCTTAGTTTGTGTGTTTCAAGATTCAGGGTAGGCAATAGATCCACTTGGGGAAAATCTTGGAATAAGGTAAGAAAACTATGGATTCTTTAGGATTGAAGCATCATTTGTCAGATCTTTTGTTTGATAGATTGGGAAAATGGGTTGAAAAGCACTTTTGTTGAGTGCTTTTAAGCTTCTTGATTGGAAAAGATCTCTCTGGCTTGTGCCTCCTCCATTCCCTTTGAAAATGGGTTTTCAATATCCACTTCATATGAGTATAGACTTGAGTTTTTCGACTTAGGGTGACATCACATTAAATCACACAGAGAAGGAAGATTGAGAAATATAAAGATTTATAAAAATGGAAGCTGCCCACAGTATTCTCTAAGGTGGGAGATTCTGTGACCTTAATGACCTCCACTGATCACAGTTTTCTAAGTTATAGAGGAAGAATATAGTTTGTCAAGACGGTCAAAAGGACCATTCATTGCACATCAAAATATGCAATGAAATTAGCAACTGTAGCAATGACTCAAGAGCATGTATTGAACTTCCAGAGGACCAGAGTTCAGTTCCCAGAACCCACATCAGATGACACACAATGGCCTGTTATTGCAGATCTAGGGAGTCCAATGCCCTCTTCTGGCTTCTGAAGGAACATACTTTTGGGCGTGCGAGCATGTGTGTGTGTGTGTGTGTGTGTGTGTGTGTGTGTGTGTGTGTGCGCGTGCGCGCGCTTGCGCGCAACAGACATGGAGACATGGACCCACACACAATACACATGAACACATACAGAAACAGAATTAGAAACAAAATCTTTAAAAATGAATTAAAAGAAGTATATCTATTTTTATTTACTTTGTTTTTTATATATATATAATGTATGTGTGTGGTACATGTGTTCAGATGGATGCTAGTATGTGTACCTATGTATACACATGTTAGAGGACAGTGGTGGATGGCTCCCTCTATCACCCTCCTCTTTGTTCCTTGGAGGTCAGGTCTCGCTGAAACTCAGGTTTGCATGTTTTCACTTAGGCAGACCCCTTGCTATCTCCCTTTTCTGTACTGGGGCACAGATATGTTTGAAACTACCCCAAGCCTTTATGTATATTCTGGGATCTGAACTCCAGTTCCTACGGTTGTGTAGCAAGATTCCATACCAAGTATTCTTAACCACTCCAGCCTCCAAACGAAAACTCTAGCGTGAGTGACCAAATTAATTTAAGAGCATGGAATATGAAGTTGAAAAAAATTAGAAAAGTCGCTTGATAGCCCAATGTTTCTTTATTTTCACTCAAAACAGACTTGCAACCACGTGATGGCAGAGCACTTTTACAGCATGTTCAAAATCCTGTTTTTAGAGCCATGTGGAACTGGTATATGCCTTTAATCCCAACGCTCAAGAGGCAAAGGCAGGTGAATCTCTGTGAGTTTGAGGTCAGCCTAGTCCACAGAGTGAGTTTCAGGGCAGCCAAAGCTATACACAGAGAAAACCTTTCTAGAAAAACAAAAACAAACAAACAAAACTCTGGTTTAGTATTCAGCTGTATGGGAAAAAATATATGTATTCCTCTTCATTATCTACAAGAGATAACAGATTTCTATTCTTTGAAATGAAAGTTTAAGTCTCATGAGTCACACCATTAATAAAAACAATCAACACCAGTGGAAAAGTTTGATTTAAAGTTACTATGTTCAGCTGTAATGATGGTTCAACTAGCCATTGTAGAAATTCAGGACAGCATCAAAGGCAAAAATTTCATTCTTTCCAGGGACAGTCAGGGATGAAAATATCTAATTCCATTAACATTTTGTTGATGCTACAAACCCCTGTCCTTCTACCTTTGAGACTACTGTATTATTCAGTGACAGTTTCTTAAAATGAAAAAAGATCAAGCACATATCGTTTTTTTTTTTAATCAATTATCCAACAGGAAAAAGATGGATTGCCATTGATTGCTTCCTGCTGGTGTTAGAGGTGATGGATCACCCCAGCCATGACATTGATCTTGAGGGGCAGCCTTGCACTGGCTTTGCATTGTTTATTACAGGGCCTTCTTCTCAGTAGATGCCTACATGCACAACACATTCCACACTTTACCTTCAATCACCTTCTTCTAGCTATTTATTGGCTCCAATGACTATGTTTTATAAATTTAAACACTTTTATTTCATTAAGAGTTTACTCTGGAATAGTATATAAAAGGAATTCTGGGCACACAGTACAGTCATAGAATGAGAGTAACCATGAAATGAACTATTTATAACGAGTAGAGTTTGTTGCTACACAAAGCAACCAAGGGGCCATCTTGTAACTCAGAGAACTTCAAAATTTCAAATAACAGGCTCCATGTTTTTTCTAATCTGCATTTGGACAATGCCAAATATTTGTAGAGCAGAACAATTTATCCATTCTATAAAATACTAAATACTTATTTTTATGTGGTTTGTAGATGTATGTGTGTAAATATTGATCTATGATTACTTATTTACTGAATAAAATGAAGTATGACTTGTGGAATACTGTGCTTAGTACATTTATTATAACTATACATTCTTCTTGGCAGCACTCTTTAGTTTAGTGTTCTCTATTCTTCAAAAAAAATCACAGAACCTAATCCTTGAGTGACAGCCAAAGCTACTGTCTGTGCCTCTTCTTTCCTTACTGACTTGCTGCCTGATGGAAACATCTACCTAATGCAGACTTATAGGGGTGGGGATTCAGTTTCAGCATGTGGCAAATAGAAATGGCCAATGCTCATATTCCTTTAACAGCTATGCATATTGGTGTTCTTACCAGAGTAAGCAGGCTTACAGTGTGATCAGACCTCATAACTAGAATCCTTGTTTCTTTTATGAACTCACCTAAGTCAATTTGACCCTTCGACTAATTTCACAGGACAATTCTACTTTTGTTGCTTATTTTGTAGATGCTGTCAGACTTTCTAGGATCAACAGGAAAATAATGAGTGTATCATAAAGACAATCACTTTCATTGAACATTTTATCTAAGATAGAAATATTTATTGGGAAAAATTTATAATAGGTATTTGTTACCTGCAACTTGAAGTGATAGTGCTGGGCAGACTGGTGTACTGCATCTCAAATATATGCAATTGTACAACAGGCAAATACAATTACAAGGGAGAACACTGGCCAATTCTATGGTGAGGTTGAGTATTGACTAGCAAATCTATGTGCCACATTTATTCATTATAATTTGATAGCAATATTTAATGTTAAATATTTTAACTTAATTACACACTAAACATCATATATCCAAGCTGGAATTTTCCTCTTGGGAGTATTAAAACCTTATAGTCTTATTTTGCCATCTTGCTTGTAAAACATACAATCTTCTGTCTTCATTTGATTTTTGCTGCTATCATCAAACACTAGCCAAATACAATTTGTGAACAAAGGATGTTATTTGACTTAAAGGTATACAATCTATTGATAAGAGAAACCAGGACAGAAATTCAAGGCAGTAATTTGGAAGCAGGAAAAGTAGCAAATTATGAAGGAGTTCTGCTTACTGGCTTGTTCTTCATGAATTTTTGGCTTGCTGTTTTATCCAATCCAGTTCCCATACATAGGAGTGACATGCCCAAAATGGGCTTTGCTCTTCCACATCAATCATTAATCAAGAACATGCTCCATAGACATTCTCACAAGCTAATAGGGAGACAATTTCAAAACTGAAGCTTTCTCTTCCGACTTGACTTGAGTTTGTGTCAAGTTGACAAACACTAACCAGCACACCTTTTTTAAAGACACACAAAATGCTTCATTCATTTCTGAACTCAATGAAGTAACAGCCTTCTGTTCTGGGGGTTTATTGTTTATTTGTTCTGTCTGTTTGGTTGAATCTCAAAATATATTCTCCCTGTATGACATTATGAGAAAAGAGAACATGATGCAGGGCTGGAGGGTCAGCAACTCTTTGGAACTAGGACCTGAGATCAGATAATTGACCAGTAATGCTAAACATTCAATAACAACTTTATGTGTTAAATTTTGAGTTGACCTTATGGTTGGTATCCTGAGCTTTACATTTTCAGAGATACCCACAGGGAAGTAAAATTTCAAGGATGACAAGCAGCATTGACACAGATAAGTTTTTATGAAACAGCATGGTAGATAAAAGATACTGAAAATTAGTGGGTTTATTTTGTTCTGTTTATATTTTTTTCCTTTCTGTTTCATGTAAGAATTTCCGATGTCAATAATAAGAATATCACAGGAAACAGAAACCATCATGGACTCAGTTCTAAGGATTATGAGATTATCCAATGCTATAGTCATCGGATCTATAGAAGCTGATATGCAGACTAGTATTTTGTGAAATAAAGGGGCAGATTATTTATATTAGCCATTGTCATAAAACAGTGACCATAATAGCCTAGTAATTTCAGCAAGCAAACATGTTCTTAAAGAATGGGAAAATAACTCAGGGCTTCCTGTGAGACCTACATTGTATTATGACGTCACCACATTCTCTGATTGTTTCACTACAACAGACTGCTCTGTGGGTGGTGCATTAATTACACTTCTCATCATTATGACCAAATAGCTGAAAAAAGCAACTCCAGGGAACAAAAGTGTACTTTTGCTCACAGTTTCAATAGATACAGTCCAAGACAAGGAAGAGCTGATTGCTAAGATGACAAAGCATACTGTGGTGGGAGCTGTCTTCCATATATCTGCTAGATCATGAAACAGACAGCTATGCTAGACCCAGAGGCCTATGTAGCCTTCAAGGGCCAACTCTTTATGGCTTATACATATCCGCTAGTGCCCACCACCCAAAAGATTCACAATAAAACAAAACAGTGCCACCTGCCAGGGATCAAATATTCAAATACCTGAGCCTGTGGGAGACAGTTAACATTATATATAATATATATTATATATAATTATAATTATATATAATTAATTATATATATAATTATAATATAATTAATTTATTCATATTACATCTCAATTGTCATCCCATCCCTGGTATCCTCTCATTCCTCCTTCCCTTCTGCTTTCCCCCTTACTCCTCTCCCCTATGACTATGACTGAGGGTGACCTCCTCTCCCTGTGTATGCTCATAGGGTATCAAGTCTCTCCTTGGTAGCCTGCTATCCTACCTCTGAGTGCCACCAGGCCTCCCCATCCACGGGACATGGTCAAATATGGGGCACCAGAGTTCATGTGAAAGTCAGACCCCACTCTCCAGTCAACTGTGGAGAATGCCCTGCCCATTGGCTAGATCTGGATAAGGGTTCAAAGTTTACTGCACATATTGTCCTTGGCTGGTGCCATAGTTTGAACAGGACCCCTGGGACCAGATCCGCCCATCATAATGATGGTTCACTTTCAAACCACAAAAGGTAGTAAGACATTGTGGCTCAAGCTAAACAGAAGAACTTGCCTAGTAACCAATTCTTTTCTAAAATTCAATTCACATTTTCTTGACAAGTGGGATAGAAAACGCCTACTTTCTCTTTGAAAATTATTATTTTATTGAGTTTGTATCATATCAACCCAGTTGGACTCAAAATTTACTATGTAATGTCACTAAATTGACATCTCTTACCATTACAGAAAACCACAATTAGTTGAAATGCAGAGTTATGGAGCCTAGTGGCAATAGATACATCTACCGAAGACCCCACACCTAAGACTCAGGGAATGTATATACATATATTCATGCAATAATATATTTTTGGTGAAAGAAAGAAGCCATGAATTTGCCAGAGACCAGGGAGGGGCATATAAGAGGATTTTGAAAGAACAAAGGGGAGGAAGAATGTAATTATATTATAATCTCAAATAAGAAGGGCATCTGTTTCCAGGAAGTCATAATATAGGTTTGGTTATTTGTACAAAATCTCATCATTTTGTCATATTTATGTTATTTTTTATCCTTAAAAATATAAAAATGAAATGACTTTTTCCTTTTTCCTGAAAGCATTGCTTTTTATTTGCTATGGGTAAATATAGCATTGCTAGTGTCCTTACATATAAATGTAGTTTGTCTAGACTCTGACTATTGGATAACCCACAGGGACTGTATTCCAGCTTTCACAGAATTTATCACTGCCTCAAAACTGAGAGTTTTTTTTTTTTCTTGATGAACAACTGATATAAATATTTGGGACTTAACATTCACCTTTCTCATGTTTGGTGAGTTTTCCTATGACCACTTGGAAATGAAGAGAATTCACACTAAGTTGTACTTAAATTGGCATGGAGAGATGGATTCACAAGAGTGGCTTCCTCTGGCTTGTATTGTCGAAGGCTAATTAACAAGTGTGATTCTATCCCCACAAAAGAAGTTTTGCAATGGGCTTACTGGAGGAATAAACAATGGCCGTTCAGTGTTCCAATCTGCCCCTCCCTGTTAAAATACTTACACTTGTCAATAGTCACTTATAACCCTATGTAGTGGCTAATTGGAAGCACTTAGTCCCAATGCTGGCTCCTTGCTGTGATAAATATTTAATCACAGAGGGCCAAGCTCCTTTCTGAAAGCGAACTATAGTCTGTAACTCTTAAAAAACGAACAAAGGGCTATGTCACCCAGAAAGAGCCTGCTCCCTTTAGTACAGGGTGGGGAAAGGTGCCCCTAATTGTCTGTGCTGAGAAGCAGTCTGTTGGTTCACTCTAACTGTCTGACATTTAGATGTTTCTCCTCTCACCTCTTCCTGTCGGTGTAAAAAGGAACTGAATACAAAAGGAAAGTCCACTTTGCGAGCATACATCCCTCCCCCATCACAATGCTAAGCCACCGTGATGCAAGATGTCACTCTAACAGTGTCATTTTTCTCTCCAATTAAAAATAATAGATGATACTGGCCTGTCAGTACCTGGGGTTCCTGAAGGAAGACAACCAGTTGGTATCTAGACAGAGCCACTGTCCACTAATTTGATGTTCAAGAACTGATGACAATCCATCTCTGAGTCTCTTCCCCATTGGTGTGTCATCAAGAATTGGTGCTTTCCAGCGTGATACCATGACAGCCACAATTTCAGCTGATTTTTTTGCCCTAGAACAATTTGTATGCAATCTGGAAGTGAAGAAACAGGGTCCTACCCTTCAGCTTCTCTGTTGTGTCTCCCGAATGCCTTTGTCAAAAGCTGCCAGGACGGTTAACAAATGCTTAACATCACCAGGATTTTAATCACATTTTTCTTGGCTAGTTTCCTAGAAAAACTCATTTTCAATAGAATTCAACAAAGTGAACATCTTTACATATCAAGTACTAGACTAGAATAAAATATATACAACATTCAGTGGATAAAGAAAATTAGTTATTTTATACACACTCACATATATATGTATATATGTATATTCATTTTTACAACTCATTCCTCAATTCAGAGGTGTACATTTACTATTTTTATTTGTTCTCTACAGTTAAAGTAAATTGCCAATTTTTTAGTGAAATCAATTCTGAATATTGAATAGAATTGTTGAAAAGTGCAAACTACACTCAATTAAATATCTTAACCAGAAAGAAATCTTGATAGATTTTTTTTAATAATCCATCTCATCAGCTATTCCTATCCTAACTTCACGTTCTTCCTTTCTAAAGTAAATGCAGCTGCTGGAAGATATTTCTTAAAGAACTGATGCTCAGGGTTATAACTGAAGGTCAATTTCAATTAGTGTTTGAAAGACACCAATATATCCTCATATCTAAACTGGCAAAACAATGTAAAAGGAGACTAAAGAAAAATATTAGTAAACACTAAGTGCATAAAAATAGAGCATTAACATCAAACTTATCACTAGACTACAGTAAAGGTACAACATGCTGAAGAGGAAGGTGCTGGCAGTGTTTAGGGAAGTACAATGTGCTTTCTAACCTTTATGTTGTACAGTATTTTCACATTGTTTCTCTAGGCATTTGTTCAGGTGCTCCCAGCTATCTGCCTCAATAACTTTAAGTAAACTATAGAATTAAAGGCAGATTTGTAAGAAATGAAGCATGTTGCCACCCAATTTAAATACTTTCTTATTTTAAGGTTCAAATATTAAAACCTTTTAAATGTATCTATAAAATCATAGCAAACTACATAGACATTTGTATCTTACTTCAATTTATTTTAAGATTATATTCTTAACATTTCACACTTTTAGGGCTTCTTACATTTATTTTAAGGGTTTCCTAACAATTCACTTTGACTCATCCATTAATTTCCATTTTTCACAAGTCTGTATAATTATACAGTGAATGCTAACAGACTAGTGTCACATATTTTTTCACAAATAACTGTAGAATTTTAGGTTGATATTTTAATATACAAACTAGTGATTGATATATATATATATATATATATATATATATATATATATATATATATAACTCTTCAGAACAATACTGCTGCTTTGGAGATCAGAGGCCTAATTCTTAATTAATACTTCTGAGAAAATATGTAAAAATATGATGTAGAGGAATTTTAATCCAGCAACATGGCTGTTCTCATAAGGGATCATATTCAAAGACTTTCTAGGTCTATGTGATCTGGCTGGAATACAGACACTCTGGACCACAATATAAGCTGGCTGAAATACAGACATGCCCTCAGTATACACCTTTAAATCCAAACAATGAAGGAAAGGTTAATTTATAGAAGGAAGCAGCAATGTTTGAAAGTGATGTCTAATTGAGGCAGTGACAGAGTGACAAATAAGAGAACGATTTTATAGAATAAGTCAGAGATAGGATACGCCCAACTCTCACAAGAACAGCCCAGGAAGGAGGCTATTTATGAGTAGTGAGAAACTTTTACCAAGAGTTTTTTTTTTTAAACCAGGACAGGTTTACAGAGACAGTTTGCAGAGAGAACAATCTAGAAACAGGTGAAGAAGAAAAAGAAGCCAGAAGATTAGGACAAATTGCCAGAATTAGTTTAAGGCCAGGCAGAGCAATTCAGTCAGAAGTCAAAAGAAATCAATTTGAATCAGTCAGCTTGGAGAGGAGTTTGAGTCCGAACAACTGGGTTGAACCGGCTGTGGAGAGTTTAGAAAGAGCTAGAAAGGCCTGACAATTGCTCTCATCTCATGCCCAGATTTGAGGAAATAAAAACAACTTTTACAGTGTGACCTGATCAAAAGAAGGCAGTATGTGGAAAAATTATTTAGAGTATTTTTTTTTTTACTGATTTCAACAGTTTTAATTAGAAAATATCCTTTGTGAGATGAAAATGAGCAACATTTCAAATCACCAGGATTTTTCATGAACTTCACAATAGATCTTGTCATCTTGACTGGGTTTGCAATAACTCAGAAGTCATACCTGTGGGCATGACCAAAAGTCTATTTCCAAAAAGGTTTAACTAAGGTAGGAAGAACCATCTTGGTGTTGGGGTGATCATCGCATGGGCTAGAGTCTAAGCTGAATAAAAATGTGAAACAAGCAGAATGCCCACTTTCATCTTTCCGCCTCTCTTCCTGACTGTGGATACAGAGTACTCCGCTGCCACCTGCTCCTGCCACAATGCTTTCCTGTGAGATGAACTACATCTCATACAGCAAGTTAAAGGGAACCATTCCTTCTTCAAGTTTCTTTGGCTGGGTAGTTTGTAGCGGCAAATAAAATATCACAAGCACCATATTTAGGCTACTCAGATCAAATAAGAGGGGGGTAGCCTATGACCTATTAATATCTCTACTTTGATTATCCCATACTGAATTAAGACACAAGTGAAGGAAGAGTATTGTTTAAAAATTGTTGCATGACTCCTAGTTCATTAGTTCGTTGGCTTAAATTATATTTGTTTTTAATTGAGATTGAATAAATTAGTTTCTTGGAAGAAATACTATGCTTTTTATTGTTCTTTTTACAAAGCTCTGAAGACGGGCCTTAAATCAAATCTTTAATGTGTCACTATTGTAAGATATGAACAATAACACAGATAATACCAAGTGAGACATCTTTCTGTCTTTCAATTTACTAGCAGTCACACTGGAAGTAGGAAGCATTAGCACTGGGGCTCCAAGATAGATCTGTGAAGTGTATCCACGGAAAAGGAATTAAAGGGAATAGCAAAGTTTTCTTAGCATCTGATAAAACACTTTAGCCATTAATTAGCCAAGAAAGTATAAACTGAACCAGTAAGGTCGACTCTTGAAGACGATTTGACATGTAGAAAACATTGCAAAAGGAGAGGGCAGCCCTCTCTCACTACAAAGACAAGAGCAGGAAAGAGATGTTAAAAGGACCAGGTAGAACTTAAATGAGACGTTAAAAGACTATGGTGGGATGCATTTGAAACACAACCTTACATTATTTTAATGTGCTAGGAAAATGTTTTCCCAGGAGATTGGGAAAAATGCAAAAAATAAAGAAGCAATATATGTCTAAAATGTTAGTGTTGATGTCTACATCAAGATAAGTTAGTAAATTCTGAATTCCTCTATAATTCTATAATACAGATTTTCAGGGCCTGAATTGCAAAACCTTCAGGCTAAACACATCTATCCTAACACAAGAATTCACATATTTAAACAAAGAGCAATAAATCATATGTAGAATCCATACAAAGTCAGTTAATTCAAACAGAAACAGAGTGGTCTCTCTTCTTCTGTAAACCAGTCAGAACAAAGTCAGCAAGGAATTTAATGTAGAAAGTGAGAGACCGATTCAAGAAAATGACTTATGGAATGTGTTGATTTTTATGTCACACATATTTAGTGAATACATCAATAACAAAAAAATCTTTGAAACAACATTTAATCTTACTTTAGTAAAAATATAGGATTGCCTTTTTTTATTCTATAGAGAAAATAAATTATCAAACAAATTCTTTGGGCATCCGACTATATTTTTTAGGTTAAATTAAATTTAGGTGATATTTTAGGTGATGTCAATCTGCTCTCAAGATTCACATCTTAAAGGTTCATAGAACTAAAACTATGTGGAGGCAACGTGTTTGTGACTTGATGTTATCTTATTCTAACACAACTTTCCTCATTTTTCAGCTTCTGGAGGAGTCATCATGCAATGGTTTCCCCGGAACTGCAACTGTAGAACCCTGGTGGTCCTTACATGTGTTACACTGGCCCATTTGAATGAACTCTCCTTCCTCTTATTAAGTGTGATTACGTTGAGAGATACTCAAATTTCAAGGCTAATCACCCTCAAAGACAGTATTTATACATTTTAATTCCATTTTTAACTTCTAATGACGTGTATATGAAACAGACATTTTTCTTTTTCTTGCTGTGACAAACTACCTCAAGAAATCAACTGAAAAGAAGAAAAAGTCAGTGTTGGCTTCTGACTCAGGGATGTTTACTTAATGATTGCTTGGTGCTGTTGCTTTGAGCCTCATAGGGACTTTGTGACATAGCAATGGCTCTCCTCTTATGGCAATTGGGAAGCATCCTTACACGTACTGACTTTAAGATGCATTAGACAATGATTGCGTGAAGAAGATGAGAAACGGACAAGATTGCTGTGAGGGACTTCTACAGCCATGAATGAATCAAAGTATTTGGCATGATCTGAAAATGGTTCCATATGAAGCTAAAGGGCATCAGCTATCCCTGAATTAACACAGCCATGCTTAACACGAAAAACGCTAAAGGAAAGACATCTGGATTCAATTAAAGGATTAAAGTGGCCAAGGTTTGATTCATGGCAAAAGAGCTCTAAAGTAGTAAATATATATTGGCAGAGATAAAAAACAATGGAACTGTTTTTATATATGGATTTCTTGGTTCTTTTATTGGTCATTCCCCAGGAACTAATCCACATTACAGCATGGATTGGACAAAAATCTCTTTTTAGTACCTCAGTAATTGAATTTTAGTTGACTAGCTACCTCATGTCACACGGGACAATGTTTTGTTTGGACCTTAAGATCTCCCCAATACAAATGCCACACTTTGTATTTCCCAAAGGATGAAGGTTCAACTAAATTTAGAGATACTGATGGGTTTATTAGTGATTTATTAAAACTGCAGTTAATTGTGATGGCTCATGACTGATGGAATCTCAGCCCTTGGGAGACAGAGACAGGAGTATGACTATGAATCCAAAGACATCCTGGCCTACACAGTGAGTCTATATCTCAAAATAAAATAGGAATACAACTAGGTTTTGCAAATAAAATGGTGTGTCATTCAAAATGGTAAATACTTCCTACGGAAATGCGCAGAATGCCGGAATGTCACACATGGAACTTGTCAGCATCCTACCTAGTCTCCTGAAGTCCAGGTTCAAAAGCATCATCCCATAGTTGCTACAGAAGCAGTAGGCCATTAAGAAATGCCTGGAGGCACTAGGAGCCCAGGTAGATTTACACTCAGAGATTTCTGTGCTTCTGTCCAAGGAAAGATGCAGTTATGCTGGACAGTTTAGGTGTGATCCTGATTTTATAATTTGCTAGGAAGGTGGCTGTTTCTACAGTGACCTGGAGTCATTGCCAAATGTGTGTTTCCCACATCCTTCTATCCATGTTTTATCATACCCAGTATGTTTGTGTGACAACATTCTCTTCTAGTGCGGGATGCATTGTATGAATAAGAGCGACAAAAGCAGACACTGATTTCACTTTGACATGTAATGTAAGGGATGTGTATGCACTGTGAATAACAGTTTTAAATATGTTATATTTTTCTAATTAAAAAGTTTAAATCCTTGCACAAACATTAAATTCATTAATCCCATTGATTTGTCCTATCACACTCTCTCAGATGGATGAATTTTAATTCTTTCTTCATTTCTCTCTCTTCTCTTTGTTTCTTTGTTTCTTGCTTTCTTTGTGCTTATTCCTCTATAATATAAAAATTATTCAAGTTCATTTGACTACTAGAAGCATAGCAAAGCACACCCAGTCTGTATTTACAAAATTGCATTGTTTACATATAATGAAAATGATTTGACATTTAAAGCAAGGCAAATTGGTAGAATTAAATAGTGATTTCAATATTTAGCATCTTGCAAAGTTTATGACTGTATTTCTTAAATTTACTGAAAGGAGTCTTAAATCAGTATTTCCACTTTCTAAACACAAAGGCACCTCTTCTTGTAATAAAATATGTATTTAATAATATTGAAAGCTAGTGAAGGGAAAAGACATACTCTGTATTTCCTATTACATAACAAATTGTTCATTACCTCATCACCCATCCAGAACATTAAGGATACAGTTATAAGAACTGTGGATCGGATTTAATTTTATCCTCATTACTCATGGTTTTATATTTGTAAAAACATTAATCTTTAACAGTTCAGGCATTAATACTTAGATTAAGTCTGAACAGGTATAGTGGACCAGTCCAAATGAAAGTAGTGAAGTCCCAGAGTAGGATACCTCAACCAGAAGAAAAATGACATGGTGGAATGCAAACACAGTGACATCATAGTCAGAGATCAGCTGGCTGATTACACTGTGTGCAGCAATGCAGACACTTTAAATGCAGTGTGTTGATCTATCCTACTTACTGAATTTGCTTTGAAGCTCCCTCCACCTACCTGTAAAAGAAAAATAAAACACAGCATCACCATGCTCTAGTTTGGGAATATTACAGAGTGTAGAGATGGGAAATTAGAGAGGAACTGAGACAGGGAGAGATGACTGAGGCTAAGTTCAAAATGTAATCAATTAATCTTTATAATTTAGGGTTGTCAGATCATGTACCAGCATTCCCTTATATCCTATCAGTTGAAGTAATAAGGGAACTTGTACTTTGAGGTAATAGTATACACACACACACACACACACACACACACACACATACACACACACACACATACACACACACACACACACACACACACAGAGAGAGAGAGAGAGAGAGAGAGAGAGAGAGAGAGAGAGAGAACTGTAACTGTAAGCCTCATTCAGTGCTTTGCTATTAACCCTCAGATCTTTCAACAGACTTCTCACTAGCTAATGATTTCTCCCCTTGAAGCTCAGGGATAACTATTTTTAACACATCTGATCTCCTCTGAGGTATAGGCATGCTGTCTGGAAAGAACATCTAATATATAAAGGCTTGGAGGCTAGTTACTTACTTTACAGTTGTAGGGGTGCAAGGCAAGTGAGTTATTGAGCTACACCTCTGGCCCCAAAACATGTGTTTTGAAAATGTTTACATTGAAATGAGAAGCTATTTTTACATGCAATTTGAATTGTGTGTTTGGATGACGATTTAAGTAAGGTATGGTGGAGCACAGCTGTGCTCTCAGTGGAAGGTGAGGTGGAAAAAAATCTCAAAAACAGTTTAGTTGAGGCCATCCTTGGCTACATAGCAAAATAAGACCTTGTTTTGAAAAAGAAACATAATAAAGAATGTAGACTGTTTAAAGTTGAGCTTGAAAATTGTATGAAATATTTTAATAAGTGACAAGAGTGCACAACAACTGAACTTCATGCTATCCTTGTCAGTCTATTTGTCTGTCAACAACCCTTGTCATGTTTTATTTTAGGTCCCCAATGCTTAGTTGTTGATAGGGTCAGCCAGGATGTGCCTAGATTCAGCTATAAAATAATGATAAATGTCTGGACTTCACAACAACCTTGCCATGGTGTCATGTTGAAAGCTGAGTCTAAGAAGTTGGGAAGATTACTGAATGCCATATAGCAAAGGCAAACAAGATGCAAACACCTTTGCCAAGATCTCCTGGGAGTCATGTGCATCCCACAAGGCATTTCTTGGCCAGAGCAAAGAAAAAGTAAGTATGCTTATAAATTAACCTGGAATTTAAGCCCGTTGGGGAAAAACCATTCTTTTAACCTATATTAATTCAGATCAGCCTTTATAGTCAAGCAACATCCACAAAATAACTGGCCACTAATTTCTATGGGTGTTTTTCTAGGACTAAATGGCCGAGGGAAATATGCTGTAAAATACTATATTGTTAAAATGCTCAAATTAAAAAGATTCTCTTATCCTCCTACTCCTTAACAGGAAAAAAAAAAAAACAGTGACTTTGATATGGACACACTCTTACTATGCCATTGTTTCTAGACCGCCTTGAAGATGCAAGAAAGGTTCATTTGCTGCCAGACTACAGCAATGCACAGACTTAAATGGCTTTTCTGTGTTATTGCATTCACAGCAGATTTCTTACTGTGTGATATAACATGATACATTCAAGCAAAGAAAAGAATTCCCAACCTGGCTTATCTGTTCTCTTGAATGTTAAGCTGTATTATGTTTTACTGCTTGTCTTAGCTTTTTATTGTTTTGATACACTTCAATGGAAATGGCATGCTATTGTTCATTCCTGGCTTGTTTTTTAATCTTAACCCAAAGTAAAAGGAATAGTGGTCATTTGTAAGCTTTATCAGAATCACTCAGCCAATTCAAATGGATTTTGAAGGCATTCGTTCATTTCCATACCCTTTATTACTTGGTCTCTGCTTTACTGAATCTTTATTACAAATGAAATTAAATCTAGAAAAAAAAATACTGTGGAAGTGTAGCATTTCCACATGAATCATTTGGGGAATCCTTATGAATATTTCATTAAAATTACTACTCTTTTCAAAATAAAAACAACATAGGCTATCAAATATCATTTTTAAACTTAGTACAATATTTTTTCTCAAACTAAACTGTCAATCTTCATTTTAGACCCTTGAAGAAGAAACACTTTTAAAAAGCACATTTAGTTTAAATCAACACAGACCACATTGCTCTTGAAAACCATTTCAAAGAAGGTGATCAATAGTGCATAATCCTCAACAAAATTTAAGTGAAAATCCTGTTTCCATGATATATTTTAAAACTTTAATTATTGTCTCAATTTTTCACCCTCATTTGATTGTGTGGAGGGGCAAGAGTAATTGCACTAATAAAAATAGCAAGCTTTCTGTAAGGTCCAAGCCCTCCACAGTGGTTTGCTTATATAAATAAGTCCAGAAACACTGGGCTCAGGGGATTAGTACCACAAGCCATCAGTCTTCAAGTGGAAACAACTGACAGAACAATGCCCAGCCCTCCCCCTCCCTGAATCACTATGCTCAAGTAGGAGGGTGGTGCTCCACCACTCTGCCTAGGAAGAAGCTCTGCCGCCAGAGCTGAACAGTCAGGAATGATGAAGTAGGGGCTGCTGCTTCCATACACAAGCATTTTTCATTTTCAAGGGATCATAAAACAGGGTGTGTGATTTTCAGCAATGGGCAATGGGAATTTATCCCAGTGCCTGCATGTAATGATACCCAGGAAGTAACAAGTAATTTGAAGAACTCGGAGAAAACCTCAATGTTACCTTACTTCTTAGACCCCAACAGAATATCTTCAAATGTCACACCACCCATCATCATTTAAAAAAAAGGGGGGATAGAAATGAAGTCTTCTGCACTGACAAAGGTGAGGATGTGCAGACTCATGCCTGGAGTCTGCTGTCAGATTCCTCAGCCTCATAGGATTGGGGAGTAGAAAACTTTGATAGTTTGGAGAATAATCAAAAGATAACTAAATACTAAAGAGCAGGGCTAGAAAGAAGGTTCAGTGTTTATGAGCACAGGCTGCTCTTCTTGGTTCAATTCCCACCACCCACATGGCAACTCACAACCTTCTTTCTATTTTCAGGAAATACAACACCCTTCTCCTAAAACCTCCACAAGTACCAGGCATATAAGTGGTACACACACACACACACACACACACACACACACATATATATATATACATACATATACATAGGCAAAGCACTCATATGCATAAAATTAACAGTAACACATCTGTTAAAACATAACTAAAGATCAAATAGATGAGTTGACAGGTACCAAAGAGACCAAACAAAAGGAGACTCCACCCAGGAAGGAGACATGGGAAGCAGAGGTCAATGGACGAGCTTAGGGCCCAACAAATGAATCTTCTGCTTGTCTACTGTGCAAGAGGAGTCATATAGGCATATGGTTTGCATGACTCTGGGAGCAGGGCAAGGATTTTCTGAGCCTTTTCATTAGAAGCTGGGCTGGAAGAGAAGATTTAATGTTCTAAGCATGAATCAGCAATGGTAGCTATGCACAGGTAAGCAAATGTCATAGATACACATGCACATAGGGTTGTGGAGACCACAGGGCTCTGGGTGTTCTGTCAAGTCACACAGTCTTCGAGTTCCGTGACACCACCTGCCCTCCACTATTCAAGACCTGTATTTGGAATCTGACACTTAGAGGACAGGACTCTGGTAAAAGAAAGGACATTGAAAACAGATGTAGAGACACATAGCTAAACATAAGACAGAGATCGAGGAGTCCTATGGGAGAGCTGGGGAAATGATTGAGACAGCCAGAGGTGTCAAGGTCTCCACAAGAAGATCCTGCAGAGTCAATCAACTAAGATGGGCCCATGGGGGTTCAGAGAGACTGAAGCACCAACCAAAGATCATACATGGACTGATCCTAGGCCCCTTGCACATATGTAGCGGATGTGCAGCTTGGTCTTCGTGTGACTGCCCCAGGAAATGGAGTGGGGACCCTCTCTGACTCTGTTGGCCCCTTTTAGATCCAGTTCCCCTTATGGGTGGCATTGTCTGGCCTCAGTGGGAGAGGATGCCTCTAGTCCTAGTCCTGCAGCGACTTGATAGGCCAGGACCGGGTTGGTACTCATGGGAAACCTCTTTCTTCTCTGAGGAGAAGGAGAAGGGTTGTAGTGTCTGATAGGGGGACAGGGAGGAGGGAGTGTATGATTAGAATCTAAAGTGAATAAGTAAATAAAATAAGGAAGGAATGAAGGAAGGGAGGGAGGGAGGGAGGGAGGAAGGAAGGAAATGACAGAAATATTCTTGAATCTATGGCCTGTCCACCCCACTACCTAGGCTTGGTTAGAAGGCAAGATCATATATCAAAAGCTACAGTCTTTTACTATTATAGTTGTTTAATATACTGTTCCTATTATATCGCAAGTTCCCAAATTGTCTCTCCTGAATCCCTGGTCAGGTCCTCTTTCACTTACTAAATACTTACACATCTTATCCATTAGTTGGAATGCTGTTTTCTTTGAGGGGCCCTCCTGAGTATATCCCTAAAGAGGTCTGAATTCTCTGAGCTTAATTTTCTATCCCGTCTTTGTAGACAACTTTGATGTGCATGTCTATTGAATAGACTGCATATGATTGAGGCTACAAAGTTGGAATTCAAATTGTCAAAGATAAACAAAATTATGTGATTGGGTGAGTGTAGGGCAATAGCAGATATTTAGATGTCATGGAATGAAATGTTTGTGATAGTTAATGTATTCAGAAATATGATGTTTATAGTAACAGAAAATTGATCAGAAAAGAGCCCAATGAAGACATTTGAGAATGTGAAGTATGTGTGTGTGTGTTTGTGTGTATATGTGTGTGTGTGTGTGTGTGTGTGTGTGTGTGTGTGTGTGTGTGTGAATATACAAAAGAAAAGAAGGGTAGGTATTTGCTTTTGCTGATAAAAGAAGAATCTGGTGAGTGGTTACCACAGATAAAAAAGAGGAGCAATCCTATCCATTATGACATGACATAATGGAGGTTCTTGTTCCACCAATGGGCATTGGGATCTAAGAAAGTTTGAGAAGGCTGTAGGGAAATCAGTTATCTGAAGAAAGTTGATTGTAGATGAGAGCAAGACCATGAAAAGAAAGGTGTGCTATCATTATTGAATTAGAGTTACAATAGGTTAAGAATGGTACTAACAGAATAGGGTGGTATGAATTTACAGTCTAAAGCTAAAGTCTGGATAGGACATGGTTAGGAGGAATGAAGTGTAATTTAGATTCTGAGTCTCCTTTGGTATACCACAAATAAGAGACTAAGAGACAGCATGTGATAAAGTAACACTGGATGAGCTTCACAATGATTAGGCTGTATATGTGAGTGTGTGGGTGTATGTAGGAGGATGTAAGAGGAACAGTCACATAGCTGCCATTTGAGGTAAAGATTCTCAAGAAATGGCTAAGCATCTAATGTACGCACTCTCTGCATTCCTGTCAACAGTAGTATGCAGAGCTTCTTCTAAATATGCCAACGCTCTCCACAGCGGGTAGTGGGGTCTTTTTTTGGGGGGGTCATAGACACTCTCTTAACTGTTTCTGTTGGCAGCTTTCAGGATAGTGATGGTCCCATAAGCAGGAATTATTATTAGTCTATTTTACGGTCTGTCAGCTCAAAGGCTGACTTCATGATTTCCAAAACCCTTTACTGTGTCTTCTGTGCGAAGGCACTAAATTGAATTTGCCAAATTCCATCCAAAAGTAATAAGTAAAACATCTTTTTATTAGACTATTTTAGTCTGACAACTTGCAACCTCCCTGGGTTTCTACCTGCTGTTTATTATTGCACACGTTCTGTAACTGGGATTTTGCTCTTGTACTACGAACGGTTTCCATGCCTTCTCTCTGAAGTCAGCTTTGTACTTGGTTAGTTGGAGGCTTTTGAGTTGGTATTTAATTAGGCAACACAGATTGTGGCCTGGCAACCTCCCTATCAGCTACCCCTGGGTTTGATGCATTAATGCTTTCTCTCTACCAGGGACAGGAGAGTGAAAGAATCTGCAAATCCTGTCCCATGGAAGACAGGATAGGACATGCAGAGCCCACTCCTGCTGTGATGCAAAAATACATTTTACTTAGAGAACTCTTTCCTGAATATAAAGAACACCACTGTTATGTTCACTGAAACTCTTGTTTTCATGGCTGCTGTCTAACAAATGCAGCAACACAGACTATTTATCTTCAACAACAAAGCAAGAGCAACCAAGCCTAGGAGGTCAGCTGTGTAGTTACTTTATATTTCTGACAGTGTGGAATGAACACAGGGTTTGTGTTTGCTGATTTAACTACTGAGCTGTATCTCATCCCTCACTTCATAACGGTTCTATGTTTAGCTGCCTTTTGCTGTCATTCTTTTTATGTGTAAAATTTCTTAGCTCTTTAAGAATTTGCTAAATTTATAAAATCTAAAAACATTTCTGTGAAGTTGTTTACCCTGATCTTAAGTAGTTTGAACAGCCCACCTGCACTGGTACCTTGTACTAAGGATTAATCTAATAGACACATTAATAACTTACTTTACCAGTTTTGAAATCTATTATCTCAAATCTGTTATTCTTTAAATATAATATTCTTAGCCATAACTTTCTAGAATCTTCAAAACTGGTTTTTGTTGCTGTTGCTGCTGTTGCTTGTTTGTTTGTTTTTTCAATGTCTGGTTATATATGTTGGCCTCAAACTCACTATGTAGCCTGGGTTGGCAGCCATTCATGTAACAACTCTACACCATCAGCTAAAAAGCAGACATTGTTCAGGTGTCAAGGCATGGCGCTTCCTCCATTTCAAGAGAGCCATGAGATCTAGAAAGGACACAGAAAAATTACCTCAGCACAGTACAGTTAAAAGTTCCAAAGGTAAGGACGTTTTATTAGAGTGCTTAGCTCACTCTTCTCTCTAACTTAAAGAGGAAGGATTGATAGGAGGATTTTGCTTAAAATATTTTCTTGATTCATTGGGAAAGGATCTCACACTATAGCACAAGTTGACCTGGAACTTACTATATACTCGAGGCTGGTCTTGAAATCTCAGGAGTCCTTCTGCTCATGCTCCCTTGTGCTAGGATCACAGGCAGATGCCACTATACTTCCCACCTGAAGAATATGTGAGCACAGATATCACACATGAATAGGATTAACCATGAAGGGGGGAGAAGAGGGTTAGAATGGTTCTGTTCTAAAAGGAAGAACAAAATGAAAAACTTGACTCATTGCCTATACTATTTAATCATAAAAGTAGATTGGCATCCATTCACTTTTCCAACAAATGCTGTTTTGAGTAGCTGTTAGGTACTATACTAGTCATAGTTTTAGTATTGAGAAATATCAAAGTTAAGAAAAGAATGAAAAACATGGGTTTTTAATATTAAACAGATGAACGTAGAATTATAACTATGATAAGACAACTCTGGGATGCTTTATAAAAAGTCATCATATACTATGGAGGTATTTAGTAGAAGTTTCAGATATATTCAAAGATAACGATAACATAGAGGTGCTCAAAGAAGTGATGATTCCAAGGATATTAAAATAGAATAGATATTTGGGGAACTGAGGAGAGGAGATAAGAAATCAGTATGTGATAACAGAAAGAAAAGGGTAAAAGGAACAAACACCAGGATAACTTTGCAGGAAAAAATGAGAAACCAACCAGGAGACCTCTGCAGCATCAAGAGATTATGCCCATTTATCTAAAAATAAATAAATAAATAAATAAATAAATAAATAACAGAAACAAAAACAAACAAAAAGTCCTACTTGTTACAGATACATGTTTCTTAAACAGAGAAATTCAAATTACTTTGAAATTTCATCTTATTGCAGTTTGAATGGCAAAACAAAAATCAATAAAAGAAATGACAGCACATGCACATGCTGTCAAGGATGCAGGGAAAGAGGAATACATATTGGTTTCTGGTGGGAGTGCAAACTGGTATAGCACAGTGGAAATCAATGTGCAGTTCCTCAAGAAGCTAAAAATTGATCTACCTCAAGATCCAGCTATAGCACACTTGGACCTGTACCCACAGGATTCTACATCCTATTACAGAGATACTTGCTCATTTACTACTGTTCTCTTCCTACTAACAAGGAACTGGAAACAACCTAAATGTTCATCAACTAATGAATAGTAATGAAAATGTAGTGTATTTATACAATGGAATATTATTCAGCTGTTAAGAAAAATGGTATTCTGCAACTAAATAAAGGAATGGAGCTACAGAAAAGAAAGAAAGAAGAAAAGGAAGGAAGGAAGGAAGGAAGGAAGGAAGGAAGGAAGGAAGGAATCTTCCTGAGTGAGGTAATCAAGACCCAAAAAGACAAATACTATACATTTTCTATTATATGTAAATATTAGCTCTTAAATTTTCATTATATGTGCTACATTCTGAATAAATACAGAAGATAGATGCCTAATAATAAAACACTGGAGAGGAAAGGCTTTCCCAAGCCAGTGTTATAAAGAAACAAAGAGGAAAGTGGAATAACATTACTAAATAGGGAGGGTGGTTGGAGAAATGGGTAAAGAAGAGAATACAAGAGGGCTAACTGACACTAAGGCCTTTTGAAAAACAATATGGAAACATTCTACAATAGAGACTTCCTAAATTAAACACACACACACACACACACACACACACACACACACACACACACACA
>OU015746.1:59175511-59199680 GCA_907169655.1 Acomys percivali | reverse complement strand
TGTGTGTGTGTGTGTGTGTGTGTGTGTGTGTGTGTGTGTGTGTGTGTATTCTTGT
Organism: Acomys percivali; assembly: GCA_907169655.1. Lineage (NCBI taxonomy): Eukaryota > Metazoa > Chordata > Mammalia > Rodentia > Muridae > Acomys > Acomys percivali. The sequence goes on along the minus strand of OU015746.1, from coordinate 59,199,625 downwards.
GTGTGTTAGAATTGAGTGAAGTAAAGACATAGAATGCTCAGGACTTCATAAGGAAATATTTTGTATGATCTCTGAGTCCAGTCAACATCACTGTGAGAAGAGCTGTACTGGCTGTGGGCATCCTTAAAAAAAAAAAAAAAAAAAAAAAGACTGTCTCTGGAGCAAATACACAATCTCATTCAGCCTTGATGAATGAGCCAATCAACAGGTCTTCCCAACAGATGTCATTCCCAGCTCACAGTTCATGTCTGTAGATGATAGCATTCTAAAGAAGAGCCAGGATTACTACTTGCTAATTTTGGTATGTTCGGAAAGATCTGGGGGAAAACAGATATTTATCATTTAGATAATTTAACTTTATTTATTAAACACTGTGGAATCAAAGACAGATCTGTAAAATGTAGCAGTCTCTAAGATACAGGCGGTAAACTTTAAACCCCTACCCAGATCTAGCCAATGGACAGGACAGTCTCCACACTTGAGTGGAGAGTGGGATATGACTTTCTCATGTACTCTGGTGCCTCACATTTGACTATGTCCCCTGGAGGGGGAGACCTAGTGGCACTCAGAGGAAGGACAGCAGGTCACCGAGAAGAGACTTGATACCCTATGAGCATATACAGGGGGAGGTAATCCCTCTGAGGAACAGTCATAGGGGAGGGGAATAAGGGGAAAATGGGAGGGAGGGGAGAATGGGAGGATACAAGGGATGGGATAACCATAGAGTTGTAACAAGAATAAATTAATAAAAAAAAATAAGATTAACCAATAGCTGATACTTCAGAAATTCTACATCGAAGAGCCAAAGTTTCTCTAATGAAAAATGGCGTCCTGGCAAATATTCTCTTAAATTGCATAGGGAAATTAAATCCACAATGTGTTAGAAAGAAACAGTGTTAGCTGCTCACTTGGCCCTGCAGATGGAAATGTTTTGTTTAGGATCAAGTGTTCTGATGCATACAGCTTGTATCAATGTTGATTTGCCGGCAGTCTCAAGTCACTGAAGTCACAGCATAAGCAGGTAGGATGCAGAAACATGCGTATTTTATAGTAACGATATTCTTTTCATGAAGTAATTTTTTCCAGATAGGGATTTTGGTGTAGCCTTGGCTCTCCTGGAACTTGCACTGTAGACCAGAGTAGCCTCAAACTCAGAGATCAAGCTGCCTCTGCCTGACAATTGCTGGGATGAAGGGCCTGTTCTACCACTGCCTGGCTGAAGTAATATTCTGAAACATCACTGGTTAATCCATGAAGGCATTTTAAATACAAACATCTGAGCATGTCTAAGGCTCTCTGGAAAGTGAGCTTGCCTCCAAGTCAGCTAGCTGCATTTGCCTTTCTAGGAATATATCTTGCTTCCATTGACTCATTATGTTATTGTAGTCTAGTCCATCTGATCATCTTTATTGCCTTCTGAATGCCTTTTTGGATGAAGCTTGTTCACTTATTTGTGATGCTTGTTTTTAATTATTGTTTATTATTGAAACCTTTATGTATTTTTAGATGGTATTTTGATCATATCCTTCCATCGCTACCACTGTCCAGCTCTCCCTAGTGTCCTCAACCTGTTCCCTCTCTCAACTTCATGACGTTCACTTTGATTGCTGGTATTAAGCACCCCCTGAGTGCAGTTAGTGTGGTCCATATGGGAATGCACCTGAAGTCATCCACTTGGGTGGCCATTTCTGCCAAGGAGAATGCCTCTCAACAACTATCAACTGACAATGGCTCTCTGCCGTGAGTAAGATCTTTCTCCCAATCCACACTGAAAGTTTGAACAGCTTGATCTTAAAGAGTATAGGTACTTGCTAGTCTCCCTTTAATTTACTTTTTCTGTATCACCGAAGCAATAGAAAATATAGAATTCTTTAGAAACACTACAATAACTACACCCAACAAATGTAGGCAGTTTTATTTTATTTTCACCTTGTTCCAACTCATAAGTACTGTGTGATTCTTTCCTTGACCTATCAGTTACTTGATATGCATTATTTGATTGCCCAATTTTAGCTGATATTTAGGGGTTTTTTTGTTTCTGATATTAGTTCCAGCCACAAAGCATAGTTTTGTGGTTATATAACAACCAATTTTTAATGTATTGGCACTTTTTATAACCACAAATGTGGTTTGTTTTGCTGAAAACTCATGTGTACTTTTAACACATATGTCTTCATAGGTTACCATAGTTATGAGTTTTGGCATGATTTCCCGACCTAGCATGGATTGACACATTGGAATGAGAGGGGGTGATATAGAGTGTCTTTGAGGGGAAATGAATCTTAAAACTTGAGTGGAAGACAGTTCTTGTTTCAGAGAGAGAATTCCTAGTTTCTAGGAGCATGAACTGCTGAAAATGGGTAGATGGAGATAATAATTCATTCTCAAATATAGTGTGAGTTAGTGATATACTCAAGAGCTCTTCATCTTCAGATGTAGTGGAAACCAGGGATAACATAGAGAAAGCTTGATAGAAAGGCATTGGAAACTGCAATGGATGTGTCAATGTTTTATAATATAGGTTATTCATTTTCTTTTGTTACTATAATGAATTAGCACACAAATATACCGAGCTTGTTTATACATTTTTATAAAAATATTAGAAAGAGTTATTTATTGTGTATAGTTTCTTCATATTGTTTATGTATTGAGATTCACATTTTTCCATGCATTATAATAATTAGAATCATTCATAACAACTGAACAATTCCTATTAAAAGACAAACTGTTATCTGTTGTCTACCAGAGGAATAGCCACTTGCTTGGGGGATGCTTGGCTGGGAAATTGTTCTTACTGTTAAGTGCTGCTATAGCTATATGCAAATAAAAATCTGTACCTATTACCGAGGGCCTCATGTGGTTCTTGTGTTCAGGAATGACGAGCTGGCTGTTGGTTTCCATCTGGCCTCTCAATTAGAGCGCAACAGGACAAGTGCTTTTCTGCTGTTCTATGATAAGGCAATCAGCTGTATGTTTCCATTCATCAGAACATTATTTGATTATGAAATACTTTCATTTTTATGGCCACTTTAATATACACTAGGCTATTTGGTGTTTACTATCTTTATGTTTCATGTCAGTCTCATATTCCCCAATACAAGGCTAGAAAAAAATTTCTGAATGCTTGAATGCTACCACAAGGAATAACTGCACTTGTTTTCATTGTGGGCTTATAAAGGAAAGCCAGATGGCTTAATAAACAGTGCTGAAAAGATACTGCATTACATAGTAATAGCAATTGAATTTCAATACTTTAACATGAAACATAATTACATGCTAAAATGCTAATTTGTTACAAATTACTTTTGTTAGCTTCTTCAGACCATACATAAAAACAACATGGAAGCTTAGGAAGCACTTGGCAAACCCAACCCAAGAACAACTGGAATTAATTGAAAGTCTAGTTGAGTGGAGAGTGGGGTCTGACTTTCACGCAAACTCTGGTGCCCCTTTTTTTTTATCACATCCCCTTGATAAGGAGGCCTGGTGGCACTCAGAAGAAAGATAGCAGGTTACCAAGAAGAGACTTGATACCCTACGAGCATATACAGGAGGAGGAAGTCCCCCTCAGTCACAGACATAGGGGAGGGGAGTAGGGGGAAAGCGGGAGGGAGGGAGGAATGGGAGGATACAAGGAATGGGCTAATAATTGAGCTGTAATATGAATAAATTAATAAAATATTTTTTAAAAAAGAAAATCTACCTCATCACACACTATGCTCTTCACTATACCACAAATATCTTGGCAAAGATAAACACAAAGTTGGACAGAGAGAGAGCTAAGCCACAAATGATGGATTAGTCCATTTTTAAACAGTCACTATATCTGTCACAATAGCACATTCCTATAGCCCTAGAACTCAAAAGGTAAAGATGTGGGAATCAGAAATTCAAGGCATCCTCAACTACATGGCAAATTCAAGGACAATATGGGTTGGATTGAACCCAGTCTCAAAATCAACCAACCATCTTACCAAAACAAAACAAAGCAAACAAACAAACAAAAACAAAACAACAACAAGAAGCCAAATGGTACAACAACAAAAAAATATTAAACCAACCACAGAAACAATATATTGGGTAGTTAAATATGTTCTCCTATTTGAAGAAAATAAACACCAGACTTTATGACTGATAGATTTATGTTGGAATCTGAAGTCTAAATCCAATACGTAAAGTGAGATGAGTGCTGTTAATATACTTAAGAATGTGGACATATATTGCCACTGCTCTTGTTTGCCCACCGGAGCTACATGGTAAGACCCTACTGCCGAAGACACCACCACACACAGATAACCCAAGCGGGAACTAAGACACACTCCTTCTTTATTGGCCAGTACTCACAGTGACATAAGGTGCTATATAGGCTGTTAGAAATATAAAAAAAAATCAGAAGTCTTGCCTAGCTATGATTCTTGATTACTATAATATTGATCTGCCAGGTGAGATGTGCCCACTGGTGCAAAACTGGTACAATTTAAACAACCATCTTCAGATTGGATGTGAGGCTTACTCTACAGGGAGAAATATATATCAGTATTGTAAACCCTGAAAGAAAGCCTATGGCTGGGGATGTTCCAGGCCTTAGAGCAGTGGTTCTCAACCTTCCTAATGCTGAGACCCTTTAATACAGTTCCTCATATTGTGGTGATCCCTAACCATAAAATTACTTTTGTTGATAATGTATTACTATAGTTTTGCTATTGTTATATATAATAATGTAAGTATCTGTGTTTTCTGATGATCTTAGGAGACTCCAGTGGTTTGCACCACTCCCTCTCCCACCTCCATCCCCGCTGATGGGTCATACCCCAATAGTTGAGAACCATTGCCCAAGAGCATAACTTAATACTGCTATCAAGCTAAAATACACGTAGGCAAGCTCTCTTCAAAATATATGTATATCCTTAGACCATCATTGCTGTCCTTTTTGGCCACAGAAACATTTTTTCAGTAGCCAGTGGTAAATTATTTGTTGAATATGAATGACTAGTGAGTGCTCAGACTCTAATGAGACCCATATCATTCCCTTAAAAGCCCAGGGCACATTACAGGAAATGAGATAGAAAGGCTGTAAAAGCTAGCTAATGGAGAGGAGTTCTACAAAATACTGTCTTTTGGGTAGGACATGGACAATTTAATCCTGAACACATAGCTCATATATCTCATATACAAGACGAAAAAGAACAGGTGAGGTGAAGAAGGAGAAAGAATAGCTAGAAAAAAGAAAAAGTTCTTTTGAAGTTGGAGGGAACAGAGAAGGCAACAGGGTGGGTCTGAGTATGCATAAAACTTATTGTATTTATTATGAAACTGTCAAAATTAAATAAAATATAGGTGACATTATAAACACAAAAAATTATAAATTGGTATATTCTGGCTAGTTGGCTAGACAAATAGAATGGCTATGTACAAACACATAATTTTTAAGAGAAATATATACTTAATTACTTAAGGGCTATGTGAATATATGTGTGTGTCTGATGAAGCCACCAAAAGTTTTCCATTGTTCACTCATGATCATAAAAGGTCTTTGTGTCTATTGAAAGCAATTAGTTGCCTCTCCTTTAGAAAACCAAACCACTATCTTATATGGCGTCTCACTGGGATTTGATGAGAGTGAGTCAAACACAGAAATATATTTGATGATGTCAATAGCTACTATCTATGCAATAGATGGAATGTTCTGCTCTTTAGACCCCTTAGACTTCTAAGTCCTGATCAATGTAGATCATACAGAAAGATGGTTGTCCCTGATTCGTATAGCAGTATCCTTGAAAACAAGTCCACAGAGCTTGGAATTTAAAAATCCAGATGAAGTATAAAATTGGGAAGACAATCTTCTGGGACCAATCTTTCTGAGCAAATAAAACAATATGATGACAAAAAAAGCTTGAAAATTATATATATATATATATATATATATATATATATATATATATTCACAAGCAGGTATGACATAAGTGCAGTGAGTCCTCTTGATCTATCTCAGATGCAGGTGAGTTTGCACGTAGACACTGTAACTGGAGAGACTCTAATCTTCCCAAAGCCAATTATAGACTAAGTCTATACACTGTCCCTTTAACAGGTTCCTGGTTTGCTCTACTTCCTGGTTTTAAATAGAGATGTTATGTATTTTCCAGTCAAGCTTAAAATAGGTCACACTGAAAGTTTAATGAGATTTCTTCTCATGAAGAATCTCTCTTTAAAGACTACAAGGCCACTCTTCAAACAAAATTGCAAGGATTGTACTTTGTGTCCAATGGGGCAGCAGCATCGTCTCAATAAATCAATTACCCAGATCATCTCTACATAAGGCCAATATCTGAATGTTACCTTTTTAATGGTGCATCTCACATGAGTGAAGAGGTTTTGTGAGCTTGTGTGGGTCTAGACTTGAGTGTTGTCTTGTGATTTAAATAAACCTTTACAGTTTCTTTCCCCAAGTCAAGCTTTAATAGTTTCTCTTAAGTCTATGCTAGTCTTTGAAATTTGACTAACATTTAACGGAAGAAAATGTGAGAAGCCTAGATTTTGAGTCTCTGCTTCTGGAAAAACAAGGCCAATATCCTGGGTAAATTAAGCCCAAGAAAGTCCTGTTCAATCATGCATGATTGCATTTAGGAAGTCCGGAATTTAAGTAGTTTGAAAACTGATGTCTGCAATCAAATAAATTGGCAAATTAACAATATCCTCCAAATTACCTCCTAAAGTAATTGTAACATTTATAATCAAATAAGTTTGCAGATTGCCCATGTTGCCTTCTGATGACTATTCCAAAGACAAAGCTCGCCCTCAGTGGGAAGTCAGTCCTGTCAGTTATGATGTTTCAAGTTTCTGGTTTTGTCATAAGAAAGAAACTTTAAAGATTTCAGTTTGAGGCTTTAAATCTTGAGTTAAAAATCACTGAACATTATTGTGATCTTATCATTTATTTATCTTGATTATTTTTTCTTAAATTTGTACCTGAAAAAAAAATAAAGCACATTTCCAAAGTAGTATAAGTGTTTTAGCAGAGAACTGATAAAATATCAATTTGGTGGTTCTATAAGCTACCAATGAATCATCCAATCAGGCACACAAGACTCCTTATGAAACAACCAATGTCAGCTACAGACATAGGTGGGATAACCAGATTCTCTTAGGAAACAAAGTATCTGATCACATACTGGGTGCCGATAATTTTGTGGCACCCTTGTTATCAGAACAATTATATATGTCTTGGGAATAGTTCAGATGGTAACGCCCTGTGGCCTGTGGGCCCAAGTCTACAGTGTCGTTGGTTATTCTGACCCTCTGCGCAGCAAACTGAGGGTCTACTGCACTGGAGCTTGAGGAATAGACGTGTTTTGTTCCCTTCGTGGTTTAAGCCTTTCGTCTATCCTTCACTCACTGTAACCCCTACATCTCCTGTATTTCTGTACTTCCGTTTAGGGATCTGTAAAATGACTGATGACACCTACTTTGCTTCAAGGACTAACTGAAGTAGCATGCTCCTTTAGTGCCTTAGTGACAATGATCTAATAGAAACTTAGACTGATTGGTCTTAGTACAAAAAAACCCCACAAAATGCTTCTAAAAGTCTGCGTCATTTTACGCTTAAGGTTATTCACTTCTCCTAGAATAAAAGATAGTTTCTTCTAATGACCCATTACATTGAACATGAGCTGCTCACAGTCTTAGCCCACATCTGTTTGGCTCCCATTTTCACCACATTCTGTGCCCTGGGCTATTTTAGATGTGCTCTTTCATCATTAAAATTTAAAAATCTCCTTTGCACTATTTTCTTGCATGGAACTGGGAGCCACCTGGGTCACTTCCTGCCCTCATTCATCTCTTGGCCCTGTCCCCACCTTCTCACTGTGGCTCTATTTTAAAATGCTGAATCAAGAATCAGAGAGAGAGGAAGCATGTTTCTCTCCCATACGCAGGTGCAATGTAATGACTTGTACAAATGAATGTATGTGCACATGTATACACACATGGGAATGCACTGATGTATGCATGTGTATTAGTGATAAAACAATGGATCGTGGCATGACGGGAGGATCTTATGTGGGGAGTAGAGAATGTAAAAGAATACAATAACCTTAGGCAGGACATAAAGTACCAAGAGAGGGAGGAGAAAAGGTGGCAGAAGAGAAAATGAATAAGAACAAAATTCTTGTAAACCCATCACAATGAAATTCATTATCTTGTTTCTTAACTTGAAATACTTATTTTAAAAGAGAAAAAGAGCTAAAGCTGCCCTTGAACCTCCTTTTTCTGATCCGCTCTATTTTATTGTATTTAGCTCTAGCCTACCTGGCAGCCCCTAGCATCACATCTTCCTTTTCCTTTTCTGTGTACTCTCTAACATATCACACCATTTCCTTACCCTGGCACTAACATACCACATCCTTCATTTTTTTTTCACTAGTACTTTGTCATTTTCTCTCTCAGATATAGCATCACGTAGATGGGTATTGAGAGGAAAGACTTGTTTCTTTCACATATATAGAGGTTCTTTGCATAAACTAGATTCTCAAAAAATGTAGAATCAAATAATTAATGAATGAGAGTGACTTTTCTCTTATTTTTTTCCTACCTTCCTTTATTCTGATTGGATTTTTTTTTTGTCATCTGTCCTTCCTTCTATTTCAGGACCCTTCATGGGGCAGGCTAATCACTCTTCCCAAAGAGATGCAACCTGGTTGAACACCCAGGCAGCCTCTGGGTACTTCTGAACATAAACACTCATTATCTTGATGCTCCTACAAAATAGCTGCACAGCAGTATACCTTTTCATGAGCACTCGAGACTCTCCAAAGAACTCTGCTTCCTTTGCAGTCATGCTGTTGGGAAAAAAATCATTTCTCCTCCCAACTCAATCTTGCCAGTGCTACAATCATGCTCTGAAATATAACTTCAGGTCAAGATCCATTTTTCAGGTATAGCTGGCAGTGTTTGGCTCCCTGTTTAGCTATGAGACACTGGGATCCCTGGCTGTATGTTAAGTCTAGTATGTGGGGTCCAGCTGAACTTCTGCTAGTGTGTTAGAAAGTGGATTGCCACACCCAAAATATCACTCCTAGTGTAATGAAATAAGGAAAATATTGTGAGAGGGAATAAATAGTGATGTTTAAACTTTTTTCTCTTACACACATGTATGTACATGTATATAACACACACATTTACTCTGTAAAATAGTGTGTACAATTTACACCTGTCCCCTCTTTCTCTTATAGCTACAAGAAGCACCAACAAGGATGACAACGAAGATAGATGGGTCTAGAGAAAAAACATGAACACCAGTTGTTTGTTTTCATTTGGGCAACAGGATGACAAAGTTCATATCACAGCATGTATGGGGCAGGTATTACTGCTTCAATATAATTTATTATAGTCTAATGAGCTCCAACTCAATGAAAATAAGTGAATTCACAAGGGTACTTACTATTTGGCTATTATTTTATGAAGAACTAGGAGTAAACAAAATAACATTATTTAAGAATTCTTAGAAAGAACACTTGTTACTACTTTAGTAAGTTTTAACTTAGGAACAGTCACAGGAAAGAACCTTATGTATGCACTTGGAAGACCCCTTTCAAATTTAATTACATCTTTGTTGTGTATACTTGTGTATAGCCTAGTTTGTGTGTCTGCTTGCCTGGCCCCCTGGTGTCTGCTTGTTTCTGGGTGGCTTTGGATTTGAGGGAGTGTACCTTAAGTGAGATGGGCATTTATATCATTCGTTTTAGTAAAGCAAAAAGCTTTTCCAAATGTGTGTGATGGCCACGTGATGCATTTTAAACCTGAATGTCAACAAAGCAAAGAAAGAAGAGTATCTGTTACTTGCTGGCTGCCTATAAGAGCTGGAACATTGAGGTATGGTCAGGCTCCTCTGTGTCTCCAGATTGCTCAGTGCACATTGTGGAATCTGTATACATATATGTGTACATATACATGTGTACATGTATATATGTGTGTTTTATTAATTGTAAATATAGTTTTACACATATATTTACGTAAGAATGTATGTATACAAATCCTACTGGTATTATTTTATATCTCTGCTTTCCTACTAGGTTTGCTTTGAAATTAAAGGTACATTTCTCATAAATTTCACTCTTTATGTAATACATTAGGGCTTTCACTATACAGTACTTACCATTTGTCAGTAATAAAGATGGTATATAAGTGCAGTAAATATCTACATGCATATCTGTATTGCAAATATCTATGTATTTTGCAGCCATGTTTATAAACATTTCAGGAGGAGCTGAAATCTGGATGGGAATCTGCATCCATTTCATGTCCTCCAAATGCCCATGAATGATTTCCAGGGCAGAATAGATACAGCAGGGGCTTTCAATTTCCCTCCAAGCAAGCTGCATATCCTACTGTGATGTGGATGGCAGATGTGTAATCTTGACAACAGGGCTGTGCTGTGTTTCTGGATTAGATGTTTATTAAGTGTGAGTGGAGAACAAGAGATTTAGACCTGGGGTTTAACTCTAATGCCTTCCAAACCCACAGGAATCTTCTCCACTCGTTTTTCTCCACTGACCTTACGATATTTGAAGTATGCCCTTGAAAGTGAGTGTTCAGTCTTGTATCTCATCTCACCACTGGGGATATTTTGCTGTACCACCTATGAGCTTAAAGCAGAGTGAACTCACACACAACTCTCACATGAATTATGTGTTCATTTTCCATGAACAAAGGTTATATTTCAAGAAAAATGAAGTGCATTGGAACAAGGCTTTCTTGCCTATCTTTCTCAATATGCTGACATTGTGCTTTGCCAGGCAAGAACTGAGAACCCAGAGGCAAAATCTTTAATGTTCCAGCATCCTTATTGCCTCCTTGCCTTGTGGAAATCATGATGTAATGGCTGACACAGATTCCTCTATCTTGCAGGCCCAGGTTCCAGTTAGAAACTCTTTCTCATGAACTCTGGTGCGCCATATTTCACCAATTCCCCTTGGTGGGGAGGCCTGGTGGCACTAAGAGAAAGGGTAAGTGGGCTACCAAGATGAGACATAATAGACTGCAATCACATGGTGCTGGAGGAGATCCCCTTCTGTCACAGACCTAGAGGAGGGGAATAGGGTGAAAGAGGGAAGGAGCAAGGAACGGGAGGATACAAGCCAGGGTATAACAATTAAGTTATAATCTGAATAAATTAATTAAATAAAAATTTTAAAAAAGAAACCCTTTCTCTAAAGAACAAGGTGATGGCTTCTCCTGAGCTACACCGATGCTGAACTCAGGCCTCTGTGTACACACACATAGCTCCAATCTCCACACCCCAACAAGAGACATAGTGGGTGGTATGAATTACAGGATTCTTGTGATGAGCAGTTAACCATGACCTCAACATGGAAAGGTATTATCAGCAGCATGCTTGACACAGTGCAATAGCTGAGAACCAGTTGCTCTCAGGACTGTTAATACACTTCAGTGATGCAATTACTGCTAAGACACGTGTAAACAAGTTTTGCTTAGGGCAAAATCCCTTCCAATGACCAGAATCTGTTTATCACATTTGTAAAGATGAAACCAATGGTGTTGTTGGGTTATAGAACTTGATGCATGTGCCAAGAAACCACAGTGAGTCTAGAAAACTCAGTGGACTACTACAAAATAGTATGGCTAAGCAAACAGAATTGAGCCTTAAAAACTTTTTGCTGTGCACACATGATACCTTTGAAAGCGTCTCTATGAATAATAACATCTTGAAATTATCTGGTAGAGAAAATCTAGTTGAAGGCTTCAACTAGAGTGTCTCCAAGACTCTGTCTTCACAGAAAAGAACCAAGGCTACTGGTTTGTGCACATGCATAATCCTGAAGCAAAGGAAGATTTATAAGATGAAAATATAAATACTCTATAATATTACTTGATTTTATATCACCTTAATTCTTTGTATATGACTTTTGACAACAGATTTCTATTAAATTGAAATTTATTTTGCTCTGGGGGCTGGAAGATAGTGATTTCAGAAGTTAAATGGAAAAGAGAGTTTGTGTTTGTTTTTGTTCTTGTTTTTTTATTTCTGTTGTTCCTGGAAGATAGCCAAAAATCTTGAGAAGACATTAGAGTTGAAATCCTAGCTTTATGACTTTTAACTGTCTAAAATGGAAAAGTAGCTAATCATTCCAATTTTATGCATAGGAGAAATGAGACATAAATATTACCATCTACCTATGTCTACAGGGATTAAGGGAGATAGATTTGAGTCTCCACTTTGCACTTTTTCAAGAGTAGTAATGGATTAGAGAATTTCAAAATATTAAGTGGGTCTATCTAAATGTGTGATTAAAATTTTTCAAAGATATGGTGTGATATTTACAACCAGATAAGAATGCATTTTAAATTGATCCTTGATCTTATTTTCATTCTTTTCAATGTGTTCTGCCTCATTTTCTCTGTGATAATAAGTGTAATTACATCCATCCCTCACCATAAAGCTGCTCCTTTATCTTTTCTGACGTTCTGTCTCTCCTGACTAATGACGGTGAAGCTATCCCTACAATTACTTACACAAGTCAGAAGACTAAGAGGGAATGGTACTTGTAGTCTTCAGTGCCTGTTTTATTCTAATCCCTTACCGCCAAGATCACAGGAGTTTTTCTGGATGACTGTTTACACCCATTTCAACATGTGTCATCTACTGAGAATCAAGTCAAATTTTCCAGTACAATTATGCCAATGTGCCACATAATCTTAATGTATCATGGTAAATTTATCACACCGCCCCTAGACTTCCCAGTTATTGAAATTTCATTTTCAAGATTTGTTCTTTGTCTTTACTTACCTTGTAATGCTCAAGAGAGAATTGAATAGAAAACAAACTCTGTGGAGTCTAAACTAAATTAGAGCTGCGTATGTGGCACTTACCTTTATTTCTAACACTTTGGAGTCAGAGCCAGGTGGACCTTTCTGCACTTAAACCCAGTCTGGTCTAAGACCTTGTCTCAAAATAAACTTGTTTATGTGTGAAGGCGTGTGATGTGTGCGTCTTATGCATTTGTAATAGGACAAGCAATTGAACGCACACAGGCAGAGGTTGGAGAACACTTGGTGTCCTCTTCTACCACTCTCTGCCTTATTTCCCTCCCGCCACTTGGAGCCAGGCTGGCTGCCAGAAATCCACAGCAAACTTCTGTTCTCAACTGCCTATGTGGTCACTCTGGATTTTTACATGTGTGCTGGGGATTCAAATTTATATCCTTATGTTTGTGTAGCCAGGGTTCTTCCCCGCTGTGGCATTTTACAGCCTCTAAAATTGAAATTTATGTTAAGAGTGTAGCCTAGAATAGTTTTCATACTTTTGGGGCTCTGGGCAATAGTCCTTTGGAAACAGGTCTCTCACTGGTACTTGCAGAAAATCAGTCAAAGTCTGCATAAGAAAAGATCTCTGATATGTGTTTCATCATCTGCTATGAACTGCCAGTTAGAGGAGACTTTGAATTTTCTGATGTCTTTAAATGCATGGTTTTTATAAGAACAACCTTGAGTTCTTTCATCACTTTATCTGAAGGTGCATGACTGTCCTAGTCCTTTTGCTGTGAAGAGACATCTTGACCAAGGCAACTCTTATTAAAAGAAAACATTTAATTAGGGCTTGCTTAAGGTTGCAGTGGCTAGTCCATTATCATGGTGGGGTGCTGGAGAAGTAGCGGAGAGAGTTCTACATCCTGATCTACATAGTAGAGGGTCAGAGGAGGGAGAGGATAGACAGACACTGGGCCTGGCATGATCTTTGGAAACTCCAAAGGCCACCATCAGTGACAAACTTCTTTCAACAAGGAAGAAGCACACACTTCCTAACCCTTGTAATCAGTTTAAAAGAGTTCCCCCTCCTTCCTGGTAACCAAGCCATTCAAATATATGAGCCTGTGGGGGCCGTTCTTATTCAAATTGCCACAATGATTGAGGGCTTTTCTTTCTTTACAACCTTAACTTCCCATTACCAGAGTGATTATCTAGTGCATATTAGACAATCCACTTTAATTCTTTCAATTATTTAAAAAAGAAAGCAATCCCAGAAGAAAAAGTTGGGAATTTTGTATGCCCATTGAAGAGTTAAAATATGCTTCACCTTCAAGTGTTTCTTCCTTATGGAAGTCATATAAAGACCCCTTGTCATCGCATTGTCCCCTGTTAATGAAGGGATTCACAGCTTTCCTTTTCAGTCACTACTGCTACCATACATTTTTATTTTTGATTTTCTTTAATATCTCTTGTAGCCATTGCAGATAAGTATTGAGGATATGCATCTGTCATGCTGAGCATTGTAGATTGCCAGAAGTTCACCAAATATCTGCTGATGCATAGATAGATAAAAGCCGCCTAATTTTAACTTATATTCCAAAGTAACTCTTAATATATGAATGTTATCTTTATCCAATCTGTTTTATTCAGTTTATTTCCCAGTAATATCAGCAAAATGACAATAACTAGCTCATCTGTAGACAAAAAGTCTAGTTTAGGATTTGTAGGAATGACATCAAGAAACGGAACTAAAAGAAAAAATTAAGTACTCAGAGATCACTAAATGCCAATAATGGGCATGGTATGGCAGCCGGTGTTTATTATTGCAGGAGTGGGTAGACAGAAGCAGAAAGATTGGTAGTTCAAGGCCAGTCTCAGCTTTATATCAAGTATTAGGTCAGCCTGAATTGCATAAGTCCCTATCAAAAAACAAAAATAGAAACAAAACAAAAGAAAAGAAAAAAACCCAAACACTAAGCAGCTAACTAAATAAAATGTTCATAATGAAATTAACTTAAATTTAAGTAGCCAAGAAAAGCAGACAGAATATTAAATTAATATATCTATTTTCCAGAGAAGGGGTAGATATAAACCACAATACATTTTAGTTTTCATATCGAATCTATGCTTAAAAGAGTGAAATATCTGGACTCTGGGTCAGCTTACTTCCTAGAAAACAATTACATCTGATCCCACAAAGTTAAGCTCCTTCATACTTCTTTAGCCATTCACTTCAGGTTTCATCCCACACTGCCCAGCTTGGGCGTTGTGGGTCCTTGGCAGGTGTCCTGGCTCCCACCTCCAGCGGGTCGGTCCAGGTGCTGCTTGCCTCTGGACAAGACCAGGCGGATCTTGAGATCAAAGTTCCTAAGTTCCCGTTTCTTGCTCAGGGGAAGCATAGGGCGGTCAGGTTAAGGCCCCATAGCCTGGGCATGAGCCAGGTTCCTGGCTTCTCTTGGGGAGGTGAAAATGAGTTTTCCATAGAGGATAACAGTATTGCTCTCTTAAAATGAGACCACAGGTCTCAGAAGTCAGTGGAGACTCAGGAGCCCCACAAGCCTGTGATGACACCAAAGTGTCATTGCACCTTGTTTGAGCTGCTGTGCTTAAGCTGGATGTCTGAAACCCACTGGCAGGCAAGTCTAGCGAGATGTAGGCCAGGCGGCACTTCACTGGGCTTCAACACCGAGCTGGCAGCAGTGGTGGAGGTGCACCCAGCAGCTGCAAAGGCAATTGCATCATTGCTGTCCGATCACGGGGCATTCATAAGGCTAAAGGTACCAGGATACTTAATTTACATACAGTACTCATTTACATGCACTAACACAGGGTCTTATCACAAGAAGAAGGAAAAAAGCATTTAATTATCCTATGGATAAAGTGATAACTTCTAAGTACCATTAGAGACCATTTCCTGGAGGATAGGATTTCCTCAGCATAGGATGGGATACTTCCAGGAACCCCCTGTGCTTGAACAGGCTCCACATCAGGAAAGGGTCCAGCCGGTAATCTTCCTTGAGGACTATGTGACACTCCTTACAAAACCTGGGCTTACCAGATCAGGTAGAGTGGGAACACACTGAGAAAAGGGAGTCCACCTTCATAGACTAAGTGCAAAACGGCTATTCAGAGAAGTCAGACTTCAACCTTATCCAGCAGAGTTCCACACTTACAGTACCAGCTGTAAATTCCCTTGGAACACAAAGGTATTGTGACATTTAGTCCCCTATACTTAGTTAAAACCAGTTATAATGACCTACCACACTATACTTTAGCCAATATTTTTTTAATTCCTTTTTATGCTATGTGCATGATTGATTGACTTCTTTTCTATGCAGACAGTATAAAGGCATTGAGTTTCAGCATTTCATTCTAAGAACAAGGTCAATGGCTTTGTCTACTAGGGAATAAAATGGCCAGAAATGAGCAATGCTTAGCTGTTTCTAGCACAGATTGCTTGGATCAGCTATGCTGTGTTGAATGCAGAAAGTGGTCAATCAAGCTTTCATACATCACAGTTCAATTACATGTAGAGACTTATAGAGATCAGACCAAATGCAACCATGACATCATATTGCTTTCTATATCAGTCTTCACAGAAACTATCAGGATTATTAGTGCACATCCTAAGAAAGACTAGGTTTTGTCATTCAATACTAAATGTATTCTGTGTCCAGAACTTTGGTAGCTTAAATATTTTATTTTCTTAAATGTTATTTTGAGCAAAAAGAAAAAGTGAGCTTTGAAAATAAACACTATATCTTTCCACTAAAACTCTGCTGAAAAATAAGAGAACAGAAGATGCACAGTAGGAACCCATTCTTTTGAAAGATATTTTGAATGACTCGTGAAATAAAATGTTACCTATAGGTAACATTACACAGACTGTGAAAGCTGGATCTATGTATTTATGAATGAATGAATGAATGTGTGTGTGTGTGTAAAACAATTAGGAAAAAAGGAAGCTATGAAAAGACAACAAGGGGTACATGGGAGAGTAGGATTGGAAGAAAAGGAAGGAAAGAAATGATATAATTACATAACGATTTCTAAATCAACTTTGAGTAGCCTGAAGGTAATTCACTAAATGGTTTTTGCTTTCCTTCAACTTCAATTAGATCTTTATATCTGTGACAGGCTGTGAACTGAGTCCAGACATGGCCCCACGTGTTTCCCAAGTCTTATGATGTACATTCTCTGAGCTCTTTGAGGCCAAGTAAGCATAGTTAGTAATGAAATATTCTTGAGCTTACATTTGGATGAAAGGCATGACTCAGATTAGCCAAAGCAGCTATACAATAGTAAGAGCCAATAAGAGATGAAGTCTGGGGCCATTTGACACCTCCTTAGGAAACAGCAGCCACTGAAGAAATGTATCATGCAGAACTACGACTCTGCAGATAACATTTGGCACTCAGAGTCAGCTTGAGTTTTCCATGCAATTCTTTCTTGTTTGAAGCATAAGATCTTGTTCAGAGCTGACGAGAATATTAGCATCCTGTAGAATAGCTATTTAGCTCATTCCCATGATGACTGTGACCTTTAGTACATCCCAGAGAAATGTATTTTCGCTTTCTGCCTTTGTTTGGCCATTTGTCCAAAGAAAGCCTGCAAATTTTCATAATAATGAAAAATAAAGAGCTGGCACTCTAACATCAAAATGAAAATAAATTCATTAATAATCATGTTTATTTCACTGTGTAAAATAAATAAATATATAAATAAGTAAATAAAAGATGGAGAGTCTTACAAACTAAAATCCCAAAGGACAGCAAAATTAGAATCAAAATACAAAATATCCTGGGATTTACATCAATGGACCAACATATTTTCAACTGACAACAACCAACAAGAAAGAACGAAACACAAAGAAAGAAACAATGAAAGAAGGGAAAAGAAAAAGGAAATAAAAACGAGAAAGGGATATTAATATCACTCCTGAAATTTCACATCTAACAACAACATGCTACACCTACATACCACAGAATCCATTTGCATGTGTTCTCATTGAAACTGAGAAATATATAACTATTACTTCAGGTGCCGTGGATTTAGGAACAAGCAACATCAAGGACATATTAAAATGACAATGAAAGCACATGGCTGGGCCAGAGAGTAAGCTGTGAGAAGTTGGGCAGTGGATCATGATTAACAACCTCAGCGTTTCAGTTACTTCCCTTATCTATTTTAACAGCTTTGTTTGTTTTATCTAGACATGGATCCTCACTTGTTCAATGGTAATTTCTCTTTTTAGTTGATAGAGTTTGGGAATAGACTGCCCATTAATGATTTGGCTGAATACCCTAAGAGAACATGAAATAGTATGAGAGTCATTGTCTTGAAATTCAACAGGCATCATTCAAATTCTAACATGAACACACCATAAGGTCATAAGGCTTCTGAGTATTTCTCCGGGTGACAAGATTTCTAAATACAAACTCCTTGGCAGATTTGTGAGGTTCAGCTAGTGGGCTCGTTAAAAAGAAATGGAAAGAGCAAAACTGTGCATGTGGGTGTTAGAAATCAAGTAGCCAGGGCAGTGCGGGAGAGCTAGCCTTGGTGGTACTGGTACAGGAGAGTTGGTGGGCTGAACAACTCAGCTACCTCCCAGGCCTTGATCCAGGGCTTTGAGCTGGCCCACCCCAACATCTTCCCCATCTACGATCTGCTGGAGCATGTGAAATAGCTGGTCCTGCAGTTTCAAAGCTGCAGGTTCTCAGTGACACAGGGCAACAACAGGATATGCAAGAGGGGTCTCCGTGAAGATCCAGGATTCATAGTGTGGCAGAAGCCAGAAGCCTTGAACTAGATCAATGACTCCTTTCAATGAGCATTTGCAAATAAAGATATGTAGACAAAAGTGTATACTGTGTGACAGACTACAGCTTCCATGACAAGAGTTTTTTTTTTTAATTCTATCTTATTTTGTTTTCTTTTAGAAGAGGGGAGATTGCAAGGGTGGAGGGCTGATATTCAGGGATGGGGAGATGATTGGGGTGCATGATGTGAAATTCACAGAGAATCAATACAAAGTAATTTTAAAAAATAAGCATGGTCTCCATTATTTGCTATGTTTGTCACTAGGTGTTCAATGTGCGAATAGTTGATGTTTATTGTTTCAGAGTGCAAAATATCTTTGAGGGATAAAAGGTACTGAAAATGAAATTTTTGATGAATATGGTTCTTGCTTTTAAACTTGAGTCTGCAGTAACTATTTCTCAAAATTATTTTGTAATGTAGTCCTGAGTGGATGGAAGGAAAGCCTCCAAGTCTCTCCCAGGAGTACCCAGTGCAAGTTTTACCAACTAGATTGGGACTGAAGGAAAAGTTGAGCATTCAAAGACTGCTAATCTATTTAAGGATTTTTCAGTGAAATGAGTCTCTGGAGGATAGAAACTGTACTTTCCACATCTGTACCTCCACCTCTCCTCCAAGACACACCCTCTTAATGGTTTCCAGTGGCAGAAATCCAAGATACAGTAATCCTGTGTGGTTGGTGACTAAATGTCCTATTTTGCCTGGAGGGGACCGACTCTAACAATCAGATAAACTGAATTAGGGTCTAATGCCAAAACCAGAGCACTCTCTGGACTTAAAGAGTAGTCCAAGTCATCAATATTTGCAGCCTAATTTATGTCTCCCTAAAGGAAAAATCACTTTGTGTCACTTGAGCTGATTATGACAAACTTTGGGAGACATAACTGACTAGAAGGGCTCTGAATTTAAAATACTTGTTACGGCTTCTAAGAACCAGGATCCATTCTGGAAGCCGTAACTGATGTATGTTTTTCACATCATAAAAGCCAGTGTTTTGGTCTGATTTGGCTTTAAACTGAATCAATGTAAGACATAAGCTTTTAGGGGACAAAGGGGCCTGTGTCTGACCTTATTGTTAGCTTTGGTGGGGGCAGTTTATGGTGCTTGTCTTGTTCAGACTTTAGCAAGAACTCAAGATTGTGAAATCTTGCTGTTATTCAAGTCATTCTGCCATGCCAAACAAAAGCAATAGAATGAAACCCTTTCAGGGTGAGTGTGACTTTGCAAGGAGGTTGGAAAATAAGGGTTCTGTGGCTGAGAGGTATTTGGGCTTGTGAATGAACAGTAGCCTCATGATCTGCAACAACAGCAGAATCACAGAAGTGAGCCAAAGTACAGAAGACAGTGTCGGGGGAGTCCAGAAAGACAATTTCCACATCTCACTGTTTCACGCTCTTTCTTCAATAGAACCCCATGATGACTTTGGGGATTTCAAGGGACAGTGTTGAATGGCATTACTGTTCATTATGAGTCATTTTCTAGTCTCAAGAACTTGTAATGTCAACTAGTACTTGGGTCAAATAGATGAATTAAGGCATCCTTGTTCTTCCAGAGACAGTTGACAAGCACTCTGAGGAAAGCAAGAGTGGAGACTGAATTCCACCAGGGAGGGTATATAAATGTACAACATTGTATATTTCCAGTCAATAAATACATGATTATTGAGGATTGTGAGGAACTTGTGGTCTATGAATAAAGCTCAGTTGTTAAGACAGAAAACTTCAGCTATTGTCAAATTCTGCAGATGCCCTGTGTAATTATTATGAAGATTCTAGAATGTTATTTACACAATGTTAGGCTGAGATTAAAAAATAATAGAATCTCATTTATAATTGTGAAAATTGTAAATAAAAGGTTCTGATAATGTTATCTTCCAATAAATTAATATTCATTCAATATGTAGGATACATCTCAATTTTCAATAAAATGTTGTGCTTTGTTCCTCATATAATGGGTTTTATTTCAACCTGTTCTGCATTTTTATGTGAATACTTATGTGATGCCCTGCAGGCAACATGTTCCATAATTATATGCCACTCTACACTTTAACTCTTGTTTTTTTCTGAAAGCTACAAAACAATTGTAGTCCCAAGAATCTCTTATTTATTTCTGTTAAATAAAACTGACTTAAATCAGCTCATTTTATTAAACGAAATAAAAGATAAAAAGCTATTTCTTTTCTTTTTTTCTTTTAAACTTCTTTTTCATATAAATTTTTGATACTGTTGTTTTTTAAAGTAGAAAAGAATTTTAAGAAACAAACAAAAACAGTATTCTCTGGAATTTTTAAGATTGTAGTTATCCAGTTCAAATTAAACTAAATAAAATATGAATATTGAATATTATTATGCAAACAGCAGTATTAAATGCCCTTACTGCTAGAAGAAATGCTTTATCCTAGGAAATATTGTATTAAAAATCCAGTAAAAATGTGATCTTTTAAAAATTATATATAGCATAACATTTGTAGCTTGTATATGTCATAATTATGAATTATTTGGGGATATGAATATATGCATACATCTGAGTGCTATTTTATATAGATAGATATATGAGCATATACACATGCATGTCTTTTAAATGGTACATTGTATACTTATAATTTGAACATAATGTCGCAATTGATAGAAGTTTTTCAAAGCTTTTAAGTGAAGTATTTGTGAGAATGTGTGCTGTAAAACTGTTATGTTTGCCAGGTGTTCATCTACATAATTTGGGATGAAGCAAATGTGTTGATCTGACATGTTTATTTCATCCCAGCAGGTCTAATGAGGGAGCTGTGAGAGCTTGCAAGTCTTTGGTCGTCTCAATTTGCTTTCTGTTTTTCATAGTTTGACACTGTCCTTCATTTGAAGGAGAGTTCCATTGAAATTATCTTTCTTTTAAAATATCCTGGCATCTTAGAAAATTTTATTGCTATTTTTTTAAACATCAACAACTACACAAAAACACCTTTGAGTGACTGAAATTATTTACGCCATAATTACCCTTGACTTTCATGTTCTGGTAAAATCACAAATTTAAATGCCTTGGAGATTTTATCAGACCCAAGTTTTTATTTCTTTCATTTTAAGCACAAAAAAAAAAAAAAAAAAAAAAAAAAAAAGCAAAGTAAGTCAAGGGCAAATAAGATGTAAACTTGAAAACAACACAGAGTGGGGATAAAGAATCCCTCTAACTAATGACAAGGACTAGAAGAACAATATCCTAAATGGTTTTTTTCTGTTATTAAATATCAATAAGCATATCATAAATTGAACTAGCAATCGATTGTCAGAGAGCATTAATTAAGTACTGACTTGATTTTCTGAAAGGTGGATGGATTTGGTAATGCATAAATGGACAACGTGCTTTCTGCCTGAGTAGATTGAAATTTAGCCATTGTTCATCCTATTGCGACAACCTCCCATTAATTGGACTTCATTGAATATAAATTTTTCATGCTGCAGGTCTTAGAGGATCTCAGTGAAACATTGCATTCATTCTAGATGACTTTGAAAGTCATGAAGTCCATATTCAAACAATGTGGCTTCCCTGTCAACTTGTACCTCTGGTTCCTGACCTAGATAAAACTGTGCCTTCTTGACATCACAGAAGACTCTCACAAGGATGTTGGTGAAGGTTTGAAATAGAAACTGGTCCAGTGGGGGCAGTGATCCCAAAGCACAAGCTCTTAGAATATTCTTTCTGGAAGCCAGAAATACTAAAGAAGAATTTTGGTCCCTGTTCCTGAACATCTCTTTCCCTTTGCTGGAAGCTCTACATGAGAACTCTAGTGAGAATTTTGGTTTCTGTAAAACCCAAGTTGTGTCATGTGTATATGTTTTTGTTTTAATTCTAGCTGTGGGATATGGGGTTGCTTCAGATTGTCCACAGCCATTAACTATGATTGTTTTGTTCTCTTGGAGGGGTGTGGTTTTTTTTTTTTTTTTTTTGCCAGCTGCAGATAGTTTAATTCTGGGGACACTGAAGAGGGTTTAAATGGAAGAGCCCTGAGAAGGCCTGCTGTGGCTGCAGCTCCCCCTGCTGCTTCCTCTGCTGCTGCTGGTTCCTGCTGCTGCATTTGCTGTTGTACTTGCTGCATTGCTGGTTTGCTGGATGGGTGGATTGCCGGATATATTCTGATGACTAAGATTGGACTGGCCTTTAGGAACCTGGCACCCTTGATGAGCAAGAAATAGTCTATAGACATCTATGTCCACTTTCCCTTCTAGCCTTCCTTCTCTACCTAGTGTTGGGTGGGTAGAAGGGTGGAAGATATAAGAACCCAATAATGAAACCCAAAAAGTATGTCTACAGAGAACATATGGGGAACACGCAGACACTTTATATTTTAACAGATTGGACTGACCAGCTTTTCTATGTTTCACCTCAGTTTCTTCTCAAGGTTCTTTGAGAAGTCCCCATACCTTGGTGCACTCCACCCCTAGGAACACATTGCTGCTGTGCAGAAGCACATGTACAATACACTTCTCTCTGAAACTCATCCTCTGTGAGCTAAGCATTTCCTTCTTCCAGCAAACAAGCCACTGGCCCTGGTGGCTTTTATAACCACTGAGTTTTTCAGGATCCAAACTATCCCTTGAGCTAAGTTTGCCAAGACTCAAGAAAAACTCTGCTGCTCTTAAAGATACCCGCAGGCTTTCATTTCTTAAGCTTTTTCTCCCACTTTTGTGACCCTCCTTGTCCTTGGGGATTATCAGCTGATATAAACTCTGGAATCAGCTTTGGGGAGGCAGATCAATTTTATTTGGGGTGAAGGAGGGTTGTATAGAACTGTGGGGAGGGGATGAGAATATCCAAGATAGATAAGGTCATTGGCTGAAAGGCTAAGGTACTGAGATGCCTCATTAACATGGAGAGGCACTTCAAGAATCCCAGGTGCTTCCTGAAGAGGTTCTTACTAGTGAAAGGGCATTGAAACTGCACTTTCCCTAATGGCTACCTGTCATTCCTCAGGTAGAGAGTGTGAGGTCTGGGATCCCCCAGGCAAAGATGAGGAAGCCTGGCCAAAAGAGAGTCTTCCATTTTGAACTGAGCTCATGGCTTTCCAGTAATGGCAGACTTCAGCCATAGGGTTTCCCAACAGGTTTGTCTCCAGCATCACATGAAAATATCAAGTTGTTTAAATGAGTTCTTTCCCTAAAGCTCTACTTTATCTTGAGTTCAGTCTTTCAAAACTGAATCACAAATTGAAACAAATTGTCTACTTCCTAACCATGCTTCCCATCTGCTAAATAATTTTAAGAAGAATAAAACGTATTAAGTGTGTAAATGAAATTATAAATTTTAAAAGTGATCAGAGAATACTTACAACTAATATTTAATCAATTGTTAAAATAAATCATGCTTTTGTTTGTGGATATCAAACTTGCTTCCTAGGTCAAACTGCCCCTGAACTCACACACAAAGATGAGCATTCTACCTCCTGCTGGGTGCTGGGATTAAAGATGACCCAGAAAATAGCGCTAGCTCTTTCTCTCTCTCTCTCTCTCTCTCTCTCTCTCTCTCTCTCTCTCTCTCTCTCTCTCTCTC
>OU015746.1:59158695-59174520 GCA_907169655.1 Acomys percivali | reverse complement strand
GAGAGAGAGAGAGAGAGAGAGAGAGAGAGAGAGAGAGAGAGAGAGAGTCTTCTTTCTGTTGGTCCACTACTCATAAGTATGCAGTCTACCTGATATGTAGTTGATACAGCCAGTGATAGTCTCTTAGATGAAGCTGACCTCCCACCACCCAGCAGCTATCAATCACAAATAGCTTCTGGGTTAGGGCCTGGATATTATACCCACTTCCTCTCTTTGATGCTGAGATTTTTTTTCTGGATTGAAGTTTCTGGATTGAATCTTCTGCAAGCTATTTCTGTGAGTTCATATTTCTATCAGTTCAGTTGTGTCTGGAAGACAGTTTCCTTGGTGTGGTCCTCTGCTTGTGGTCCTTCTAACCTTCCTGAGTCTTGAGGAGAAGAGTATGATAAAGATATCCCATTTCATACTCAGCATTCCAAAATCTTAAACTGTCAATACACTATCCAGTAGTGGGTTCAGTATCCACATCTCACAAACAGACAAATTAAAAAGACAAAAAAATAACACAGAAACTCTGAAGTTAAATAACATCATAAGCCAAATGGACCCAACAAACATACACAACATGTTTCAACCAAACACCAAAAAATATTTTCTTCTTAGTAGCCTTTGAACCTTTCTCCAAAATTGATCATATATTAGAACAAATCTTAACAGGTAAAGAAAAATTGAAATAGTGCCCTCCATCCTTTCTGAACAGCATGGATTAAAGCTGAATATAAAAAATAATATAAATGACAGGAGTTGCACAAACTCAGGGAAGCTATACAACTCACCACTGAATGAAAACTGGATCAAATGAAGAAGAAAACCTATTTTTTTTAATACTGAATAAAAGTGAAAGCACAAGGTACTCAAACTTATGGGACACAGTGAGAGCCATTTTAAAAGCATGGTCCATAGGACTAAGTACCGATGTCAAAACCTGGAAGGATCTCATATTAATAACTTAATGATATACTTGAAAGCTTTAGGGAAAAAAGAAGAAACAACACTGAAAATAGGGAGATAAAAGAATAATGAAAGTCAATGAAATAGAAACAAACAAAAACAATACATATAATCAATAAAATGAAGAGCTGGCTTTTTGAAAACAACAAGATTGACAAATTTTAAGCCAAATTAAAATAAAGGTTAGGATCCAAAGAAAAGACAGAGGATCACAATGAATAAAATTAGAGATGGAAGGGGAGACATTATTTTTTTTAATTTGTTCACTTTGCTCTCATTGCCTCCTGATTACATTTCCTCCCTCATACCTTCTCCCTCCCTCCTATGGTCCTCAGAAAGGGCAGTCCTCCTCCCCTAACATCAGACCTAACAGGGCTCGTCTGGACTGCCTGTGTCTTCTTCTGTGGCTTGGCAAGGCTGCCCCGACAAGGGGAGGTAATCAACATGTGGGGGCCAGAGTCCATGTCAGAAATAGTCTCGACTTCCCATATTATTGGACCCACAAGGAAGCTGTGCTGCCTATCTACTGCATCTGAGCAGACAGTCTAGGTCCACACCACACCTGGTCTTTTGGTGGTGCATCAGTCTCTGCAGCAACAACCTCCTCCACCCAGATCTGTTGGCGCCATTGGTCTCCTTGTGTAGCTCCGAATCCCTCCAGTTCTGTAAGACTCCCTGTGCTCCACCCTGGAGCCTGTCTGTGTGTCTCAGCATCTGCTTGGACATCCTGCTGGGTAGAGTCTTTCAGCGGACCTCTATGGTAGGTTCCCCTTCTGTTTCCTTTCTTCAATGGCTTCCACTGTCTATTCTATCTGTCCATCTGAATGAGAAGTAAGCATGGAAGAAATTATTTTAGACTCTGAAGAATTTCAGAGAATCATAAAAAAAAAATGCTTTAAAATCTATACTCTAACAAACTGGAAAACCTAACAGAAACAGTTGAATTTTTTGATATGTACAACCTACAAAAGTTAAATCAAGATGAAAGAAATCATTTAAACAAGCCCATATTCCCTAGTTAAATGTGATGAATAATTAAGAATCTCCCAATTAAAAATTCTTATGATGAAATGGATTCAACACAGAACTCTACTAGACCTTCAAAGAACACTGATGTCAATGCTTCTAAAATTATTCTGCAAAACAGAAATGGAAGGAACATTTCTAAATTCATTTTGTGGAGCCACTGTTATCTTGATATATAACCATACAAATATGCAAAGAAAGAAGATTAAAGGTTATAGAATCATACTTTATGAATGTATATGCAGAATTTTTCATTAAATTACATACAAACTGAATTCAAGAACACATCTGAATAGAATATTCACTGTGATCAAGATGACTTCATGCAAAGATGCAGGAATTGTTCAACAAAAATGAATCAATAATGTAGTACACCACATAAACAGACTAAAATGCAAAAACCACATGATCATTTCATTAGATATAGAAAAGTCTTTTGAAAAAATCCAACATTCCCCCTGTTAAAAGTCCTGGAGAGATGAGAGGTTCAAGGGACATACCTCAACATAATGAAAACAATGTACAGCAGCCAACAGCCAATATCATTCTAAATAAAGAAAAACTGAAAGGATGTCCACTAAAATCAGGAACAGGAATCCAAGACGGCGGCGAGCAGTGTGGACTGTGTTTGGAAGCTCCAGTGAACAATTGAGGGAATTGCACAGATTTCTGAGCCAGGAACACCAAGGTCCCAACACCACGGCATCAGGAGTGCTCCACGGTTCGGAAGGACCAGGGTGCGGAGGACCTGCGTGCCCCTACACACGGGAGGAGTGCGGATTTTATCGGATCAGAGCAGCAGTTGCACAAGCGGCATCAGCGGCACCAGCGGCAGCGACTGAGGTTTGCAGCTCAGAGCCTTCCAGTGGAGTCGGTTAGTGTGGTGGCTGGTGGGAGTTGCTGCGGGAGAGGGGACACTGGACAGGATTTGGGTAGCGTGGTGCCTTGTGACCCAAACTGGACTAAGCAGATAGTTCAGCCCCAGAGTCCCAGGTACAGCTCAGTGCCCAGTGCCATGGAGACGCTGGCTCAGCACAGCAGGCAATTCTGCCCAAGGCAACAGCTTAGCGCAGCACCAGCTCCCCTGCTGTGACGCAGGCTGCACGGAGAGCTCAGGTCCACCAAGGGTGCCGGATCGGTGCAGCCGCAGTTCACCTGCTGTGACGCAGGCTGTGCGGAGTGCTCAGGTCCACCGAAGGCGCCATCTCAGCGCAGCCGCAGTTCACTTGCTGTGACACTGGCTGGACGGAGCGCTCAGTCCCACCGAAGGCGCCAGCCTTGCACAACTGCAGTTCACCTGCTGTGACGCAGGCTGGGCAGAGCGCTCTGGTCCACCGAAGGCACCAGATCAGCACAGCCGCAGCTCACCTACTGTGGCGCAGGCTCGCGGAGTGCTCAGGCCCAACAAGGGCATCATCTCAGTGCAGCCGCAGTTCACCTGCTGT
Source organism: Acomys percivali (assembly GCA_907169655.1). Lineage (NCBI taxonomy): Eukaryota > Metazoa > Chordata > Mammalia > Rodentia > Muridae > Acomys > Acomys percivali. Next base: position 59,171,098 of record OU015746.1, on the reverse strand, counting down.
GGTGCAAGCTGGGCGGAGTGCTCGGTCCCACCGAAGGCGCCAGCTTAGCACAGCCGCAGGTCACCTGCTGTGACATAGGCTGGGCGGAGCACTCAGTCCCACCGGAAGCGCTCAAGACACTAGCTCTCCTCAGAGGGCAGTTTTGGGGCGCTGACGCAGGCTGAGGTCAGCACGCAGATTCAGCTCAGAGGCCCTATCTGGACTTGCCGGGCAGATTAGGCCCAGAGATTCTTCCTGAGCTGTGCACACAGGCTCAGCGGCCCCAAGACTCTGGCTGGACTATCCACACAGTATAGGCCCGGAGTCCCGGGCTGAATTCAGTGTGCTGTGTGGGTCCATAGTCCCCAGCTGAGCTCGGTGCACAATTCTGCCCCGGAGACTTGGGTGGAGCTCGGCGTGCAGTTTAGGGCCAGAGTCCCTAACCGTGCTTGGCAGACAGATTGGGCCCAGAGTCTCTAGTAAAGCTTTTGGCACAGTCCCGGCTCTAAGAGTCTGGTTGGACATAGTGTGCAGTTTGAATCCAGAATTCCTGGCTGAGCTGTGCGGATGGTTCGGGCATGAGTCAATAACTGACCACAGCACTCAGTATGGCCAAATGCCCCTAGCTGAGCTTGGTGCACAGTCCCAGCACGAAAATTCTGGCTGGACACTGTGTGCATTTTGAGCCCATAATTCCTAGCTGAGCTCGGCAGACGGTTCAGGCCCTGAGATTCTAGCTGAGCTCAGAGGGTAGTTCAGGCACAGTGTCCCTGGCTGGACTTGGCAGGGACCCCAGAAGGCTGTGGATACCTTGGCCGGACCCAACACTCATCCAGAGACCCAGAACGATTACAAGGCCCACAGCACAGAGGAGCTGAGGATCACTGGCTGTGAGAGCCCAAAACGCCAGGGCTAACCTCCTGCCATCCGCAACAGTGAAACATAAGAGCTTCCAACCTACGGAAATCGTGAGAAAACAAGTGAATCTATCATCAGACGCCCTACATCCAACTCTGGAAGCTATCCAACCAAAACAAAGCCGGCAAGATGTCTAAAGGACAGTGTAAAAGCATAAGCAAAAAAAACCCAAAACAACATGGCATCTCCAGTTTCCAGCTATCCCAAAGAAAACAACCCAGAGAGCTCAAATACAATGGAAATACAAGAAAATGACCTCAAATCCTTAATAAGGAGCATATTAATGGAGGAAACAAATAAACTTATGAATCAAATACAGGAAGACGCAGCCAAACAGGTGAGAGACATAAAAGAAGCACATAGAGTGGAACTGGAAATTTTTCAGGAAAATGCAAACAACCACATGAAAGAAATAAATAAAATGGTTCAAGCTCTAAAGACCTATAAAGAGACAATGGAAGAAACTCAGGAATATACAAACAATCAGATGAAAGAAATAAAAAAACAGTTCAAGATCTGAAGACGAAAATGGATTCAATGATAAACACATAGACAGAAGAAAAACGAGAACGTGAGACCTCAGAGAAGAAGGCGAGCAACACAGAGGTGAACTTTTCTAACAGAATCCAAGAGACAGAAGAACGAATCTCAGGTCTAGAAGATACAATCACAGATCTTGAAGCAACCATTAAAAAAAATGCCAAATCTGGAAAACTCCTGACACAAAACATCCAAGAAATTCAGGACACCATGAAAAGAAGAAATCTGAGGATAATAGGCATTGAAGAAAGAGAAGGTATCAGACTCCAAGGCCCAGAAACTATTCTCAACAAAATCATAGAAGAAAATTTCCCCAACCTAAAGAAAGAGATACCTATAAACATACAAGAGGCCTACAGAACACCAAATAGAATTGACCAGAAAAGGAAAACTACCAGTTACATAATAATCAAAGCACAAAACATACAGAACAAAGAAAAAATATTAAAAGCTGCAAGGGAAAAAGGCCAAATAACATTCAATGGTAAACCTATTAGAATTACACCAGACTTCTCAGCAGAGACCATAAAAGTCAGAAGAGCCTGGACAGAGATCCTGCAAACCATGAGAGACCACAGATGCCAGGCCAGACTACTTTACCCAGCAAAACTATCAATAACCATTGATGGAGAAAACAAAATATGCCATGACAAAAACAAATTCAAACAGTACCTATCTACAAAACCAGCTTTACTGAAGGTACTAGAACTAAAACTCCATCTCAAAGGTTCAAGCTACAACCAAAACTACTCAGGAAATAGGTAACTATACCACGGCAAAAACACAGCTACACAAACACTCGATTGGAAACAACATCAAAATTAAGACTCTTAACAGTCACTGGTCGTTAATATCTCTCAACATCAATGGTCTCAATTCTCCAATAAAAAAAAAAAGACTTAGTGAATGGGTGCATAAACAAGATCCAACATTCTTCTGCATTCATGAAACACATCTCACCTATAACGATAGGCATTACCTCAGGGTAAAAGGTTGGAAAAAATATTCCAAGCAAATGGTCACAAGAAGCAAGCAGGCTTAGCCATTTTAATATCAAACAAGATAGACCTTCAACCAAAATTAATCAAAAGGGATGCAGAAGGACACTTCATACTCATCAAAGGTAAAGTCAACCAAGATGAAATCACAATTCTGAACATCTATGCTCCCAATACAAGGGCACCCACATTTGTAAAAATCTGCTAAAAAAGCTTAAACCACACATCGATCACCACACAATAATAGTGGGAGACTTCAACACCCCACTCTCACTGAAGGATAAGTCATTGAAACAGAAACTAAGCCGAGAAATAACATCATTAACCAATGCCATGAGTCAAATGGATCTAACAGATATCTATAGAACTTTCACCCAAACAAGAAAGAATATACCTTCTTCTCTGCACCCCATGGAACCTTCTCCAAAATTAATCACATCGTAGGTCACAAAGCAGGCCTCAACAGATACAAGAGGATTGAAATAATACCTTGTATCCTATCAGATCACCATGCTCTTAGACTGCAATTCAACAACAACAGAAACAACAAAAAGCCTACACGTACGTGGAAACTAAACAACTCTCTGCTAAATGACATATGGGTCAGGGAAGAAATAAAGAAATCAAGGAGTTTCTGAAATTCAATGAAAATGAGGGAACAACATACCCAAATTTGTGGGATACATTGAAAGCAGTGTTAAGAGGGAAATTCATAGCATTAAGTGCCTTTAAAAAGAAATTGGAAACATCGCACATATACAACTTAACAAAACAGCTGGAAGCCCTAGAAAAAAAAGAAGCAGAAACACCCAAAAGGAGTAGACGTCTGGAAATAATCAAACTCAGGGCTGAAATTAACAAATTAGAGACTAATAAAACAGTCCAAAGAATCAACAAAACCAAGAGCTGGTTCTTTGAGAAAATCAACAAGATAGACAGATGGTTAGCAGAACTAACTAAAAGGCAGAGAGACAGTATTGAAATCAACAAAATCAGAAATGAAAGGGAGACATAAAAACAGACACTGAAGAAATACAAAGAATCATAAGATCCTACTTTGAAGGCATATATGTCACAAAATTTGAAAATCTAAGGGAAATGGACGAATTTCTTGATCAATTTCACTTGCCAAAGTTGAGTGAAGAATAGATAAACACGCTAAATAGTCCCATTTCCCCTACAGAAAGAGAAGCAATCATTGATGGTCTCCCAAAAAAAAAAACCAGGACCAGATGGTTTCAGTGCAGAATTCTACCAGACCTTGAAAGGCGAGCTAATACCAATACTCTTCAAGCTACTCCAAAACATAGAATTGTATGGAACATTACCAAATTCATTCTATGAGGCCATAGTCACGTTGATACCTAAACCTCACAAAGACTCAACAAAGAAAGAGTATTTCAGACCAATTTCTCTTATGAACAGCGATGCAAAAATACTAAATAAAATTCTTGCAAAACGAGTACAAGAACACATAAAGGATATCATTCATCATGACCAAGTAGGCTTCATTCCAGGCATGCAGGGATGGTTTAATATACAGAAATCCATCAATGTACTCCACCATATAAACAAACTGAAAATAAAAAACCACATGATCATCTCTTTAGATGCAGAGAAAGCATTTGATAAAATCCAACACCCATTCATGTTTAAAGTTTTAGAGAGATCGGGCATACAAGGCACTTTCCTCAACATAATAAAGGCTATATACAGCAAGCCAATAGCAAAAATCAAAGTAAATGGGTAGATACTCAAGGAAATTCCTATAAAATCCGAACAAGGCAAGGCTGCCCACTCTCTCCATATCTCTTCAATATAGTATTCGAAGTTCTAGCCAGAGCAATAAGACAACAAAAGGAGATCAAGGGTATCCAAATGGGAAAGGAGGAAGTCAAACTATCCCTATTTGCAGATGATATGATAGTGTATATAAGTGACCCTCAAAATTCCACCAGAGAACTCCTACAGCTGATAAACACTTTTAGGAATTTGGCTGGATACAAAATTAACTCAAAAAAGTCTGTAGCCTTCCTATACACAAATGACAAGCTTGCAGAGGAAGAAATTTGGAAAGCCATACCCTTCACATTAGCCACAAACAATATAAAATATCTAGGAGTTACTCTAACTAAGTAAGTGAAGGACTTGTTTGAAAAAAATTTCAAAACTCTGAAGAAGGAGTTTGAAGATGACATGAGAAGATGGAAGGATCTTCCTTGCTCATGCATAGGGAGAATTAACATAGTAAAAATGGCCATCCTACCAAAAGCAATCTACAGATTCAATGCAATCCCTATCAAAATACCTACACAATTTTTTAAAGACATTGAAAGTTCAATTCTGAACTTCATATGGAAAAACAAAAAACCCAGAATAGCAAAAACGATCTTGTACAATAAAAAGTGCTCTGGAGAAATCTCCATACCTGATCTCAAACTGTACTATAAAGCAATAATAATTAAAACAGCATGGTACTGGCATAGCAACAGGCTGGTTGATCAGTGGAATCGAATTGAAGACCCAGATATCAATCCACACAGATATGGTCACTTGATTTTTGACAAAGAAGCCAAATCCATTCAATGGGAAAAGGATAGCATCTTCAACAAATGGTGCTGGTCTAACTGGTGGTCTATGCATAAAAAAAATGCAACTGGACTCATATTTGTCACCTTGCACAAAACTCAAATCCAAGTGGATTAAAGATCAACATAAAACCAGAGACACTAAGTCAGTTAGAAGAAAAAGTGGGGAAGAGCCTGGGACATATTGGCACAGGAGACAACTTCCTGAACAGAACACCAACAGCCCAGGCCTTCATGTCAACAATTAATAAATGAGACCTCATGAGGCTGAGAAGCTTCTGTAAGGCTAGAGACACTGCCAAGAGAACAAAGTGACAGCCTACAGACTGGGAAAAGATCTTCACCAACACTACATCTGACAAAGGACTAATATCCAAAATATATAAAGAACTCAAGAAATTAAACACCACCAAACCAAATAACCCAATTGAGAAATGGGGCTTGGAACTAAACAGAGAATTCTCAACAGAAGAATATCAAATGGCTGAGAAACACTTAAAGAAATGCTCAACCTCCTCAGTCATCAGGGAAATGCAAATCAAAACAACTCTGAGATTCCATCTTACACCCATTAGAATGGCTAAGATCAAAAACTCAAGCGACACCACATGCTGGGGAGGATGTGGGGAGAGAGGAACACTCCTTCATTGCTGGTTGGAATGCAAACTACTACAACTACTTTGGAAATCTATCTGGTGCTATCTCTGAAAACTGGGAATATGGCTTCCTCAAGTCCCAGCTATTCCACTCCTTGGAATATACCCAAAAAATGCTTCAGCACACAACAAGAAAATTTGCTCAACCATGTTCATAGCAGCCTTATTCATAATAGCCAGATCATGGAAACAGCCTAAATGTCCCTCAGTAGAAGAATGGATAAAGAAACTGTGGTACATATACACTATGGAATACTACTCAGCTATTAAAAACAAGGAATTCCCGAAAATTGTGGACAAATGGATTGAGCTAGAAATGATCATAATGAGTGAGTTAACCCAGAAGCAGAAAGACTCAAATGGTATATACTCACTTATATCTGCATACTAGCCCAATGGACATGCCCCACGAAAGCCTTCCCTTACCAGGAAACTGGGACAGAGGGGAGGACATCCTATTGGGACTCTAAATGAGAGAACCATGTGAGAATAGCAATGTAGAAGGATCCAGAAGGTTCTAGAAACCTACAAGTAGAACACTGTGATAGGCAGATTTGGGCCAAGGGTTCCCGCTCAAACTAAGGCACTAGCCAAGGACAATACAGGCGGTAAAATTTAAACCCCTACCCAGATCTAGCCCATGGACAGGACAGTCTCCACACTTGAGTGGAGAGTGGGATATGACTTTCTCATGTACTCTGGTGCCTCACTTTTGACTATGTCCCCTGGAGGGGGAGACCTAGTGCCACTCAGAAGAAGGACAGCAGGTCACGGAGAAGAGACTTGATACCCTATGACCATATACAGGGGGAGGTTATCCCTCTCAGGAACAGTCATAGGGGAGGGGAATAAGGGGAAAATGGGAGGGAGGGGAGAATTGGAGGATACAAGTATGGGATAACCATAGAGATGTAACAAGAATAAATTAATAAAAAAAAAAGAGAAAAAAAACAAACAACAAAAAAAAAACAGAAAAACAAAACAAAAAATAATAAAATCAGGAAGAAAATAAGATAATCCACTTTCTCCATGCCTGTTCAATATATTTGAAGTCTTAGTTAAAGCAATAAGACAAGTGAAGGAGATCCATAGGAAGTAAAGCAAATAGCAAAAATTTGAAGTATCTTTATTTAAAAACAAATATGATTTTATAAAAGACTCTAAACAGTTCATCAGGAAACTTTTACAGCTGATAAAACTATCTATTTTATTTTCTTATCTGAGTGAGATTCAAAAAGGGCCTTTCTTGGGCTTTCCTTGCTACTTAGCTTCTTTGGGTCCATGATTTGTATTATGGTCATCCTGTAATATATGGCTAATATCTGCTTATAAATGAATATATGCACTGTTTGTATTTCTGGGTCTGGGTTATCTCACTCAGGATGATCATTTCTACTTCCATCCATTTGCTTGCAAATTTCATGATTTTCCCTTTTTTTAAAATCATAACTGAGTAGTATTCCACTGTGTAAATATACCATGCTCTCTTTATTCATTCTTAGGTTGAAAAAATCTAGGTTGTTTCCAGTGTCTGGTTATTAAGAATCAAGATACTAAGAACATAGTTAAGCAACGTCCTACAGTATGGTGGAGCGTCTTTTGGGTATATGCCCAGAAGTGGCATAGCTGCGTCCCACTTGTCTTTAATCTGTCTCTTTGAACACAAGTGTAGCTATATCCCACTCAGTCATGCCACCTTTCTCCTCAGATTATATATTTTATAACTTTTCTTGCTCAGTTTGCTCCTTTTCATTATAGATCTTTAGAAGTATATCTACTGAAAAACCACAAAACACTGTCCATACTAGGCTATTTAGAAATCTTGTCGGCAATGCTATTAATACAAAAACTCTACAATTAACCATAAGTACAATTTTTTTGGATAAAGGCAAAAAAAAAAAACCCAGCCAAATTCTTCACCAAAATATCACAAGAATAATAGGTAGGTAATATACTAAAATCCTTTTCTCTTCTGAAAAGTTTGAGCTAGGCTCTCACAGTTTAAATTACTGTCAGCACTACTGTGTTTAATGTTCCTACCAGTATGTTCCATCAAGGCCCACTTAAAACCTTCAACTGATTTTCAAACTCTAATACAGAGCTATAGTAATAAAAACTACATGGTATTGGTATAAAAACAGACACAGCAATGGAATGGAACTAAAAATCTAGATGTAAATCCACATGCTTATGGACATTTGATCTTTGATGTAGAAGCCAGCTCATATAACTGGACATCAGCATACAGGAGAATGCAAATAGTCCCAAATCTATTACTCTGCACAAAACTCGAGTCCAAGTAGATCAAAAAACTCAACATAAAACCAGATACACTGAACCTGAAAGAAGAAAGTGAGGAAGAGCCTGGAACATATTGGCAAAGGAGACAAGTTCCTGAACAGAAGGCCAATAGCACAAGCACTAAGATAAGCAATTATTAAGTGAGAACTCACGAAACTGAAAAGCTTCTGCTAGGCAAAAGAGACTGTCAAAAGGACAAAATGGGTACCTAAAGATTTCCACCAACCCTACATCTGACATAGGGGTAATTTCCAAAATATACAAAGAACTCAGAAAACTAGATATCAGCAAACAAAATAACACAACTTAAAAAAGGAGGTACAGGCATAAATAAAATTTTCCACAGAGGAACTTCAAATTACTGAGAAACACTTAAAGAAATGTTCAACATCCTTAGCTATCAGAGAAATACAAATGCAAACTTCCCTGAGATGTCATTTTACACCTGTCAGAATGGCTAAGATAAATGTAAGTGACAGCTCATGCTGGTGAAATTGTGGATCAAGGGGAATAGTCCTCCATTGCTGTTTAGCCACTTTGGAAATGCATATAGTAGTTTCTCAAAAATTGGGAATCATTCTACCTTAAGGCCCAGCTCTACCATATACCCAGATTATACTAGATCCTACCAGAAGGATACTTGCTCAACTATATCCATACCAGCTTTATCCATAATAGCCAGAAACTGGAAAAAAACCAGATGTCCCTCAACTGAAGAATGGATAAAGAAAATGGAGTGTTACTCAGCCGTTAAAAATAACATAATAAAATTTTCAGGCAAATGGTTGGAAATAGAAAAATATTATCCTGAGTGAGGTAGCCAAGAAAGACAAACATGGTATATACTCACTTATAAGTGAAAGTTAGCTGTAAAGTAAAGGATAATCATGCTACAATTCACAGACCCAGAGAGGCTAAGTAACAAGGGGAGACATGAGAATCTCCCTGGGAAAGGGAAATGGAACCCATTTTGTGGGTAGACTAGGGGTGGGTGATTATGGGAACAGGAGGGAACAGGTGGGAACATGGATGCAAAATATTGGGGAAGATGACTGTAACTGGGGGGGCATTTTGAATGTAAGGTAGAAACCTAATGCAATGGAAATCCCAGAAATCTATTTGGGTGACCTTAGAAAAGACTCCCAGTGATGAGGGATATGAATCCTGAACCTGTAAGGAGCTAAGTCACCAACCTGGGCACAAAACCTTTGACCCTCAATTTGTCCTACCTGCAAGATGCACTGGACTAATAATGGCAGAGAACTTGTGGGAGAGGACAACCAGTGACTAGTCCAACTACACAACAAACCAAAGGAAAACAAAAACAAAAACAACAAAAAATATTCCTAATGATACTCTGATACATTTATAGACCACAGCTCTGAATAGTCATCATCAAAGAGGCTTCATTCAGCAACTGATGGATGCATGCAGAGACCCACAGCCAAACATTGTCTGGAACTCAGGGAATCCTGTGACAGAGGGGGAGAAATGATTGTAGGAGCTAGAGAGGTCAAGGACACCAGGAGAATACAGCCCACAGATTCAACTAACCAGGGCTCATTGAGGCTCTTAGATACTCAATTGACAATCGAGAGCCTGTATGGGCCTAACCTAGCTCCTCTGCATATATACTATGGTTGTATAGCTTGCTCTTCTTGTGGCACTGCTAACCCTGGGAGTAGGGGTTGTGGCTTCCCCTGACACTTCTGTCTGCTTTGGGGACCCTTTTTCTCCTACTGGGTTGCCTAGTTGAGCCCTAATTTGAGGGGATGTACCCAGTCTTGGTATAACTTGATATGCCATGTTTGTTTTACATCCCTGGGAGGCCTGCCTTTGTCTAATGGTAAAGGAGGAGGAGTGGATCTGGGGGAAGGGGAGGGGGAAGGGGGGAGGCAAGGACGTGGAGGGGAGGAGGGAGAGGAGGTATTAAATGAAAAAAATAAATAAAGGAGAACTAATAAACTATTTTAACGATAAAACCCCTTTAAGCCATACAAGAAAAATTGCATTTACTTTATTTTTAATTATGTGAATTTGTGTATCTGTGTCACCCCATAATGTGGGTAGATATGGGGGGAAGAAATGTCAGATCCCCTGGAGTTTGTGTGCCACTCACATTGGCTCCTGGGGAACTGAACTAGTGTCCTCTGCAGAAGCAGTTTGTGTTGTTAGCCACCGAGGCATTTCTCTAACCTAAAGCATCATCTTACTCATGAATTCAATAATGAATTAATAAAATTGAGTACAATAATAATTACTAGAGGTCAGTGAGGACAGGGGAAGGAAGTTTACAAAAAGCAAGAAGAAAATATATTAAATGTCCTTGCCCTAAACTGTGAGGTATGATTTTGGGGATAAATATGCTTAACAGACTTAAATATTATTCAGTATATTTATGTATGGAGATATAACATGGTACTCTAATAAGCTGTTACTTAATAAGTATAATTTCACATCCTGAGATGCTTAGAATTGTCACCAAGATCTGAGCCATTCTATGACTTAGGAAGAGTTTCAATTTATTTTGGCTCCATGATCCTGAGAATAAATGGCAGACAGAATACTGACATTATTGTCCCTCTAATTATTGTCCCTCATGTTCCTCCAGCCTTTTGTTATGTTGTGGTAGTTTCTACAGAGCTTGGAATGAGATGTTATTAGTGGATTACTCTGTGGGACAGTGGCTCCCGTAATGAAAAAGAAGTTGGAATACTACCATTAAATCAAGGCAGACACTGATACATGCTCTGGGAAGGATGAATTGAAAATTGAATAAAGATAAGAGAAAATAAAATCTCCTCGACCCAGAACAAATGGAAATTGATTTAATTTACTGAAAGGAGTGCACCTTTTAGTGTGGGGATGCAAAGCACACAGACCTCGTTGACTACCAGGAAAGGCCAAAGGAGAATTAAAAGAACATGTGGGGATTTAGTCTCCAAATTACTATATTGCTGTTCTGGTAAATTTTCTATTTTGTATAAACATTATGTAACATTTAGGGGAAATATGATTTCTGCCCACAGTAAAATGCTATTAAAATATTGCTCTTTCTTTGTCCCTTAAAAAAGAATTAAATTATACTCTATGCTATAGAAACATACCCATGAATTTTGATAACAATTTTTGAAGCCATATAAGCATTTTGTCTCTTTTTGCTTTTCCTAATTACTGTTGATGAACATTAACTTAAATATGCTTTGTTCCAGAACCTGGGATTAGAATCTTTTGGAAGCAAAGAAATGGAGCTGGTCACAGAGCAGGGGACAGCTTTCCTCCTAATATAAAGCCAATCCCAAACAACACTTTGATTGATAGAAGATAGTGTCAAAGCAATCAGGTTACAAATGAATGTAAATCAATATTTCATCTCTGTGCTGAAGAGCCACAAGGTAAATTAAAATAGAAACATAGTACCTAAAAATTCTGGTAATGTAAATTTCCTGTCCCTGCTCACAGGGGACTTTCTCAAAGAAACTGTGAAAGTCATTCCCGTGCTTGTGGGAGTGTGATATTCCCTAGGGAATGGCTATTTCCATATAACTATCTTAGGGTAGAAAATGAGGTAGTCTCAAATTGGTAAATGATGGGATCGCCTCTTCCCATAGTTAGATTCAGAAGACAAGGGCCAGCAGCCATAACCATTCTCTGTGGTTTGTTTGTTGTTGTTTTTTTAATTTCCCAATTGCCTTTAACATTGCATTGTAAGGGTTTACTGTAAACTGTGCTCTAGGTCATTACAAAGCTTGTTTCAAATGCACTTGGGGCAAAGAAAATTGGGGTAAAATATTAGCAAGATCATGGGGAAGTCCACTGGAAGAGTTGGTTTCTAAGAGTCCAAAGAGAAAAGACTTGGCATATTACAGGACAAATTGAAAGCTCACTACTAGTGTGTATATTGAGAGTTTATAATACCTCCTCCCCCAGACTACATGGTAGAAGTTATGGTTTCTAAAATGTACATGTAGGAAGCTTGCATAATAAACCTTTGGGCTTTATGAGAATAACTTATGAGAGATCATGCTGACAAAGGGTAATTAACCAAAATGGCATGTCCGTATTTGAAGATTAGTCTATTGCCTTTGAACCTAGAGAACTGAAAGCAATATATCATCTTCAAGTTATTAAAGCATTTGCTGTTACTATAATGAGATGCCCAAGTTTGAGTCACATAGTATAAAAAGAAGAGGTTGACAGAGTTCACATTTCTGGGGGGCCAAGTGCCCACATCTGTGGTTGTCTTTTTGCTGACTGAATGTCAATGTGATATACCACATCAGACAGGAAGAGACAGTAGGCCTCTCTCTCTCTCTCTCTCTCTCTCTCTCTCTCTCTCTCTCTCTCTCTCTCTCTGTCTCTCTCTCTCTCTGTCTCTCTCTTTCTGTGTGTGTGTGTGTGTGTGTGTGTGTGTGTGTGTGTG
>OU015746.1:59136663-59158685 GCA_907169655.1 Acomys percivali | reverse complement strand
GTCTTAAAAATTAAAACAAATTCCTTTTATCTTTGCAGAAATGTAGTATAATATTTATAAAAAATAGTAAGATAAATTTGTGTGCATGTGCATGTGTGCACATAAAACTTGAATATACTTGAATATACACATACAACGATCAGCCATCTATATATTTATAAAGGATAAATAATGATGAGATAATTTTGATTAGTTAGATTGGTCTTGAAACTTGGTAAAACAGTTTTACAAAATGAGCTCATCCCTGCTCTGCAGTCTGAGTCATCAATTCCCATCTGTAGTGGATGAGTCTTACGCTTTATTTTTAGTCTGGCTAATTTCTGAATTTCAAATCTCTTATTCAGCTGTCTATCACCTCCTGTTGGAAGTCTAATTTGACATAACAAGCTTGACTTCTAAAATGGATATCCAGACTTTGCCCTCTCCACTTCAAACAATTTCTCCCAGGAGCTCCTATGTCCAAATCCATTCTGCCAAACACCATAACCCGGGACCGCAAGGCTACCCTGCCATTCTTGACTGCTTCCCTTTTTCACAACTCATGTGTCACATCCTGGCTGATATCACTTGTTCTGTCTTTTTAATTTACCAGTAAGCAAACATTTTCTTCCATCTCCACTATCGTGCTTACACCTGGCATGGATACCAATATGTTTGTGTGGTACTGAGTCACTTTTCCATTTGTTTTCTCAAGTGTTACCCTTGAAGGTTGCCTTAACCCTGTGACTAGAAAACCTTTTAGTTACTATTCTCAGTGCACCAACAAAATACAAGACAAGAAGCAAATAAGGAGAAGAAAACAGCTGGCTTTTGACAAGTGGTGGTGATGGGGGCCATATTGAGTTGGGAGTTTCCAGGATGTGATGGTATGGGTTGAATACCTACTTCCATATGAAGAAGGGTATGTAGAAAAAACAAATTTTCTACTCTTTATGTGAAATAGCTTTATTCATCCACAAATAAGAAAATTATCAGTTATAAAGTTTTTACTTTTTACTTTTAAGCTGAGATAAATTATCTTTTCCTTATACACCATTAGTTCTACCAATATCCCTAGGGAGCAGGTAAGGCCAAGATGAGCAGAGAAATTGTCCATTGTTAGATACTCCATCAGTCTTCTAAGTGCATTGTTGTCAACACCACACCCTAATTATTTACATATACCAACAGTCTCTCTTATTCTCTACTTTTCCGTGCAGGGGCAGCCAAAAGTATACCACATGCAGTCCCATACGAATTCAAGCTACCACAAAGCTCTCTAATCTTAGTCTATCATAAGTGGGCTCTAGGCCATCTAGGAGAGTGAGGAAACATTAATTTCCATTGAAAAGTACCAATCCCCTCCCCTGTGTGTATACATGAGTGTGTGTGTGTGTGTGTGTGTGTGTGTGTGTGTGTGTGTGTGTGTGTATGTGTGTTATGCTTGGGCCCATGGGTATATGCATATACGTATATGGGTACATGTGCATATGGAATGTTGACATTAGGTATATTCTTTTATTGTTCTCCAGCAGATTTTTTTTATAGTGTTTCTCATAAAACATGAAACTCATCAATTTGACCTTGAAAGACTGGCCAATGAATTTTTGGGGTTCACCTATCTCTATCTTTCCCCTTAATGTTGGGTTCTCAGATGCATATTGCCATACCTGACTTTCTCTTTGTAGCTGATCCAAAATCAGGGCCTGTGCTTGCATTCCAGTCACCTTACTCACTGAGTTATTTCTCCAGCCACCTGGTTTTTTGTTGTTTCTTAGACGTCTACTTTGTTGCTGTTTATTTTCTTTTTCTTTTTTTCCTTTTAAAATTTATGTGTTCATCCACTTTACATCCCATTCTTAGCCCCCTCCTTGGTCTCCTCCCAGTCCTACCATCCCTCCGTCTTCCCTCTATCATCCCTTCCCTCCTCCTCAGAGAACGGGATCCCCCCCCCCAACCCATACCAGCTCATCAAGTTACATAAGGACTAAATACTTCTTTTTCCCCTGTGGTCTGGCAAGGCATCCCCACCAGGGGGAAGTGATTGAAAAGCAGGAAAAAGAGTCCATGTCAGAGACAGCCCCCTCTCCCATTTTTAGGAGACTCACATGAAGACCAAGTTGTCCATTGGCTGTATATGTAGAGGGCTTAGATATGTAGAGTCCATGGTCCTTGGTTGGTGCTTCAGTCTCTGTAAGCCTGCCTGGGCCAAGATTATTTGCCTCTGTTGTACTTCTCGTGGAGCTCCTGTCTCCTCCAGGTCCTCTTATTCTTCCCCCAACTTTTCCATAAGACTGCCTGCATTCTGCCCAGTGTTTGGCTGTGAGTCTCAGCATCCGTTTAGATCCACCACTGGGCGGAGTCACTCAGATGAGAACTACTTTAGGCTTCCATCTTCAAACATGACAAAATATCATTAATAGAGTCAGGGCTTGCCTCTCTCCCATGCTGTGGGTCTCAGGTTGGGCCAGGCATCAGTTGAACATCCCCTCAATCTCTGCTTTATCTTTATCACTGCACATCTTGTAGGAAAGATAGACTTTAGGTCAAAGTTTTTGTTAGTTTTTTTTTTATGTCCACATTTTAAGATCTTCCACTCTTACATGGCCATGGAATTACAAATAAAACTAATATAAAGATGTGTTTTCTACAGCAACTTTGGACTCTGGAAGCATGTATAAGGGCCCTTCTCTACTCCCCTTACTCTATGTAAGTCAAGTCAATGGCATTAAAAGACACTTTGGAAACGGAATATATGATGTATTTGTTTACAAGCATCAGATATCAATGTCATTAACATGATGCATAGATTTTTCTACTTTATCATGCTGAACTGCTAATACACATAAATTCATAAGCATTTTCATGAAGTTCAGAAAAGTAATGCCACCTTGAA
The DNA here is from genome assembly GCA_907169655.1 of Acomys percivali. Classification (NCBI taxonomy): domain Eukaryota; kingdom Metazoa; phylum Chordata; class Mammalia; order Rodentia; family Muridae; genus Acomys; species Acomys percivali. Next base: position 59,155,810 of record OU015746.1, on the reverse strand, counting down.
ATCTGTGAAAAAAGAAATAATCATTGCCAGCATGAAACAAACAAAAGAAACAAAACAACAACAACAACAACAGCAACATCAAACAAGTTCATCTGGGACAAGAAACCAAGGCATGTGTCTTTATGCTCAAAAAATAAAACACCAATAGTCATGGTAAGGTAGAAGGACTAATTTCACAAGGTCCCCATTCTATAGGCAAAGAACTGCAAGAAACTAAGGAATGTTGAGAACAGAAGAGTTAATCTTCCTCCAGGGAAGGGAAGATCTCCTTAATTCATTATGTGGTCAGCCCTGAAATCATAAGTGATCCACATAAGTGCATGTACTTGACAACTTGGTCCCTAGTTGGCATTCTGGGGGAGGTGACAGAACCTTCAGGATGTACAGCCTGCCTGGAGGATTTACTTCTTTAGAGGTAGATTTTGAGGGTTTATAGCCTGTCCACTTTTCCCTCATTCCTTTATTCTCTCTCCCTCTCCCTCTGCCCCCTTCTCTCATGTGTGTGTGTGTGTGTGTGTGTGTGTGTGTGTTTTCTGTGTGCACACCAGATCTACCTAGACTATTTCTTGTTCCTGCCAGCAGCGCATGCACTCTTTACAATGATACACTCTACACTCTAGCCTACTGGACTCATAAGCTAAAACAAAGTTGTCACAATTATCTATCTATAATTAATACACATAACATTTGAGAAGTAAAAGCAGGAGGATTAGGAGTTTGAGGTTATCCTCTACCACACAGTGATCTCAAAAAGAACCACTGGTAAAAGTGGGAAAAAAGAAAGAAAACTAACCTTTCTATAGTGAAGAAATAGCAGCTCGTGCTCTATCCACACATGTGGCTCCCGTGAGAAGGTTAAATGCAAATTATGTATGTGAAAGATATTCCCTTGTCCTTTTCTGTAATAAATGCCCTCATCATTGGCCTTGAAAGCTGACAAGCATCTGAGGGAAGATGAGCTGATACACGCCTCTGCCAGACCTGTTTGAATATATTTAACTTGTGACCAAGAAACGATGCTTCTGCCAAAAAGACATTTCAAGCTGACTTTAATTTGTGTGCCTGTGATTGTAATATCAACATTATATTATAAAGTGCATTGTACCAGGAAGCTAGCTGGGGAAAGGTGCTTTTCTCTTGCTGGTATAAGGAAAATTTGAATGATGAGGACAACAGCTTCTGGTAGCATAAAGATGCACATCGTGACCCTGAGCATCCCATATTTGCTAATTTGAAGTGATCACAGATACTCACACAGCCATGGGAATTGGGGTGTTTTTTATTTGACCTCAACATTTTTGATTTGTTCTATTGTCACTTAGTCTGTGAAAATGTCCAACATAATCTCTCAAGCCTTTCCCCATCAACCAGAGTGGTACTGATCATTCAATTCTCTTGTGGATTTTTGAGAACCGTCCCTGGATGCCCATGCTCACTTTTATATATGATTCATAGCCATTCAATATGCTCTTAATTATAAATATCTCTTTCTAAATTTACTACAGCTCTAAACATCATTCGTTGATATACACACACATATATTCCCTCTCTTAGCCTTAACCGCACATTTATATTCAGATTTTATAGTCACATATGCCACAGACTTCACTCCCACATGCCTCCCTGTGATATCTATTTTGTAGTCACCCTCTAAAGAACCTCAGGGCAGTAACAGACACCTACCTATGACTGAATTGCACCATTGCTCCCAGAAGCCCTAGAAGAGACATACTTCCCCGAGCTGTCTTCAGTTAAAGGTAGGTGGGAGACATTCAGTGAGTACTGATTTAAATAGATTTAGGATATTTTTTCCCCATTCCTTGTGAATTTTCTGTATCCTGTGCTCTGGGCTCTTGTGCTTCTGGGTGTTTGTGTTTTCTCCAGTCCTTGTTCTCTGATCCTGGCCCCCATCTATGTGCTTTGTACCCCATTTCTGTGTCCTCTCCTCTTCCCCCTGCTCTGTGTTCTGACCCTTGTCACTGTGTTCTCTCTCTGCTTCTGTCTCTTCTCACGTGCCCCTGTCCCTTGGGTTTTGTCCTATCTTCTGCTCTCTGCATCCTGTCCCCTTCAAGAAATAGGAAATCTGACACACCATCATATGGGTCAAAGGACAAACTTGCTTTGGTATTTTTAGAGATATGAGGGCCAAGTCTCCAAGTGCTAAAACGTTATGCAGAAATCTGTTTTCAGGGGTTTGGATTTATTAATAATGAATAGGCTTCCCTCTATATTTAGTGCTATTCTTGTTTTTAAAACTTGTCAAATGCACAGAAGAGTTAAAATTTGGCGCAGGAATAACTGGGAAATAGGCAACAGTGTAGCCACGGGAAAATACCACTAAACTGAAACATCCCAACACTTACTTCTGGATTCCAATTAGTTAAATTTCTCACCTTCTCAAGTGCAGCCCAGCTTGCAATTCAGTTACGTGGAGAGAAAGGAAAAGCGGAACACGGTACTTGGGGTACAGAGAGGTAACAGCAGGTTTCCTCAAAGTTGATTCTTCCCGAAACAGTCACTTAAAAATACCCCATTGCAGTCTCTCACTCAAGTTTGAAAAGCAAGTGCAAACCAAATGCACAAGCCATCCTTCTACGGATGTGGCCCCAACTGACACAGAAATACTACACGGTGTAAGTACTGATAGTATCATCCCATGTTATGACATTTATGTGCACTGTTTTTGATTTTGCATATCAATGAAAAGTGAACTTAATTTTTAAAAGGAGAATTTTCAAAGAGCAAAATAAAACACATAGTCTTAGAAACAGCAGATCATCATTTGAAACATCTTTGTCAAATATTACATGACTATAGTTATGTACACTCATGATTTGATTTTTGTTTTGTCCCATTCTTCTACATGTCTATTTTTGTGTTAGTAAAATGGTGGTTTTACTGTTAAAGCTGCGTAATGTACTTAAAAACCTGGAATAGCACCATTTCAGAATTGTTCTTTTTGCTCAGAATTTTTAAAGATTCTTCCCAGTCCCTCCCTTCTACCTTCTTACCCGTGCCCCCTTCCCCTTGTCCTCAGAAAATGGGAGCCCCCCAAATCCACCCCAATACATCAAGTTGTATCAGGACTGTTGCTCAGATTTTGTGGGGGCTATCTGGGGAGTTTTGTGTTTCACTTTTATTTAAAATAGACTTTTTCCTGTATAAAATGTATCCTGATTGCAGTTTCCCCTCCATCTACTCCTCCAAGTTACTTTCTACCTCTCCTCCCATCCAGATCCATTCCCTTTCTGTCTCTCATTAGGAAAATAAAACAAAACAAACAAATGAAAACAACAACAAAAAGCCTTCTAAGGATAATCATAAAACTAAAATTAAAAAATAAAACAAAAACTAACACATCAAAAATTGAAAGAAAAAAAAACAAGCTGAGTGTAAATATTTCAAGAAAGGACACAAGAAACAGAACCATTCATTCATGTACCCAGGAATCCAATAAAAGTACTAAACTGGAAGCCATAATAGATACAGTAAAAGGACTTGTAGGGTGAAAGAGGGAAGAAATGTGTGTGTGTGTGTGTGTGTGTGTGTGTGTGTGTGTGTATGTGTGTGTGTGTTAAAACAATAAAGGTAAAACCCTAAAAACAATATTATGAGACAAGGAACAGCCAAAGATGCCATTGGATTCATTTCGATTAGTCATCTACTGCAGCATGACCTTATTTCCCTGGTGATACTCTCTTAAAGGAAATTAAATTTTCATTTGAAAGTAGTTATCAATGGGCAATTGCTTCTGAGCTAGGAATTAGGGCATGTGTCCACTTCTCCTTTCAAATCTAGGACCACATTTGGCAAAGATCTTTGCAGACCTTGTGGATGCTGCCTCATTCTCTACGAGTTCCTATGTGTGTTGATCCTACTGATTGAGAGTGCCTTGCTTTCTTGGTAGCCTCTGTCCCCTCTGGCTCTTACACTCTTTCCACTTCCTCTTCTGCCCCTTTTCCTGAGCCCTAAGAGGAGGGTTTTGATGGAAACATTCTTTTGGGGATGACAGTATCCATGTCTCCTACTCTCTGCATAATTTCTGGCTGCGGGTCTCTCTTTTTGTTCCTATCTTTTTTCTTTTTTAGGGAGAAAATTCTGTGATGCTGCCTGAACAAGACATTGATCTATGAGTGCAATTGAAATTCTTTGGGAGTCATTTTGTTGCTTCTTCTTATTATTTTTTTCCTTTGAGAACAAAAGTATTTGGTTTTGCCCTACATCTCTAGTCTATCTAGTCTCAGGTTCTTGGTCACCCAAGAACTTTTAGATATGGGCTGTTATCTTCTGGAGTGGGCCTTAAGTCAAATCAGCTATTGCTTGGTCACTCCCACAACTTTGTGGCACTATTGCACTAATGCATCTGGCCTACAGTTCTTCAATGTAGATCAAAGCATTTGCGACTGTATTAGTGTTCACATTTCTCCTTTGGTCACCTAAAGAGTCCCTTTCTATACCAAAGACAATAGTACATGGGGGTGAACGCTCTTTGTAGGCACCAGCTTAACTTCTCCATGTTCAATGAGTTTACAGGTGTTGTCATCAGCAACTGAACATTAGCATCAATTTGTGGAGAAAACTCTGCGCTCTTGGCAGTAGTCTGGATTGTTTTGCCATTCCCACTGGGATCTCTTTAGCCAACAACTCAATTATAGGTAGCATAATCCTGGTACATGCATATGTATTTTAGATGTAATATATGTATATAATATAAATGTGTATTATATATAATTACATTACATTTTATATGTAATTACACATATAATACACATTTTACATATATGTTATACATATATTACATATATGCATAATTATATATATTTAATGTAATCATGTATCTACACAAAGTTGAATTGTCTTTTAGCTTGTTTTCTTAACATTATCAATCAAGTCTATGGGATGAGAGGATTGCCTAACATCCCACATTTTAAATACACAATCAATACTACAATGTTCTTTATGTTCACTTGAATAAAAAAACATATTTACCAAAATCTATATCCTCTCACTTCTGAATTTTCATTTCTCTCATTCAAAAAAAAAATACTTTTTTCATGCTCACTTCGGCAGAACATATACTAAAACTGGAAAGATACAGAGAAGATTAGCATGGCCTCTGCGCAAGGATGACACGCAAATTCGTGAAGCATTCCAAATTTTTGACAAACAGGCAGAGGAAGAAATTAGGAAAACTACTCTCTTCACGATAGCCACAAATAATATAAAATATCTAGGAGTAACTCTAACCAAGCAAGAGAAGGACTTATTAAAAAAAACTTCAAACCTCTGAAGAAAGAGATTGAAGATGACATCAGAAGATGGAAGGATTTACCTTGTTCGTGGATCGGGAGAATCAACATAGTAAAAATGGCCATCTTACCAAAAGCAATTTACAGATTCAATGCAATCCCTATCAAAATACCTACAAAATATTTTGAAGATATTGAAAGATCAGTTCTCAAATTCATATGGAGAAATAAAAAACCCAGAATAGCAAAAACAATCCTATACAATAAAAGATCCTCTGGAGGAATCTCCATACCTGATCTCAAGATGTACTACAGAGCAACAGTAATTAAAACAGCATGGTACTGGCAAAGCAATAGGCTGGTGAATCAATGGAATTGAATTGAAGACCCAGAGATGAATCCACACACATTTGCTCACTTGATTTTTGACAAAGAAGCCAAATCTATTCAATGGAAAAATGATAACATCTTCAACAAATGGTGCTGGTCTAACTGGATGTCTACATGTAGAAAAATGCAATTAGACCCTTATTTGTCACCATGCACAAAACTCAAGTCCAAGTGGATTAAAGACGTCAACTTAAAAACAGAGACATTAATTCAGTTAGAGGAAAAAGTGGGGAAGAGCTTGGGACACATAGGCACAGGAAACAACTTCCTGAACAGTACACCAACAGCCCAGGCCTTAATGTCAACAATTAATAAATGGGACCTCATGGGGCTGAGAATCTTCTGTAAGGCAGGAGACACTGTCAGTAGAACAAAGCGACAGCCTACAGACTGAGAAAAGATCTTCACCAACCCTTCACCTGACAAAGGTTTAATATCCAAAATATATAAAGAACTCAAGAAATTAAACACCACAAAACCAAACAACCCAATTGCAAAATGGGGCTTGGAACTTAACAGAGAATTCTCAACAGAGTAATATCAAATGGCCGAGAAACACTTAAAGAAATGCTCATCCTCGTTAGTAATCAGAGAAATGCAAATCAAAACAACACTGAGATTCCATCTTACACCCATCAGAATGGCTAAGATCAAAATCTCAAATGACACCACATGTTGGCGAGGATGTGGAGAGAGAGGAACACTCCTTCATTGCTGGTGGGAATGCAAACTAGTACAATCACTTTGGAAAGCTATCTGGTGCTTTCTCAGAAAAATGGGAATAGGGCTTCCTCAAGACCCAGCTATCCCACTCCTGGGAATATACCCAGAAAATGCCCTACCACACAACAGGGACATATGCTCAACCATGTTCATAGCTGCTTTATACATAATAGCCAAACATGGAAACAGCCTAAGTGTCCCTCAGTAGAAGAATGGACTAAGAAACTGTGGTACATTTACACTATGGAATATTACTCAGCTATTAAAAACAAGTAATTCCCGAAATTTGTGGACAAATGGATTGATCTAGAAATTATCATAATGAGTGAGTTCATCCAGAAGCAAAAAGAGACAAATGGTATATACTCACTTATATCTAAACACTAGCCCAAGGGATACATACCATGAAAAACTTTACTTACCAAGAAAGTGGATCAGAGGAGAGGACATCCTATTGAGACTTTAGGTGAGTGTAACATCGAAGAATGGGGAAATAGTAGGACCCACAGGGTCCTCGAAACCTACAAGAAGAACTTTATGACAGGCAGATATGAGTCCTGGGGTCCTCCTCAAACTAAGGCACCAGCCAAGGAGAATATAGGCAGTAAACTTCGAACTCCTACCAAGACCTAGGCGACAAACATGATATTCTCCACCGTTGAGTGGAGAGTGAGATCTGACTCTCACACGAACTCTGGTGCCCCTTTTCTGACCACGTCCCCATGGATGGGGAGGCCTGGCGGCACTCAGAGGAAGGATAGCAAGTTACCAAGAAGAGACTCGATATTCTAAGAGCATATATAGGGGGAGGAGGTCTCCCTCAATCACAGACATAGGGGAGGGGAGAAAGGGGGAAGTGGGAGGGAGGGAAGAATGGGAGGAAACAGGGGAAGGGCTAACAATCTAGATGTAATATGAATAAATTAATAAAAAATAAAAAATAAATAAAAAATACTTTTTTCCACCAATGTTCTCCTTGTGTTTCATGAACATTTAAAAAATAACTCTCTAAGAGTTTCTTTGTCTTGTGGTTCATCCTGTGATACTTTTAATAAATAAAATTGGTTTTTAGATAGTTGCATATATTAAGAAACATCACCAGTTCTGCAGTTTACAGCTACCTTTTAACTATTACTAAATACTAATGTGTTTTTCTGCATTTCTCACCTTCTAACTTACTGAGTCCATGAGATTTTTCTTTTCTTTTTTTTTTTAAGGAAAAAGGAAAGAAATTCCTCTATGCAGTTGATCAGACTAGACTAGACCATTTGGAAGCTGTCACCTGAAATGGACTTATTGTCGCCTTTTCATGAATGGACAAAAATAAATCCCCTAAATAAATGATAAACAAGAATTGGCATCCTCAGACCAGGGAGTAAGAAGCAGCCATAATGAAAACACGTAGATAAATAAAAAACAAAAATAAAGGCTTAGTGAGGTACAGTGATAAACCTCTTTGGACTGTTGCTGGAATTATTTGAAAGACAGAAAGCATCGTCTGGGTGATCCTTGGACCATTTTATCTTTACTTGCACAGAGTCTGACAACTGCAGTTTTACTTCAGGGACAAGTGTAAAGGATGGCAAAGAAGAATCATACAAAAGAGGACGATCCAAGCAGAGCTGAGCTCCAAGCTTGAGTTATTGACAACGCCACAATAAAATCCTTTCAGTTGGCTCTTTCACTTGGGAGGATGCTGGAATAAGAAATCTTGTGGGAATTTTGAGGCCCTTGTTGCTTCAAATTTTAAGACAATGCAGTCAAACTAAGTTACTTCTGAGATAGAAGGAAAAAATGAAATACTTAATACTGAAAAAAATGTTAAACTATATTCTTGTCAGCCCTTTCCTCACAATAAATGCTTAAAACTCTATACACTGTTTTAAAAAAATAAGAGAATAAGAGACTTCCAGGATGATGAAAATATTTATTGAATATTTTAGGATCCTACAAAAGAATAATATTATCAACTCAGAACACAAAGAAACTTAAAATCTAATGTACAGACATCAAACTAATGCCATAAAAATAAGTTTGAAATTGTAGGCAGCTTGTATTCTCCAGCATCAATATTTCTCTTACAGTTATAATGGCTGCAAGTCATCATAGACCTTGGTGTCCTAACGCACCAGTTTCTACATTTGCAGAAATGTAGACTAGCCAGAGGGAATTAACTTTCCTAGGAATATTATTTATACAGTGTATGGCCGTGAAGACTTCTCCAATTAGATATCCAGAGTTACACTTGTTCAATATTGTGTCTGAGGGCTTGGGAAATGCAAGCTTTCATCTGTAATTTCACATTTAAATATAAGAATTCTTACCTAGTCTTTGCACAGTAACAAATCAGTATCTAAAGTATATAGTAAGAAGTGAGATATGTAAAGACAAAGAAATTTGATTCAACAAAGTGAACATTTCTACTGTTACTTTCATAGATGCTCCATAAGGCTTGCTGAATTAATTTGACTTTTAATAGACTGTGCAGTGATGTCTGAGTATAGTTATTTGTTTTGCATAAATATAAGTGGCATATGAGTCCAGCTCAAATTACTACATAGAAATATACCACAGTGGTAGCCATAACTTCAGAGGGGCTAGTGATAGGAAATAATACAAACACAGATGAACTGCTATGGAAGGATTGTCTGTTTTAACATGCCATCTTAGCTAGCTTTTCTCCACATCTTCCGATTTGTTTCTATAGACACGTGTTCTCAGGCAGCAAGGGAGACCCAGTAGGATCAAAGACCTTGTTCAGAAAAGAGGGCATGGTTTGGGGGTGTTGCCTTAGTCTCCCTATCAAAACAGTCACCTCAGACTATATCACAGAGTGGACTTTGGGTCTCTATCTAGAGAATTCCAAGAGCTTTATCCACTAATTGACATCCTTTTGTGGACAGTGATGGTCAAAAGTAAATTATGCTCCTTATTGCCCTGGTAGCAGTGCCTAGAACAGGGCAAGTTGCCACCGTGCAATGGGATGCCTGAACATAGGAATTAGGCATCCACTCTCAATGAAATTTGCACATGCCTGGAGTAAGTCTCCATCTCATCACTTTATTATTGGGTGATGAAATCAGATCCAAGCATACTCAGGATCCCTGGTATACAGTTCAATAATAACTTCATGGCACAGCTTAATTCCACTTCCTCCAATCTCAGAGATCTACCTGTACATCTAGTCTACCTGAGCTAAAGAAAGGAGACACCCTATTTGATGTCATTCATCATATTTTATGACAAGACATTTGGTTGTTTTGGATTACATTTATAGAGCTTTCCTTTCAGAGTTTCCTAATGTTGCTCAAAGTCCTAAGTAGCTTCAGTACATTTTTCAAATGCCTTGTTCTTCATCAGTAAAGACTTTCTGTCCCACTACTTTCTTTAGTGAAAGATATTTTCTTATTGATTCAATTTCAATAATTGTTACCAGTTTAGGGTGTTTTTCATTCATAGCTCACCTTTACTAATCCTATGTATAGAAAAATTCTCTCATTTCTTTTTCTAACAGGTTTTTAAAGTTTATTAGCATATAGTTGTTTGTAAAATCTCTAATGATCTCTGTATGTCTATAGTATCTATTATAATGACTCTTTTTCCATCTATTTATTGTATGTGTCCTCACTTTTTTCATATTTAACTTACTTAGACTTGTCTTTTTTATTAATTAGAAACAATGAATCTCTGTAATCTATTACTCATTTATTCTAGCTTTTAGAGTTTATTTAATTTACTATTGCTGTAATCTTTGTTATTACTTCACTTCTAATAATTTTGTGTTAGTTTACAACTGTTTTTCTAGGTTATTGAAATGCATCATTCTTATTTTAAATCATTTTTGTTTGATAAAGACATGTATTACTATAAATTAGATATCATGGAAGTGGGGGTGGGTGAGTAAAGGGAGTTTGGCTGCTACCAGTACATATTGCATGTGAGCAGTGAAACATCATGCCAAGTGCCAATAATGTATGCATAATGGGTAGAGGTAAAACCTAAAATGATGAATAAATATAAACTAAATAAGTCATTCATGAGAATAATTCTTGTTCTTAGGGCCTGTATGTGCACAAATATTCATTCCTATATATGGAGGAAGTAAGTGTGTGTGTGTGTGTGTGTGTGTGTGTGTGTGTGTAAAAGTTCGCAGTCTTAGTTATTAAAGCACTTGCTGAGCAAGTATGTGGACCAGAGTTCAGATCTCCAGAATTCATATTAGTATCATATGGGTATAGTGGTCTGCCTATAATCCCAGTGCTTTGAAGGGAGGGACAAGCATTTCTCCAAACAGAGGAAGCTTGCTGGATAGGTTTGGTGCATGGGTCTCTGGTTCAACTGACAGACCTTTCTTCTATTATTAAGGTAGACAGAGATCAAAGACAAGACTCCCTGCATCAACCTAAGGTTGCTACATGCACACTCACATGTGTGTCTAAACATATGCAAATGAGCATACATACAAATACACTTATTACATAAAAACACCTGAGAAAAATGATTTTTCAAATTCATGCAACTAATATGACTCAGAATCATGTATGCCTATCCAAGTACCAGAGTCATCATATTTTCCTGCCAAAGCATTGATTGGCAACATATCTATTCTTTATAGAAACTTCCCAGAGTTTACAAAAACTCCCAACCTGGCAACGAGATTTGGGTCCTCATTTTCAGTGCTCTGACTGTAGGTAGATAAAAACTGGGCAAGTACAGTGGTAGTGAAGCTAAGATTGATATTTTATGTCTTTGGATAAAAGTTTTCTTTGCTTGGCCTCCCAAAACTATGACAAGAGCCACCTAACTTCAAAATATTCTACTGAAGTTCATCCTTTCCTATTGAAATGACACTGACTATCACACAGCTCAATAATGCTCAAGCCATAAGAACTTTGTGAAATGCAAACTGTTGAGATGAATTCCAGCATCTCATTTTGTAAGGCAAAGCTCTATTTGTCACAAGACTTCCTGGAAAGAAGTTCAAGGGCTGCTTTAAAAACCATAGAGAGGACCCATTCTTTCCCCCAACCTCCACAAGTGAGAACATTTGCAAGTTTGGATCTGTCAGGAATGTCTACAATGCCTTTTTATTTGAACCACAGAATTGTCCAAGAGGAAGCATTTGCCCACCAGTTCTATGCACATGGACACCAACATGTTTGATCTTGGATTTATCATTTATATTTTTGCAGAACCAAACTCTGTGTTTCCAACAATACTTGGGAGAAAGGCTCAGACTGTGAGTAATGAACCCATAGAGGGTTAATGTGAGTTAGCCAAATTTTGTTAAGAGTATGAAATTTTAAAATCACAATGACAAAAATGTAATTCAAAAATCAAATACATAACAGACATGAGTCAGGTGTTTCTGTCAGTGTTTATGCTGCTGTATTATACAAATGTCCTGCAGTCTTGGTGATGAGAAAACAAGAAACACACTTCACTACATGCTCCATCATGATACATACACAACACCAAAAAGTAGTGCCCGAGTTACCTCAGCTCTGGTTTAAATTATTGCTTATTATTAATTGCAGTGTTTCTATTCTCTATAGACATTTTTATGTTCTTATAGAAATACAGCAGTCTAATCATGGTAAACAAGTATTTTAGATGTTGTCCTTCCATTGCTCGTCAGCATGTGAGCATCCAATTAGTCTATCACTGTATTATATTTTGTTAGACAGATATGTATAAGCTTTGAAACTTTTTCAAACCTACTTTATATTGGGTTCTTTAACCCTTCCTTCCAACCCATCTACTCTAGGTAGGAGAGAAAAGAGGTTAATAAGAACAGAAGAGATAGGCTTTTTATACTCAGTTCCTTGGAGTGATTCCACTGGTATAGTCAGCAGGATTCCAGTAGACCAGTTAAACAGTAAACCAGCAATTTAGCAGCCGCTGGAACCCAGAGCAGCAGCTGGAGCCTGGAGCAGCAGCTGGAACACACACCAGCAGCAGGAACCTTGAGCCTTGAAGCCTTCAATGAAGCTGTTGACTTTAGGAGCCTCTTGAAGTAGAGTGATGAACAGCCAAGACCAAAAGAGCCCCACCTCTTGTTTTGGGCTCATAAATATACATATATCCTTTCAGAGTCTGTGCTAGGATGTTTATCAGTAGGCAAAAACCATGCCCCCACAAGAGATGGTTCCTCTTCAAGCAGAAAAACATGACCTGTTCTCTCATAAATCTTTTTGCAGTGGAAAAACACCACACACCCTCGCACAAGTCTGTTTCTCATTCCACACTTGGGATTAAAACAAAAACATGTTTACATCCATTACAGATAAGCACATCCTTCTCATTAGTATGCAAATTTGCTTTTCAGTTTCAATAATGGTCAGATTGTTTATATGCTGCTGGCATCAGGCTATGCCCTACTCTAAGGTCCTCCCTACTGTATAAAACAGCTATGTTTCAGACTTGTGTGTTACCTGAGAAGATTGTTTAAAAAGCAGATGTGACTCCATTTTGAAGGAGTAGGATGAATGTGGCCTCATGTATGTGCTCAGAAACCACACCATCTGTCAATCACCATACATCCAAAATAGACCCATAAAGGGCTTAGTTCTGAGAATAGAAAAGAAGCCACCCTATAAGCTTATTGGGGGAGAACTGAAATTTGGGACACATGGATAATAACTGGTCAAGAAAAGGGGTAACTCCCTTGCTTAAACCCCATAAAGTAAAGGACATCTAACAATGATGGCTTGGCCCCACACCAATCTGTCATCTGATTCCTGGTTTGTACTTCAAGGATCAAGGACACCTCCAACTCAGAGCAATCCCCAGCTACTGACAGTCTATTGGACTATTTGCCTTTCTACATGTTCATCCCATCTGGACTTGATTTGACCCACTGTCTCCTGCTCCTCAACCATTTCTTATGTGGGACCTGGCTCCATTTTCTGACCAGTTTGGCCTTTGTACCTCAAAGCTGATTTCCATTGCTTTATTCTCAAATCTGCCTTCCACCTATGAATCCCTCCCAGAATCAGTGTGGTTCATTATCTTATCTATACAGACTCTGATTCAGCCCTTTTCTGAAGCCCCTTGAACTCTGCTACATCCACTAAACTGTATATACACATAGAGATATATAGATGTATCTACTGTGCATTGTGTGAAATGTGAGTTAATGTTCAGAATTAAGAGGAGCCTACAACTTAAAATAAGTATTTAGAATGAGCTTCTTTCTAACTTGAGAAATTGAAGAAATGACAAGAGAATGCTTAAATGGATGCCCTCACAAGATAAAAACCAAATTCCTTGCTTACTTCATCTTCCTGATTTTTACCTCATCCTTTGCCACATGATCCAATGTCATGAGTAGAGACAGTTAGTGACATCACTAGGTCACTATCACTGTCAAACCTCTTCTTTAACATTTTTCAGAATGGCAGCTTCTATGTCTTGTTGATGGAGGTGCTCTGAACAAGGAACTGGGGTCTAAGGAAGGTCACACATGCAAGTAGATGAACACAGTTCTTGTCTTACTCTTCTTTTGTTTGAGCCTTCTCACCTTTCGCTCACTTCTCTTCCACTGCTTACATAGCCCGTGGCTCCTTTGGTACTGATTGCTTTTAATTTCTTTGGGGGGGGGGGTGGATGGCAGAATCAGGGAGGAACTGATGCTATAAAAAGTGCCCAAGAGAAGTGGTGTGGTGATCACACTGTTCCAGCAGGGATCTTGTGATCTCTTCCTTCCCTCTGTGGAATGGAAGCATCATAATGAATTAGCTACAACTACACTTCTATAAGTGTTCAGTAACAGCGCAATAAATAAGCCTGGACATGTGCAACTGGATTGGCCTCTGCCAAGGTCCACCATAGTATTTCAGGTTTTAAGTCATGGTCATTAACACTTGCACTTGATTAATACTAGGAAGAAAAGTTCAGGTAACACAAGGGATATGCTCCCTTGAGCAGGATGACATAGCAACAATATCATGTTACAAGGAGGAAGATTCTTGTGAGTTACTAGCAATTGTGATATCCTAAACATTTTCACAAGGTAAACAATCAAACAACCTAGAGACACAATTGTTTCTGGCTGCTGAGACATATTGTCTTTCCGATTTTTCATTTTTGAGAGTAAGCTATTTAAAATACACAGCACTACATTTTCTGTGATAAATTCATTTCTTGATACACTTTTACGTATATATATGATTGTATATAGACATGTATATATTATGTACATAATCCAATTGTGCTGAATAAATGTTTATGCCACACAAATTTACCCTCAATCCATCAAATAAATTCAGTTATATTCCTATAACATTTATGGGGAAGAAGGAACTTAACACAACTTTTAGATAAAGTATTAGAGGAAATAAATCTGTATTCCAGTCATCTTTTTTTCTACCACAAAAAACAAAAAGGAGTAACAGAAGTCTCCCTTTGCCAATACTTATTATGGCTGAGCAAATGCATGTTGAAGTAAATCATAATGAAAGTGACTTTGACAGAACTAGAGGCCTGAATAAAGAAAAAATAGTTCGTTCTTATATTTTGAGGAACAGTTTGACTTTAAGATGCTGAACAAAGCACACTTACCATCCGTGTGTATATTTATTGCAGCCATCCCTTTCCCAAGATCCTGCCCTCAAAATGAACTTAGGTTCAGTCTTTGTTCTCTTTGGCCTGAGTCACAGGGTCTTTGCTCTGACCCCAAATGGGACTGTGTATCCACTTACAGGCAGATCCTAAACCAGCAGCTCTGTATCTCACTTGTTCTTATAGCTCTAGGGCCTCAATCTACTATGACAAACAACAGACAGTATAAATGAGTATTAAACCAGACCATTGCCTACTTCTCCACAGCATAGTTACCTAAATATAAGGTTTTAAATTTGGGTCATTAAAGTTTACATGTGGAATAATTAAGATCTTAGAAACACATTTAGTATATAAGAAACTAAGGTAGTTTTTACTTGATTTAGGACAGCAATTTACAGATGTTTTAAGAGGACTCATGGAACTCACGATCAGTGCTTCCCACAATGTAACAACAGTTGTCTGGACATCAGCAACAAGCCCTGATGATTCTTTTTGCATTGGCCTTTTGACGCTTGTTCTCTCTCAGCATCTGTTCATGCATGCCTTCCACAGTCCCCTACTTCATACACATGGAGTTTCACCAAACAATGTCCTTTGTGAGCTGAAAACACCAGCTCCATCCAATATCTGACTCAGCTTCTCCATGTCACTGGTCTAAATTCTTGGTGCAAATGGCTGTTGGGTAAAGCGTGAGTCAGAAAACCATCAGTGGACTTGTCAACTTGTCCCAAATTCAAATCACCTGGGAAGAGTCTCAATGAAGGTTTGTCTACATTGGGGGGCCTGTAGTAATGGCTGTAGGTAACCATATTAATTGATGTATGGAGACCCAGATTATGAGTGTGATCATGGCCTAGGCAAAGGACCTTGATCTGTGTAAGAAGAGAGATGGAGGTGAGCACAAGCAAGCAAGCAGTTGAGCACCCAGGCATTCATTTCTCTCTGTTCTTGACTATGAATGTGACATGACTAGTTGTCTGAAAATCCTGCCATGACTTCCTCTGAAATGAGGGACACATACTGTGACCTGAATATACCCTTTTTTTCCCTAAGGTGCTTTAAGTTTTCTACTCAGCAGACATGAAAACACATACTGTGAAAGGATAGAGTAGACAACCGCCCCAGAATAATGTGTGGGGGCAGTATAAATGTAGTTTTTATTTCCTCAGATGAGGGAATGAGATGAGAGCCATACCCAAACCCAAAGCATTTCTATATAACTATCCCTAGGCCTAGATTTGGAAGCTTCTAGCCTCCATACATTCTAATGTTTTGGAAGCATGGACCTTGAAGGCTTCAGTTTCCAGCTTCTGTCTGTTTTCAGTCTCTGAGGCTTAACTGCTGAGTAACATCACTGATTCTAGTTTTGTTCTGAACTCTGCCTATCTGGTTCAGCTCAGCTGTTCTTGCTCAAAACTCCTCTCCAAGGTGACTGATTCAAACGGTCTCTCCGCTTTTCACTGAATTACTCTGCTTAGAAAAACTGCCTCTGAACTCCATGAACTGAACTGCATCAACTCAGCTGCACACAATTGACCTGCACCTAACTGTACCGAACGGTACTATACTCTCAATGTTTTCTGTACTGCCTCCATGAACTGCCCCCACCCCCAGCCCTGTCTTTGTGCTGCTCTTAAATATCTTCTCTTTTCTGTCTGTTCTTGGGAGAGTTGTGTATATCCTATCTCTCACTCATCCTGTCAAGTCTTTCTCTGATTCATCACTTTGTCTGCTCCTCAATCACAACATTTCACTGGGATTAAAGGTATGTACTAAATTGCAGCCCGAGGAATTAAAAGTATGTCATGTTTATGGGAGTAAAATTGTGTATTAAGGGCATGTCTGTATTCCAGCAGGATCACACAGACCTAGGTTTTCAGATGTGATCCTTCATCAGAGTAGCTATGTTCCTGCATTAAAGTTCCTTTAGATAGTGGAAGGAGGCTAAAATCATAATTGGTAGGAAATGATTGGAACCATTAGTGCATATAGTACCTAGAAAAAGTATTCTGATCGCATTTGCCATTTTACAATGAAAGCAGGCTATACACTTATGTGAAATTTCCTTTTTCTGAAAATACATAACTTGCAGAAGTGTGGAGCCTAACAGACAAACATTGCAGAGTAAGGGTAGTCTTATGGAAGAGTGGTCAGAAGGATAAAAAGGACACAAAGGGGGCAGGAACTCCACAAGAAGGCCAACAGAGCTAATTCACCAGGGCTCAGGGAGGCTTTCAGAGACTGAAACACCAACCAAAGACAATGCATGGCCCCCAACACAGAAGCAGTCAATGGGTGGCTTGGTATTCATGTGGATACCCTAGCTTTATAATTTTTAAAGGGAAAAGTCAAAAGGCTTTGGTTCATGAACAGAGACTTAGGAATTTTAGGAAAAGACAGTTCCTTCACCTCTAACTCTAGAAAAAACTTAGTTATTCAAATGTCAGTCACGTTACAATGCAACTCAAAAATAATAGGAACACTCTTCTGTGTGTTTGAATTTTCTGAAACATCACTTTGACAGAAGATTCAGACAACACATTCTCAAAAGAAGTGGCCATAATTGCAGCTGGATGTCATCAGGTATACAATTTGACAATTGGGTTCAGTAGATACTTCAAATAATATAAAGTCTTCTTCATACTCAGGAGTGGACAAGAACAACTACACTTTTCTTGTTTTTGAGTTTTTAAGGACAGGCCTTTCTTCCCTTTGCGGAGCAATGTGATAGAAAATTTCTTGTGTAATCAAAGCCATTTGATGTGGTGATAATCCATGCTAACAAATACATCTGATGCATGACCTTTAAAATGGCTGTCAACACCTTTAAGAATTTCTTCCCTTCATGTGTAAATATACAGTACAGTGAGAAGAAAAGCAACATAGGATGTATTTGGTACACTGTTATTTCAGACATCAGAGAACTTTATTCCAGCCACTGTGAAATGTTTCTGTGCAGGCTTCAGAACAATGCTGACCTTTTCCTCCCACTTGAAACCTTAATAAGGAGTGAGCCTCTCTTATTTGCAAATTGCCTCTATATCTCCAGAGGTATGAATCTGCCTTCCTCTTTCTGTTGATATGCAATAGCTCTGAGAGTCCTTTCCTGTAAAGTTTTATGTTCAAATCATTTGCTCTGAGATAGAATCCTCCTTTTTCCTATTTATTTATTTAATTATTTTATAGCTTAATCCAAGCCCTCTCTCTCATCTACTCTCAGTCCTACCATCACACTCCCTCCCCCAATACACTATCTCCTTTTTCTCAGAGAAGGGGAAGGCCTCAAGGGGTACCAACCCACCCTGGCACCTCAAGTCACAGCAGGACTAAGCATACTCTTTCTCACTGAGGCCAGGGGAAAGGGATCCAGAGGCAGGCAGCAGAGTCAGAGACAGCCACTATTCCCATTATTAAAGAACACACATGAAGACCAAGGTGCACATGTGCTACATATGTCTAGGTCTAGGTTCAGCTCATACATGGTCTTTGGTTGTTGGTTCAGTCTCTGTGAGGCCCCATGGGCCCAGGTTAGTTTACTCTGTAGATCTTCTTGTGATATCCTTGACCCCTCTGCCTCCCTCAATCCTCCCACTTTTCCACAAAACTCCCTGAGCCCAGCCTATTGTTTGGGTGTGAGTCTCTGTGTCTGTTTCCATCAGTTTCTGGATGAAACCTCTCAGAAGACAGTTATGCTTGGCTCCTGTCTGCAAGTATAGGAGAGTATCATTAATAGTGACAGAGATTGGCTCTTTCCTGTGGGGTGGATCTCAAACTGGGCCAGTCACTAGTTTGCCATTCCCTCAATCTCTGATCCATCTTTATCTTGTAGGCAAGACACATTTTTGGTCAATGGTTTTATGGGTGTGTTGTTATCTGCCTCCCTCCACTGGAAGTCCCACCTTGTATAGGAGGTGGCAACTTCAGGCTCCAAATCGGCTGCTGTTAGGAGTGTTAGCTAGGATTACCATCATGCATGGTCAGGAGCCTCCCCTGTCCCAGAGCTGCCCCCCACTACTGATTTTCATCCTATCTCCCTGTCCTCCTTCCAGCATCCCCCACCTCTCTATCCTCTACCTCTCTCCCCATACCTGATCCCGACCCTGTTCCCCTCCCAACCCCCTCTCCTACCCAGTTCCATCCCTTCATCTACTTCAGATGTTTATTTTTTTCCTTTTCTGGGTGAGATTCAAGCATCCTCCCTTGATCTTCCTTGGCTTCTT
>OU015746.1:59112817-59136263 GCA_907169655.1 Acomys percivali | reverse complement strand
CACACACACACACACACACACACACATACACACATGTGCGTGCACATACACATTCACACATGTGTACATGCACACACACACACACACAAACGCACATGCACATGTGTGTGTATGTATATTCTCCTACAGTTTAAAAAACTAAAGCTATCCATGTCACTACTTAAGCCAAATACAAAGATGAACTTTGAAACCAGTGAATAAGAGTTTGGCTGTCTTCTAGGTGCTTTTTTCTCACAATATAATAGGAGATTGTCCTGTATCTTCAGTTTCTTTGTCCAAAAATAATATTGCAAGTGACATGGTTTCCACATGTGACACTCCCAGTTGTATTCCCACACACTAGGAAAAAAACCCAAGACTCTCTTAAATTTGTCTACAATATTTATACAGTACAAAGTGATCCTTCCTCTCATGTGAATTCAATACAGATTCAAGTCCTTGGGAATTTCTTGTGAAGAATCCCATCACAGTCAATGTTGCTCTCACCATGGGAAATAGAAGTTGGGCCAGGCAAAAGAGACATCTTCATTTTGAACATGGTTTGTATTCAGAACCATCTTTGCTATAGTACTGGCCTTTAAAGGGAAAGAGCATCAACTAGCTCAACAACTAGATGCCCATGAGAGTTGTGTGATTTAAATGAGCTTTACATTTATCATCTGTTATATGAAACTATAACTAATATGACCTGAATGTTCTTATCATGGATATTTTAACTTGTGAGTAGTCATTCTCTCAGAGTCACAGCAGGACGGAGGTGAGACATTTGCACAGTGCTATACACTCAGGCTACTCATACAGCTGCAGGAGTCTAAGGCTCTCAAGGTTACAGAAACAACCAACAGTTGTTGGGAGAGAAGCCCTTTCTGTGGATCTCTGTGTAAATGGTGTATGGAGTTCCAGGGATGCAGTTTCGATGCATAGTCATGAGTTGATGGGGTGGGATTATTTGTGGAAGTGCAATTGCCTTTTAAGTCATCCACGTTCCTGTAAAAAAATATGATATATATAGTATATATATATATATATCCTGTAATATATATACATATATGGAGAGAGAGAGCAGTTACCCTTGAATATTCATAAGAATCATGTATGTTATGTGATGCTAAGCAGGTACATTTTTGTTATTAATAAGTAATTTGAACTGTCCATGAAAAAAATAGAGAGATTTTAAAGTTTATGTGCTAGAGTTAATTAATATTTGAAGACTCTGGTGGCACATGCCTTTAATCACATCACTCAGGGAGGCAGAGGCAGGTGAGTCTCTGTGAGTTCAAGGCCAGCTTGGGCTACAAAGGCAAGGCTATACAGAGAAATCCTGTTTCTAAAACAAAAAGAAAAAAAAAAGATTTGAAGACTTTCATATGTTTATTCTTGATCCTCATAGAAATTTTAAAAATGCCTTTATGCTGCATCAGAATGTACATCATTTGTTTCTGTGTTGTCTGTTTCTACATAGCATTGTGTATATTTTCTTGGATCTATTGTACTTTTTGTTTGCCTGCACTCCATATGAACATTCAGACTTTATGAGCTTATAAACAGGCTTTGCTGGAGAGTCAGGCATATGGTCCCAGGTGTCACCATGGTCATGAGGGTACCAACTGTTACTTTCTCTTCTCTTGAGGATACTAGACAAACTTTCACTGGACATACTCCTCCAGGAAACATTTTCAGGATGAAACTTGTGTTTGATTTTCTGGAAATCTTTAAGTTGAAGCTTTACTAGATTAAGAGAGTAATAGTATTGTTGTATCAGAATATAATAATGCATTTGATATTGAGGTCTTCCTTAGTACTGAAGTGATAAACAGAGCATTTGCCTAGGGTAGTTAGCTTTTTCCTATAATTTCATATATATATATGTGTGTGTGTGTGTGTGTGTGTGTGTGTGTGTGTGTGTGTGTATACACATTCTCAAAATCTTAGGGGATTGTTAGCAGAATTATTGTTTTGCAATGTGCAGGTAATGCCAGGGTATTAATAACCCTTCTTTCAGAGCTTTGCATGTGTTTAAGTTCAGATAACAGTGAGGTGAATGATCACCCCTCAGCCAGCTGCTGTGCTGACAGTGTGCAGGACAATGAATCAAACCAGAGGTAGGTAAAGGGATAATGTGTTTTCACCAGTATAGCCATTTTTCAAGCACCATGGGGTTTTCCAAAATAGATTTTACTTACACCTTTGTTGTTTTTAAACAAAATCCCAAATGCTTGATTTTACCAATAAGGCCCAGGAGACATGCTGGGGTAAAAGCCTACTAGCTCAGACAGGCAGAGAAAGCACCCAGCTGACTTTCCTACTCACCCAGTGTCCAATAAAGAAAAAGGCCTTTCTTCTTCCACATGCTGTCTTAAAACCCCTTCTAAGTGAATGTAACTCTTTTTTTCTTCCTGTGCACCTCTCTGTCTTCAGGATTTTCTCTCACTCTTTATTTTCTTCCTGTCAACTGGCTGCTTGCTCCATCTCCTGACCAATGATTGACTTTATTTAATTTTGTTTACAGAAAGCTCTTGGATTAAAGGTGTGTGCTAGGGCTGAGCTGTACCACAATTACCTACTTATAATAAGCAGAACACTGCAACTACAAACAGCTTTTTCTAGTACACAATCTCGGAGTTCACAGTGTGATTAAATTTCCTGCAACACACCTTATTTTTGCTCTGTCTATGATACTCTTCTGAACTTAATTAAAAAGTATGGTTTTGTTGGTTCCTTTTTACTATGTTTATCATATTATGTTTTATTGTTAGTTTACATTTTTTATAGAAAAACCCTCTCTCTGAACACTGATTTTTACATATTCCAATGGATAATTTTCATGGTATTTTATTCTACTTATTATATTCCCAGATTTTGAACTAGGAGTATAATTTACTTATTTGAGACCCTGAGTCCCAGCTCCATATATAGGCAGATGACCCTACATGCTGCACTTGCAGACAACACTAAATAGACCTATTTGGGCTTTTTTTAAAAAGGAGAATTGAACATGAAAGTGGACAGGGACATTATTTAGTGAGGGTTTGCGTATGCAGCGATATTTGTATTGGATCAAGGTACATTATATGCATGACATTGTCAAAGGAGAAATAAAATATATGATTTCAGGTAAAATTATATATAAACTTGTTCCTTAATTTCTATTTTCTGCAACTCTGTGCTCCTCAGAAGCAAAAACTGATGAAAATGGTAAAATGTAAGTAGCATTTTTGGTAAGAGATGACAAATGCTTAAATCAAGGGAGCAAAGTGTACATGCACAGAAGAGGGAAATGAAAGCGAAGCAGAATAGCTTTAGGGAGATGAATAACTGATTAGATACAGAGGTGAAGTGTGTGTAAACACATTACAGGAAAAATAACGAATTCAATCTTAAGAAAACTAAGTATGGTGAAAAATTAGATTTATAAATTAGATGCAGTCAGGTACAGTCAGGTGGCATGGCCATAGACTGGAATTATAATTTAGAAACCAAGCGCATCATAGAATAGATGTAAGAGCTAGTAGCAGAAATCTGGTAATCAAATAATTGAAATGACTATGATATCCCAAAGGATTATTTGAAATTTTTTCTATAGAGAAAATAGGAAGGAAAAAAAAAAACAAAAAAATAATGAAATAAAGGAAAGGATCAGAAAGACAGAACAGGAGCACAGGAAGGAGAGAGCCAGAAATAAAGTCTAGAAAAAACTTTAGAGAACTAAAAATTTACAACACCCAAATAAGGCAGCTTTTGAAACATGCACAGAGGTCTTTAACAATGAAGACATGCAGGATCCTCATGTCGGCAGCACTGGTGGAAGCTAGAAACCAAGCAAGATGATGTAATACTGGGCAAGATTCAAACATACTCAGGGAGCAAGGGGATGCTTAGGGGAGTCTTATCTAAACAGAGGAGAGATTGACTGATACCAAGAAGAGAAAAAACATTGACAAAACACAGCATTTAATATACAATGTCACAACCCAGTTTAACCTAAGGAAACACATAATCACAGATGCTGTAAGTGATGTCACAAAAGAGAGCTGAATATTTGAGGCTAAACAGGAAGTGAAGAACTCTTGTGGAACAGATTAAGAAACATGGGTGATGTGACATCTAGGATAAAGATGGGTAAGGGTTCTAGCATCATCTAGATAGGCTGAGGAGGGACCTGGTGAATTCCAGTCTAAAAGAGTCTCCTACTCATGAATGAGATGCTAATGTTTTCATCTACAAAGAATAGAGAGCAGCAGGAAAAAGTCTTGAACCCAATGCATAAATTAAGGGAAAAGTCAGGGAAGCAATGAAAAACTAGCCTTGAAACCTGTCTAGAATGTACTGTTTTGCTATATTCATGCATTGATCATGTAAGGGTAAATATATCTATCTCATCGTCCATCTATTATCTTGTTGTGTAGACAGCTTTCACAATCCTTTCTCCCATCTCTTTAAAATAACACAGCGTATTACCATTTTCTCTAGCCTTGACATTGTGCAATAAGACACACCTTTTAATGAGTTTCACAAATGATGACTGGTGATGCTCATCTTGAAATAAAATTTGGTATTTTTATAGGTAGACAGTATAGTTACAAAAACAGTAAAACAGAAAGCAATAGTTTTACTTAGGATAAGAATTTATTAAACAAGAATTGTGAATGAGTATCAGCATCAATGTTAATTTTTCTGGGTGTCTTTAAATTTTGTGTATGCTTAAAAAATATATGTCTTTAGCTCTGCTGTTAAACAAAAGCAGGCCAGAGTCTAGGCTAGGAATTCCTTGAATAGTTAATCCAGCACAGTGATCCTGCTGTGATAGAAACCTAGAGATGCTGCAATGAATCATAGGAGGGAACAGCCTCCCTTGAATAGTCAATGAATGCCTAATTGAATAATGACCAAGGTTGTTTTGAGTATGAGAGTAACTCCCTAAAAATGTCAGCAAATGGATATGATTGTATGCCAACAAATTACTTTTCAAAACAATCTGGCATAATGTCACATCTAAAGATTTGGAGCTATGTACAGACATGAGAAGGAACATGTGGTGTTTGTCTTTTTGAGTCTGGGTTAACTCCTTCAATATAATATTCTCTAATGCCACTCATTTACCTGTGAATTCGATGATTTTATTTTTCTTTACATCTGAATAGTATCCCCATATGTATGTGTACCACATTTGCATTGGGCATTCCTCAGTTAAAGAAATTAATGTTGTTTTCATTCCCTAACTTTAGTGAAAATGGTGGCAAGGAACATGGCTGAGCATGTACCTGCACAGTAGGATGCTGAGTCCTTTGAGCTTGTGCCACAGAATGGTATAGCTGGGTCCTATGTAAGATTAATTTCTAGTTTTTGGTGAGTTCTCCACACTGACTGAGAGTGCCTGCACCGGTTGGCAGTTCCACTACAGTGAATGAGGATTCCCTTGCCCACACCCTCATTTGTTTTTTGCTGATTGTTTATCTTTACCATTCTGACTTGGGAAGGATGTACTGTCAAAGTTGTTGTGATTTGCATAGCCTTAGTTACTACGGATGATGAAAATTTTTGACATATTTGCTAGTCACTTTTATTTTTTTCAATTAATATTACTTTTTCACTTTTACATATACATTTATATTATTACACATATATAATAAACTATCTACACCAAGAAGGACCATAAAACAATCAGGAATTATATAAATGTTACATTCACAGTGTTTTGCCTGTTTGTATTTGGCAACCTTGGAGAAAACATTTTCCTGAACTTTGTGAGTCTCCAAGTCTGAATGTACTGATATCTATCATATCTCATCTTTATCAACCTAAAAACTTCTATCTAGCCCTAAAAACATCTTAACTCATACACAACTAAGATTAATTGTAAAACTAACCTGTCAGATTTTCAACCTCATCAGAGACTTGAGAAGGGATAAAATTAATTATCTGAGTAAACAGGAAGTGCAAGTTAGCAGCTTCCAAAATGAAAAGGACAGTTCACTGTCTAGACAGACACCCAAAACACTCTATAACGTTAGAGCATTGTGTTCAGTTTTCTGGTCCAGTATATCTGGCAGACATATTTGTGAAGCAGGCACTATTGAGCACTTGCTTACCCTGTCTTGGCAGAGTTTGGCCATCAACTCTGCCTGTGTCCTTGTTAGTCATTTATAATTCTTCTTTTTAAAACAGTTTGTTCAGAGACATGGGCTACAATTTAATTGGATCATTTTTTCACTTTTTTAAAAATTTTTGTTTATGTTTTTCTTTAGTTCTTTTAAAATTCTGACTATGAATCCTTTGTCAGATATATAGATGGCAGAGGATTGTTTCCCACTTTGTGTGCTTCATCTTAATCTTTATTTTATTGATTATTTCTTTAGCTGCACAGAATATTTAGCTTTATGAACATATACGTGGAGTACATAACTGAGCATATACCAAAGTCAGGAAAGTAAAAAAAATCACTATATAAATAAAGAAAAATACAAACAATGTGAAGAGAGAAATGGAAAAATGAGGGGAGGCCTTAACAGGACAGAAGGAGTTCAATACAAAAGGGTAAGAAAGGAAGGGAGAAAATAACAATAAGGATGTTTGAGAAAGCCATAAAACTCATGTTATTTTTCATTTACCTAATATTCAAAATATAAATGTATTTATATACATGTATGTATTATATCACATTATTAAGAATGTTTTATTTAATATATTACACATATATGTAACATATATTACTATATATATACATATACTATATAATATACACACACACACAAACACACACACACACAAACACAAACACACACACACACACACTTGGACTGACAATGCTCCCCACCATGAGCAATAAACTATCTAATATAAACCCCAGTACTAGGCATTAAAAACTTCCTTTGAGTAGTTGGTCAGAGAAGTCCACGAGACTCCCTCAAATCAGTATAGGTTGTTGCTGTTTATCTTGGTTGTTTCCCAGAGGTGAACGGTAAATTCATATTGCTGAAGACACCTGTTCTCAAGATATAGAATTCAATTTGAGTATATCTGGCCCACAAGCATCCTCCCTGAAGACTAGCTTTCAGAGTGGTTGAAGCTGACATGCAAAGGGTTAAGGGAGGAAAGCAACCAGTATCCCAACCTAGCTGTAATACTGAAGAACAACAGTAATGACAAGCAGGGCAAAAATGTCCCAAGAGATACAACAACGTATCTTCACAGAAACTAGCTGTGTCATTAGACTTCTGACTCATTCCTGAGGCGGGAAATCATGCCTCGGACTGGAGACCTACCCAACTTCCTGGAGCTATTGGTCTCATGTATCCAAGGTGCTAACTTTCTACACTGACTTTACTAAACCCACATAAATCCTAAGTGCATTCTCAATCCTTATCCTTGTATCCACAGATGAGTGCCTCTCTCAGCCTTGATTTATGAAAGCTTCTCTCTGCAACACAGAGACTTTTACATAAAGTCTAGTCAAAATGCAGAGAAGAACTGATTGTGGGGTTGTCCAGATCAAATGGGTATGCCAGCTACATAACTCTTGCACATAAGGCTTAGGGAACACTGCAGTAGAAGGCAGAAAGACTGTAAAAGCCAGAGGACCAGGATATTTCCTGAGATTGTGTCTCCTAGAAATGACAGGGACGTTATACTCAGGACACCTATCCACTATGTGTGCCTGAACAAGACCTGAACAATGACAACACTGATAGATACATTAAGATGGAAGGAGGAAATCTCATGGAGCCCCAGTGCTACACACAAAGAACTACAAACAAGTAAGAAATGCTGAGAATGGGAGAATTAGCCATCCCCAGAGAGGAGTCTCTGAAGTGTTTATCCAATCCCTAGTGGTCAGCTCTGAAATCACATATACACAAGCAACACTAAATGCAATCATCTGGGCATCTTTATATATTTATTCACATATACACATATAAAACAATGACAAAGGAAAAGGGGACATGGATTTGAGACCAAACAAGGGAGGGAGGAACCTGAAAGCAGTTGCCATGAGGAAAGAGAAGGGAGAAATGGGGTAATCACATTTCAATATGAAAATATATCTTAAAGTAAAATATAATCTTGTACAATGAAACTGATCATTATTTTCAATAAGCTTCCATAGAGACAGAATGAAGTTTGGAGGTGAACGCTGACTACATCGAAATGCTTCAATCAGAGAGGGAGAGGTGTTAGTCCTCTGCACGAAATGGAGAAAAACCAAATAAAACCATCTGTCAAAAGCATTGCTTTGTCACCATGACAATTTGTGATTGAATTTACCCAGCAGACTATCCAAGGCTTCAAGCTCATCAAGGCATTTCATTTGAAGTATCATTAAACTGAAATTAAGTTGCTATTAACCTTGTCTATTCAAATGATGCCACTGAATGAGTAAACACAGCACTCCGCATGCAGGGAGATGACATGATGAATTGATATGTGTAGCACGGGGGTGGATGGAGTCTCTCTAATGAGTGATTACCTGTGGCATAAGTATATTGATTGTGTTTGTACATGTCAAACGGAGCTGGCAAGGATGGACTTGACAAAATCAATCTTGGAACTTGCCAGGACATCAGCCTCTCACTTTCACAGGCACAAATCATAAACTTAATCTTTCTAAGGAAAACTGTGTACATATTGGAGGCACTAACCTCTGGCAAGATACTACACACTATTTGGCTTGGCAAATCATTTCCTGTCCACTCCAAAGGCAAACATGTACCTACACTGTGATTTGTGGAGAACAGCCAGGCAAACAGTCACAAACACACACTCTTCCAAAAATCTTCACGTATAAATGATAAAGCCACTTCTCCTTTGCTTTTAGCATTAGAAAATTGTATTTAATATGTGTACCTGCTAGTTTTATGTCAGGTTGACATAAACTAGAGTCATTAGGGAGGAGGGACACAAAATTGAGAAAATGCCTTCATAAGATCAGGCTGTAGGCAAGGCCTGTGGGGCAGTTTCCTAATTAATGATTGATGGGGGAGGGCCTAACTCATTGTGGTTGGTGCCATCCTGGATCGGTGGTCCTGGCTTCTATAAGAACAAGGCATGTGGAGCAAGCCAGTAAGCAGAATTCCTCCATCAGTTCCTGGCCTCTGCGTCAGTTCCTGCCTCCAGGTTCTTGCCCTGTTTGAGTTCCTGTTCTGACTTCCTTCAGTGATGAACTGTGAGGTGGAAGCATAAGCCAAATAAACCCTTTACTATGGAATTTACTTTGTTCATAGTGTTTAGTTACAGCGATACTAATCCTAACCAAGACAAGATGTATTCTCTCACCTACCTCTTATTCTCTTTCTAGAATAAAACGAGTCACCTGTTTATCACTTTCTTCCCTTGGGGAGATTTAGTACAACGATTGATTGGAAAACAGGGGGAAAGTTGTAATTTGTTGTAGGACGTTCTCCAGGGATTAGAACTGTGTCCATGAATGCACACAAACATGTACACACATATATCTATGTGCACGTATGTACACACACACATGTACAAACATGCACACACATATGCATGCATGTACCCACAGACTCAAGCACATATTTGACTTCTGTGGAATGTCTCATTTGGAATCCTGGCAGGCAGAGCGAAGTAGCTCTTCTCATCTGTGTTTTATAAAGTTAGGATTCACCCAAGATTGGTAGATAAACTAGGACATGTGACAGGCATGAAGCAAACCCCATGTATTCTAGAGGAAAAATTCCAAGGGCTGTTTTGGACCAAGGACTACTCAGAGTAGATTAACTGCTGCTAATGCATGTCATAGACATGCCAATAAGATGGGTAAACCTCGCTTAGAATACCCTGAGACAATTGTGTTCACCAAAATTTTCTAGACTGTAAATTCTAGAAACTAAGAAAACTCTGAGGGCCTGTGTGATGATGTTATTGAGTCATGGTGGCACTTTTAAGAGGTAGGACTTGATGGGACATCTTTAGATCACTGGGGACAATGCCTTGAATGGAATTGTGAGACCACAGGCTTTTTCTCTT
Source organism: Acomys percivali (assembly GCA_907169655.1). Lineage (NCBI taxonomy): Eukaryota > Metazoa > Chordata > Mammalia > Rodentia > Muridae > Acomys > Acomys percivali. Next base: position 59,126,282 of record OU015746.1, on the reverse strand, counting down.
CTCTATAACTGTCTGACCATACATTGAAATGTTTGCTGTATTTTGTCTCTCTGCCATGATGTGCCCCCTTGCTACAGAACCAAAAGTGACAGGGCCATTATTTATGAACTGGAACCTATAATACTGTGAGCCAAAATAAACCATTTTCTCTATATAATTTCATATAAGTAGTATAACGATGGAAGTCTGATTAATACAGTAGACAGGATCTTTTGTAGTTTCCATAAAGGGAAAGAGATAGTGAAAGCTGATCTAGATATTTAGATCAACTGGACAAAACCTTGAACAGCAGTCCATTTCTAAGAAGGCCTAGTGATATTTCTTCCACATAGTAAAACAATGCTAGTTTAGGGACATGTGGATTTATAGTAGCAACAGTGCATCATCTGTTTCATTGCCTTTATCCCATCCATCTCCGGTAAAAATAAATGTCCTCTTTTTATTAATTTAACCACTGGAGTAGTTTGGACAAATATTAACAGATTTGGAAGTGCTTTACCAAACAAAGCTGCTCATCATTTTCTTTGTCTCCGCATATTGTGATAGTGTTTCCTTACATTAGAAAGAGTAGCCACAGGATGGAAGCTCATGGGTGCTTATGTGGGATGTGATTATCTGATGAGGAGGTTGTCCCAGGAAGATGAAGCTGCATGGCCATCTGCCTTGCATGTGGAAGGAAGTCAGGATGCTGTTATGAGAGCAGGGGATCAGAGCCCTCATCTCTACTTTTGCAAGGATGTCATTGTGCAAATACCCTGGTGGGGAGAGCTAGCACAAGCATGTGATATTGAGGGAGGGCCTTGGGAGGTTTAGGAAGGATTTCGGTCAGGTCATGTGGGTCTGCCGGTGAAAGAGCTATGCACTCCAGACTCCTTTCCCTTTAGTCTTTGCAACTGTCAGGAGGCAAACAAGCTTTCTCTACTTCGTGGTCCCACCATGACATTTCAAGGGAACATGGCCCAATGACTGTGGGATGGAAATCTCGGCAGCTGAATCAGAATAAAGTTTTCTTCCTTCTTGATGATTTTGTGACAACCACAGAAAGATAATGCAACCTTGATGCCTGTAGGTAGAATTTCAAATCATGATTTTTTTGAGCTGTTATTTTTTTCAGTATTCATGTTTAAATGGGAAAGTATGACTTGCCAGAGTAGGGACAGCTATGACAGCAGTGGCACTGTGTCTAAGATGCAGGGGGGCATATTCAACTCAATTTTTAGACACGTGACTTGTAGGTAATGATGTTCTAAAATAAGTTACAGTCAATGTGTCTTCTTTTTACCCCCTATAGAGTATCTATTTAAAATAAAACTGAAATTAAGTTCAATTTCTTCCTTAAGGAAACAGAATTCATCAAAAAGGTAGATGATTGAATATCTGAGGACTGAAAAATGATAAATCTTTCTTAAGAGCATATAGTTTCCTGTAACATTCTCCTTAAGAGATAAAATAAATAAAGAAGAAAAGAAAGAAAGAAGAAATTGATACAACCCTCTTGTTGAACTAGCTGAAGGGGTGTGAATGCTGAGTTTATTATTGAGCAGTACAATGTGGGGAATTGAGTTTTAGATGGTCAGGTTTCTCACTTCCCTGTCATCTTAACAAATTGTATCATTCTCTAAAGAGGATGTATTGAAGATGGTAGCTGTAACCTAGTGAAGATCTATTACTGTGATCATTCTAAGGTATGCCTGAGAGTGAATTACACTTTTTTACTTCAATTTTTATATGAATAAAGTAACAAAATTATTTTTCTGTTTTTTAGAAGACAGTAATCAAATGAATTGTTTGGCTTCATTTTTCCTTTGGCAAATGTGCGCTTATGGTTAAGGAGAGATTGGTTTAAATCTTACAATACATTAAAATAGATATAAGCAGACAATAAAGTGGGAGCCTCTGTATTACTATACATTTTTATGGTGTTTTGAGACAGCCTTAAAACTTCCTATATTTTTCAGTACTGAGATTGTGAATTTATACCATTCGTCACACAGAGAACCTGGGAAACATTCTGAAACTGAAATTATTACTAAACCATTATCATTTTCAAGGCTTATAATCAGCATTAGTTAGCCTTGCACTTATTGTTTTGGTCAGCTTTAAAGTAACTGTGAGGCCTGAATAAAGAGAAAATAAAATGGAAATCAAGAATCTACACCGATGTCAAACGTCCATCCAGAGAATTGTAGCAGGATATTGACCAAGAAGTTCAGTTTCTACTCTCCAAGTTGATAGTAATAACACCATCAATATATTCTAATTAAATAGTGATATATCACACAATTAAAATGTTCTTTGTAGAACATTTAAAAACATGGAAACATTAAGAGAAAAAAATTCCTACTGTAATCCATTATCACCTGATAGCTCCTGTGAACTTCATGAATCCTTATGTGTTTCCAGTATTTTCCTTGGAATTGTTTTGACACAATCCTAAAAATTGTGGCATTCTCAATTCCATATGATTTAAAATAATTCAGTTAACTTTATTAAAATTAAAGATCACATTATTACTATTGACTCTCAAAGAAAGAGAAAGGTCATTTGGGATAATGCTTTATTAAGTAATGAATTTGTGTGTGTGTGTGTGTGTGTGTGTGTGTGTGTGTGTGTTATGTGTTGTATATGGGAAGAATATAATATCTGAGGCTCTCATTTTTCTCACTTGAACAGCTCTACCTCTCCCACATCAACTTTTAAACTATAGAAAATAATTTACCCATTTTCCTTATAAGCAAAGGAACTGATCATGTGTCCTAAAATCTAATGTGGGAGTTAATACTAACTTTCTATCACATTGTTTTCAGTAAGGCTAACTGTGTGAGTGACTGTAAGCTAACTGTCCTTTTGTAATTCTGAACTCAGGTACATCAGTGAAGTTTTGCTCAATCGGAGAACCCATTGCTTCTATCTCTTCCAGCTGTCTGCACCCCCATTCCTCCTTTTGACCCACCCCTTTTACCCTGCCTGATTTCTTTTAAGCTACATTCTTCTGTTATTCCCTTTCTCTTCCTAATTTCACACCTTAAATCAGCAAATTTGTTTGAATTTATGGACGTGCAGAACATCCCATGCTCGTGCGTGATTGTGCGTTCCTTCCACAACAACCAAAAGGCATGAGGTTACTTCAGCAGCATCTAGAGATCATTTTGTTCTAGAAATGAACACACCAGCACACCAATGTCTCTGTGGCAGAATATAGACAGGACAAGAAGAGAGCTGAAATCTTCAGCAGCCTTGCAGAGGCCTGAAGGTGTCCTGTTGGATAGTAGAGATTCCAAGTAGTTTGCCTGGCAGTGCAATAAAAACCTCAAATGGTTTGGGGACCATTGGCCCCTGATTTGTAAAGTATTCATGAAGGAGAATTGGGATGATCTGTGGCCTTGATATGATTTCAGCCGCCTGCAGCGCTCCACTCTCAGCTTGACCTCCTTTGCTACCTTTGACATTGATAGATGCCTGAGATTTCAGATATAGGCTCTATGTTTGAAGCTGAGATGAAAGTTGGAAATAACAGTCACCCTAACGCCATTGCCTGGAAGTTGATGGGCTGGTCTTGCTGTCCCCCTGTATTAATCAGTGGCCAAGGAAGGGTGTATTCTGAAAACTAGATCTTCAGGGATGTGAGTCATAAGGAAACAACTGTAGAAGGTTGAAAGAAAAGGTGTCACGACACCAGAGATTGCTGCTGAATAATGAAAGGGCGCCAGAAAGTGTTGCTAGAAGGGATCAAATTCACTTTGCATTTGGTACTGGCTCATCTAATGCCTTCAGCCAGAAATAACAAAGTCTCCCTTTCTCCTTCTTCTCATGGCATGTGCTGAGATGTCTGCCTGGTTTATTTCCAGTACGCTTTCCAGGCTGCTCCCTTACTGCCAGCTGGCTTTGGTCCTCTGTGATCTGCCTCCACATAGTCAGACGTATTTGTATCTCTATGTACTAAATTTTAATTTTCTTTATCTCTCCTGATTTTAGTAACGTTTCATCATGATTAACTGTTTGTAAAAGGTAATGAATTTCTCATGGGTTGTCTCTTGCTTTTCCCCTCACCCATATCTTTTTCTTCCTTGGACAATCTTGAGTTATTTGGAATAAAATGGTAACCAGATATTTAAAAATGTAATGTTAATAGAAAAATATACTCCACTCGATTCTTTTACATGGCCAAGGGAGGAGTGGGGAGAGAACACAGCTACGCAGAAGGTCTGATAAGTGGGTGCTCTGCCTTTCAGCCAAAAGGGCTTCTTTTTCTAACTAATTTTTACTTAGAAACAAAAGGATTTTCAGAGAGTGAGGAAAGAGAGAAGTGAATGATGCTGCAATTTGCATTTTTGTTCACATAATATTCATGTTCAATTGACTAGAGAAAGGTTCTCTATTTTTCTCGTTACAAAAGGAAGCACCTGTTTAAAAATACTTGAATCAATTTTTATTCACAATTACTATTTTTCTCAAACTTGCCTGCAATAGTCAAAAGGGATAAATGTTAAAACCTACTTAAGAGTTTTTTTAGACTCTGTGCTAAATAACCTGTGAGCAGGGCATATTAAGAAAGAACATTATTTCAAGTACCTGAAGGAGTCAGTTCTAATCCAGGCTCTGTCATTACGTTCATGTTATTAAGCAAATCGTTTAAACTTCTTTGTCTCCATTTCTTTCCCTTTAAATTTTAGGTTTCATAGTGGATCACTTGAAATATCCCTTCCAGACTTAGCTTCTTTCTTCCCGTCTTTCTCTCTATCCTTCCTTCATTTTCTTTCCTTTATTATCGCCTTCCATTCTCCCTCTTTCTTCCATCTTCTCTCTTTCTCCTCATCCCCTTAGTCTTCCCTGAGCCGCACTGTATTGGGGTGGCTGGGGCAAGAAAGTTGTTTTGTTGCCTGAGATGTCCCACCCACCATTCTACCTCTCAGGCATCACTGCTGCTTCTAGTGAACAGAAACAGTGGGAGCAGAGGAATCCTGATTTTTCTATCAATTCTAAATAAATTGCTGAAATTGCCATCACTATGACTGAACAACCCTCCTTTCCAGCCCAGGCTCCATCCTAACATGGACAGAAGATTCTTTTTCCCTGGATCCTCTGGTCCTCCCTGCTAAATTCTCCCAGTAGACAACTGGAGAGCTCTGATCAAGAGCAACATCTAGCAAAAGACATCCATTGAAAGTCAGATGAGGAGGCTGGAGAGGTGGCTCTGTGGCTAGGAGCATCCACTGCTTACCAGAGTCTCTCACTCTCTTCCCCGCTACATCTGTCTCTCCCTCTTTCCCTTCCCCTCCCTTTCTCCCTCCCCTGGTTCTCCCTCTTCCCCTATACCTCTCCGCTCTCTCAGCAGTACTGTGAATTAAACTCAGAACATCATACCTGGTGGACAAGAATCCAACCACTTAGCTTAGGCCCACTTCAGGCTCCTTGAAGACATGACAACAGTTTTGTTGTTTGCATCTCTTTCTGAAAAATTCAGTGTTAGACACAGAGAAACCATCACCGAAAGGAAGACAGTAGTTACAATGGCATCCAGGATGAAGGGGACAGATGCCAGCATGAAGGGGACAGATAGCATGGCTTTGACACTTTTAAAATAATGTATCTTAGAGTGATAGAATTGTCCCTGTAAAGTATTCCCCATATCACCAGCTCTGAGGAGAAACTTTCTATGGTTTGTTCAAGCTGCTTATTACTTTTATTTGACTTTTGCCTCTTTCTTCAAGAAAGAGAAAAACTCTTCCTTGCTTTCTCCTACTTTAGAAACAGATTCAGGCGACTCACTTACACAGAGTGGACATGCTGCAGTTTCCTCTGCTGCGGATACCCACTGCAGCCAGGTCTCAGCTCCCTCCTTCCTTCCTCCATTCCCCACTTCTCTTCCTTACTCAGCTCTCCCACTACTGCAGTCTAGAAGCCATTGTCTACAGCTTCAGCTGAGATGCCTTCTTGTAGGTCAGCACAGAATCTCACCTTTACCTTTCTCCAGTAGCACTTATCACCCTTAATGGGATAACTTCGCCTGTAAAACTTAGTAAGTCCTGTTTCCATTTCTACGCTGTCTCTGGGCTCCACTTAGCATGAATGCTGACAACACAGTTAGGCTCACAAGCCTTCCTGGTGACAACCCCTGCCCCATTTCTCCTCTGTGAGGGAACCTGTGTCTCACAGTGTCTGTACAATGTTCATCTTTCCTATTTTTCACATTTGTGATGGTAAACAATCTCCACACACTCCCTTGAAGCTTATGTTCTTGCTCAAACTTTTCATCATCTGGAGCACAGCCCTGGGGGGCAGTAGAGATGCTCTAGATCCACCTGATCTCACTGCCTCACAGATGCTCTGCCGGCACCTAGTTGTCCTTAACAAACACACATTTCCTGACACAACACTAAAACCTCTCTTTGACCAAAGTGAACTACTCTTCATTTTCTATACAAACATACAAATCCCCTCTCCCTCGTAAGATAACCATGTGAAGAAGAATGGGTACATTTACATCCTTTTAACTCAGCCTGTCTACATTTCTACATTTTTCACTCTGAGAAAATAAATCGCCATGAATGTGGAAAACGTCTCTGCATATCCAGACTGCTGCTACTCTGGAAGACTGTATAGCAAACTGACTGCAATTCATGGCTCTGATCACGAGTCAATCCAGTAACAATCTCAGAAATTTCAGGAGTACACTTGCGTAGATGACAGATAAAGATGCATTTTTTTTTTTGTATCTTTTATTTTTGTTCTCATTTTAAAGTGGCTCACATTTTTTTTTAATTTAGTGATGGCTTAGACACATTCTTAGATGTAATTTTGCTGCTCTAAAGCCTGCAGCTGGGAGAAAACACTTAGAAATGCTATTGGAGGAGTCCTACTGACTCAAGTCATGGGGGATTGTGTAATGAATTCTGTTCCAAGACCTGAAACATTGTCTAAAATACACCTGCAGTACACATTAAAAATGTTATGATAAATATACATTACATGAACCCCCTTGAAACTGTAAATAAAGACAAGGCACATATTTGTGAGGATTGTAATGACATATATTTTCACATATATGCTAATTACTGTGTTAGGAATAGCCAATAATTGATTGCAAAGTGTTTTGCAGATGTGAAATCTGTATAAACACACAATCATCTTAAGGGATTTAAAAATCCAATAGCCCAAGGCATAGAGGAAAATGATGCCCTACATTGTGATTATCTTAATAAATGAATAAAAGAAATATATTTTCTATAAAGCACTAGAAAGAATGTTGTTTTGTTTTATCTAATTAGATGGTTACTGAGAATATAAGAACCTAATGAGAAAGTCCATTTAATCCACAAGTACAGGGGCCTTTCTGGTTATCAAAGCACTGTACCTGTCAAGAAAGGCAAGTTGTTACCTGTATGTAACTGTAAAAGTGACATGGTGTCAAATTTTATGAACTACTCATGGTATAGAGTTAAAATAAAATGTCTTCACTGACTATGCAAAATTATTAATACATAGTTTTAATCTTCGACTTGATCTTTTGGAGGCATTTTTGGTTTATCTAGCTATAAGGATGCATAAAGAAAAGAAGAAACATTTGTTAATTGAGCATTCTATGTGTATGTGTGTGCACATGTGTGTATGAGAATGTGTGTATGTGCGTGTGTATGTATGTAGTACATGTGAGTGTGTGTGTACATGTGTGTATGTACATTTGTATGTTGTGTGTGTGTATATGGGCATGTGTATGTGTGTAGGTGTGTGTGTATTGTGTGGTATATGTGAGTGTGTGTGTGTTCACGTGTGTATGTGCATGTGTGTGTGGTATATGTGTATATGGGCATGTTTGTGTATGTGAGTGTGTGTGAACGTATGTATGAGCATGTGTATATGTGTGGTATATGTATTTGAGAGTGTGTTTGAATGTGTGTATGTACATGTGTGTGTGGTATATGTATATGTGAGTGTGTGTGCATGTGTATGTGTGGGGAGGGCTGCAGGTACATGTGTATGCAGAGGCCCGAGGTCTACACTGGATTTTTCCTCAATTGTTCTATACTTTAATTCTTAGATAAGGTCTTTCTGTGAATTTGAAGCTCATCATTTCAGCCAGCCAGGCTGTCTAGTGTGTTTCAGGACTCACCTATCTGTCTACCAAGCACCAAAGTTGAAGATATGCACTCCCTTAAGTGGCTTTTAGTTGTTGCTAGAGATCCAAACTAGGTGTTCATGCTTATGCAATAAGAATGTTTATTGTTTTTAAATATATTTTATTAATTTATTCATATTACATTGTTAGCCCATCCCTTGTATCTTCCCATTCCTCCCTCCCTTCCATTTTCCCCTTACTCCCCTCCCCTATGACTGTGACTCAGGGGGACCTTGTCCTTCTGTATATGCTCATAGGGTATCAAGTCTCTTCTTGGTAGCCTGCAATCCTTTCTCTGAGTGCCGCCAGGCCCCCCTATCCAGGGTAGGTGGTCAAATATGGGGCAGCAGAGTTCGCATGAAAGTCAGTCCCCATGCTCTACTCAACTGAATTATCAATATCATCAGTATTATCAGTATGCCCTGTAATTAAGACACAGACACTTGTTATATTTTAAAATAGCTTAGTTAACCTGGGGCAGGGCAGACAGTAACTCTCTAAACTACCTCCCATAGTGGGGCAGGCATGAGATCCCTGCCCCAATCCCACACCATCTGTTTCTAATAACTTCTTTCAAGCTACCTCCCATCCATAATCCCAGACACTTGCTAATCTTCTTCATCTGGGCCAGATACACCATCAACGCTGGCCATGTGCTGCTCCTCCATCTAACCCATGGCAGCCTTCTTCTCTTCCCTTCATGTCTCCCTCCTTCTGTCCTTTCTTCTTTCCAAGATTCCTTTCTCTCCTAGCCCCACCTATCTCCTTTGCCCTGCCAAGGTGAGATGACTTTTTATTAACCAAAAGATGGGTCACAGAGACAAAGAACAGTAGTTAGCATCAAAATATATCAGACCATTCCCCAACAAATGTTACTGACTAGACTGTTTCTCAAACCCAACACAGTACTTTTATAGTCAATATTTTACATAGTGAGTGATTTCTATGCCATCTATCATCTATCCATCTTCTATCTATCTATCTATCTATCTATCTATCTATCTATCTTCTACCTACCTATCAGCTATCTATCTATCCATTCATCTATCCACATTTCTTTTCTCCGTCCCCCCATATCTATAAGGCGGCAGTATATTCTCCCAGTACTACAGTGGGAAACACTGCAATGAGAATCCAGCAAACCTAAGAGGTCACCAGGCCAAATGAAGAACTTTGACATGTGTATCATCTGGTTTCTAGACAAACACCTTCTAAGGAATCTTACATGGTTATGGCTTTGTTTGCAGTAATGAATACACTATATCACAGTGGTCTTCTGAGCCAGGATCTTCTCCATCCAACTACAAGCTTTCATTTGTAGTAGTAACAGTTCTTTATGTAACCAGACTCACAACCTGCCTTACACATACCAGACCCTCTGCAAATAAGCACTGAACCACAAGCAAACTTGAACTCTACCCCGTTTACCTACACTACAAATCTAGTGGCTCCTTTGTCTTAAAAAACACACTAATCTGGAGCTGAGAACTCATACGAACATACATGAAACAGTGTGGAAAAATCTTTTTCTGTGCCCCCATTGTTAAGTTAGATGTTATGTGATACTAACTCAGCTCATGTAATAAAGGGAACTTGTACCTCATTATGTTTTCTCTCTTGGCGAGTACAAATTTCCATGTTTCTCATTTACCCACGCAAATATTTATTTCTCCAACAGTCAGGAACATTTTGTCTTTTTTTTTTTAGTTGTGAAACAATGATAGATTCTAGTTAAAGTTGTTTCCATGTCCCATCGTCACAGTGTCTATGCCACTATGTCTAAAATTCAGCATCAAGTAAATACATTACATTAGAGCAGGCATATTTTTCTCTTCATGATCATCCATCTAAGGAAACAGTATAATTTGCAGTGAATACTGCTGCCCTACACAAAGACAACACAGGAGATGCAGGGGCGGGGGGAAGGTTAAAGTGAGAAATGCTTTATGTCTTAAGCATCATCAGACATAAGGCGAAAGTGCCCTGTGCACCAGAGTTCATTGTCCTGGTTTGTACAATAATTATCTCCCCTATAGCTACCCCTGCAGCCCACTCAAATGAAACTTAAGCTCAAGTAAAAACTATTCCACCCTGACAAAGACATTTGAATTCTGTCTTATTTTGTGCCATCCCACCCCACCATGAGTCTTATTGCTAAACATGTCTGCAGCAGGAACAGCAGGAATGCACCACAGGATACACAATGACTTTCTTTCTCTCCTTAACAAATGACCTCAATCTTTTAACAAGGTGAGACTATCAGCTAATATGGAGAAACAAAGAAAAATATGCAGATGTATATGGGTCAAATCCTAATACAAAAACTAAAAATTTCAAATATATGTAGTATCTAGCCTTTTGTTGAAAAGGGGGTCTGGTGTGTGTCAGGCAGGTTGTGGGCATTGGTACATGAAAGACTGTTACTACTACGGTATACTACTATAAAACTATACTTTTCATACTTGGTAATGTAAATAATTCCATCACATCTTTTGGGACTGAAAATGTCTTTACATCCATGTCAAACCATAGCTTCAGGCCCTGTGGCCACACCTCACCTGTTGTGTGGTTCATAAGCTAGGAATGGTTCCTTCTTTCTTCATTTTCCTTTTTTTCAAACAGACATAAGGGGAAAAAATGAGCAAAAGTATGTGGCCCTATAACTTCTGCACAATCACATTTAGTCTGTCTCCAGTGCAAGGCCTCTTTATCAGAAATTAGCATTTTTAATAAAAGGTTATGTATTTTTATATATATTAAAATGTTAGTTTTTATATTAGGATGTTGGCTCATATACAGTTGCATATTTAGATTTGTTTCTCTTTCAACCCTTTCAAAGCAAAAGAGAAATGCAAAATTTCAATGACACCATAAACAAGCACAGCAGGTATCTGTGGGACACATCTCTACTCTTTCAGGAACAAAGAGGGGATACGTGTGCTTAGGTTGAAGAACATCAGGATCTGAGCTCTGAGCAGCAACTATGTTATATAGGGTACCACTGTCCATTGCTCCATTTTTACCTAGGGAGAACTAGGAGTGGGGGCCCAGAGGATGGTGGCAACTTGAGTGGTAATGTAATGGAGCCCTGTTGTCAAATATCACTTAGCTTTACTGGAGCATGAGAAAATAAAAGTGTGGTTCCAGTCACTACCACTCAAGTGAAATATGATGGACACTTGAAAGCCAATGGCCCTGGGAAGATGGAACCCACAAAAGTTTGCTAAAGAACAAGATATGTCATCAGTGCAGAGATGCTCAAGGTGGTTTCATTATCATTTCTTCCAGTGAAAAGGTATTATTTATGAATTGACGAAAATTAGAAGAGGACCGGGCTCAGCACACGCTAGGGGTCACTTTTCTCCTTGTTGAGCATGAGAAGTCTGTTAGACATTATATAGAGAGTTCATGCTATGCTTGAATTTACAAGTCTGGAGCTTAAGGATATGATATCATCATCTGCCATCTTTCTTCATCTTCCTGCACGTACTACTCTTGGGATAATTTTACTGCACAGGAGTGTGTTATAGTTGCTATATGATTTTTCTGCCCTAAGTAATTTACTCATAAAGAAAATGTTGACTTGCTTCCAACATAATTTAACATCATGTCTAGAACATGGTGTAATAAGAGATTAATAAATTAAATAATCAGTTTTTAGTTCACAAGCATTACAGTAACTTCATAGTGAACTTTGTACACAGGTGAACTGTACTGCTTGCCCAATATCCACACTGAAATACAAACCTGAGACAGCACAGTACATGTGAAATCAGAAGACAACACACAGAAGTGAGTTTTCTCCTTCTGCACTAGTGCCCTGCACATAACATGAGGAGCTTTAGTATGTTGGACTAGGATAATAGATTTATTTTATTATCAGGGATAAAAATCAATTCTGGCTTTAATAAATGAATTATAGGCTACACCTCTGCACAGGAAAATGAATTTTTAAGAGATATTAAAATACACATTTGGAAGCTGGGCACAGTGGCCCATCCCTGTAATTCCAGCACTCGGGAAGGCAGAGGCAGGAAAATCTCAGTGAGTTTGACTCCAACCTAGTCTACAAAGCGAGTCCAAGACTACACAAAGAAACCCTGTCTTGAAAAGCCAACACACACACATGCACATATACACACACCACACATACCACCCACACCACACACACCACACATACACACACACACATACCACACACACACCACACACCATGCACACACACAAACCATACCCCCTCACACCCACACCCACACATACACACACCACACATCACACACACACCACATCCCCTCACTCACACACCACACATACACACCATACACACACACTACATGCACATATCACACACACACACACCACACACACCACACATACACACACACCACACATCACACACACCACACCCCCTCACACACACACCACACATAGACACCATACATACACACACACGCTACACACGAATTTCACAGAATGGTGAAATATTAATTGACACTTGCTCAACCATACTCATTGCTGCTCTATTCATAGTAGCTGGAAGTTAGAAACAGCCTAGATGTCCCTCAACACAAGAATGGTTTAAAAATATGGTATATATACACAATGGAATATTACTCAACCATTAGAAAAATGAAATCATAAATTTTGCAGGGAATTGGATGTAACTAGAAAAAAATCATCCTGAGTGAGGAATATCAGCTCTATAAAGACAAATATGGTATGTATTAATTTACATGTAAACATTAGCTGTGAAATAATGGTAACCAAGCTACAATCTGAAACCAGAGGTTTGGTATAGAGTAAGAGACTCAGGGGTGAGAAAGGTTCAGAGTGCTAGGAAGAACTGAGGAAGGGGACACTGTAATCATGATATATTATATGAGAAAAAATATATTTTCAATAAAAGGAAAAATAAATAACAAAAATAAGATTCTATTAATTATTTCATACTTTGAGAGCTTTCTAAGTATTTGCATTCTTTAATACCAATAGATTTTCAATATGAATTTACTGTTTCCTTTCTGGTCTACTACATGTACTTGAGTGTATAAATAATACTTAGAATTTAAATATTAAAAAGACAAGCAAACAAGTGCTTAAATTAAAATGATAATATAAACAATGGAAAAAAAGCAAAAGGTGGGAGGATGGTAAAAAGGCCAGAAACACATGATGAATGTGAAGGTAGGTTTAAAAATTAGTAGAGGATTTTCTCTAAGTTAGGTTGTCAAACAATTTTTCCCTTCATTTCCAGTAGTTTTTGCAGAAACTGGTGACAAATAACCTTCTTCTTCTTCTTCTTCTTCTTCTTCTTCTTCTTCTTCTTCTTCTTCTTCTTCTTCTTCTTCT
>OU015746.1:59089863-59105330 GCA_907169655.1 Acomys percivali | reverse complement strand
GGGGGGGCTATGATCAGGATATAAAGTGAATATATAAATTAAAATTAAATTGGAGTAAAAGAAAAATCTTCTTGTGCTAACAAATGGAAAATTTTACTGCCATTTACTGAACACTATGGTTGAAGTAATAAGTATATTAAAGATTTTATAACATTGACTACTAGCGAAGACCAACGACCTATTAAAGTTTGGGTCTCCATATTAGATATTGCTGCAACTTGAAAGGTCACAGGAATGGTTTCTGAATCTTTAGGGACTGGTTATGAATGCAAAACTTTTTAACTCTGCTTCCCACACCTTCCCACCAAAGACAATGCAAAAGATAAGAGAGGACAATAAATCATTTTGAATGTCCCCAATTCATTTTTGCTTCAGTACAGCTATTCTCATTTAGGACTTAGTGAGGTGAGCTACATTTTCCTAACAAAGGAAATTTTTTTCTGTTTATGTTTTTTGATACAAGAGGGTGACCCTTACAATGATAAATGTTTGATGTCAAAAGATAAGATAAATGCAAATACATACATAACACCTCCACTAAAAACAAAACAAAAAGCAAGTAATTCAACATCATCATCTAAAACTACTACCTGTACAATGAAGGACCTGAGGAGGCTGAGTTATGGAACACCCCTGAAATCATTTTTTGAATTTGTACTTCATTATGTGACTCTAAGGAGAAAGGATACATGGTGTAAAAAGTATATAACAATAAATTGAATTTTAAAGATCTAAATCTCAGTGAAATGTCAAATGTTAATCAAATAAAAATCATTTTGGTAGATTTTGCAGACATGCAGGAATGTCTTATAAATTTGAAAATATTGTAGCATTTATTCCTCTAGAGAATACCGTGTGAAAACTCCAGACAATGTTTTTATTATATATAGTAGGAGTCACTTTCTAATAATATTGGAAAGAAGACATATAAACATCGAGAAGAATCGGTTTGTTGATTCTGCTCCCAAAGGATTTGACAGATGCACTGAGACTAACATTACTGAAAGCAAGAAGAGACAAGAATAGATACTGGGCATTGGAGGAGCAGAGAACACAATGTTCTAATGGTTCATTTGTATTTCTGAATTACTAAAGTGAATCATAGTAAGTAGATTATTAAACAGTGTTTAAAATGTAGGAAAAAAGCAATTTAATGATACCACAACTAATCCATTCCACTGAAACTCATTTATTTTATTTTAGGGGCTATCTGTTTCATTATAAAATATTTAGAAACTTGTACCAAGATTTTACAGTACAATGGTCAATCTTTAAATATGGGGTAAACACATTTGAAAGGGCCTTTATATAACTGTAATATTCCCCCCAAATTATTTCCAGTATAGTTATATACAGCTTTATCATAGTTGCATCAGCCTTATAAATATGTTATTGCATCCTCATAATTCAATTCATGACAATAAAATAACACAATAAAATAAATAACACAACCACTACAAAGAAAATAAAATCTAAGTCTTAAATGGTTCAGTCATTAAAATCTTTGTTGTATAAGGAGAAGACTTCAGAGATCCAGATTCCACACAAATGCTGGGTGGGTGTGGAAGTCAGCCCTGAAAGGCAGAGGCAGGTCTGTGGAGCAAGCTGACTAAAGAAACTAGCTGGGTCTGCAAACATTGATTTTGAGTGAGAGAAGCTGCCTCAAAGAATATAGTGGTGGCATGATCAAGGAAAATACATGACATCCTCCACATACATGCCTCTGGATGAACGGGGACACACACATGCTCACACTCATATGAACATACATGCATAAACAACACACACATACACACTCACTCACTTTAAAAGATAGAAAGAGAGAAAAAGACAAAAATGAGAAGTTTAAATTGACATAAACCTGAGATTATCAACTTGCTGTTGATGTGCCGAGGTATATTGGTGTGTAAGGGTATGTGTATGTGCCCATATGTATACATTAATATTACACATATTTCTTGTAGTGTTAGAAACACTGATTTCCTGGAAAGACTTGTGATGCCTTATTATACTGACATCATGTACACTGAGAAATCAAAATGGTAAAGTATTATTATGTTTAAAAATATATTTCTCTATCCAAAGAGCTTTAGTGGAAGCATGGACATTTCGTTTTAGACTTTTTCACCATGACTTGATCCAAAATGCCTCAGCAACTATCTATTGTCACCATGGACTCTTCCTTCCGTTTTCTAAGTCCATTATAAAAGCACTGTTCTAGGAGACAGTGTAGACAACAAAGGACCTCTGGATTTTTGAGGGTCATCAATTCTTTTCCTCACTTATTTCCATTCTTCAACATTCCCTGGCTGAACCTGGCTTCTATTTCTAAAGAGCCCTGGTTGTCTATTCTCCTTATATCTTCACATATCTGCATATTTCTAAAACTATTTTCAATAAAACCTTATGACGAAGAATTTGGCAACCCCTTAGGAAGCACTCAGACTAAAGACATCACAGTGTGTTCTCTCCCTTTGAGTGTCCACATACCAGTGGCACTGAATTCTTTGTGTCTCTACAACTCTGTCCTTCAACTTGAGATTCCTAAGAATTTAGGTTTTTTCTTTTAATCCACTTTGCATTGCATAAGATGGTGGCCTACAGGATCCAGTGCTCATTCTTTCTATGAATAGTATGAAGTGCACTAAAACTATTTCCCCAAGTATCTCAATTTGGGTCTGTTTGCTCAGTAGTGATATATTTTTTAATAGCTATTAAAATAGCCTATTCAAATAGGCACACCCCATTTGTCAATTTAGAGTGAAATACTATGTGCTTTACTTTTCTAAGAATTCATATTTTGAGCTCTATGGTATGCCTCCAATTTGCAGCCTGGCCTAGAAAAATACCACATTCATATTTCTAAATACACCAGAAGATTATAAAGAAGAGATTTGTGGTTGACAAAACACTTCTGTCTTGGTTAAGCTCTGTGGCTACCACTGCACTCTGACTGCCCAACAGATAAAGTTCAAAATGTTAACACCTGCCTAAAAGGAGCCTCCATGGGAAAGAAGGCATCTCTGAAAGCTTGAAAGAAGGAGAATGATAATTTTACTCAATTATTTTTTGTATTCCCAATAGCAGAACTGAATGTCTTAACTTGTTACAGATTTTTCAAGAAACAAGGATGATAGCATGTAGATCTGTATCCAACACAATCCCCAATTACCTTAGAAGAAGTATTTTCTAAGATGGGACAACACGAAGCCATGAAAGAGGTTACGGGAAGGACTATAGAAGGCCAGACTTCACCAATCTGGGCATGTGACTACTCCACTGCTTGACTATTGGATGCTCAAGTTTTATTCTTTGATTCAAGGTGTAAGATATTGGACCAGGAGACCAGTAACAACATAGTTGATATAGTTAATCTTTCTTTTTTTCCTTTGAAAAATTATGTTCCAGCTTAAATGGAAGACATTTCAATAGCGAAAAGGATTTCTTTCTAAGATGCACTAATTCATACACTAAAAGATGTGCTCAAGTAGCCGCCTCTGACAACACGGTAAATGATGCTACAGGAATAGGTAAGTAGATGGGCTTGAAAGACCTGGGAAGCCTATGCTGAGCTTAGCTCTTTATTTCTATGTGCACAGTGTGAAATTAATGAAGCTACCTTGGATGGCCAGAATTTCTATTAGTTTAAAATACTGTAATGTTAGGTAAGTACACAAGAGTGTGTTTTAAAATGCCGTTACTGGAATCCACATCATGTCTCTTCAGGAAATAAATTCAGATTTATTTGCTTCATTAATGAAAAATCTAATTTCACTTGAGATTGTACAAGGCGTGCTCCAGCGATAAGGGGCGTGGGGCAGTTTTGTTCTGCAGCTGTGATTTCCACCTCTTAAACGGAACAATACTTAAAATGCAGTCATTCTAAAGATTTTTTGGCAAACAATTACTCAAGCATTGGCCCAGTTTCTTCATCACCGCATTTAAGTAAGTTATCCACTTTATTAAAGCTTCAGGCTCTTTGTTGCCAAGAAAGGGGGGGGGGAAGAAAACCACTGAAAAGCAAACAATAAGAGTTGGTTTTTTGAAGAAGGTTGGGTTTACTTAGGCTGTGTAAAATTTGGTTTGGATGCTGTCAAACGTTATTAAATTTGTGTGTGTGTGTGTGTGTGTGTGTGTGAGAGAGAGAGAGAGAGAGAGAGACAGAGAGACAGAGAGACAGAGAGACAGAGAGACAGAGACAGAGACATGGAGAGAGAAACAGAGACAGAGACAGAGGCAGAGACAGAGACAGATTGTGTCATAATGCTCACATTAGGACATTTAATTGAGACAGGGTTTCACTCTATAGCCCAGGCTGGCTGGAACTCATATCAATCTCCCTGCTTCAGCATCTAAAGTACTGGCACCATAATAGACATGATCCTTCCTATCTGCCCTGTATCCAATCTTTAATAATAAAGAGTGGTTTTTAGTCTCATACATTACTTTTTCTCCATAAAGGTTTCTAAATGTTGGGTAACATAATAATTCCAGAGGCACTAATTCACAGTCTGGATTCCTTGGTCAAAGGCATGCACTTGATCCGGTGGCAAACACTGCACATTTCCTATGCAAAGAGTGAGAAAAACTCTCTCTGGAAAATCAGCCATGCATCTCTCTGCAGTATTTTGATGTATCCAATTATATTTAAGCACCTAACAAATAGCACTAAAAATTGCATTACATGAAGATAACCTGTTTATACAATTTAAACAAGAGATGGCAGAGTGTTGGTTTCCAACTCAAAAGTGACAGCAACCTGTTGCCGAATTTAGCAAATTCTTTGTGCCCTCTGGTCATACTTCTGAAAAACTCTGAAAAGTCCTCTGTGAGTACACCCTTTAGAAAGCCTTCCTTTCTGATCTTGCTTCTCAAGGGTACCCATTTCTTCTCTGTTTCTAAGTATTGAATGCTTCCAAGTGAAAACCTAGTTTGAAACGTTAGACATCCATGCAATCTCCAACACCTGCAGACTCCCCTTCTGGGATGTTTGATCCCCGTCCTTCAGTATGTGGCTCATAGTATGACTTGCCCGCTTCTTCGTGTTTGGGAGAACATGGTGGTGAGTGGTCTTCATTCCCATTCTCAGTCGGCTGCACGCTGTATTTCCAGTGTTGTGATGAAACAATGGTTTGTAAGCATCTCACTTCCAAGCTAACCAAGCTCATCTTTTAACCTTCCCCCAGAGGTCTCATCTTGTTACTCTTTAATCATCCCTGTGGCTCTTCTCTGCAAGTGCCCAATATCCCCAAGAGACTTCAGAGCCGAAGTCTCAGTAATAATTTCCCTTTCATCCTCTGTCATGTGGTGGCTGTTGTGGGTTTGGCTTCTCCTGTGACCTTGATTGTAGTCAAGTTTTGAATAAACATTGTTTTTCTTTTCATATAAGAGGTTTTGGATGATCATGTCCTACAGAAATAGGTACCACAGGGTACCCATCCATTTTTTTTTCTGTTTGATTTACTGGAGCACTCTCATTATGAGTGAGCAAAACAACAATTTACACCTCATAGGCAGCATCAACTTGATTATACATTATGCAGATCTTTTATATTATAATCTGCTGCATAGCTTTCCATTCTGTTTTTTAAAAATCTGAAAACTATTACTATAACAAGCAACAGCTTGCAACTCCAATATTAGTCTTTGAGTTAACTAAAAAGAAAAAATGATACTGGGATATTTGAACAGCTCCCTTTAAAATAGAAACATTTGTTTGTTTGTTGATTTATTGATTCACTTTACATTCTGGTCATAGCTCCATCCCTCCTCACCTCCCAGTCCCACCCTCCCTTCCTCTCCCTGACACTCCCTATCCTATACCTCCACAGAAAAACACTTTTTTAAAAAGATGAGATCTCATTAGGTAAAACTGACTGACCTGGAACTCCCTATGTAGAGCAGGCTGGCCTTGAAATCACAGAGGTCTGCCTGCCTTTGCCTGCCTTTGCCCTCCTCAGCCCCCCTCTGCCTCCCTCTGTTTTCCTCTGCCTCCTTGGTACTAGGTTTAAAGATATATGCCATTATGACAGTCTTAAAATATAGACTTTGACAAATCAGAAAAAAAAGCCCAAATGGTGGCTTGTCTTTTATTTGAAAACACTCATATTTAAAGTGGCTATTTGAATGGAGCACAGCACAAGGAAAATATTGAGAAATTGAATAAGGAAAAAATAGGTACCTCCATGAAGCTCTGAGAATATCTGTGATTAGTTATAATGGACACAGTGATGATCAGTTCATTACTTATTTGTGAAATAACCTAAGAGAGCCTATACAATAATATTGCCATACGCTATGTAAGATCATAAAAAGAGTAAGTATAATCTTTCATATGACAGACATTATTTATTAAAGTATTTAAACATGAACAATCAGGGAAGATACAGGCTGGCTGATTTTTTAAGCATATGCTCAGAATCTGAGAAAGACATAAAAAACCATACTAGTATTTAATTCAATCTCTGATACTCGTGTATTAATGTTACAATATTTATGTATGGCAGGGTTTATTCTCGATTTTGGCATGAATCCTAGTCTGTCCTCATGGAAGTCCAGTTGATACTATCTTATTACTTTTAATATATTACCATGCTCCATCTGCTACTAAATTTATGAGAATATTTGTACCTATACTTCTGAGCAACTCGTTTTTGTGCTTTTCTTGCTTATTATCTTTGTCAAGTTTAGTTGCCGTGTAATTGCTGGCTTTATGCCATAAGTTGGTAGCTGACTCCTCTTTAGTCCTCTGGAAGACACTGTAGTACAAAAGGTGTGGGTATCACTGTTTCTTAAATATTTTAGTGTTATTGTATTTAGAGAAATCACTTTGAAAGAATTTATTGAAAAAGTTCTAAGCAAGGCAAACTCATAGAAAACACTATGGGAGCTATTTTCAAAACTAATCTTGGAAAAATAAGAGAGACAAAAATTGATAACTGTTATTTCCCACACATGTTTCCAACACACACATGTATTAAGACATCTAAAAGAGTCGCTGGCCAACCAATGAATAATCAGACAATGCTGCTTCTTTCTCTATTTCTTTTTAGCTCAATTTCTATGGAAGACACAGAAATAAAACAAACTAATGCTATAGGTTAGCGATAGTAGACTGTGGCCGCCGTGCTGTGGCTTTTTTTTTTTTTTTTTTTTGTATATATGAGCATTTGTGTGTGAATCACATATGCCCCAAGACATAGAATGTGTGATGGTGTGCTGACACTCAGGAGTCAGATCTCTGATGTCAACTTGTGGGATCTTGGGTTGGAACGTGGGTTACATGGCCTCTGTGCAAGTGCCTCTCCTTCCTGAGCTCTCTTGCTGGTGCTGACACACAACATCACTGAATGAGTTTAATAATGACTGGTGTGATGTTGTTTTGTTAATACGCTTTTAGAGATATCATCACACCCATTTCACACATATTGCTCCAGAGTGCCACCGAGCGGAGTTCAGTAGAAACAAAGTACACACAGGTACCTCTTTAGGTAAGTCTTGGGCTGTGATGTCAATATGCAGGAGCTTTTCGCAGACAACCCTGGAGAGCATCACCTTCCTCACAACTATCAGTAATGTCCACACCCTACCTTCCCTGACTTTCTCCCTTCCTGTTAACTCTAAATCTCAACACTTGTAAAGTATCTCTCATTTCTGTATCAGCCCTCATCACTTTCTTTAAAAGTGCAGACATTTCATTTGTATGGCCTTCTGCTGGAGATTCTTGCTCCATCTTATCCCTCAATTCCATCGACTTCCTGTTCATCCCACTTTCTATGTCTTTGTCAGATTCACCTTGACTATTTTCATGATGATCAGGAAACTCAGAAATACTCTGGCTAGCTTCGTGAGTTCCCCAATCCTGGCATAATTATTTTTCTCCAAAAAAAATCCTCTAACAGGCTTTAATAAAAACACTATTAAATTCTCTAAACTTTCACTTGAGTACACAAGTGCTAAATTCCACCAAGAATTTAAAGTTTATTATAGATGAGAAAACACTTAAGCCGTGCTTTTAATTTTCCTCTGGTCTATACAGTCAATGAAAGAAAATCTTGAGACTAAAATAAAAGATGGTTAGGAGTTTCCTTTTCATTACCAAAAGATACCTTTTCATGTGATGTCTACCACAATACTGCCTCAAAACAAACATCATCCTTCTTCAGAAATGAAGCAGGTTTATTCAGCCACAAGGAAGAGAAGAATTATGTCATATACAAGAAAGTGGGTGGCACAGAGAATAATAATATTAAACGAAAGTAACTAGAGTCACAGGATATTCCATGTTTTCTTTCATATGTAGAAAATAGATTTTATTTGTAAAGATATAAAAGTGGGAGGGGCAAGCAGAAAGGGGAAGGAGAGCAGTGAGTGTGGAGGGGACAAGGGATACTGGAGTGCGGATGTGATCAAAGAATACTGTAGACACGTATGAAAATATCATAAGAAAACATGATTTTATCCAATTATATGTTGATAACAGAGAAAGAAAGGAAAGAAGGAAGGAAGGAAGGAAGGAAGGAAGGAAGGAAGGAAGGAAGGAAGGGAGAGGGGAGAAAAGGAAAAGGAAGAGTAGGAGGAGAAATAAGCACATTGGGGAACTTATCACTTCCACCCCTAGCTCACCCATGAAATCTTCACATTACCATCTTCTTTATCTAAATGCCAGGGAAGTACAATGGCCACTGTTTCTATCGGAGACTCCCAAGTGAAAAGCATGAGAAGAGAGAATGGAGGAGTTGAGAAAAATGAATCATTATCTCAGTATGGACTGCAGGTTGGGGAGGCTGACACTACTGTTTCCTGATTTCATCAAACCACAGATTCCATGTTGGGAACCAGAGTGCAGCTCAATAGAAAACCAGATGACTAGTGTGCACAAAACTTTGAGATCAATACTCAGCACCAATAACAATAATAATTAATAATAACAAATATTAATACAATGTCAGCCTCAACAACTGATGCTGTTAAATAGATTTCTTGCACATTTTCCGTGTTTTGAAGAAAATATCTAAGATCCTGGCTCATTTATCTTTAGGAGAGCTAAATTGTCATGTGCAGAACTCAAGCAAGAGGCTTCTCCATCCAGTCTATGCTACTAACTTGTTATTCCTGGAAGAGTAAATAGCAGAGAGTGAAACTACCAGAGGCAATGGTTGCCGTGGTAACTGGTTCTGATTGGGAAGAAGACAGTCCTGGGTGTGGGTCAGATCTGAATGAAGTGAGACAGCCTGAACTTCCATCCTCTCCCTCGCCTGCTTGGAAACAGTGGGAAGACACTCAGAAAGCAGGAAGCTTGACACTTGAGATAGGTTCCAAGTCAGATTGATGAGTAACAGGTCTAGCATTTCTTTGAAGCAGTACACAGACACATAAAGGACACACTAATATCTAATCGCACAATAAACACAGGGCAGTTTGAAACAGTGCCTCTCTGGTTCCTACAGTGTCTGAGGTACTAAAATCCCTCCATCACCACCCTGAAAACTCTTTTATTTGGAAATCCATTTCTCATTTTCTAATAATTCTCTTCCACACAATCTTCTTTCTTTTCCAGTTCCCATTCCCAATTACCCCAACTCCATCAATAAGAATTTAGATTTTGCCAACAGATTACTGGCTGATTTTCTAATCCTTTCCCACTCCACTCATAATCTTTCTCTTTCATTTCCAATAGGTTTAAATGGAATTGGGAAACATATATAAAGTGCTCAGCCTTAGCATACTGCCCATGTTGAATTAATGCCAGTTATTATTCCCATCACTCAATTAAGCAAACAAATCAGTTACCATTTCCTTAAATAGTAAATGTTACTGTTTTGAATACGTGTAGTGTTCTGGCACATATAATAAGCTTTTGCTTACCAACAAGCTTAGTACCCAATAGAAGTCCCATAAAATTACAGAGCACCTGAAGAAATCCTATGTCCAAGGATAGAACAGCTGATGTGGCGTTGTGGTGTGATGGGTTTCTCAAATCCTAGCACGATGGCGGTGTGAATACCATACCCATGCCCAGCCATGTGAACGAACAGCACAGAAAACTACGAGTAGCAAACACTTCTCTAGAATGCCAATACATAATGCATTGCTGGTAAATGGACGCACTATGCTTTCAGTCATTCAAGTACACACCTACTCACTAACAAAGTGAGTTCAGAAGAAAAATGCCTGCTGTGTTAGCAGCAGGGTCCTCCAACTAACACTACTCTTCTGCCCTGCATCAAGAGGCCATAAGGACCAATAGACTGTGTAAGCACAGTCTATGATACTCACAAACTGAGAAAATCACCCTATGATGTTTTGAAGAGCTCATTCTTCCTTTTAAATTATTTGATATTGTAAATATACATATATTTGCAAACATAAGTATATATATCTATGTCTTTAGTGGGGTACACATGTATACATATATGTGTTAGATGTATTAGACAGACGCACACAGAATCTTAAACTTAAATACATTAGGTTCCCTCAGAAAGCTAGGATATGATGAAATATATACATGTATGCATATACATGTGGACTTTTGTATATGAATGGCTGCTTAATTCAAACGGAAGATTTAAAGTCTAACTAGGACCTAAACGTCAGTCACAGTGACAACACACACATACTCTTTAGCCTACTCTCAGTCTCTAGTCCCAGGTGGCTTCATGTTTTGGCCAATAACTCTGCTCTGTGGCGCAGGTTGTCTGTGATCAGCCCTCCACCCTGAATTCATATTCCTCCCAAGACACCTACCTCCCTATTCTTCTTTATCCATCCCTGTTGGATCCAGTGCCTGCTCTGCAGACTTCACACACATCCTTCCCTGAGAAACAAACCCAAGTTACTCCCACCTTCCCATGGGAACCCTGACTTCAGTCTAGACGTATTTTGCTGTTTCTCTTTTCTTTAGAAAACTATGCCACCTGTGTTAGGACTCTGAAGTCATAGATTTACGCGCGCGCGAGAGAGAGAGAGCAGGAACAGTGTGTAAACAACCACATTAGACTAAACAGTTGGAGCTGGGATCCAAGGAAGTGAAGAAAGAATGAAAAGAACTGGAATGACCAGTTGTGTGAAGCCCAGTAACCCCAAGGCTGACTGCTCACTAGACAGGGCTAGCAAGAACTGTTTGCGCATGTGGAACTGTGTATGCAAAGAAACAGCAAAGGAAGCACTGAGTTTTCTGTGCACCCCGAATTGAGGTAACATCTCATAAAATGCACTCCATAATGTTTACTTAAACTATTTTATACAAATTCTCATATGGGAAAGCTGAGTTTTGGTAGGTAAGTAAAGCAATGCCATGTGAATAAGCATTTCAGCTTAGGGTGGAGTGCATGGTGGGGTCAGGGCTAAGAGTTTATGAAGATTCCCTTTAAAAATCCAGGGCTTTAATTCTGTTCGTATAACTGCCTGGCACTGTGTAACAGGCACTGGATCCAAGCAGGGATGGACATAAATATCAGAGCAAAACTAGGGCCTCTTATTTTTTTATTGCAAGTTGAAGAATTGATCTTTTCATTCTCACAAAGATACTTCAAGAACAGGGTTGTTTCATCTCCGATATCCTGAGCTGCTATGTGCTTCTGTCTTTCCCAACTCCCATCAACTCTGCTGATAAAATTGTGTAATTTTCCCTCCACAGATGTCCCCTTGTCACAGTGTAGACTCTGTTTAGCACAGATACCTCTTCCAAGAAGTTTTGTGTTCATTCATTGTGAAGAATTTCTGTGTCATTCCCTAACTTCTCATCTTATAGGTACAGAGTAATTGAAAGAATTGTGTCAAAATTTCAATTAGAGCCCAATTAATAAAGAACAGTTCACCATGGAATACATTCAAAGCCACAAAACTGTCAGGGACCAATGGAGGAAAAGCACAAAACCTCCAAGTAAAAGCTGGAGGAAGGATAGGAACAATTACTGTGACAAGATGGTTATTTTTAGGGCTTCTGTTTTGTTACGACTTATAATGTCCAAAGCTAGGTAGTAATACAAGCCTTGAGATAGGATAAGACCATTGATGCCTTTCTCCTGTTTAAGCAACACTGCAGGAGAGCTGAGCAGGAAGGCTACTTAGAATTGCTGGTGCATGTTAAGCATAGAAACCAAATCTATTTTGCATAATATTTACCTTTTAAAAATTCTACATTGTACCTTTTATTTCCTGAATTGGAGTGGCCAAGTCCTCCCTATGTCCTTCCACATAGTGCTGCCCATTAAATTCTATAAACTGGCACATCTATAAAGCATGCACCATGACTGCTTGGTCAAATTAGTCCATATTCTCTGTATCATAAAGGTGTACCCAGGACCGAATACATAGAGCAGATACGAACCAGCACAGAGAACAACTTAAAGGCATGGGATATGATGCAATTCCATACATACTGATTTGAAGAGCATTCTTAGAAATAACCTCCTCCCTATATTCTTGAGTAAATGACCTAAGAATCTAGTTTCTCATCTACAGCGCCATCACTGAGTTTTCTTTTCTGAACCCTAGAAAGTCTAAAACATCAAGGACAAGGGACAGGCAAATGAGGCACAGTTGTTACAAGAAAAAGCTAGGTGTATGTTTCTCAGAGAAGAGTGATTCAGAGACTCTAGGAAGACAGAAGGTGGCCATAGCAACACTTCCTACCCAAGGCCTGTTTCTGATCAAAGCTAAAGAGTTGTGATAGGTCAGATAAGTGGGTAGCTAACCAATTTGAAAGGGATGAAAAAAAAGTTTTCACAGCTCTTTCCAAGTAGGAAAATGCATCTACTTAAGGACTGCAACATTGTCCAAGATACTGTCAGCAAGGATTATTAGGCCAGCCCCTTAAGACTTGACCCATTGCCCAGGAGTCCACAGATGACCTTGATCTCCCTAGTAAGGCAATATCTATAAATAATGCATTAATCACTTTCACATGTGGATTGAAAAACAACCTTCATATCTGCTCAGGAATTTGAGTCGTTCCTTAAGATGCTGCTTTGGTTTTCTGCATAGCAACCTTTAAAAGATGATTGCAGGATTTGCTGGAAATGAGAGCAAAGTGTCTGCCTGTGCGTTTCAATAGGAAGACCAGGGACACAGCTGGGCGAGGGGAGAGACCATCTCTGTAATATCTAATTTAACTTTGAGAAGTTTGTTTCAGGATAAGCATTTTATGTTTTTACTGCTTTGTCAAGAGTGTGAATTATCTCCCATAAGAGCAGAGACTTTTTTTTTTTCAAACTGACCTCAAACAGGACATTCTAGAGGCCTGGATCAGCTGCCCTGAGAACATTTTACAGAAACTGAATTTGTCTCTTTTCATCTCAGCAATAGAGATCTAAATTTTACAGGAATGGTCTGAAGGGTCCTAGTTGGATCAGGAACCTGTGGTTTGGCTTATAATTTGATTTCCAGTGCCTTACTCCCTGTTAATGAGAATACGTACGCAGCTCTGAGCTTGCATCTGACTGTCAAATATCTAGGAAATCCAGGTTAATGTTATATAAAGGCATAGTCAATCTGCTAGTGAAGCACAGGATTTGAGGGAACAAGCAACGGGCCTGGCTGCATTTCTCCTGCCTCCAACTCCCTTCAAAATACATTTTTATCATCTCATTTAAGCTCAGACCTTGGGCCCTAACAAACCACTTTTGGTAATTAAACTATGTCTGAAAAAGAATAACAAAGAAATGAATCACAGACCTCCCTTCACCACCAAAGAAAATCCACCATGCCTCAAATTTTCAATATTACTTAAAATATTTATTTCCTGATCAGTTTTAATTGTATATCAGCC
The DNA here is from genome assembly GCA_907169655.1 of Acomys percivali. Lineage (NCBI taxonomy): Eukaryota > Metazoa > Chordata > Mammalia > Rodentia > Muridae > Acomys > Acomys percivali. Next base: position 59,091,559 of record OU015746.1, on the reverse strand, counting down.
TTTCTGAATGAGCCTCATACAAACTAAAGGGATTTTATTTGCATGTTTTATTCCCTATTGCTATGGACAAGAAACGATTATGCCAGAAGAGGAAGGGGGGAGGGGGAAACAAAAATAGACTCTGAAACTGGGCTACTGCTGCCATCTAGTGTACAGACTGGCTGTCCAGGGAGGGTGATGAGAGTGTCTTGGAGACAATACAATTTGAGATTGCAGAGGTTAGAATCATGAATGAGAGCACTTCTCCCAAGAAATACCCTCCAAGCTGGTGCCTCCACTGTGTAATGGATTATTTTTCTATAGAGCTATTAGTATGTGGCTGAACAATATGAAGCACTCTATTTCTTCCAGCAAAAATAGAAAAAGCCCAGTCGATTCTAAAGGCGAGTTCTTTTATGAGAAGGCACGTCCTAGCTGCAGAGGTTGTTAAGCATGGGGAATGACTTATTCAGATACCTATAACCTTTGAAAAGGGCCCAGATAGCTGAGTGTCCTTTGCCTTCTGCAAGGGGGGCCCTCTTTTACAAGGGTGGGCAGGTGGTTTTGAGGGCATCTTGGTCCTTTTCTAGCTTATAAGCAATGCAAATAATATTTGCTGCTCGTGACTCTAATTTATCTGTGGCTGGCAGAAACTTAACATGGCTGAGACTCACTGTGTAAGAGTCTAAACATTAAAGCTCTTCACGGGACCAGAGGCCTGGCAGCACATTCACGGGGTGTTTCATATATTTCTGCTTCGTGTGGTGCAATTATAGACAATTCACAATGATCCCTCTCTCCCAAAGTTCTTGCCTGTTCTGCTGTGAATTCATTCTGGTGCTGGCTAATAACTTTGTGGCTGAAATCAGATCAAGCTGAATTTTGTCCACTCACCTCAGAGAAATGATACATTCCCTGACTGTAACTCGCAGCTGATACTAAAACCCATACACCTTCCCATCCTACGGGGGCTTGTTACCTTAGTGGCAAAGGACCAGGTGCCCTGGTTATATTTGTAACCTATGACTTTCAAACCTCAAAAGCCAGAGACCTGCTGAGATAATGGAAGGTAATTTAGAGACTCATAAGCACAAAAATCTCAGCTCCGAGGAATTTTAAGTCATTACGTATGTCAGCGTAACCTCAACTGTAGGCTATTTTCGCTGGTTTCAAATGTGGCCTGTAGCTTCAGGTGTCTACAGTGAAAAATTTGCTCTGTCTCACAAAGGCACCACTGAGGGACAAATGTGCTGATTGCTGTGCCCATGGCGGAAGAAGAAGTGTTGACATCACAGGCAGAAGGGCAGGATCTTTAACTTTTCAAGGAACCTTTAGATGGAAAAGTGTCCCTGGCAGCCAAGGACATGGTTCAGTGGACAAAGTGCTTGCCACAAAAAGCAAGTGTGGAAAACAGAGTTTGGATCCCTAAAACACCACCATTAAAAAGCCAGGCAGGTGTAGCAGCGCTTGTAATCCCAGCAGTTGGGAGGTGGAGTCAGGGTGCTAGAGACAAGCTGGGAAACTAAACTAGCAGAACCTGTGAACACTGCTTCAGTGAATACAATGAAGAATGAAGAAGATATCAGATATTAAATCTGAGGCCTCCACACAGGCAAATATACCTGTACACCTCTCTCTCTCTCTCTTTCTCTCTCTCTCTCTCTCTCTCTCTCTCTCTCTCTCTCTCTCTCTCTCTCTCTCTCTCTCTCTCTCACAC
>OU015746.1:59058763-59083548 GCA_907169655.1 Acomys percivali | reverse complement strand
TTTCAAGTGTTCTGGAGGAAAAATCTTAAGGTTATAAACTCCTAGCGGGCAGAGACAACATCACAGTACTTGACTTTACAACAGAAAACATGGCAATACATAGTGTTAGATAGTTGTGAAATTATCTGAATGACAAGGACACGAGTGACAGCATAGTTTAAATCGTTAAACCCAAATGAAATTATGACTTAGGCAATTTAATCATTTTCTTGGAACAAAGTGAGATTGGTTGGTACATAAATCGAGGATGACAGACTGAGTGCCTGAAACTAGTCTGTCAGGCACAGGAGAAATGTTGAATTTAAAGAGGAAAACCAAGCTTCCCTCTCACGTCCAGAGATGAACCGAGCACAAAGGACATTATATGAAATCAGAGATCCTAGATGACTGTTCTTTCTCTGCAGAAGGATGTGACCACCACCTTATGGATTTAAAAATGTCAGCAAAAGTAATGGGCATTGCTTTAAACTATTCAATTCATAGAAAATGAATTTAAATTGTGTCACCTGATTTCCCATATGCTTTTTTCCTCATGAAAAAAAAATGTCTATCATCCATGCAGCTTTTCTGAAGGCTTCAAAGCAGTGAGGTAGTTTTACAGAACATTTTAAAAATATTTCATTTATTAGTCATGATTAGATTTTTTTTATCCAATAATGACATTTATTTTGACATTGAGGTCAACACTTTTCAATGTTATCATCACAAATCTCACCACAAATCGCAAATGAGACTTCACATTTCTTTTCTAAAGAACAAGCTAAACAATCTAAATGGCCCCAGAAGAGACAGTGGTAATTATTACAGAATTGAGAGTCAAATTGGTAGTGTTCAAGAGGACAGGAAATGAGGTTCTTCCCAGAGTTCTCCATAATGTCTGTTCCTTCAGAAGATAAGTTACACTGAAGAAAAAAAATCACACCGGTTTCTAAAAAGAGGAAAAGAAATATTAAACCTAGGAAAATAAATTAAAAAAACCAAAAAATAAAACAATAACAACACTATGGGAAAAGTTTGTAGTATTCTCCAAATCAGCCTTAGGTTTTAGCTTCTGAAAAAAAGATTGTCTTTAGAGTTAAACAAAAACTGCTAAGCTTCTTCGCTTTTTCGTTTAGCTTGGTTTGGTTTGCTTTTATGCTAGCTAGGATTATGTCAACTTGATACAAGCTAAGGTCATCTGAGAGGAGGAACCTCAACTGAGGAAATACCTTCATAAGATCAAGTCAGGCAAACCTATATAGCATGGTCTTAATTGGTGATTGACCGAGGAGATCCCAGGCCATTGTGGGTGAGGGTGTCCCTAGACTGGTGGTCCTGGGTTCCATAAGAAAGCAGACTGAGCAATCCAGAGAAAGCAAGCCACTCAAGAGCAGTTGCCCACTGCCACTGCATCAGTGCCTGCCTCCAGGTTCCTTCCCAGCTTGAGTTGCTCTCCAGCTTTCCTTCAGTGATAAAGGAAGTGTAAGCAAAGAAACCTTTTCTACTCTGTTTTGTTTGTCGTGGTGTTTCATCACAGTGATAGTAACCACAACTAGGACAGTTTTATTAACATGTGGGGACTTGATGTAGCCCAGTCTATTCTCGAACTGTCTATATAGCCAAGGCTAACCTTGGATTATTAATTCTCTGGCTTCCTTCTCCTCTTTCTTCTGGGTGCTATGATTACAAGTGCACATCATCACAACACCTAGTTTATGTGATACTCAAGACTGAACCAAGGATTTTGTAAATTCTGGCCAAGCATTCTACAGGTTGAGCTACATTTCAGCCCTATCTCATCTTAATTATATTTTATTCATTATGATCCAGAAATGATGAACTTCATCCCACAATATGTAAGAGTCTGACATCTAAAAATTTATGTGCTGGCTGAAAAGAGTCTTAAAACTTCATATGGAAACATAAGAAAATGACAGGTTAGCTCAACAACCCTGAAAAGACCAAATATGCTGAAGTACCACATCACTGTCTCAGATTTCAAGTTATACCTCAGTGCTATAGTGATAAAATACTATGATATTAGCATAAGAACAGACAGGTTGATCACTGTACCAGAACTGAAGATCTGAACACAAATCTACACTCATACAATCACCTAATTTTGAAAAAGAAGAAAAAAAACTTATATACTGGAAAAAATCAGCATGAATATATGGAGAAAAGTCCATTCATTAAGTGGTTCTGGTCAAACTGGATGGCTGAATGTAGAATAATTAAATAGACCAATACCTATGACCTTGCACAAACTTCAACTCTGAATGGATCAAGGACCTCAGCATAAGACCAAATACCCTGAATCTGAAAAAAAGAAAGTGGAAAATGGGCTTGAACTCATTGGCACAGGAAAGGATTTCCAAACAAAAGATACGAATAGAGAGTACAGGCATTAAGATGAGCAATTGATAAATGGGATTTCATAAAGTTAAAAAGCTTCTGTACAACAAAAGCTACAATTTTACAAACAGCCTACAGATTGGGAAAAATCCTTTACCCGTTATACATCTTAAAGAATATCAGTATCTACAATAAACACATAACTCAAAAAAGAAAAAGAAAAAAGAAAAAGAACATAAAGAAAACAAATAACTCAATTAAAAATAGGGTATAGGGTACAAACCTAAGCAGAGAATTCATAAAAGGTAATACTCAATGATCGAGAAACACTAAAAAAAAAAAGTTCATCATCCTTGGCCATCAGGGAAATTCAACTAAAACTACTTTGCAATTTCATCTTACTTCACTCAGAATGGCTAAGATCAATAAAACAGATGACAATAGATGCTGGCAAGTGCACAGGGAAAGGGGAACACTTATTTTCTGAAGGGAATGCAAACTGATATGGCTAGTAGGGATACGAGTGTTGGTATTTTTCAAAAAGCTGATAAAAGATCCAGCACAAGATCCCACTCTACCATTCTTGAGCCCTATGTCTCATCACACAGACACTTGCTTACCAATGCTCATTGCTGTTTTATTCCTAATAGCCAGAAATTTAAAAGTTTTTATATCTATCCGCTCATGAATGGATAATGAAAACGTGTTATATTGATAAAGTGTCATGTTATTCAGCTGTTAGAAAAACGAAATTTAAAAGTAAATGGATATAGAGAGAAACAATCATCCTGGGAGGGGTAACCCAGATCCTAGAAGAGAAACAGTGCAAGTTTTCTCTTAAATGCAGAAGATAGCTTTTAAGCTTTATATTCAATGTTTCATGTAGAATAACCACAGAGGTTAGGTAGCTAGAAAGGGACCAGAAGGGAAGAGGGACTTTTCCAAGGAGGAGATATTGAGTATTGTTTTGCAAATAGATAAAGGGGACATGAGAACAGGAGGATTAATAGGGTGGGTAACAGGAGGGCAGAGTAAAATATGGACCGCAGGAAAGAATAACATCAATAACTTTTGGGAACACTGTATGGAGACCTACTTCTGTAGAAGCTTGCTAAAATATATACATTTATAAAAAGAAATTAAATGAAGTAATCATATAATGGAGGAGACGATGTCCCAACTAGACATTATATGCTACCAAGTGGAATCTAACAAATGTTACCAGAAATGGATCACATTCTTTTGAGTTACTGGCCAAGAGGTCCCACACACTACTCTCAGATCTATTTCCAGTGCTATTGGTTACCCCTCCCTCTCCTTACAGTAAGAGCTATTGCTGAAGACAGCATATACTTATATCGTTGAACATGGAGACATAAATCGAGTGTCCAACTACAAGTTTTACTTCTACTAACTAGTGTTCATTCATAGTGCTGGGAGTTATATACTTGGTACTGGAGGAGAAAAGTACTCATCAGTTTCACCCAGCTCCAATAGTGGCTTACCTGCAAGACATATTGGCATATAGTGGCACAAATATTATGGAAACAACAAATCACTTTTTGATTGGATGATGGAACCTATACCTGGCAACTTGTAATGAAGACAAGAACTTGAGACCAGCTTGGTAACTGCTATTTTTATGCTAAATGAACCTAACAATTAAACAATTGCTAATTAAATATTGCTACAGCTATAGCTATAGATCAGTACACTGTTCAACCCTCATCATAGAAGCTCTTTCTCTCGGTAGATGAGAATTAACAGAGACCCACAACTGGAAACTGTGCAGGCAGTGAGATGTTGAGGCACCTTGAGCTCTAAATGGAATATCTGAATTACACTTCTTCCCTCATGACTCAAGAAGAAGAGAAGATTATAAGAGCCAAGGTTGGTGGATGATGCCAAGGAAACAGTGTCTTCCACACAACACCAGGTTGATGCACATATGAACTCAGAAAGATTATGGTAGCATGTACAACAAGTTAAAAACAGACAAAATCCAGAGAGGGGGAAGTGGTCACAAAGTCCCAAAACTAAACAAGAAGCTGTTTGCAGTTGATAGCTGCTGGGAGAGAGCACATTGTTTTATTTTGTTTTTTGGTTTTGTTTTTTTGTTTTTGTTTTGTTTTGTTTTGTTTTGTTTTTGGTCGAGTGTCACTGTGTATCCGGCATACTTCAGTGCAGGCTTCATTCAGGACCAACAAGATTCTCCCCATGCATTGTTTTCTCCCTTTCATTAAACAGACTTTTGTTTCTCATACAGTGCAATCTGAATACAGTTCCATCCCTCTACTCCCCTCAGTTCCTCCCCACCTCCTCTCTCATCTGGATCTACTCTCTATCTGTCTCACATTAGAAAAGAACCAGCTTCTAAGAGATAATAAAACAAAATACAATAAGATAAAGCAAAACAAAACCCATCGTACCAAAGTTGGAGAAGAAAAGTCAACAGAAAAATTAAAAAGCCCCATGAATCAGAGAACCATTAGTTTACACATTCAGGGGTCTCATAAAAGTATTAAGCAATAGTGAGTATGGGGAGGGCCTGGTGTAGACACATACAGACCCTGTGGCTGCTGCTTCAGTCTCTGTTCCCCGGGTTTCTGCTACCCCTTTGTTTCTCCCACTTCTGCTTCTTCTTCCCCAGGATTCTCTGAGCTCTGAAGGAGGGAATTCATGGAGGCATCTCCTTTAGAGCTGTGTGTTCTAAAGTCTCTCTCTCTCTCTCTCTCTCTCTCTCTCTGTGTGTGTGTGTGTGTGTGTGTGTGTGTGTGTGTATTGTCTGACTGTGGGGTGGGTTTTTGTATTTGTTCCTATCTGCTGCAGGAGGAAGCTTCTCTGATGATGGCTGAATAAGGCACTGATCTAGAAGTATAGTAAAATATCATTAGGTATCTTTTGTTACTTTTTTTTAGACCAGCAGTATTTGGCTTTATCCTAGATCTCTGGACAATCTAGTCTATGGTTCTTGGTCATCCAAGAAGTATCAGGCACAGATTCCATCTCATGCAGTGGCCTTAAGTCAAATCCCTACTACTCTGAACATGCCTGATCTTGTCTGGTCTCCAAGTGGTTTATGTGCCTTTTGGGGGGGTGGTGATTTGGTAGGTTTATTTTCTTTCTTTCTTGCTTTTTTTCTGAGAAAAAGAAAGAACACAAAGTCAAGTGTAGGAAGAGAGGAGTATCTAAAAGGAATTTGAAGAAGGAAAGGCTAGCAATAAAATATATTGTGTGAAAATATTAGAACTTGATTTTTAAATGGTAGATTCCACCTACCAGAAAAATACTTGGATTTTTTCCTCTGGCTTCAACATGTACATATGTGCACAGTCATAGACATGCACACACACACACACACACACACACACACACACACACACACACACACCCGGAGAAAGGTCACATTTATCAAACTCAATAAGACTCAATGCTTACTTGTTCAAAATGTTCTCTCTGAGCACCCAGGACCACTAAAGGAAGTTTTATAAACATAATTGTACTAAAATAATTTATCATCATTGTCAATGCTCAGTACATGTCTAGTGCAATAAAATTACATCTGAAAGATACATATCAACCTTACACTAATCTACATCAGAAATATTATTTAAAAGTCACCTGGAAAAAACACATCTAACTCTGGGTTAGTTGAATAGTATAGCTGTCTACTTTTCACTTAAAAAGTAAAGTCATCAACAAAATAATCTATCTGTATGAAAAAGAGAAAACATCACAAAAATATAATTCAGTCTCCAGAAATTCAAGACAGACACTAGGAGTATTAAATACTACTGATCAATAATTACTATTAAATATAATGTCTTGCTGTTGTCTACTTGTTTAGTTTATTACATTATGAAGACTTCATATATTTTACTCCATGATCATTAAAGCATTTTTGATCAACAAGATGTGAAAAAAAGAAATAACAGGAGTCTGGCGAGATAATTCAGTGATTAAACTCTTGCTGCTCTTCCAGAGGAGCAGACTTTAGTTCCCAGCAAGTTTAAAAGTTAATTCCCAGGGTCCCTGATGTTTCTTAGCTCTGTGAATATCTGCACTCATATGCACATATGCCCACAAACCCACATAAACACACACAACTAAAAGCAATAAACATAAGCACTTTAAATTAATAAATAAGAAAGAACAAATGATAAATCAGTATTTTAACTACAACACAGCTTTATTTTAACAACGTGGATTGAAGTGTAATATTATTTGTTTTAAAAAAATTAACTCTTGTATAAACTGACTCATCTAATTTGCTCACTAGACTGGATTGTAATACAATTCTCCCCTGGATGCCACCTCATGGAGAGTGAAACCTCCAAAGCCATGAGCAAAAGTAAATCTCTCTTTTCTTGTGGTTTTCCTTGGGTGTTTTTCAGAGAGATGAAAAGTCTATCATAGTAAGACACAAATTGTGATAAATAAAAAGCTGTGATAATTCATGCAGACTGTAAACTTGTAAAAATTATATTGCAGTGTCCATGGCAATAAGCTAGGATTAGATGGTTGTAAAATTCATTGAGATTCATAAAACAATCTTCTCTGAAACCTGAGATTGCACTGAAAAAAGCAATTCACCTCAGCTTGGCCCTGGGTCATTTAGAAAACATATGATTCTGGATCATGTAATACTGAAGGCAACAATAACCATCTGCAGGGAATTTATAACTTTTCTCAGATCCAAGAGGACATAATGATAATCATTGTCAGCTGGAGGCACAGGTCGATAATTCAAAGGTCATTTTCCACAAGCAGATAATAGGACAGTCACAGCCATCATTTTCCTCAATCACCATCTCATTTCTGACCCAGATTAGAACTCTCTCATTTTCTCTTCACTCTTACATAAATAAACAGGTTACGCTAGATGAGCAGAAGACCACTTTTATTAGCATATATTCAAATACTTTTTCTCAATGGATGTTTCTCCTTTGTAGGTGTGCAGTAACCCCTCAAGTTACTCTGTTATTAAACTACACTGATCCCAGAAGGAATGTGCTGCTGGGACTTGGAGAGATTCAAGGAGAAGTAGTAATGTAGAAAGGATGATTTCCATTAAATATTATGTGAAAGGCCAAGGCACTGATTGTATAAATGATGACACTAACAACATGAGCATCCCATGCGTGGCCTTGGCCATAAGAACTTATCACAACTACCTCAGGTGGGTGCTGAGCCCAGTGCTAGTAAAGCTGTATAATTCCTTTTGTCTATATTACGCTTTTCAGTACTGTTGTCCTTATGTGTGTCTTAGACATTCACTCCTTTCTTGAAAAAAAAAAACAGTATATTGTATAGGAATTATATATCATTTATTTTCATGCAGAAATATTAATGTGCATAAATGTATATAGTATGTTGTATATTGATTGTATATCACTTATATTTGTATCTGAAAATGAATAAAAGTATATGTATAAGTGTATTTTACACTATATTATATGTTAACCATATCACTGGATTAATGTGTATATCAATATATGTATAATATACATGTTATATATAAAGATAGACTATATAAAAATATACTTATTTCATGGTAAAGAAGTATTAATATGCTTTATAGTTTACAATTTTATTTTTTATCCTAACAGAAGCTTTGAGTTCTAGTAGTAGTTTGAAGACTACTCTTACAGAAGACCTGGGTCCAGCTAACAGCAAAATCAGTCAGCTCACAACCACCTGCAACTCTAGTGCCAGAGGATTTGACTCCCACTTCTGGCCTCTACAAGCACTGCATGCACACATTTCACAACTGGACAAGCCGGCATTCAGATGTATACATACACAAAACTAAATAAAAATTTTAAACTACGGTAGCAGCTTGAGCATTTGGTTTTAAATGTCTCATTAACTAGAAGAACAACAAAATATTGCCTCCCTCCAACAAATGATAGGGAATTAAAAGCCACAAACTTTTAAACTAAATGGCAACATGAAAATGGCTTGAAGAAGTCCACGAAACCAAAATTTTAAATATAGTTTATTAATTTATTCATATTATATCTCAATTGTTAGCCCATCCCTTATATCCTCCCATTTTCCCCTTACTCCCCTCCCCTATGACTGTGACTGAGAGGGACCTCCTCCCCCTGTATATGCTCATAGGGTATCAAGTCTCTTCTTGGTAGCCTGCTATCCTTCATCTGAGTGCCACCAGGCCTCCCCATCCAGGGGACCTGGTCAAATATTGGGCACCAGATTTCATGTGAAAGTCAGACCCCACTCTCCACTCAGCTGTGAAGAATGTCCTGTCCATTGGGTAGATCGGGGTAGGGGTTAAAGTTTACTGCATATATTGTCCTTGGTTCGTGCCATAGTTTGAGCAGGACCCCTGGGCCCAGATCCACCCATCATAATGATCTAGCAGCCTTATTCATAATAGCCAGAACCTGGAAACAGCCTAAGTGTCCCTCAGTAGAAGAATGGATAAAGAAACTGTGGTACATTTACACTATTGAATACTACTCAGCTATTAAAAACAAGAAATTTCGGGGGCTGGAGAGATGGCTCAGAGGTTAAGAGCACTGGCTGCTCTTCCAAAGGTCCTAAGTTCAATTCCCAGCAACCACATGGTGGCTCACAACCATCTATAATGTGATCTAATGCCCTCTTCTGGCTTTCAAACACTGTATATATAATAAATAAAATCTTAAAAAAAATACATTGGATACTTACATAAAACTCAAGAATGAAAAAAGTGGTTTAAAAAAAAAAACAAGGAATTTCCAAAATTTGTGGACAAATGGATTGAACTAGAAATGATCATAATGAGTGAGTAAACCCAGAAGCAGAAAGAGTCAAATGGTGTATACTCACTTATATCTGCATACTAGCCCAAGGGGGATGTCCCATGAAAGTCTTCGCTTACCAGGAAAGTGGGACAGAGGGGAAGACTTCCTATTGGGACTCTAGGTGAAAGAATAGAGGTAGAATGGGGAAATAGAAGGAACCAGAATGTCCTAGAAACCCAAAACCAATTTTTTAAAAAGAACAAAATGAAATGGCAATATTTTACTTAGCCCAACGTAAGAATCCTCAGAGGCGAGGAGCACAGTACATGTTGAACAAAGAGTTAAGAAGCAAACGAGCTTCACAGCACCATTATCGTGAGTCCATCATGTTTTTAAATCTATATCATCATAATGCTAATTCAATAGCAAAACCTTCCCAATTATACACTTCAGCAAAATGGCCAATTAACTAATCTCTTATTATAGAAAGTGCCATTTTTATAATTTAATAAGGCACAAATCCATTACAGCAAATAAGGTTAATGTGGATAATGCCACAGAAAGTATAGGAAGTGCTACTGTGCAACACGCTAATGAGTCCCCCTAAAAGCAGGTCATTCCACAAAGTGCCATGTGTCTGAACACAGGAAGAAATACAGGACAATAACGCACAGAACATAAAAACAAACAGTAACTTGTTAATTCATTTCAACTTGAGAATCATTATGTTTATTCTTACAATATTTTCTTTCAAAGACAATAAAAGTTGTTCAAATTCCAGAATTTTGTAGAGAAAGCAAAAATATTGTCCGTCCTCCTTACTGAAGAGACCAAACAACAGGTGTCCTCCTTTCACTTTGATGACCCCAGTCACCTTATCAGCTCATAACTGAGAGTGAAATCATATTACCCTGTGTCCGAGCTGTAACATGGTTTGTTTCATTAGGCATAATGTACTCCAGCAAGAGTCATATTATTGCAAATGGCAGTATGCTCTTTCTGGAAATTGTATAATATACTACCAGATATTTACCCATTCTTCCTTTGGTTTAAACCCAGAATGCTTCTGCATTGCATCTGTGAGCAATGCCACAACCGAATATGGTGGAGCAGAGGGCAAGTTATGCAATGCCACTATGACATAAGTGACATGTATCAGCATGGATATGCATTTATTCAACAAAGAAGAATCACATTGCAGTTCTGCTGTGATTTTATTGAACTTCTCCACAGTCTTTACTCTCACCAGCAATATTTTCCTTGCATCTCCACCAACATCTGACTTTTTTACCCCCCACAGAGTTTTACTGGGTATCTCAGACTGGCCTTAGCCTTCCCAGTGAAGGGATTATAGGTGTATGCCACAGCCAGTTTCTCTCTTGTTGTTTTGAAACTAGCTATGCTAACCAGCGTGAAATGTCAGAACACTGGTATTTTGCTTACATATTTTGAAGTAGTAGTGAGTGGTGACAGGCCTTTCTATACACCTGCTCCCCATAGTCTTGCCTTTGGAAAAATGCAGCTCAGGTCCCTTTACACGGCAAATTTTATGATTTTCTTGTTTTTAATGGCTGAGTAGTATTCCATTGGGTAAATATAACACAGTTTCTTTGTCCATTCTTTGGGTGATAGGCATCTGGGTTGTTTCTAGATTATGGCTATTATGATTAAAGCTTCTATGAACATATTTGAGCAAGTGTTCTTGTTGTATGGTGGAGCATCTTTTGGGAGTATACCCAAGAGTAGTGTAGCTGGGTCTTGAGATAGAACTAGTCTAAGTTTACTGAGAAAGCACCAGATTGATTTGCAAAGTGGTTGAACAAGTTTTCACTCCCACCAGCAATGGAAGAGTGTTTCCCCTTTCTCCACATCCTCAACAGCACTTGTGGTCACTTGAGCTTTTTCTCAGAGCCATTTTTTGGGGTATAAGACAGAATCTCAGAGTTGTTTTGATTTGCATTTCCCTGATGACTAAGGATTGTTGAGTATTTCTTTAAGTGTTTCTTGGACATTCGACATTCCTCTGTTGAGAATTCTCTGTTTAGCTCTGTCTTTCATTTTTTAATTAGATTATTTTGTTTGTTGGGGTTTAATTTTTGCAGTCTTAAGCCATGTTCTTTATAGTTTTGCTCTTGAGTTATTTAGTTCCTCCTGTGCTTCTGCTTTTAATGAAGTTCAGTTATATGGTTCGATAATATGTCTTTGTCTTCTGTGGAAAGCCACTTTCAATTGTTTTCTGTGTAGAGATGGCAGGGGAGACAGTAGGTCTGTAGATAAAAGAGAGCCTGTGGGTGGTGGCATCTCTGTAACAAACTAGAGATCTAAGTTAGAGAAGACATCTGGGAGGATATGAGGGGCACTATAGCTGAGACTCTATTTTTTCTAAGAATAGCCACAATAAAACTTTATTTATTTTTATTTTTATTAGATATTTGACACATACATTTATATTATTACAATAAACTACCTAAAGAAAGAAGGATCACGAAACAATCAGGAATTATATAAATGTTACATTCAGAGTGGTTTTGCTATTTGTATTTGGCATCTTTGAAGAAAACACCTTTCCTATCTTGGTGAGTCTAAAATTCTGAACATAAATCAATATTGTCATATCTCATCATTATTGACTTAAAACATCTATCTAGAAGTAAAAACACCCTAGGCCCTAAACAACTAAGCTTAATTGTAAAACTAAACTATGCGGTCTTCCATCCTATCAGAGACTTGAAAAGAAATAAAATTGATTACCTGAGTGTAGGGAGAGTGCAGATTAGCAGCTTCCCAAATGAGACTATGAGAGACAGTTTGATGCCTGAACAGACAACCAGGACTGCAAAGCTGAGACTCTTTTGTTGAGTGTATTCTTGTGTTTGACTGAACTCTGGATGTGATTTCCAAAACAGTTGTCACAAAGCCCAATATCCTGGAGCTTTCTCTTTACATCCTCAAAAGTTTGATACCCTGACGTCTTACATTTAGTCTTTATTTTAAAGTTATTTCTCTGTGTGATCTCAGGAAAGGGTATACCCCTTTCTTTTGAATGTGGTTACTAGCTAGTATTCTTGCCATTGCTGAAAAAAAAAAAGATCGTTGTCTTTTTTTTTTTTTTTAATGGGGTTTCTTTGTGTAGCCATGGCTGTCCTGGACTCACTTTGTAGTTCAGACAGGCCTTGACTCACAGAGATCTGCCTACATCTGCTTCCTTGAGTGCTGGGATTACATGCCTGTGCCACTGCACCCGGCTCCTACTTTATCTTCTTAGTGACCCAATAAGATTAGTTCATGGCATACTCTTTAGCTTATTATTTTTAGGCTTTGTATTCTGATCTATGTGGGTTTTTTGATACCAATACCTATTTGTTTTGAACACTACAGTCTTGTGATATAATTTGAAGCCAGAACATGTGATACCAACAACATATTTTTTCCCAAATCATTGGCTATTAGGGATATTTTGTGTTCCCATACAAATTTTAGAATTTATTTGTATATCTTTTCTTTATTCTTGTGTAAGTACCTATGTGTGTGTGTCACATGTATGCACAAATTTGTGGGGGGCAGAAGAAAGTGTTAGAGTCTCTGGAACTAAAATTACCGGGCTTGTGAACTGTCTGACATGGATGCTTGGTATTTAACCCTTTGTAAGAATAACAAGTACTCTCAACCCCCAATCCATCTCTCAAGGCTCTGTGGATTTTTGTTTTTGTTTTTGTTGGTGGTGGTGATTGTGGTGGTGCTGGTGGTAATGGTGGCATGTGTGTGTGTGTGTGTGTGTGTGTGTGTGTGTGTGTGTGTGTGTGTGTGTGTGTGTGTTTGAAGATATTAGATTTATCATAGAGATCTTGTTGGATCTATATGCACTGTTTTGGTAGTAAATACAATAAACATTTAAATAGTATTTATTCCCCTTTCAATGGCATATGTCTCTATCTTTGACAGTGTTACTTTTAATTTGGTGCTGGAGAAATGTCTCCGTAGTTGTAGCCACTTGTTGGTCTTGCAGAAGATCCGTGGGATCAATTGCTAGCACCGACATGACAGTTCACAACCCTCCATAACCCGAGTTCCAGAGCAATTCACCTCCATAGGCAATGCGCACACATAAGTTGGACATATGAAAATGGTGGCAAAACACTCATATACTTAAATAAAATCATACAATCTTAAAACTTTTAAATGTGAATTTCAACTTACAGATCTTTCTTTGAATAAAATGTATTTCTGAACATTTTATTCTTCATGTTATCATAAATGGTAGTTTGTTAATTTTATTCATTTTATTTAATTTATTCAGATTACAATTCAATTGTTGTGCCATCACTTGTATCCACCTATTCCTCTCTCCCTCCTGCTATCACCCTATTCCCCTCCCCTAGGTCTATGACTGAGGGGGACCTCCTCCTCCACTATATGGTCATAGGCTAGCAAGTCTCATCTTGGTAGCCTGCTTATTCGTTCTTTGTGTGCCACCAGGGCTCCCCACCAAGGGCAGGTGGTCAAATATGGGACACTAGAATTCATGTCAGTCAATCCCCACTCTCCACATAACTATGGAGAATATCTGTCCATCGGTTAGATCAGAGTAGAGCTTCGATGTTTACTCCTTGGATTATCCTTGGTTAGTGCCATAGTTTGAGCAGACCCCACTGGGCCCCGATCCACCCATCACAATGCTCTTTCTGTAGGTGTCTATGTTCCTCTGGTTCCTTCTATTTCCCCATCGCCTATATTTCTCTTACCTAGAGTCCTGTAGGATGTCCTCACATCTATCCCAATCTCCCGGTAAGTGAAGACTTTCATGGGACATGCCTTTTGGGCTGGTGCCCAATTATAAATGAGTATATACCATGTGAGGCTTTCTGCTCCTGGGTTAACTCACTCAGTTATGATCATTTCTAGTTCCATCCATTTTTCCAAAAATTTCAGGATTTCCTTGTTTTTAATAGCTGAGTAGTATTCCATAGTGTAAATGTACCACAGTTTCTTTATCCATTCTTCAACTTAGGGACATTTAGGCTGTTCCAAGGTTCTGACTATTATGAATAAGGCTGCTATGAACATGGTTGAGCATATGTCCTTGATGTGTAGTGGAGCATCTTCTGGGTATATTCCAAGGAGTGTAATAGCTGGGTCCTGAGGAAGCCCTATTCCCAATTTTCTAAGATAGCTCCAGATAGCTTTCTAAAGTGATTGTACTAGTTTGCATTCCCACCAGCAATGAAGGAGTGTTCCTTTCTCTCCACATCCTTGCCAGCATGTGGTTTCACTTGAATTTTTGATCTTATCCATTATGATGGGAGTAAGATGGAATCTCAGAGTCATTTTAATTTGCATTTCTCTGATGAGTAAAGATGTTGAACATTTCTTTAAGTGTTTTTCAGCCATTCGATATTCCTCTATTGAGAATTCTCTGTTTAGTTCTGAGCCCCTTTTCTCAATTGGGTTATTTAGTTTGTGGTGTTTAATTTCTTGACTTCTTTATATATTTTGGATATTAGCCCTTGGTCAGATGTAGGGTTGATGAAGATCTTTTCCCAGTCTGTAGGCTGTTACTTTGTTCTTTTGACAGTGTCTTCTGCCTTACAGTAGCTTGTCAGCTTCATGAGGTCCCATTTATTAATTGTTGGCCTTAAGGCCTGGGCTGTTGGTGTTCTGTTGAGGAAGTTGTCTCTTATGCCAATTGTCCTAGGCTCTTCCCCACTTTTTCTTCTAACTGATTCAGTGTCTCTGGTTTTATGTTGAGGTCTTTAATCCACTTGGACTTGAGTTTGGTGCATGGTGACAAATATGGGTCTAATTGCATTTTTCTACATGTAGACATCCAGTTAGACCAGCACCATTTGTTGAATGTGCTATCCTTTTTCCATTGAATAGATTTCAATTCTTTGTCAAACAGCAAGTGACCATATGTGTGTGGATTCATTTCTAGGTCTTCGATTCCATTCCATTGGTTCACCAGCCTATTGCTGTGCCAATACCATGCTCTGTTGATTACTGTTGCTCTATAGTACAGCTTGAGATCAAGTATGGAGATTCCTCCAGAGAATAGTGTATTGTATAGGATTTTTCAGGTATTCTCGGTTTTTTGTTTTTCCATATGAAGTTGAGAATTGATCTTTCAATTTTTTTTAAATATTGTATAGGTATTTTGATAGGGATTGCATTGAATCTGTGAATTGCTTTTGGTAAGATGGCCATTTTTACTATGTTAATTCTCCTATTCCATGAACAAGGGAGATTCTTCCATGTTCTGATATAATCTTCAATCTCTTTCTTCAGACATTTGAAGTTTTTTCAAACCAGTCCTTCATTTGCTTGGTCAGAGTTACTCCTAGATATTTCATATGGCTTGTGGCTATTGTGAAGGCTGTAGCTTTCCTAAAATTTTCCTCTCTATGATTGTCATTTGTATATAGGAAGGCTACTGACTTTTTTGAGTTAATTTTGTATCAAGCCATTTTGCTGAATTGTTTATCAGTGGTAGGAGTTCTCTGGTGGAATTTTTGGAGTCACTTATGTGCACTATCATATCATCTACAAATAGGGATAATTTAACTTTTTGGATCCCCTTGATATTCTGTTTTTTTGTTTTGTTTTGTTTTTGTTTTTGTTTTCTTCTGTTTTGTTTTGTTTGTTTTATTGCTCTGGCTAGAACTTCAAGAACTATATAGAAGAGATACAGAGAAAGTGGGCAGCCTTGTCTGTTCCCTGATTTTAGAATAATTTCCTTGAGTATCTCTCCATTTAATTTGATTTGGCTGTTGGCTTGCTGTATATATCCTTTATTATGTTTAGGTATGTGCCTTCTATCCCTGATCTCTCCAAAACTTTAAACATGAATGAGTGTTGGATTTTATCAGATGTTTTTACTGCATCTAAGGAGATGATTATGTGTGGTGTTTTTTCTTTCAGTTTGTTTATATGGTGGATTATATGGATGCATTTCCATATACTAAATCATCCCTGCATGCCTGGAATGAAGCCTCCCTGGTCATGGTGAATGATATCTTTGATATGTTCTTGTATTCATTTTATGAGTATTTTATTGGATATTTTTGTGTCAATGTTCATAAGAGAAATTGGTCTGAAATTCTCTTTTTTTGTTGGGTCTTTGTGGGGGTTAGGTATCAATGTGTTGTAGCCTCATAGAATGAATTTAGTAATGTTTCATCCATTTCTATCTTTTGGAGTAGCTTGAAGAGTATCAGTCTTAGCTCTTCTTTAAAGGTCTAATAGAATTCTGCTCTGAAACCATCTGGCCCTGGTCTTTTTATGGTTTGGAGACTATCAATGATTGCTTCTATTGCTATAGAAGAAAAAGGACTATTTAATTTGTTTATCTAATCTTGATTCAATTTTGGCAAGTGGAATCGATCAAGAAAATTGTCCATTTCCCTTGGATTTTCACATTTTGTGGCATATATGCCTTTAAAGTATGATCTTATGATTCTTTGTATTTCTTCAGTGTCTGTTGTTATGTCTTCCTTTTCATTTCTAATTTTGATGATGGGATGTTTTCAATTTCTTTATAAAGACACTTAGTGCTATGAATTTTCCTCTTAGCACCACTTTCAATTTGTCCCACAAATTTGGGTATATTGTTCTTTCATTTTCATTGAATTTCAGGAAGTCCTTAATTTCTTTCTTTATTTCTTCCCTGACCCAGGTGTCATAAAGTAGAGAGTTGTTTAGTTTCCACGTGTGAGTAGGCTTTTTGTTAATTCTGTTGTTGTTGAAGTCTAGCGTTAGCCCATGGTGATCTGATAGGATACAAGGTATTATTTCAATCTTCTTGTATCTGTTGAAGCTTCATCTGTGACCTACCATGTGATCAATTTTGGAGAAAGTTCCATGGGGTGCTGAGAAGAAGGTATAATCCTTGATGTTTGGGTGAAAAGTTCAGTCGATATCTGTTAGATCCATTTGATTTATGACATTGGTTAATGATGTTATTTCTCGGCTTAGTTTCTGTTTCAATGACCTATCCTTCAGTGGAAGTGTGGTGTGGAAGTCTCCCACTATTCATGTATGGGGATTGATCTGTGGTTTAATCTTTGTTATTTAACAAATGTGGGTGTCCTTGTATTTGGAGCATAGATGTTCAGAATTGTGATGTCATCTTGGTTGATTTTACTTTTGATGAGTATGAAGTATCCTTCCTTGTCCCTTTAATTAATTTTGGTTGAAAGTCTATTTTATGAGATATTAAAATGGCTACACCAGCTTGCTTCTTGTGACCATTTGCTTGGAACATGTTTCCAGCCTTTTACCCTTTGGTAATGTCTTTCCTTGTGGTTGAGATGTGTGTCTTGAATGCAGAAGAATGTTGGATCTTGTTTATGCATCAATTCATTTTAGTCTGTTACTTTTTATTGGAGAATTGAGACCATTGATGTTGAGAGATATTAATGAGATTAATTAACTTTTGATGTTGGTTACAGTAGAGAGTTCATGTGGTTGTGTTTTTGTGATAATGTGGTTATCTACTTCCTGTGTGGTTGGTTGTGGCTTGCACCTTTGGGGTGGAGTTTTTCTTCTAGTAACTTTTGTAAAGCTGGATTTGTGGAAAGGAACTGTTTGAATTTGTTTTTGTTATAGAATATTTTGTTTTCTCCGTCAATGGCTAGTGATAGTTTTGCTGAGTATAGAATCTGGCCTGGCATCTGTGGTCTCTTAGGGTTTGTAGAGCCTCTGTCCAGGTCCTTCTGGTTTGTTTTTGTTTTTTGTTTTTTGTTTTTTTGTCTCTAATGAGAAGTCAGGTGTAATTCCGGTAGGTTTGCCACTGTATGCTACGTGACCCTTTTGTCTTGCCACTTTTAATATTTTTTCTTTATTCTGTATATTTGGTATTTGTATTATTATGTGGCGGGAAGATTTTCTTTTCTGGTCTATTCTAGTTGGTGTTCTGTAGGCCATTTGTATGTTTATATGCATCTCCTTCTTTAAATTGGGGACTTTTTCTTCTATGACTTTTTTAGGATATTTTCTGTGCCTTGGAGGCACGTATTCTCTTTCCTCGATGCCTATTGTTCTCTGGTTTTGTCTTTTCATGATGTCATTGATTTCTTGGATATTTTTGTGTCAAGAATTTTTCAGATTTAGCATTTTCTTTGATCATTGCTTCAAATTCTATGATTGCATCTTCTAGTCCTTAGATTCGTTCCTCCATTTCTTGGATTCTGTTAGTGAAGCTTACCTCTGTGTTGCTTACTTTCTTCTCTAAGGTCTCTTATTCCTGTTTTTCTTCTATCTGTGCCTTTATCATTGTTTCCATTTTCATCTTCACATCTTGAACTCTTTTATTAATTTCTGTCATATGGTTGTTTGTATTTTCCTGAATTTTCCAGTGTCTCTCTGTAGGCCTCTTTTATGTCTTCCACCTGTTTGGCTGTGTCTTCCTGCATTTGATTATGGATTTTATTAATTTCCTCCACTATCATCTTCATTTCTAAGGATTTGAGGTCATTTTCTTGTGCTTCTATTGTGTTTGAGTTCTTAGAGTTGATTTCTTTGGCGTAGCTGATATCTGGAGGTGCCAAGTTATTTTGCTTTTTTTTTGTTGTTTCTGTTCTTATGCTGTCCTTTAGTCATCTTGCTTTCTTTGATGTTGGGTGGTAGCATCTGGTGTCCTTCACTAGTCGTTGAGAGTGGATAGTTGGTGAGTGATTATAGGTCACTTGCCCTTGCTTGTGGGGATCAGGGAGTTCTTCCCTGGAACTGGCAGGTGACCTGTTTTCTGCTTCAGAAGACTTTGCTCTACACCTTAAACTCCTGACTGGGTCAGCAGAGGTAGGCTTCTGACTGATACTTTTCATGTTACTGAGGGGATTCAGACCAGCTGTGTGGGTGGCCACTGTTTAAGTTTCTGTCTGACCCCTCGAGGCAGTCCATCCCATTCCACCCAGCAGGCTGTGGGAACTGGTCAGGCCATGTTTTAACTGCTCAATTGTGCAGGCACACAGACTTCTATGATGGATAGATAGGTTCCCTCCCATATCTGTTCAAACAGCAGGACTGAGTTGTCCCACTGAGTTGTGGCCACAGTTCAGACCGCATCTAGACCCCTCAGGGTTGTCCAGCTTCTCCCAAGAGCATGGGAGACCCTGCCAGACCATGGAGCCTGGCCGAGGTGGGCTTTATCTTTCTGATTGTCCAAGTCTGGTCCACTGTGGACTACTGCACACCTTTGGCAGTTCAGTCCCATTAAGTTGTGGCAGCAATTCAGGCCCCCTGCCAGACCCCTCAGTGCTGTCCTGCTTCTCCCACGAGCATGGGAGTCCCTGCAAGTCCATGGGGACTGGCCAGACCAGGTTCTATCAGCCCAATGTATAGGCTCAGTCTGCTGTGGCCAGCTGCCTGGCTCTGTTCTAGACCCTTTCAGACCACATGAGCTGTGGCTGGGCAACGTGTTCACCACCACCTGGGCTTCCCCGCAGCCTCTGGAGCTCCACATAGACTGGCGTGGGGTGGGTGGGGTGTCTGAGAACAGATTCACTTGTTTCTCTGAGACTTCCCCAGGCCAGGAGCTCCAGTGTTCCACTGTCCCAGACACTGCATCTGGGCTATAGAGGCCTGTTGCAGTCCATATGCCGTTTCCATTCCAAAGTCTCAAGAGTGGGTTCAGGTCCTTCCTTCATGGGCTGTTGTTTGAGCCAGGGCCAGACCCGCCTGTGGTCTGCACTGTGCAGGACCCCAATCACCTAGCATTCCCCAATTCTTGCAGTCTGTGGCTCCCAGTCTTGTCCCTGGTCTCCGTGAGCTAGATCAGATACAGTGCATGATAGGTGCTGCCATCATGGAACTCCTCGGTTTCTTAATTTTTATTTCACAGCAATTATTATGCATGCAAAGGAATTCAAACTGATACTTGTGTGTTGACTTTGCATCTTGATAAACCTTGGAGAAGTCAATATTTTTTAGCAATTTTTGGTCAATTCTTCATGATTCTCAACATAAGCTCATATAAATACAAACAAGGACAATTTTACTTCTCCTTTTATGATTTGATAGCCCTTGTGGATATTATACAATGTCAAAGTGTGGACAGGAGGCTTCCCTCTCTTGTCTTGAATTTTCGATGCTTACTCTCTCTCCCATTACTAATGATACTACCTGTGTGATATTCACAAATGCTCCTGAGCACATGGAAGAAACCTCCCTTTACATCTGCTTTATCAAGAATTTCTAAATGCTGAAACACATTGCTTTGACTGGGTCTACTGGTGATGATGGTATGGTTCTTTCCTTCCATGCCTTCATGAATAGCTAATGGTGATGTTAACTTTACTTCTACTCAGAATCACATTTATTTTTAAGAAATCACTGGGAAGCATTAGCTGGCTTAGTCTCAAAGACCATTCATAGGTCATTCTGATTTAAATTGAATCTGACAGTGAGGTTGAAGACTAATATTTGATGAGCATGACCGGCTGTAAAATACAATTTATTACTTGCCCAAAATTAATTCAAACCTTTCTCAATGCTATTTCTGAAGACTGAATGATGTAATCTTTTAAAAAGCTGTTAAGACAAATTTGATAGGCACACAGACCACATATCTTAATTTGTGTCCTATTGCTCTTCTTTCATTGTCTTAGAAAGGATGTCACAGCTTCATTTACCTGTGAAAATAACTAAAAATTGGAAGACCATGCCAGTCACTGGGTAATAATAAGTGGGAACCTTGTCTGTTATGTTTCCTCCTTTCCCCCATACCTATTCATTACCTGATTTTGTATATATATATAACATCATATGACATTGTCCTGTCCTGTTTCTGAACACAAGTAATAATGAGAGATAGCTCAGAGGTTAAGATCACTTTCTGTCCTTGAAGAATAGCAAGGTTTATTTTCCAGAATCCAAGTGGTAACCATCTGTAATTCCATTTCCAGGGATCTGAAGCCCATTCCTGGCCTCTGTGGGAAGCACACAGGCAAATGGTATATATACAGACAGACAGATAAAACTTACACACATAAAACTGAAAACATCTTTTTCAAAAAATAAATATTAAGGCTGCAGGATCAAAGGTGATGAAGCACACATGGTTGTTCACCAGTGACATGTCAACTCAAAACTGTGAAGATTTATTTGATATAGCAATCAAAGGCTAGACAGGCATTAAACAACAAAAAGCAGACATAGTATTTGATTTTAGAGGATTCTAAAAGAACTGCTGTAATAAATCAGAGGAAATCTATGTGCTTATAAAAATATGTTGTGTTCATGGATTGGAAGATAAGTATTTTTAAGATAGTAATTCTGTATGCTTGATTCAGCCACATATACACTAAACTAGACCAGACCTGAGTTAAGAATGCCACGTAGATTTTTTTTTGTTTTGAATTCAGATTAACTTTTTAAACTTTTTTTTACTATAGCATTTATATAATTCCTGACACGCAGATTTTTAAATCATTCAATAACTTTCTTTGTAACCTGGTTTATAGTCCACTATTCATTTCTGTAACATTTTTCAAAA
Source organism: Acomys percivali (assembly GCA_907169655.1). Classification (NCBI taxonomy): domain Eukaryota; kingdom Metazoa; phylum Chordata; class Mammalia; order Rodentia; family Muridae; genus Acomys; species Acomys percivali. Next base: position 59,061,978 of record OU015746.1, on the reverse strand, counting down.
CAATTTGGTGACTTCTTTCTGGATTAAGGTGCTGTTTACACACCAGAAAGAGTAAAACCAGCACACTAATTGTGGAAGTGGGACCAGGCTTCAAATACCCATAGTTGTTTATGGTTTGGGGGGACTTGTTTGTTTTTCTTAAAATAATTATATAACACTGAAATTAGAGATTATAATATTTAACACTCTTTTGGGTTTTTGGTCATGAGAGTTTGACAGATTCATGAAATAATAAAAGCTACTGATGTTGTATTTGGATCCATCTCAGAAGTTAAAGTTAAATCCTGATTGCCCACATAATTAGAACACTGAATTTGGGGGTTTAGAGTTGAATGTTATAGAGAAAACCTCCTCCACGGGGACTAGCTTCCATAGTACTAGAAGGTACTATGCAAGCTGCCAAGGGAAGAAGTCATGCAATAATTCTACTCAGGTGTGATGTCTACAAAGCACAAAAATGACCAGCATACCAAGATATCCATAAAGGTGCAATAGTGGCACTCATTTTTGGCAGTAACCAGCAACTGTTTAATTAGACTTAAAACACACTCAAAAGGAGGAAAATTATGCCTGGTAATAGGAACTGATGCAAGCACTTTGGATGGAATGGCCATGGGTCCTAGAGGAGAACTTACTACTGCTGCTTCCTAAAACCAATGTAATTCCTGGTGACATTATAAATATGTATCCTTATAAACACAGGTAAGAAAAGCATAGCTCTTAACCTTCACCAAAACAGTTCCTTTTTGCACCAGAGTCTGCCTTTGCTACTCTCATTGCTTTCAAGAGAGAAGATAACTCAAACTTTTAATTGGAGTTTGCTTATAGTTTCAGAGGGTGGAAGCACAGCCATCATGGAGTGAAACATGACAGCAAGCTGCCAAGATTGGTGCCGGGGCAGCAGCTGACAGATGAATCATCTGTAAGTTGGAGGTAGGAGCCTTTTGGAACCTCAAAGTTCACCTTCAGGGGCATACTTCCTCCAAAGATCCAACAAGGCCACACCTCCTAACCCTTCCCAAAACAGGCCCATCAACTCGGGACCCAGCATTTAAATATTTGAGCCTATGGAACCATTTTAATTCAAATCACTAAAGAGACAATTATGGAAAACTGTAACTGTAAGCTTAGATTTTTCAACACCTACTTTATTTAAGGTTCTTAAACATTTCTACTTCCCTTCTAATCCAATGACCAGAGGTAAGGGAGAAAGAAGGTTAAAAGGAAATATGTGCTGTGGACCTGTTTAAACGTAGTTCCGTGGACCAATTCCACTCTATGTTGTCAGGTGACCATCAGTCCAATTCAATAGCCACTAGCAAACAGCAACAGAATCAGTAGAAGTGGCATGATACAGAAGAAACAGCAAGGATCCCCTGGATTGGCATGAGTCACCGAGAGCAGCCAGAATCAGCCAGAATACCACAAGAAGTTCTCTGGCATGTGTCTTTCTACAAAGGGAAGACTAACCAAGACTTGCAAAGCTTTGCACGGCACAGTACTGTGTCTGTTTTCAGCAAAACATCATATTCCCTTTCATAAAACAGAATCCAGAAAAACATCACATGACACAACTGAGTTTTTAAAGAAACCAGAAACTTTTGCTTCATACAAGTGTTCAAAACTAATCACGGGGTGCCAATCCTGTTTGATATATCTCCAACACACTCCCTATACCTAAAGCCCAGGGAACACTGTGGGGCGGGGAGCATGTGGGGCAGGGGGCGGAAAGACATGGAGAGCAACAGGACTAAGAATTCTGCTAGGAATGACAGAGGAACTATGCCTTTGAAATCTCACCAATGTGACTGCTTAAACTAGACCTCAGACTATGACAACACTAAGTGACATGCCAACGTGGACAGGATAAATCTCACCAGGGTCCCGTCTCATCATGATGAGCTACATGCAATTAACAATGGTGGAGAGAGGAAGAGTTAGCCATCCCCATGAATGAGCCCTCTGAATGGATATCCAATGCCAAAGAGTCAGCCTAAAAGATATACACATTAAATGGACTCAGAAGGTTACTCTGTGTGTGTGTGTGTGTGTGTGTGTGTGTGTGTGTGTGTATGTGTGTAACAATAATAATTAAACAAAAAGAGACCAAGAATATACAAATGAGTGGGTAGAGCTAATATGGAAGAGGTTGGAGTGAAAAGAGGGAGGACAAAATGATAAAAGTATATTTTCATTACCTAAAAGGTAAAAAGCACTATAATACTAAGCTATGAGGGGAAAAAATCTCCTTTTCTTTCTAAATACCTTGATACAAAGATTGATAGTATTTTAAAATGCAAGTACTGAGAACAAAAAGCAATATTTCCACTTTTACAATATGATAAATGGATTTAAATGCTCCCTAAATAACAAGATTAATTTATTTTATTTCATTTTTATTTTTTTATTTTTAAATAGAGTCTTACTATGTAATCCAGTCTGGTCTCAAATTTTTTATTTTATTTTATTTTTTGACATGTATTTTTTATTTGCATGAGCATATATCGTGTGCACATGCACATGCCACAGTGTGCATGTTGAATTAACAGTACAACTTGTGGGAGATGGTTCTCTCCTTCCACCATGTGGGTTCCGGGGATAAAATGCTGGTTGTTAGGCTCACTGCCAAGGTTCTTTAAGCTCTAAGCCACACAGCCAATGCTGACTTCACATTCTGAAGCAAATTGTCCCAAGTTTGGGGATGCTTTGTTTTGGTTTGTTTTTATTTGGCTTTGGTTGGACTGGGTTTTATTCATTCCTGGAATCTGAACCCCAGGCAGGCTGTCCTACATACTGAGCCAGCACTCTACCACTGGGCTGCAGTCCCAACTACTTTTGTATCATTTAATAAACTTATTCTAAAACTTACATCAAAAAGGGGTCTAGAATGCTTTCTTCTAGGTCTTTTATTCTTCTAAAAAGCAAAGGCAAAGCTGGAGGACACATCTTATGCATTGTTATCACTGCTAAAAAATGACCAGACTCAGTACCATACAGTATAAGCAAGGAAAGAAATGAGGATGGGACAGAATATATGGTTCAGAAACTGACATATAAGTATAGAACACTGAGGTTGAGAGAGAAACAAGAGCGCCACAAGGGATGAAAGGTTGCATTCTCAGCATATGGTGCTAGTATATTTTAGTGTCTAGGATAGATTGGTAGATAGATAGATAGATAGATAGATAGATAGATAGATAGATAGATAGATAGAT
>OU015746.1:58953455-59053601 GCA_907169655.1 Acomys percivali | reverse complement strand
ACACACACACACACACACACACACACACACACACACACACACACACAGAAACACACACACACACTCCATATGAGGGAAAATATGTGATATTCTTTCTGTTTCTGACTTGCTTCAGTTTGAAATGCAAAGATTTCTCTGAGAACTTTTCCTTCACAGTTCATTTTTCTTTTATCACCGTTTCCTCACTAGAATGGAGATTTTATTGAGTGGGGACAAGTGTGAATGGTTGCTTTACAAACTGATTAGAAAATTCCTAGCTTACATGGTGCCTTGCGTTTTCATTTCCTGCTTAGGTAGCTAAGAAGCTTCTATTTAAACAACGTGTGGCTTTCCCTTTCAAAGCCATTCCTGCTTTAATGGCTATGCACCATGAAGCCTAGATTTTGCAATAAAGGAGAATCTAATTAGACCTTTCAATTCAGAAAGGCGGCTAAACTCTTCTGCTTCAACATAAAAATGTTCGGTAAAATCTTTTCCCCCTTCTGTAGTGAAAATAGCAGTTATCTTTAAGAGAGAAGAAAGGGCACAAATTATCCCACCTCCATTCTCAATTCAGGCATAAGGCAGAGGCAGCGGACCCAGGCTCTTTGCCTTTCCACATCAGAAGGAAGGTGAATTTCAAAATCTGAGACAGCAACTGAGAGCAAGGCTGTGCAGGAAAAAGCATTGCCAGGGCTTTTAAATCCTTTACACCAACTCTAAATGCCTTTGAGTTGAAAGCATGAAAATTGCAGCACCTACTTCAATAAGCAAGTCGTTTAAATATAATTTTTGGCACCACGTACATATTCACAGAGAAAATGAGGCAAGAACGACAGTTTGTAGTTTTACAAAAAGGGAAAGCATAAAATTTTAAATATTCTCACCAGTGTCTATCCAGGAAAAGTAATATCATTTTTAGAAAGATGAAAAAGTAAACTGTTAAGTAGGACTTAGCATCAAGGGAGCTCTGAGAAGAAGGGTAAGAAATCACTCCAACAAAAAAATCCTTTCTTACTCCCATGAGACAAAGCCTGTCTACGCAATAGTCAGAAGACACTATGGAAGTAAGAAGGTGGGAACAGTTCTAGTAAGATTAGATTGAAGTGGCTCTGACACTTCAAAATGAGATGAACATGAAGATGATGTTCATGAAGGTGATATGCTGGACCACAGAAAGTTGAAATCCTTCCATCCTACCCTCACAGAGGACCAGGGCGACCACAGACACAGACCCGGAGACCTTTGTCATTATTGAGATAAATGTGTTTGTTTCTTTCTTTCTGGCCTTACTTAGGACTAATGTAAGGGCCTAGTAGACTAGAGGTCTCCCACAACAGTTAAGTAATAATAATCTCCTCTGGTGAGCAATGGTATCATTGTAGATTGCTACCAGGTCACAGGATACTGAATGCTTGAAAATATGTCTCAAAATTGCAGAGCTAGCATGTGTTATATAGGCAGATGCTTATGAATCCCAGATTTTGTCACCTCTCATTTTATCCTAATTCATAAGTCCGTAAACTTGATGCCTCAGTGTTCTTGTACTCCAAAGAAAGTAGCAAACTTATATTAGTGAATTAAAAGCAGACTCAGCCATACTTTACCTTCACCCCTGCATATCCTCTGTATCCACCCCCACCTGACTATTTATAGAAAGTCTTCAGACAAAGTTGAGAACATATGGCAGTTAATGATGACATAGATTAAAGGGCTCCTTCCTTAGTGAGAGGGGACGTGGACCCAGATCCCCTCAAATCTCTGTAATAGTGACAGGATTTTTAAATTTTTGTTCTTGTCAAATAGATAGGGTTCTTTTTTATTATTTTATTCTTGAGATTATAATATAATTATATTTCTCCTTTCCCTTTCTCCTAACATTCCCATATATCCCTCCCAACTCTACTGCAAATTTGGCCACCCATCTTTTCATGATTGATATTGTTACATATATCCATTTGTATTTTAAAAAAATCCCCATTTTGGATAGAGTAAAAAGAGTTTTAGGAATTTTTCTGTGGAATGCAAAATCTGTTCTTAATCCAGGCCCAGCAAAGGTGATCTTCTCCTCTGTTATCTGCTGATTTGTAAGCACCTGAGGTGATAGAGGAAAGCACACAGTAAAATTCACAAAACTTGATTGTCCTTAATGACTAATGGAGCTTTAAATTTGAAGACCTCTGTATATTTTCAAAATTGGTATGTAAGACAATATTATTTGTTATTAATACTATTACAATGGCATATCAATTTCTCACAAAGCTTGGCTGAAATAAACTTTAAAGTTCTTTTTACAGTGGTGGTTGCTATCATCACTAACACTGGTAAGACAGCTACCTGTCTATATTCTGTTTGAGTCCTGGAGAAAGAAGGTTGGGGCATGTAGCAGTGCAAAGCAACAAGCCCAATGACTGTGAATAGAGATTTTCAATTATAAAATCATTTTTCTTAAAGTCACCCCAAGAGAGTGTTTATATATCAAGATAAATAGAGCAAATTACTGCTTGCTGTACTGTCAAGATGAGGAGGCCAGCATACACCTAAAGTCATATTGCAAGTGTAAGCATTTCTTCTCATTACTTCAACTGTGAATTCAGAAAACCACTTGTGAAAAACTTTGTGCTCAGCTTGTGTACTGGTGACCTTTCACTGTTTGATAAAGAGCCTAGAGTCATCTGAGCCTCACTTGAGGAATTGCCTAGTAGGTGAGTCTGCACCTGAGCCCATGAGGGATTGTCTTGACTATTCATTGATGGAAAAGGCCAGGCCCACTGTGGGTAGTGCCATTCCCTTGGCAAGTGGTCCTGGGCTGGATAAAAATGCTAAGCATGAGCTTATGAGGAAGCAAGAGAGCAAATGGAAGAGTGAGGCAGCAAGTAGCTCCCCCATGGCTCTTAATCCCTACCCAGACTTTCCTAAATGGAATTGCTCGGCAGATAAGCCTTTTCCTCCCTAAATTACACTGGCTTAGGATATTATTTCACAACAGGAAAGGAAACGGGAGCAGCATGATTTTTTTTTAATCAAAGGAATCTCATTTTCTTCATGTTCTTTTTCTCCAATTTTTGTGATTGTGTCTCCTGTAAGATCACATGGTAGAAGCTCCTGAAGGTAAAGAGATAAACACACAGTCAGCAGGATATGCGCTTTCCTGAAGCAGGGAGATACAGGGAATATTTTATCGTCAGCCTCAATTAAAGTACAATGAATACTGTTCTTTGGTGATTTATTTGGAAAACATCATGGACCTAAAGATATTAAAAGATCAATGTTCAAGAAGAATACACTAGAGTAACAAACCTTCATATGGGCTACATCTAAGAAGAAAATATGAGAAAAAAACGATGCTCAGGTGGACTGTGGTGTTATTTTTAAATGCAGCATCCATTCTTATGAAACATGAGAAGAAACTCTGTGTTCTTCCTGACAACACAGTGTATTACTTTACCAATGTTCATGTGATCCTGGGAAGAAAATTACTGATTCAGGAAGTTCCTTATTATGCCTGTATCTTGAACTGTTCCCAGGGGTTCTCCCTTAGCAACTTCAGAATTATGGGCCTTACTGTAATGTCTTTGATCTATTTTTTATTTGATTTTGATTCAGAGAAAGCTAGGAGTCTTTAAACTGGTAAATGGATTAGGAAAATGTGGCAGTATGACAATAGAGATTTATTCAACCATTAAGAAGAATGAAGTTGTGTTATTTTCTGAACAATGGATGACATTCAAGTAATAAAATTAGCCAGAATCATAAGGAGAAATATTGTTTATTTTCTCTCATATGTAGTTCCTAAATTTTACAACATATATAATCTATCACTACAGAAACCTTTCCTGTGTGTGTGTGTTTGTGTGTGTATGTGTGTATGTGTCTGTGTGTGTGTGTCTACATGAGTGCAGTGCCCTCAGAGGTGGGAGGAGTGGCATTTGCCCTGAAGCTGGAGGCACTGCTGGAGTGAGCAGCCTGTTATGGGTTCTGGGAAGCAAACATCATCCTCTGCAAAAGCAGTAAGGGCTCTAAATTATTAATCGACCTTTCCAACCTTTATTAAGCATTTTGATGTAATGTAAAAACGAAACAAAACAAAAACTATATATGAATCATGTATATAAAAGTCTTGAAATTTTTCATTTGAATCTTATAATCAAGGCATTTTGAACATTTCTGCAGTTTGTTATCACATTACATTAAAAAATAATCATTTAAAGTATTTATAACTGTTGACCAACTGATTTAATCTTTTAAAAATAATTTACGTAGGCATTCTGATGGCTGATACTATTAACTTTTCACCCCTTGGAAGAGGAAAACTCAATTGAGCCTGTGATCATGCCTTTGGGGCATTTACTTGATTGCTAATTGATATTGGAAGGAAGATCCAGCCCTATGGGTAGTCCTAGCCCTGAGCTTGTGGGCCTGGCCTGGACTGAGCCAGTAAGCAGCAGTCTTCTGTGCTGCATTTTCATTCCTGCCCCAGGTTCCTGCCTGGAGTTCATTCCTTGGCTTTCCTTGATGACAGACTATAACCTGCAAAAGCTAAATAAACCCTCTCCTTCCCTTTACATCAGTGCTTTACCACAAAAACAACAACCAAAGTAAGCTAGGTATAGATTTAGATAGTGTGATAGCTTCATACTGTTGATGAAAACAATAGCAATGTTAAAACTAAATGTAAAACTGTATGGGAAAGGTTATTTATACTGCACTGATTGAAGGTGTACACATATTCTGAAAAGGATGTTCCCATGAATAATCAACCAGTTGGATAAGACATAAAACATTCTTGAAAATAATATTATGTGAGCAAACCAGCATAGAGCAATTCAGTCATATCATAAATCTAATTCTATGTGTGAACACAAGGAGAAAAAAATGTTACAAAAAATAAATGGAAGTCAGAGTGGTTATTTCTTAATATTGAAATTATTTTCCTTGCCATATTTTGGGATTTAAATTTTCTTGTTGTATTGGAATGAATGTTTTCAAAATGAAAAGGTAAACATTTCTTTGACAAATTAATGCAAGACTGTATTTTAAGAGAAAGTTTTATTGGTAATATTTGCATTCAATACAATGTCCCACTGCTATAAATAAAGGCTATTGATACGGTGGGAAAATTACTAATGTGATTTTTATTATGAGTGTTGTAGTAAAGTGGATGATGTTACTTGTGACAGAAGTTTATGTTCTTAGGTATTCTGTGACCAGTGCCTGCCTTTCATTTTGATTAAATTATCTACCAAATGATGATATTACGTGTATAGCACCTTATCACTAAGTCTTCAAGCCTGTATGATAACACAGACAAGCTGTACTTGTGCTGCCGCACAGCTCAGTGTTAAGGATGTTGCTCCAAGTGAAGGAAGCCGGTTGTGTAAGGACAGATGGTGAATGCTGTGTGAAGCCAAGCCAGGCAGACAGGAAGTAAAAGCTCTGGCAGAACTAGGGGGAGGAAAAGGGAGACGTGCCCTTCTGAAGGTACAGACTGTGATCTTTGTGAGATGGAAAATTCCACAGAATGGAGTACAAGTAAGTTCCAATGTTAGAAAATGATTAACATGGAAAATGTTGTGGTGGGTATTAGGCCATACTTATATTTTTAAAGAAACTAACAAAATTGGGAGAATGTGAGTAGGTATTAGCTAACAGCAAGTACAATGCTTTTGTTATTTAAAATATGTCTGTGTAAACAGATGCAGTAAAGTTCTACTCAACAAAGCTGTGGGTTTCCTAATGGGGAACGTACAGTCTGGGTGCCATGAGTTCTATGGGAATATGAGTGTGGACGGAAGGACTACTGTACCTAAGCCTTTGGGGAGGATGTTACAATCAGGATGTAACTAGAATAAATTATAAAAAATAGAATAAAAGTTATAGAGGAGAAAAAATAGAAAAATTAAGTAATGAGAAATTCCACACAACTGAGACTAGGACTCAGAGGTTTGTCTTTTATAATTGTGTAAAAAAGCTCAAAAGCTACTATGTTATGATTGGTTTTTTTATTTCCTTTGTTGCTTTTATTCAAAAGTTAAAGAAAGACAAGCTCTTTTTTTTTTCTGACTGTCCTGTAACTTTCTTTGTAAATCAGGCTGGCCTTCGACTCAGAGAACTGCCTGCCTCTGCCTCCTGAGTGCTGTGCTGAGAATAAAGGTTTGTCTACCTCTGCCAGGCCTGAGAAGCTCCAACATTTTTAGTGAGGTGTTTTTCGTAAGTACATATTTTTCCTACTACTGTATAATAGAAAGGTTGTATATGAACTCTTGGAGAAAAGCAAAAAAAAAAAAAAAAAAAAAAAAAAACCCCAAAAAAATGGATCTGCCTTCCAATTTCACTCAACTTTTGATAACAAGAAGAACTCAGACAAAAGATTTACCTTCTCTGAATATGAACCAGTAACAAAGCAGGCTTCTATTTGTTGATAAGAGTTTTAAAGCTACATTAAATTCACACAGTTGTTTAAACAGTACAATAACTTTTATTAACATTCGCATACTTGTTTAAAATCGGAATATTTCAGAACCATTCAGAGAGTGACATTGATCATATATTTGAATGTGAGAAAAATCAAAGTATAAGATATGAACAAACACTCTGAAAGAAGCCTTGTCTGCAGACAGATGAGGTGATTAGAATCTCAATATCGTGCAGAGACTGGAATGCTGCAGGTCCAGAAGTTAACTTCCTTATATTAGACTAGTTCTAGCCCTCCAGAACAACTGTTCCTTGCCCGGCTCTGTGTCTGAATAAACAACCTGTGAGTAATAAATAAAACCCTTTTGGAATCTATTAACTTAGCAGAGTCCTTGCTTCCACCAACCCAGAGGTTCAGATAGCACCTTGGGCCTATAGACTAAGTTCCCACACATCTGGTATATCTGACTTTCTGATGTACCCACCAGTGTAATTTACACTTGCCTTGATTTATAACTTTCTTTGTTCTGTAAAGCTATAAACACCTCATGAAACGGCTTCCACATTAGAACATGGAATATGGAGTAACCTAAGTCTGCGTTCTTGGGCCAGGGTCATTCAAAACAGCTCCAGAATAAATTCTCTTATTCCATTTGAGATGAGAGCTGTGTTTTTAAAGGTGACAATGGACACTTAAGTAGTGGCAATGCTAACCAATAGGGGTAACAAATAAGTGTGCCTTTATCTGATAAACAAGTTATCACAATATAGTGCAGTCTTCATTGTCCTAGAAGATGCACATCAATCTGTTAGTGACACATCTAGTCATATGTAAATGAAGAGGGAAAATGTAACATGAATTTCACAGTGCTTTCTCATTGGCTGAGGATCCTGAACTGAATTGAAGGGGAGGAAAGGAGAAAATAAGCTTGACAGCAGCACTCCCCTTTCAGTCTGCTTCTTGATAGCAGACACACTGTGGTGGGCTGCCTTGCTAAGGGGTTGCCATGCCCTCTGACAGTGATGGACTGTCTCCACACAAGCCATGAGCCCGGTACAGCCTTCATCCATTGAGTTCTTTATCGTTTGCCAGCCACAAGAGAAGTAACAAAGACACATACTGGGAAGACACATCCATATTGTGAGTGAACATAACTGAAAATATATTTTCCAGAGGAAATAGACATTTTTGTCTTTTTTAACAATATTATTTCCCATTGAGTGAAAAGAAGTGCATTGTTTACTTATTAGATATCATTTCCTATGTATGGAGATGCTTATACCATGTTTGGATAAGAGATAACTCATACATGATTTTATGTAAGTTAGAAGATACCACTTATGACCTGATGGAATTGAAATGCCCAGAAGGTCATCTCTATAAACCCCGGTCTCTCAATGGGTAAACTAACAACATGAAAATAACGATTGACAGTCTCCCCTAAAAGAAAATAACAGTCAGACTAACTAGTTATAGTAGGCTAGGACTTTGAGCTCTAGTCATTCTCAGTTTGGCTTTTTTAATATGTGTTTCGTTTTGAAAATAAGCAACAATATTAAAATAAAGCAGTGCAAAGAAACTGGCAGGGCTTGGAAAATAGCTCAACATTTAAAAACTGCTCTGACAGAGGGCAGGAGTTTGTTTTTCACCACCCAAGTGAGACATCTCACAGCCATTTCTAACGCTTGCTCCAGGCTATCCAGTGCCTCTGGGCTGGGAAGCCATTGCCACTCAGATGCAGACATACACACCCTCATAATTAAAAAGAATTTTAAAATCCTCTGGAAAAGAAAGAAGTTGGACTGCAGAATATATTTCCCTGGTATTTAGTTAGCTAGTTGGAAATATATTTTTTTAAATTTCTGAGAAAGCTTTCCTAATGAGAAAGAAGTATATAGTCTTAAGCTCTAAACTTTAATGCCACTGTCTAAAGCTAAAAATTGTCTTCATAGATAAATACTTCATGGCCTGACTTGTCCTTGATTGCCTGCATGTACAGAAAAAAAAAATGAAGAAAAAGAACATCTTGGGAACTCATAAATACTCTACAAAGAGAAGGCAGACTGAATGAGGTAGCTTAATTTCAGTCACTTTTGCCAAAATTTTGGCAACGATGCTATTGAGCAGCTATTTCCTCATAATCTAAATCATTCTTTGTGCTATAGAGAAGGAAGTCCATAGGCCTCAGAAAGCTAGCAAAATGTTAAGTTATGAGAAATTATTAGTCTCTGAGGTAATATGAACAGTCAAAATCACTGGAGACTCTCTAGTGGAGCTGCCTACAAGTTGGCCAAGGTGCTCTGGGGATGCAGTTCAGCAAGTCAACAACCATACTGGGGTGGGCTTTCTGGTAATGCAGTGTTGCCTGTAAGTCATTCATGCTCTTTTAGGTAATCACAATAAACTCCTTGGTTCACCAAGCTGGGCTTGGGTGGAATCTCCTTCTGTTTGCCTTGGTTCCTTCTCTGCAAGGAATAATTATTTCACATCTTCCTAAGAAAAGTCAGATGAAACGATTCCATTAGAAACCACCTCAGCACTTTTGCCAGGAAAAAGGCTTCAAGGAACTTACCGAGGATGATGCTGGTTAGGAAGAAAATTGAATGGCAAACAATGTAGTGTACAGTGACACTATTCACTTAACTGAGAATCCAGAAAACCCTTCAAGGCACCCAAGAAGATCAAGGGCTCCTTGTCCAGACCAAAGGCAGCTGAAAGAAAAGTGCTGCCTTCACTAGAACCCAACTCAAAGGAGAAGAAGAAGCATTTCAGCTCAGGACTGACTGACCTGAAGAAAGGTCAGCCGTGTAATACCAGAGCAATTAAGTTCACTCACGTTAAGCAGAGAATACTTTTTTGGGGGGTAGGGCACGGGAGGACTCACATTGATTGTTAAAAGTTGGCAATATAAGTAATTGCAATCAATATAAAAATGATTAAAATAGCACTACACAGATGAAAGAATGCAATCTGTAGACAAATAGGAGGAAGGAGCAGAAAGCAATCCCCAGTGGTGTCTCATATGCCAGACTGATTTCTGAAGAGTAAACATTTCAGCAATAGAGAACTTCCACAGTGAAATGACACAATTACAGGAAAGGATGGCTGTAGTGTACATTTTGGCTTCTTTTAAAACCCAGTAATGTTATGTGAGTATGTTTTTGTTTTAATCCCAGGTGTTGGATAAGAGGTTGATTCACAGTTAGTGATTATGATTTGACTGGTACACTAGCAGGGATGTGGTTTTGCCAGCTGCAGATAGTTTACGATTGGAATTCTGGGGTCTCTTGGGAGGAAGTAAATGCCCCAGAGGGGCACAGTGTGCTTGCCAAGAAGGAGGATGAGATAATGATGATGAAGGTGAGGGAGGGAGGAGGAGAGAAGGAGGAGAGGGGGAGGAAGAGGAAAAGAGGAGGAGGAAGGGGGAGGAGAGGAGGAGGAAAAAGAGGAGGAGGAAGGGGGAGGAGAGGAGGAGGGGAAAGAGGAGGAGGAAGCAGCTGTTGCTCCTCCCTGCTGCTTCTGGTTGCTGTTGTTGCAATTCGTCAAGAGGTCATGAGCAAAGAGAGGAAGCAGAAGAAATTGGATTTCCTGTCTGTGAAGATCAACCCTGCCCCAAGGAACTCTCTAACCAGGAGGAAGTAGCCTAAAGAGGTTTGTGTCCGCATTCCCCTCTAACTTTCTTTCTCTTCTACCTAGTGTTGGGAGGTTAGAAGGGTTAGGGTGTAATAAAGGTTGGAACGGAGGCAGAGGTATAAGAACCCAGTAAAATACCTAAAAATACAAGAACAGATGGCTGTTACCATTATTAATAATATGAATACTCCATGTACATATGTGCATAATACATGTGTGGGCAGATGTGCCATAGAGGGCTCGTGGGGGTCAGAGAGCAACTTTAAGGAATCAGTTCTCTCCTTCCAGCTTCATGTGGCTTCCAGTGATCCAACTCAAATAGCAGGTTTATGTGACACATATGTTTACCTATGGGGATATCACACTGGCCCCATAGTAAAAAAATTAAAGTTACAAGTAGTAAAGGAACACCTCAGAGCCAGAATGGTTTACAATCATCAGATTCTTCCATTCCACTCCTCCTCCATTCCAAAGAACTGTCCCTCATTGTGTGACCCAGAGGAAGCTCCCCAGTGTCTGGCTGCCATAGGTCCTGGTTTAGAATGTAACCACAAAATGTCTTCTTTTACATTGGTTTACTAGTTAAAAAGACTTTTATTTTAAAAAGTACAAAACCCTGCTATCCTGCCTCTGAGTGCCACCAGGTGGTAATACTATTTGGTTAATTTAAGTGCGTCATCACTCAGTCACACCTGTGTCAACCGTTTGAGCAGGCTAGAGAAAGTAAAGAAAGTTAAATCTGGATTTAAATTTGACGTGTAACGTTTTACTATCATCTTTTAAATTCTCTCTTATGTTGACAAAAAAAAGAAGCCAATTTACTGGAAAAATTAAAATTCTGGGGCTGGAGAGATGGTGGTTAAGAGCACCATCTGCTCTTCCAGAGGTCCTGAGTTCAATTCCCAGCAACCACATGGTGGCTCAAAACCATCCATAACATGATCTGATGCCTCTTCTGCAGATAAAACACTCATATACAATAAATAACTAAATCTTTAAAAATTTCCTTTAAAAAAATTAAAATTCTGTCCAAACGGGCACCCATTAAAACAATTTGAAGGGACAGTATTAAAATGTGTGATTAATAAATAAAAAATAAAATACAAAACCCATGGACACAATTGGCTTCCACTGAGACTCAATTTAGAAAAAGTGTGCAAAGTTATAGTTATGGGTTATCTGAGTAAATCAGAAAATGAGTGAGTGAATGTAAAATGATAGACTTCAAAGTGAGTAAATTAAACATACAGGAATCCATCCAGTCCACTATACAATTCACTACAATGATAACAAAGATTTCCTTTATATAAATACTCAAGAATGATGACAAGAGAAATGTAAATATTAAGACCTATTGGATACTGGCCTGTTTATCAATATGTGACAAATAGTCACATAACAAGTTTAATTTATATGCTCATCTCAAACACTGAAGCATGGAGTTATATGCCAAGGTTTTCATGTTTTGCCTAGAAATCCCTAGGCAAGAAACAGAAGAACACTTAGGATTTACTCAATCGAGCCTAGGAAAAGATATAAAGATTGTGACACCAAATTCATCAAAGAATAGTATAAACTGCAGCTGCTAATAAAGCTCTAATACAAGACCATCTTCCACATTATAATAGTCGTTCCTTAAAAACACTCTCACAGGTATGTCTCTTAACTGTAAATTACTGAACTAAGAATTCCCTGATGGCTGAAGAAAGTGTCTCATCTAGAAGACAGAGGACCTCAAACAAATTGAACAAAAATAATTTGTAGAAAGGAGACATGAAATAATGTACTCCCAATGTATTTATATACTTCTCAGAATATAACATCATGAAAGAGAGAGGCTGTATTCCTGAAACAAAAATCGTAAAACCAACTTGATGTTTCAATGAAGAACTTCAGATTCAAACAGCATGAGGATCATTCTAGAATCTCCAGTTATAGACATTTGAAGAACAGGACTGAAGATTGCTTAAACAATGCAGAAAAGGAGGAAAGACAGGCAATAAAACTGGCTTATCACCCCAGACTCTCCACTATCTGGAAAACAGTATTTACCTAAGGGAGCACAGACAGAAGGAGTTTAATAATTTTTAGAGCTTTGCACTCTAATTCCATATAGTTGTAAAATTTTAATAGTAACATATCTCATTAAAAGTTTTTAGAGGAATGGATGGATATATTAATGTTAATAAGTCAGATCTTCCTGGAGGTCACTGATAAATCCATATAGAAAAAATGATAAGTGCCTGATAGAATTTTTCAGGAAATTATTGGAAACCAGCCTCTACCCAAGTGAAAGAGTGTATTGTTTTCCTTTCCTGTTATTGTGATAAAAGAATATGAAAAAACAACTTAGAGGAGAAAGGGTTTATTTTATCTAGAAGTTCAAGATGTCATCCATCAAGGTGCAGGAGTTCAGGCAGCAGGCGCTTTTATGACAACCACATCAGGAAAGCAAACTAGTGTTCTCTTCTTTTCTCAGTCTCATTCCATTCAGGGTTCCCAGTCCAGGCTCTACACAGAACGAGGATGAGTCTTGAGATGTCACTGAGGAGCTTTAGAAATTCAAACAACATGGGGATTGTTCTAGAAATTCTAGTTATGGGCATTGTGGAGAAGACTGAAGATGGTTTGAATAATGCAGAAAAAAGAGGGAAAACAAAGAAATAAAACTGGATAATCAGTTAAAATCAATTAACATGGTCATGAAAATCCTGCACTGGGGTGCCAAATATGCCTTCTTCTGGGAGACTGTAGATTCTGCCAAGTGGACAGCAGTGCTCATCACAGGGACTAAACTCCAAACCACTAGGAAATAGAACAACAGCAAAATTTGATTCTCAAAAGACAGGAGGGATGCCTAGATGGTGTTAAAAGTGAAATCTAGGTGGCAGCTGTGCTCTGAACATAGAAGGGAGCCAGTGGAAGGCATGTGAAGCCGTTATCTTCTACAGATCCTTTTTAGAGGATTGCAGATGGGGCTGAGCCAGGATACTGGAAAACCTCTTCAAACACTATGATAAAATGCTATGAACCCAACATAGAAATGCTGCAAAAGACAACCGCCAAAGAATGTTCAGGGTAATGCTCTAAGCGCCCCTGAAAAGCAGCTGATCCAAATAAAAGACAACCGTGCTTCTGGGGAAAGTGTATTAAAAAAAATATGAAACTTTAGTGTAACATAATTCGTAATTATATAGAGATGTGAAGGTTTTGGAAGATACACAGTAACATTTTATTGGGAAACATGGAATAGGACTTACTGAACAATCCTCCAAGATGCTGATTGTTCTAACTGGACACACAAAGGCAGTAAGAAACTTTCTGGATCAGCACAGACTCGGGGAGAACAGTGTATGTGGGTATTTGCAAACAGCTGTGGAAGGGGAAATGGCAAGATACGCCTAAGCAACAGCTAAGTAAAAATTGAAAGTACCAACTGGCAGATAGCAAGATAGCTCAGCTACTGAAAGGCCAAGACTCTTATTTAAAAAAATTAAAGCCCAAAGACACTGAGACCCTGGGGAGACCATCCACTGCCATAACAACAGAATCATCACTAAGCAAGCACAAGGATAGTGGCTTTAGAACAAGCTGTAAATCTAGGAATATTTAAGGCTGTGTAAAAGAGAACTGAAGTGTCCATCATCTAATATGCTTCAATTTCTACTAAGTGAAACTGTTCAATAGAGTTTATAAGGACAATGCGATTTTAATTTTTTAAGTTTTATAATATTTTACTATATTGGGAAGGCTTTATAGAAACAGGATTTTGATGATTTTTAAAATTGGTTTAGTTTTGGCTTTGATTTTTAGAAACATGGTTTTATTTAATGGTTTTATTTAATGCACTTTAATGTTTTATGGGGATTTTATTTTTCCCTTTTATTGACCTCCCCTCCCATTTGAATGTACCCTCTTTCTTTCTCTCATTAGAAAAGATCAAGCTTCTAAGAGATAATAACCAATTAAAACACGATAATATATAGTAAGATAAAACAAAAACTATCATACTGAAGTTGGACAACGCAATCCAACAGAAGGGAAAGAACCCAAAAGAAAGCAAAAGAACCAGAAACCTACTCCTTCACACACTCTGAAGTCACATTAAAATACTAACTTAAAAGCTATAATATATACACAGAGGATTTGGTACAGACCTGTGTAGGCCCTGTGTTTGCTGCCCCAGTCTCTGTAAATTCATATGAACTTTGTTTTTTTGTTTTGGTTTGTTTTGGGCTGTTTATTGTTTGTTTGTTTGGTTGGTTTGGTTTTGGTTTGGAGGTTTGTTATTCTTTTTGATGTCTGTTTTTTTTCAAACCAGGGTTTCTCTGTATAGCCTCGGCTGTCCTGGACTCATTTTGTAGACCAGGCTGGCCTCGAATTCATAGAGATCCAGCTGCCTCTGCCTCCCTGAGTGCTGATATGAGCATTGTTTTAAGAGACTTTTTTCTCTTGGTGCCCTTCATCCCTTCTGGCTTTTCTACTCTTTTCCCTTCCCATTCCATGGTATTTCCTAATCTCTGAGAGGTGGATTTTGATGCCCACATGACATTTAGAGCTGTGTGGGATAGAAGTTTATGACATAGCTCAGACTGGCTTGGAAATCAGCATTTCTAGCTAAAATAATATCTATTATAACAATAAAAAGGATCAGATAATTCTTTAATTTTGGTAATCCAACTGTGATGATTAGTGCTGTCAACTTGGCAGAATCTGGAACTACCTAGGGGACTAGGGTCATACTGATAAGCTTAATTGAGTTTAAAAGTGGATGTCATCATTCCCTGGGCTTGGATCCTGAACTATATATGAAGGGGAAGAACATTCGTAGAAAAGTTCAAGCGCTCACTTTCTCTGCTTCCTGACTGTGAATGCAGTGTGTCCAGCTGCTTCAAACTTCTGTCACCTGGACTTTCTGGACACGAAGGACTGTGAGCCAAAGTAAAACTCTTGTCCCCTGAATTGCTTCTGTTGGAGTATTTTATCACAACAGCAGGAAAGGAGACTAAGAGCAATTCATCTAATTATACTTCTAGTTTCTTTGGTGAATTAAGGGGTGTGGTG
Source organism: Acomys percivali (assembly GCA_907169655.1). Lineage (NCBI taxonomy): Eukaryota > Metazoa > Chordata > Mammalia > Rodentia > Muridae > Acomys > Acomys percivali. Next base: position 59,038,510 of record OU015746.1, on the reverse strand, counting down.
GCACAGATGTTGATATCACCAATTGCAAAGTAAAGGCAGAGGGCCGTCTTCAAGCATGAGGGCCAAATGGGTTATGTAGCAAGTAGTAGTCAAGCCTTGGCTATATAACAAGGCAATGCATCCAACGGAAACCGAAGCCAAGCCAAGGCTCATAGTTTTGGCCTTTAATCCAAGCTTTTCTAAAGGCTGACAAGAAGACCACAAGTTCTGGGCTTACCTGGGCTATAAAATAACCTTAAGGACAGCCTAGGCTGTAGAATGCATTCAAAACTGGCCCTGCAAATTAATTAGGCCATTCTTAAAATATACATATTTTATAAATGTATGTATATAAGGACTAGAGAGATAGTTGGCTCAGAAGCTAAGATTTGATACTGGCTTTGCAGAAGAACTGGGTTCATTTCCCAGCACCTATATTGGACAGTTCACAACAACCAGAAAACCCAGGTGCAAGGGGTCTTACTGACTCCTTGGACACCTGCACTCACATGCACATACATATGCTCAGTGTGTGTGTGTGCGCGAGCACATGCGCGCGCGCACAGCCACAATTAAAGATCTAAAATGTAAGTATATATATATATATATATATATATATATATATATATATATATATATATATATATATATTTAAATCTAGAGTATAGGTCATCAGTAGAGAAGTTGCAGCAAGTAATCTACAAGGTCCTGCCCTCAATCCATAGCATACCTCTAAAAGAAAAAGAAAATATAATTTTTGTTTTTTTTTAACACATGCAGCATCACTTCTTTGTATATGTTATTGATATATTAACATGTCCATCTCTCTCCCCACCCTCCCCAAGTCATTGCTAACCGTGGCTACTTTCAGAAATTTGATATCGGTATATAGCTTCTTTTACTGTACTTTTATATGCTGTTCAATACAGGGATCATGGATCATTGTCACAAAAAAAGTCATCGTGTTTAAATGTTTACTTTTAAAGTCTGCAGAATATGGGGTAGACAATAAGCTGTTAGAATTTAGAGTGAGCAGTAAACTCTCATGTCCCCATTATTTGAACAGTGGCAAGTGTTAACACGATAAAGGAAGAACAATAGTTTGAATGAAACCAAACCCTTTGGAAAGGTTGATCCTGCAGTGAGGGAAGACCCCAGGGTAGTGCATGGCAGTGGCTGGGGTGTTCTGCTAGGAACCAGCCTCTGCAGCTTCCACCTTGTGCTGCTTTGAGATACGCAGAGCTTGTGGAAACTAATTTAATAGGTTTCCAGTGGCATCGGGAGCTGTCAGCACCGACCTTCTCACTAGGGAGAGTATTTCTGACCTTCTCTCTGGAGAATGAAATGTCTGTGGAATGGCAAAAGGGCACCTATTCTGAGAGAAGCCCTGTCAATTAGAGTGCTCCCCTGACAGTAAGAGATGAGGGAAACTCAGGGAGGACCCTTCCCTTCATCATGAGCAACTGTGCGCATATGGTGAGGTCACCTCAGACAGATGGATAGGAGACTTGCCTCCTCATTTCCATGTGATTGCTCGGGGAGGGAGAGAAAATGGACCAACGAGACCTGAAATGCCTACCTGCCATCAATTTGATACAAATTGCCCTTGAGTTTAGCAGTAATGAGAGGACAGAATGGAACATTCCTGAACAGGAAGGCACAGGAGAGGTTGGTACACCGCTGCTTCCAATTAACAATTAATTGATAGCTTCTTCTCATTGCCCAAACTGACACAGAGGAAAGCCCTCTGAATGCCCAAACCTGTTACATAAGAAAAGCACCCGCCTTTCTCTGTACTATGTGCCCAAACTCTCTTAGACAGGAAATGCCTCTCCATTTCTCTTCCTATACCCCTCCAAAGTACCTTTCAGAGAGTAGCACTGTATTGTACCGTGCAGCATACAAGACTCCCCTCTGCTTTCCTGCGGTGTCCCCTCTGCTACTGACAGTGTGCTTACATCCTGAGTACTAAGTCTTTTGTCCAGCTGGAACCTTGATTGACAGGATCCATTTTCTGCTCTTACACCAGCTGTCAGAAGACAATGAAGGTTCCAATCTGGCCTCTGCTTTCTCAATCCCAACACCGTTATTCCTTACCTTTATTGTGTCATCAGGTGAGGTGACAGTTTCTTTCTTTATCCATAAAAGGATGGCTAAAGATGGTGTCATCCAGCAAAAATGATCTCTGTGACTATATTAGGTGATATCATGCATTAGACATGCCTCTCCTTCAGATTCTCATGCTAGCTAAGTTCTCCAAGTAAGATGGCAAACTTGCCAGTGCCAAGTCTATCTCTGAGACCTAGCACAGAGAAATGTGCTACAGACATTTTAAACAGATATTGCTTTATCTATTTTCAATACTGTGAGGTTTAAAAAAAAACATTAGGGAAATGGCAGGATAAAGGTTATAAAAAGGGGAAAAGGTGGGAACGATAAGAGAAGCCTTAACTGGGGAGGGAGAGAGATGTCAGTACAGAAGAGGGAAGGAATAGTGCGGTAGTTTGAATAAAATTGGCCCCCATAGGCTAATAGATTTGAATGCTTTGTCATTAGGGAGTAGGAGGCATAGCCTTGTTAGGAGTTGGTGCAGCCTTCTTGGAAGAAGTGTCTCACTAAGGGGGAGCTTTGGGGTTGGTTTCAAATATTCAAGCCAGGTCCTGTGTCTCTCTCTTTCTGCTGCCTTCACATCTAGATGTAGAGCCATCAGCTCCCTCTCCAGTACCATACCTATCTGCATGCCTCCATGCTTCCAACCATCTGAAACTGTAAGGAAGCCCCCAACTAAGTGCTTTCCTTTATAAGAGTTGCAGTGGTCATAGTGTCTCTTCACAGTAATAAAACCCAAAGACAATGTGGTAACTCACACTAAGAATGTTTGAAAAAGCCTTAAGGAATCATAATCTTGTACTTAGATAAAATTACATATATGTGTATACACACACACACACATATACAAAATGAAGTTATTTTACTTGGGCTGACAATGCTTAACAAAAGAGCTGTGACTATGTAACAAAAAGCCTAGTACCAGGCAGAAGAACCCAACAGACTCAAAACAATACAGGTTATAGCTATGGCCCTAGGTTGCTTCCCAGAGGTGGAAGGTCCATCCCTGTTGCTGACAATATCGTGTATTTTGAATAAAGGACCCAGAAGATTAATAGTTGAATCTGATCTGCAAGCCTCCTCCCTAAGCTCTAGCTTTCTTAGTACAAGAAGGCATTATGCTAGCTGCCAAGGGAGGGAATCAATCAATAGTGGCACTCATGTCTCAGTGGCAACCAACAGCAGCCTAGTTGGGTATAAGCCTTGCTCAACAGGAAAGAAATCATGCTTGGTACTGGGAACCTAGCCAATTACTTAGTGTTAGTGAGGTTCTAGATCTTAGAAGAGAACGTATCACTGCTATTTTACTAAATTTCATAATTCCCACTTGCACTTTAAATACATTTTCATGTACTCATAAACAAGTGTGGCTTTCACATCTCATCAAAGAACCTTCTCTTTGAAACAGACAGAGACTATTACAGAAAATCACAACTGGCCAAAATGCAGAAAACAACTGAACTCAAGCTTCCCAGACTCAAGAGAACCTTAAAACAACCTTTATATCTAAGACACAGGAAACAGTCATAGAAAGAACAGTGCAAAGATGTACAAACTAGACAACCAGGAATTCAACTGAGAGATTGTATTACCTAAAAATTACAGAGAAGCCACACTGGTGATATCACATTATTAGGACTGAACAGTGACAATAACAATAGCCCTGCCGAAGTGGAAGGAGAAATCTCATGGACTCTGCTTATAGACAAAAAACTACAAGCCACTAGACTGCTGAGAAAGAGAGATTTTCTCTTCTCTAGGGATGATCCCCTTATTAGTTACCCAATAATGATGGACATCCCTGAAATACATATACATACATATACATACATATATATGCAACAGTAAGTGGAATCAAGAGGTTGCATTTACATACTTACATGGGTATGTACATAATAATAAAAGAAAGGGAGGCCATGAACTTGAGAGGAAGTGGCAGTGGGTATGGGAAGGGGTAGATAAAAGGAAGGGGAGGGAGACTTTACATTATTATCTTTTAATTAAAATTTTAAAATCTAGATTACAAATGAAACAGCTTTCTTCACCCACATGATGACCAAGCATCTGGGACTTCGAAAATGTCCTTGACCTTTCCAGGCTTCAGAGTCATAACCACTAGAAATCAGAACTAATCTAAAATTGTAAGATTTGTGGAGCCACCAAGTCATCCATGAGGACTAAAGGACGGCAGCATATCCGGAGAGGGAGGCTGATAGGATGCGCCCTGATATCTACTCTGTCTACATGAAAAATCACACCTTTCTTTATATATACAATTAGAAAACAAGTGAATAATCCATACCTACTTAATAACAAAGGGAAACTGAGAAACTCAGCATTTGTCAAAAAGCATCTGGAAGAGTGTCCAAGAGAAAGCTGTACAGTGCTGTGAGCACTAAGGCTCCAGGCAGCCTCTAACACTGCATGTTCTGTTTATGTGTACCTCATGCAGTTTTTAAGACTCTGCTTCAAATGTAGGTTTATCAATAAAAATGCCACCAGAAAACAGCTTTGAAATTTTAATCTCTTCCTGAAATAAAAGGTTTCCTCAAGGCAGGCCTGGCACGGCTGGTGTTTGAACGACATTCACTCTCATTACATGAGGAATTTTCCTGTGGCTTCTAAGGAAGTCCTCATTTTGCAAGGTATTCAAAGACTGCAGCACTGTACAGCTCTCCTTCAAAAGAAACTGATTTGAACCTTTATTGGGTCAGCCATGAATTGTCTCTGGTAAGCATACAATGCCATAATGTATTTTTAGATTAATAGGGATCCCTTCAGTTACAGAGCAGATCATTATGGTTCAAAGCAGAGTCTAATGGGGGAAATTTTCATGAACGTTGACACAGTAAGCAAAACTTATGAAGAAATACCTGGTGTCACCAAATGCAAAAGACCTACAATTGAAAGCGGTATCAGCCTTCAGTCGTTTTGGGTAGAAAGAGGATGGGTACTATTTTATTTTATTCTTTTTGGGTGCATAGTCTATGTATTACTTTACAGTGCTCAAAAACAAGCAAAAAACATTTAAGGCTTGAATGTCCTATAGAATACAACGGTTTTCCTAGCCAGATCGAACATCCAGAACTCAAGGCTGAACTCAGTTCTTGTGTGTCAATTTGACAGACTCCTTATTTCTGAAATCTAGATGACTAGCATGTGGCACACAGAGGCCATAATATCTCATGGGTGCTGAGACAGCAAATCTTGTCAGAACTGCTTTCTGTGCTTCAACCATGCTTCACTCTGCTGAAAAATAAAACAAAACAAACAAACAAACAAAACACCCTGCTTTTCAAAGATAACGATGACCATGACACCCCACTGCCTTACCCTGACAGGCAGAGTTATATTCTCTAACATCGTAACTAAGTTCTGTACATGGCTACCATGCTGCCTCACTTCCTACAGGGATGCTGTGCTTTCACTCTTGTGTGGTACCTCCTTTTCTCCCGTGGGCCTTTATGCATAGTTCAGACATTTGATAGCCCATTTCCAACCTGATAAATCTCTACCCCTACACCACTGCCCTTGAGACTCCATCACCCACTTCAGTTTCCCTCACATCTCCATGACATTCATGATATTGAATTAAAGTGATTTATATCTAATAACTTTTCCCACAGGTAGCCACCTTTCCAAGTCAAAAACTCTAAGAAATATGTGACTTTACATATTAGTTACTTAAAATAAAATACACAGAAATATGTTCCCTTGGATGTACTGGTCATATCAAGTACTTAATAGCCACAAATAGCTAATATCTAATAGGTTGCATTGTGGAAATACAGAGTATTACAAAGTATTCTACTGGATTTCACAGCTTGAGAATGTGAGGTTAGGAAATTGTCCATGTCTCTTGGGGTCTATGTAGAAAAGCATAATATAGTGGAAGGGGAGCAGGAGGGGATTGAACAGTGGCTTCCAAAAAACATGCCCTGCATCTATTACAGAGTAACTGTGGATATGGAATAATTTGGTAGTCAAATCTTTATAGATATGATTGAGTTAAATATCTCAGGTAGATATAATTTTGGAGTTTAAATTAGTCTACAGCCCAACAACTAATGTCCTTAGATGAGACAGGAAAACCAGAACTAAGACAGAAACAAGAGAGAGGCCATGTGAAAATACAGTTAGAAAGGACCTAGAGTTAACCTTAAGGTCTCTCGGTGGATTCCTGGACAAAGGATATGCGGCACATAAACACAATGGGGAGCTATCTACACATATATGTCATGGAATTTTATCATCTGGCATACCATGGATGGACCTGAATGACATCAACTTAACTAAAGGGTACCAAAATGGAAAAAGTGAATGAGCTCACTCATATGTGGAATCATCAAAAACGGGACTCATGCAGGTTAAGAATGAAATACTAGTTCCCAGAGAAAGAAGCAAGCAAAGGGTGTGTGTCGGACTGGAACAAGCTTGCTCAGCAGACTCTAAGACAATTAGGAAGAGTAAGTGCTGGTGAGTACTATGTAACCTTGCATTGTTGACAGATGATGACAAGATGCAAAGACTGTGCATGTTCAGCACAGATGCAAGTTTTAAAAATTATTAAAATGTTATTACGAAGAAATAAAAAATTAAAAAACAGACAAACAGCCTGCAGGGAATTTAACCAGAACCAGTGTCTGTACCTCATTGACTTTTGTTACAGTTAAAATAGCCATTCTGAAGCTGTGAAATTTGTGTTGGACTTCTATACTTTGACCACTAAATATATTTTTATGCACTTATAACAACTTCTACCTCTCTACCTCTCAAAAAGAAAGAAAGAAAGATTATCCATGACCAAGTTACAAATAGAAAATAATTATTATAATTATTCTCTTTAGTTGATAAGGCCTGTTTCTTTCTGTTTTGTTATTCTCAACTGGGGATAGAGAAATGTTTCTGTGGCTAAGAGCACTATTCTTCCAAATGTATGTCACGTGAATATTCACATGTGGAAATTCTTTCTGTGCTTTTCTGGGAAGGGACACTTGTCCATGCACCGAGAAACATATTTTCTTCCCTGTGTTCAACTTTAAATCTCCAGTGCTCTTACTGTGACTGAAGATGGCCTTTCAAAGCTACGGAACATGGCTTATTGGGGGGTTACATCTTTCTGATGGTCTTGTGGTCTGGATATGAAATGTGCTCCACAAGCTCATGTACTTGAACAGTTGGTTTCAGCTGATGATGCTGTTTTGGAAGGTTGCATGGTGTTTAAGAGGTGGAGATTCATTGAATATCTCTAGGCACAGCCCATAGCATTTTACAATCCAGCAATACTCTGCCTGAGATGGATACAGCGCAAGCAGCTGCCTCCTCATGTTCCTATCAACATGCCTCTTCCATCACGATGGGCCGCATTGCCTCCTAAACCATAGACAAAAGAAGCCCTTCCTTAAGTTGCTTTTCTCAGTAATTTTGTCACAGTGATGAGAGAGATGAAAAGAGTGTTTTCCTCCTTTTGCTCTCCCTCCCCATTCTATCAGCGTTGACTAACACCGAGGACCATCTCCTATGATGACTCTCAGTCTCTGGGGCAGTTGTGAGATTGTGAATTCCTTCACCCTTACAGCAACCATCACTGAGCAGTCATGAAGGCTGTGAGATCCTGGGTGTATTACAATTGATATTTACCTGCTCGGGAACCTGCTTTCTGTGCTAATCCCTCTTTATGCCCTGAGTCCTATTTTCTTTTCTCTAAAGTATAAATCAAGGCATGTATCATATAGTATGCTTCAGGCAACATAGGCAACAATCAGAAAACATGCAGAACACAGCTGCACCTCAATATATTGCATTTGTTGTTGTTGAAAATCAAGTCATCTTGATAACTCAGTAAGCAAAGGCACTTGCCACAAAGTCTGATGACCTGAGTTCAATTCCTAGGGTCCACATAGTGGAAGGAAGAACTGGCTTCTGTGTTCTGTCCTCTGTCTTCCAGTCATGTGCTCTGGCAAGTACACACACATAATAAAATGTGATTTTAAAACAGAAAACTGAGACACCTGCCATGGTTAAGATGGGAGGAGGTGAATTTTACAGAAATAGGAACAAAACTATATTTAGAAAAATGAAAAAGTCTTGTAGAGTTCACGAGGCAATGCTCTCAATGTAGTTCAGTTCCAGAACACACACATGGTAAGAGTTCTAATTTCCCTGTACAGACACCAACACCATATGTTTCCTGGGCACGTCATAGTGTGAAACTCATACTGCAAGCAAGTAAGGCAGATCTCAACTTCCCTTCCACACAGGAAGAGACTGATACCCAGAAGATTAAATACAATTCAACTAACGAAAGCATGAAGGCTTTGGGAGTGGTTGGGAGCATTTGAATCTCAGCTCTTCCACCCACCAGTTGTGCACTGTGTACTTATCATCTGTAAGATGGGAGCTACAAAGCTTCCTACGGTTTCAATGTGTGTATATTGATTCTCTTCACAGCATTCCATCTGTTTCAGGCTCTCAATAAATGGCAATTACATAAATCCTGTATTACTATACCTGATATGGGGTACACCAGTTTATGGTCTGAGCACCAAAATTTATGCTGCTACGGTGTTTGGGATGCCTTCTTCACCAGATCATATAGTAGTCATGTTTCTTTCTGACTAAAAGGAAATCACCATGACAACCAGACTATATGAATCTTTCTCACCAATTCTGTGTATGATGCTACCATGGTAGATGATGGTGTTAAGGATTTGGAGTTATCTGACCATCAGTCTTTCAGAGCATGTTCTGGACAGAGTGAAGCATCATCTGCAGTGTGGTCACAGAACAAGCTGAAGTCAGCATCCTCGTGGAGTTTTGTCCATCTTTCAGTGGGGGCAGAATGCAGAGATGTCACAGGAATTAACTGTGCACATAAATGTCAAAAGAAAAAAAATAGAACAAGGATATCCATCTGACAACACCAGTGTATACTCTCAGGTAATTTTTAGATTTGTTAATACTCCTTTATTTCTCTCATCTTTTTTCTCTGTTTCGTGTCTAGCTGGGGAGTTTGTCACTTGCAGGACAGCAACACTGAGCTTCTGCTCTCAGGGAGGTCTCTTCTTCCATTGGGCATAATTAGAAATCCCACAGAAGAAATGTCTGCTAAATAATGGGTCATAATTTTGTGTCTGTGGAAAGGTGACTGAAAAAGAACTACGATTTAAAAGTCACCATACTCACGTGGTCTCGCTTCCACTTCCAAATCCAGACCACAGCTTTTACCTGTGATTCAGCAGTCTCCATATTTGTAAAGAAAATACACTATATGCCTTATAAGACAGTGAGTAAGTCCAGCTTGCATGACAGTACCAGCTGTGCCTTGTATTCTGGATTATTTCTTCTCCCTCTTGTTTTAACCAGTATCTAAACTAGTTTGCATGATACCATTTTTAATCCATTACATATGAGGGAATTCGTAATCACGACTTTTGAACCCCAATTTATTCCTGCTCCACAAAAATATTTTGGCCCTCTGCAAGTGTCTGGGTGGGCGCCCTCCCCCGTCTGTGCTCATCCTCAGCTCTGGCTGTGGTCTGAGCAAGTAAGTTGCCTCCTGGTGCCTCAGCGTCCTCTTCCTATCCTTCATTGTGCATCCTTCCGCTGTGTTCCCTCCAGCATGGGCCCTGTGTCCTCTACACAGACTCTTGTTCACAGCACGCTGCTCTGGAAGCTTCTGTTGGTGTACAATGCCATGCAGATCACATGCTGTGTTGCACTGTTCTCTGACTGCATCCTCCCAGTGTTTGCAGATTGTCGTAAAGTGCTAATTCGTACATTTTAACCCCTTTACTATTCATCTCTCCTCCTTTTCCCTTCTTTGTGCCCTTTCTTCCAATGACAGTGTTGATTACTCAGCAAACACAAGTGAAAGATAAAAATAATTAGGACATTTGAGATTATCAATCTCGCTTCCTCACATAGAGAATGAAAGAGGTAATTCTGAGTCCTTCCAAGGTTATCTTTAATTTAGACTTTCCTGAGATGAGCTGCTTTATAATCCTGTTATTTCCATCTTAACTCAATATCTTCTCATTTTTGTAATTCTATGCTCTTTAATATGGCTAACTGATTTAACTATAGTGTCCATACTTTTATTACTACCTTTTAAGCAGATGTGATGATGTATTTAACCTTTCACCCACCAAAGAATTTTTACTATCTTGCTTGATGCTCTTACTTTTAGTTCTTTTTCTAATGATGAAAGAAACATAACGTCACATATAATTCTGCGATCATGAGGAAAATAAATCATTGAGAATATACTCTCACAATCTGTTGGGCACTAATATGTATCCCCTCATATAAACACACCTTATATTTGCACTTATTGGTGTGATAGGGGTATGTAGCATTGGGATATTTTATTTAAATGTATGTATTTATTTAAATATATATATGTGTGTGTGTGTGTGTGTGTGTGTGTGTGTGTGTGTGTGTGTGTGAATGGTCCTTAGTTACATAAGGAGATTTTCCCCTATAAACTTACATTGCACTTTGAATATATTCCACAACACTCGTTTGCCCTCTCCATCTTCAACCCCAATATGCATATTTTTGTGCATCAATATGTGTTATAAGTACACAATCATGTGAGTATATATATTTTTTTCTAGGTGCATGGAGAGGACAAAGATTGGAATCAGGTGTCTTCTTCAGTGACTTTCCACCTTAGCTTTTGAGATATGGTCCTTTATTTAACCTGTAGCTTGCCAGTTCTGTTAGGCAGGCTAGCCAATGAGCTTCGGGGATCTGCATGTCCGTGCTTCTCCAGAACTCTGAGTATAGACAAACAGTACAGGCACCCAGCCTGCCTCTGAATGCTAGGGATCCAGTCTCAAGCACTTCTGTTTACTAACTCTACTAATTCATCTCCCTCACACACATATGCTTACAGACAGAGTGTTTATCTTTAATTTTTCAGAGACTTGCTTAATACATCAAATCCAGGCAAATGGGAAAACCAGGCCAGGCTTACAGATGCAACTAACACTAGCAAGCTGATAGCATCAGTTCATGTCATATACCCAAGAATGTACTCAAAGTCTCCAAACACTGGGAATTCTACAACTTAGAGAAGTGTCCTTTTGATAGAAGTCTCATTGCCTCACTGTGCTGTAAGAATGCCCATGGGGAAGGTAACTAATTGGATATTTCTTTGCATTTACATGTGGCAATTCTGATTTATTAAATTATTTACTGAAACTTTGAAAGACTAAAGAAAGATAAAATTCAAATAGCACCAGGCTACTGTGAATGTGCAAGGAAAGGGCTCTCCTGAGGATGAGAGAATGCCAATATGGAGCGGGCAAGGAGTGGACACGTGGCTGACTGCTAAAACAAATTTTCAGAGTCCATCTCTTTACATACTAATACATAATTTTTAACAAGAAGTCATATAGCTCCAGGGAAGTGATTCTAGGAGGAGCTTGCTCTCTCCAGCAGTCAAAATGAGCTTTTCTTTAAAAAAAAATTCTAGCTCTTTTCCAAAAAAGGAAGAATGCATGAGCTCAAATTATCTCTTTGACCAATTTAGAATGATCCCAGAAATGGTCCAACAACAAAATGCCTGAAGTTAAGTAAATAAACAAACATTACGTTTCCATATTTGGAAAGCTCTGTAAAGCAAGCGACTTGAGAAATGCCAACGCCATGGGAAAGATAATAGACTTTGGGAGCAGCAGGCTTTTGAGACATTTGATGAAGCATGAAGACAAAGCCACAGAGTCTGGGCATTGGGGGGAAATGATGAGAGAGTGATAAGGAGGGAGACATTTGTTTGTAGCCTTTCCTTTTATGGAGTGCACTCGGGCTCCACACAATCCCTTCCCTATGTTCTATGTTGGCCTGTGTTGACACTTGGGGACACCATCTCAGTTGCCAATTTAATGCCTTCACATAATTGTTGATTCCAAATTCAGCTCAAATATCAGTGCTACATGAAAGGTGTTCTGTAAAGGGAGGCTCATCTTCAAGAGATAATAGTGAATTAATCTATATCCTGCTGCCCTGGCCTATGACTGATTCAAGGTGGACATATGCCTGCTTATATACTGACAGGACCTGAGGAGACCATTCACACACACAGGATTGAACATCCTGGTAAAATGTTCTTCCCATTCAAAAGAATAAGTGCTGGAAGACTTTGTGCCTTCCTGTCTGCCTTTGAACCTTGCCATGAGAAGATATGACAATTGGTGCTTTGGTATTGAGTTTCTTCTTCGAGAAATTCGACTTGGAAAAAAGTGACTTGCTCAGTCTGGCTCATATTTGCTTCAAAACAACAAAAAAAGTAAACCTTTGGGTAAAATCCTTAGTAGGCAAACACCACTCCTCTGCACAGGACCTTCCTTAGTTTTCTGATTCTTCTGGGAAAAAGGCTAGTGTCTCTTTGGCCTGAAAGGCACTGTCTAACCACCTATCTGAATTACCGCAATCTCCTTTGTATTTATTTCATCCACCTTAGGACATCTGTATATGAATCCAACTTGTAGAATTTCTTTCTCTCTTTTCTACATCCTATTAAGTGTTTTTCTAATTATTATAATTAACTGCTCTGTTGTGGAGTCTTTTAACCAGATAAGGTTTTCTTGAAAGTGCATCATTTAATATTATAGTTAGATGATAGAAGGATAGATAGATAGATAGATAGATAGATAGATAGATAGATAGATAGATAGACAGATAGATGTATATTGTTACATAGGTAGATAGACAAAAAGATGGTAGACAGGTAGATGATAGATGATGATAAATGGATAGATACATAGATTGATTAGATTAGATAAGTATATAGATAGAAATATAAATCATTATATATAATATATATGATATTAGTATATAAAATATGCATATGGGTACATATTATACATATATAATACCAGTATGTATCAATCATGATTATATATATTTCTATTGAATGTCCTCTTTTGGAGATAGCAATTCATATGCCCTACGTTGGTCTCAAACTTAATAAGTTTCAGAGAGTTATCTATAGCTCTGATTCTCCTTTCTCCACCTTCTGAGTGCTGGTATTACAAATGATCACAGGTACCCCCATTTTTTGTAGTGTTGAATAATGAACCCTGGTTTTCATGCATGCAAGGCAAGGATTCTCAACTAAGCCTTACCCTTGGCCTTTTACACATTGTCACCATAGACACTCATATATAACTTCTACTAGATCAAGGCCTTCTTTCACTGATATTTTTCCCTACTGCATAGAGTAATGCATGTCTGGGTATATTGATCTGTTGAATGAATATATTCACAGAAATCATTCTGCCATTTGCCAACTAATTTCAGTACAGAATTTCCTGAGTTGTTATCTATCTGCTGAGCCTTTCTGACCAGTCTAATCAGACTAATAACAACTATCTCCCCCACCTCACTTCCCTCATTTCTAAAGAGTGGGAAGAGAAGGGTTGAAGAAGACAGCCACTTAAGTGATGAGCCATAGGTGCTGCACAATTTCACTATTAATGACTGACTTATGGGTCAAAGAAAACCTTAGGAAATTTAACTGGTACCCTGAAGCCTTGTCCACAGTCACATACTCAACCCTACTCCAGGATGTGTGCCTGCTCTTCTGAGTCACCAGGTAGGCTGCTGTGACCTTCTGTGGTTCAACAAATAGACCCCAAATACATAGACGCATTGATCGTCCTTCGGAAAGGCATTGATTCAAATCCCTGGCTTCAGATTTTACTCTTGCTTCCTGACATAGCTTTAGTATGCAACAAAACTCAGCAGGAGTTATCGGATGGGTTTGAGAAAGGGGCTCAAAGATGTCAAAACAACTACTGATGTCTAATTGATGCTCAGCCACAAAATAAAGGTTGGGGAAACTGACCTAACCCTAAGGCTTCTTAGTGCCATATACACTCTGGGTCCCATGGATCAATCCTACTTTGAAGACATAATCACACAGCTCCAAATAACAAAGTGAGAATAACAGAAATAAATGCTCAGGCCATGGACCTTCCTGTGTGTACACATAGCCTTGTGAATCAGAAACACTTGCCAGGAAAATACCAGAAGTATATGATGTTTTTGTTTCCATTAGTCAAGAGTCAACAATTTCTGCTAATTGGGAAACCCATCTTGGAGAATGTAATCCTTACATTCAAGATGTGTTTGCTTTGTGTTACATAAAGTCCATGAGAAACAAGGTATTCCAGCTCTGAGAATGCTTAAGGACCAACAAATCTCATGTCTTGACACATCACCTACACATGTAACCATAAACCACTTTTCTCCTGTCATACTTGGAAACTACTGTTAAACCATGTTCTTGACTTTCTTTCTTTTCCTTTCCTGTTGTTTTTTGGGGTTTTTTGTTTGTTTGTTTTTTGGGACAGGGTTTCTCTGTGTAGCCTTGGCTGTCCTGGACTTGCTTTGTAGACGAGGTTTTCCTTGAATTCACAGTAATCCACCTGCCTCTGCCTCCTGAGTGCTGGGATTAAAGGCATGCACCACCACACCCGGCTTACCTTCTTAACTTTCTAAAAGTAATATAAATAAGTTAATCATCCTTTGGCATCTAAGAACATGATTATGAGTGCTGATAATAGTGATACTTTAGAGATAAACATGTTTAAGGTGAAAAGGTAAAACAGAAGTTTTATTCCTCTTCCATTATGCAATGGAAGTAACTTTTTAAACACCAAAAATTGATTTGCGTTTTGAGATCTTTACACACTTCAAGTGCAACCCCAATAGAGGCTAAGAGCAGCAAGGACTCCAACTAATGACAGGTGTGCTATAAACATTGGGGTGTGGCTTACTATATGTAAGGAAATATGTTAATGTGCAAAATACTCCTACTCTTAGGATGTGAGAATAAATAAAAAAAATGCCATCAATTCATTGACCTCAGGACAAGATTGCCACCATGGAAAAGAATGTCCAAGTTAAGTATTTATATATGGGACATCCCCATGTCCTGTAGACATTGTCTCAGTATAGAATTCAATGACAATTAGTCTACTCAGTTATTTCCCTCTGTGTTTATACATGCTGAGTGTCTTTGACATTTTGGCAAAGAGATTTCTGAAAACTCCATGCATTTCTCTGGAGATGCTTTCATTGAAACTGCATCCTGGAATGCAGTAGGCCATGTAATCTTATAAAACAGAACAAATATTTAAAGTCCAGACAGTGTAAGAGATAGCGATCAGTACATGTCAGTAGGGCTTGGCAAAATATCACTGATTTTCAACACAGCATTTCAGTGAGCCTTCACAGTTCCTCAAGAGGAAGTAGGAAGCTCGTGCTTAAAAATAAAAGTGAAGATTTGATGGCTGTCATGAAGAGGCTAGTGTCAACTTTTCAAAATACCTTAAACATTAAATAGAATTCTTGCTTTCCTTTATTTCTTATGCTTATTATTTCGCCATCACTCTATTAGCTTTCTCACGTACTTTTTACTTTGTCTGGTTCTGTCATAGTATATAAACACCACATCAAAGTGATCCCATCATCTTTTATATCACTAAAGAAGTGCAGAAGAACCCACACTCACATATGGTCTTAGTTTACTTCTGTTCAATATTTACCCAACATCCTTTGTCTAACTGACAGGTTTTTAAAATAATGGCCAGATAAATGCTTCAGATACATCCAGTACACAGTCTAACACATCTCAGTGATTAACATTGTCCTTGAAATGTAGTACACATATATAAATACATACACACACCCATGCATATTTACACACATATATACACCTACACACTTACACATCACCTGTCCACATTCACATGTATATACATGCACATCTAAAAACTTCTACACATAAATGTACTCACATACACAGACATACAGATCTACATACACACACACACATACACTTACACATGTTTCCATAAACACACATGCACATACTTTCATACTATACATACTTTAACACACATATTCACACATACACACACACAAACTCATACACATACACACACACATAGACACACACACTCCAAAAACTAGAATTTCAAGGAACATTGGCAAGAGAAAGTAAATTTATTTTCCTTTATAAATAAAAAAAGTGTTCAAGAAGATTAATTGTCCATAGTATAGACCAAATTAATATCATAATCCAAGTGGGACTCCAGGCTTTCAGTCTAATAACACTCACTCTGTTGCTTTTACACTGAGTCAAAACAACATTTTGGAGATATGGCTTCCTGACCCATTCATCTTTTTATAACTATTTTTTACTCCCAAAATTATGGAGTACTATAATGTTATGGTCATCTTTTTGACAACACATAGGCATTCTTTGAAGAACTTAACATAGTTCATGACTATCTATATTTCTTGGATAATACACAGAAAAATCTGGACACTTTTCCCCCAGAAATATTAATTATATGGATTGTACCACTGCAATATATTTTCTGCTTTGATGCTTAATATTTTTAATTAAAAATGGTGAGAGCTTCCTAGGGAATTTGCCTCAAGTATGAGAACTAGATTATATTTGGAGGGGGAGATTAATAATATTATCTGTACGGAGACAGAAATCATGAGGGTCACAACCCAAGGGAAATACAAGTCTAACTGCCAAAACTTCTCTTAGTCAGTTTCCATCAAAAGCAAGAAAATATATAAACACAGTAAGAAAAATGTATCTTTCAAGAAAAGAGGAAACTGAGGATCGTCTAACAACTGAATTTGGGGATATTCTTTAGGGAAAGGGAAAGCAGAAGACAGGGTGGGAAGAAGGATAACATCTGGAAACCACTGGCTGATGTTCTGTTTTAATGAGGTCATGATCTTGCCTTCCTGACGGTTACCTTCACATGAACTGTCATAGAGAAATTGTTAGCTACACCTTGTTTAGTGATGCAGAGTTTGTTGGTTTCTCTAACTACGAGCTGCATAGCCAAGAGTGGCAGTTCATTCCTTGAATCCCAGCATTTGAGAGGCAGAGGCAGTGGCAGGCCAATCTAAATCTGAGATTGGGCTGAAGAAAGAGCTCAGCCATTGGTGCGCACTAATCTTGCAGAGGACTGTGGTTTGGGTGCTCGTACCCATGTCAGGCAGCTCAAAACCTCCTATAACTGGCTTCACAGGATCTTCTTCTTCAGCCTTCTGCACTCACACGTATATACCCACACACCAATGC
This sequence comes from Acomys percivali, assembly GCA_907169655.1. Lineage (NCBI taxonomy): Eukaryota > Metazoa > Chordata > Mammalia > Rodentia > Muridae > Acomys > Acomys percivali. The sequence continues at coordinate 59,021,295 of OU015746.1, read as the reverse complement.
ATTTAGGTACAATTAATAAAATTAATACAAATATAAAATTTAAAGGTGTGGCACAGTCCTCTTATTTTGAATGAATCGCATACCAGACTGAGCAAGCAGCAAAAATGTGCAAGGAGTTCGGTAGCATTCCCCAGGGTGAGGAGATCATGTGTACCTAAAAAGGGGATGAAAAAGAGTCTAATTTTGTGGTTGGAATGTTTGCCCCTTCCAAAACTCAGGTGATGTTTTCCATCATTACAGTATGGAGCCAAGGAACTTGTAGGCGTCAGTTATCACCCTCCTGCATGGGAGCAGTGCCCTCACTCTCTCGTCCTTGGCCCCTTTACCTTTCCGACGTGTGATAACATAGAAAGAAAGCATCCTGCAGGTGCAGCTCCACACTTCCTGCCTCAGTATCCTTTGGCCAACGTAATTCCATTGTCATTAATTAATCATTTTTTAGTATTCTGAAACCCACACCCATAAAGCTGCACTGAGAGTCAGTGTCTAGCCTGAGCTCATTTCAGACATAAGACCACTGGGAGCAGATCCAGGCCTTTTTCCATAGCCAACTTTTATCACCTCTATTGTTTGAAGAGTTCTGTTTTGGAGTGCTGGGCCAAGGCAAAGCTCAGTTGGCAGAGGGCTTACACCACACTATGGCCTGGGTTTGATCCCTAGAGCAGCACAAACTGGGTATGGTGTGACATATGCCTGTCACCTCAACACTCAGGAGATAGAATATGGAGGGCAAGAAGTTGAACGTCATCCTCAGCTTCATAGCAACTTATGTTGTCCTGGGACACATAAGACCTGTCTATCTCAAACTTGAAAAGGAAACAAAGCATGCAGAAGGGGTGAGATGGTATGGTGGAGGGGGAGAAAAGGAAAGAGGAGTTTCTCTGAGGACACAGGTTAACAATAATGTTCTTTTTTGTAGTTCTATTTTAAGAGCCAAAGTATGAGTCACTGCTCATAGTTTAAGATAAAGAAATAATTGGGTCTTTATGTTTTATGAAAGAAAGAACAATAATTCATGAATATAGAAGGATTGTAGAGGGATGGAATGGGAGAAAAAGATTGATTCTGAGCAAAACAGAGTAGACAGATCAAGATTTATATGAAAGATCCTGGTAAATAATAAAAGCAAACCTAGTAGCAGAGAGTTCAGACACCTACGCAATCAACAGGGCACACCATGTATAAAGTTATTTTGAAATCAGTTGTCTACTCCGTGTACTACACCCCCAATTTAAAAGTTACCCCCTTGAACAAGTACCGAAATAACAGACAATGTGAGTAAAGTTTGCTGATGAAAGTAAAAACCGTGTAAGGGTAACATGACAATACCTATTTCCTTTTCCAATTATCAGTGGAGTAGGAGAGGTGGGTAGCTGTGGGGAAAAAATGGTTCAGAAAGAGCCATCCAGCTGAGAGCCAGATGGGTCAGCCTCATTTCTGGGCAGCCCTGGAGGTGCCATTTAATTACAGATCATTAGGCAAATCAAGGTAACTGGAGGGAGTTGTATGGACAGACACAGCTGGAAGTGGGGGCCATCCAGAGGGATCCTTTTACTCAGATCTTTTAGTGTTATTATGGAGGATTGCTCAGCTAACAATTACTAGTCACTGTTCTAGAAAATTCTTGGGCAGAGAAAGATAACACCTGTATCATGTACTTCTCAGGATATAACTTGGTGGCCTAGTTAAATACTTTAGAAAGTGAATTAATTAAATATTTGAGATTGTGAGTTTCAGAAATATAAAAATTAGAAGAAGGATCATTGGAGGGGAGGAAGAGATCTTAATTAGGGGTGGGGTGTATTTGAAAACATATGGCATGAAAGAGAAAGGGGAATTACTTGAAAGGAGGAGGGAAATCAGCAGAAGGCAGGCAGGGAGGCTAGGGGAGAGAGATAAATAAGAGTAAAATATGGTGACACCAAGTATGAAAATGCCACAGTAAAACCTGTATGTTGCCTTAAAAATAGTACTAAAAAGTAATGGAGATCTGCTTTCTCATTTCAAGTGGCAATGTGGTTGTATCTAAAATGACATAAATTCTCAGAGTTTGCTTCAGTGCCTAGGAAATGATTCTAAAGTGTTTGTGAATATGAACTCACAGTAGATAAGATAAAGTCTGATATACAGTAAACACTGGAGAAATTATAACTATTAGTACAAAAATTCATTTCAGTTATGACATCAATGCCTCATACATTTCAGCTATTCCTTATACTTGGGCAGGATTCCAAACTCTTTCTATGTCTCTTCTTGTATGAGAGGCCACACACTGACCACCAGGCCTCATAGATTGGCAACATTGCTGTCAATAACCCACATTGGTTTCCTTCCCCTCTGCACCTTCTGCTCTTCCCAAACCAGTTCCCCGCCATTTCCTGGCACTCTCATCCTCACCCTTAGGATCTCATCTACACAGCTCCCTCACAGAGTCTTAGGTTTACTCTGCTGCAATCTGTCCTCACATGTCACAGCTCTGCACACAGTTGCCAGTTTCTAAAAATTAATTATTTTAAGGGTTTTTTTTGAGTGTGTGTGTGTGTGTGTGTGTGTGTGTGTGTGTGTGTGTGGGTTGGGATTATCTTTTTAATGCATATACCTCCTGCAAGCTAGCACTAGGGTTTTTTTTTGGGGGGGGGGGGGGGGGGGGGGGGGTTGAGATTATCTTTTTAATGCATATACCTCCTGCAAGCTAGCACTTGCTGTCTTGCGCTGAGCGAGAGTTAAGCCACTTAGCTGTGTGACCCTTGTCCTTGCAGTAGCAATAAGGGAAACATTTAATTCTAGAATTTACAGACTGAAAGAGCTGGTACAGTCTCCCATGTCTCTGAAGATTATTCAGAACCAGGGGGAAAAAAGGAAGGAAGGAAGAATTTTGTTATTTCAAACTACACTCTGGTCATGCAAATTATTACAACTTTGGGTTATATTACTGTTTGGTTTAATAAATATTGCAATTTTATTATCTTACTGCCCTAAAATATTACGTTTCTTTTATTTTATATATTTATATACATGAGCAAGGAAACTATTATGTGAAAAATAGGTGCCTTGCTCCTGTATATATGTGTATACACACACACACTCACAAATGTGTGTGTGAGAGAGAAAAAGAGAAAGATAGCTGTATGCAGAATAACAGGGAAAGATGGAGAGAGATAAAGGGAGAATTTTATACATGGACTTTTAAAAGGAACAATAGTTTTAAAAGTCATTGCTTCTTATTTCCTGTCATGTGTTTCCTCACTGATGGGTATGAAATTTCTCCTCTCTGTCTGCTCAGAGCATATGGTGTCTCTCCATAACACTTATCTACTCAGCACTGGGATCATATGGCACATGCTAAGCTATAATGGACAGGCTATGGCTGCACTCTCTTTGCTTTATATAATTGGCCCATTTTGGAAGGGGGTCCTTACTTTCCATTACTCAACACTGTGTATGCTGTAATGAAGATGACAATGTTGAGCACATTTCTAGGAGGGCAGTCTCATTTCATGTTTTTCTTCTAGTTAAGTTAATCTAAATCACAGACCAAGCTGAACAGTGTCAGTGGTCCGCACTATAATTCATTAGCAATGGGAATCCAGGGATGCTGCAAGACACAATCTCTATTTAAAACAAAGCAGGGCTGTCACCAGGGATCAGAACAGGGCATCAGAACAGACATGATACCCTAATAATCTCCATCCCAAGATGTACTTCGAGTATAGCCAAAGTCAGACTGCAGAACAGGAGTGGTTAATGAGGACAGAAAAGTACACCCTTTAGGGGAGGGAGTTACCAAGAAAGATACTGTCACATTGTCAAAACTGTTGCATAACAACCAACGCCTTCACCCCTGGGTCAGCTTCGTTCCTGTCAAAACCAAGAAGGAAGAGAGAGGGAGTGGAACCAGTTTTCTCTACCCACCCCAGTGCAGTGCAGGATCCTTTCAATGAGAACAACTCTTAAAGTGCTTTATCTTCCCGAAGCAGCAAGTCACAGACAGGAGACTAGATGTCAGTTCACAGTCTCTATGTGGTCTTTTCCTACAGCATAGCTGCTGTGCCAGTACATTTATTACCACCACACTTTCATTCTGAGGTCTCCAGTCACCATATGCCCAGTACATGATGGATACTATGCTCTGAGAATGTGAGGGACAGATGGTAGACATGTGGACAGACAGGAGAAGTAATGTAAACATATGTAACTGGGTATGTCCATATCTATGTCTTAACTCAAGTTCCTAAGAAGCCATCTAATGGGTTATAGACACCTATTTCAATGTCAGGTGTGGTAGCTCACACATGAAATCTCAACACAAAGAGGCAGAGGCAGGAAGATCACTATAGGGTTGGAGGCCAGCCTGGGCTACAGAGGGAGGAAGTGCCCAAAAAACACACAAACAGCCCAGAAATGAGAGAAAAAATTAGCATCAAAACTAGTGATTCCATTACTTATTACATTAAAATCCATAGTAAGAATGTTCCCTACCTTGTTTGAGTGTGGTGCAGATTTTAATGCTCACTTCATAACGTCGCAGGTCCTAAATCCCAAGGGAGTATTCTTGACTTCAAGTCCCGATCTCTCTTTTTATTCTCCAAGAATTCCATACATGCATAAAGATTCTTTCATTGAAAGAACTGCACTCACTCTGAAGTGGGGTGGGATCAGTCATGCAGTATACCTGAGCTTGGCCAAAACCAGGTGCAATTATCAATGAACATACCTTCAAAGTGTGCATCAATCTCCTATTCTGCAATGGCAAAAACAAATGTCAGCCCCGAGAACTATGTTTCAAGACATGATTTTGGCAGCATCCGAGTAACAAGATTAATGGGTTAAAGGTACAAGATGATAGGTTTTAAGTGCAGGGACACTAGCAAATAGGACAAAATATTAAGTTAGGAAAACTGCACCGACTCACTGTGTGAAAATGTGGACATGTGATAGCTGTGACTGAGAATGCCTTGGGAAACTCACTGTGTGGGGCTCAAGTAATTGAACAGAAAGGCAGGAAATGTAAATGTTTCCAACTTCACACCACACAGAAGTGCAACACAGGAATGTAGTTTGAGCTAAAACTTTACTGTGAGAAATATAGTTGTCAGTCATTTATAAGAAAATAGAAGAGAAAGAATGGCATATATAAAAATGCAGACAGAGAGCATTAGGAAATGATTTTCTTTTCAAATAATCCAAGTAGTAACAACGGAAAAAAAACACACTTACATCTACTGCACTCAATTTAAAGATAGTAATAAAGACAACTTTCACATAGAATATACCTCAATTGATATGATCAACAGAGGGTCACAATTCAGCACAGACCATCACTTTTCCAGATTTATGATCAATAGATAAAAACCTCCCAAAAGAAAAATGGCTAACCTGGGACACCAGGAGGAGAAATTCTAGAAGCCAAAACCAACCAACCAAACAAACAAATAAAGGAATCAGCCTTAACTCAGTAGTAATCAGACAGATGCTGATAACAGTACTAAGGCACAATATAATATCCACCACAATATCTGAACTTTAAACATCTGATTGAGGAGTTCAAGGCAAAGATAAATCCCCTGTTCTAAGGGGAAGAGCTTTGTGTACATTTCTTGAGAATTGAAGTTCACTATAGTTAGGAAAGTTTAGGGTGTTTATAGGTTGTATAAGTCTTAACATGTATGTTGGAAGCACTCAATGTTGGCAGTCCTGCTGTTTGTGATTAGAATGACAAAAAGAGTTAAAAGTCAATAAGAGGGGCCTGCAGAGGTGGCTCGGTGGTCAGACACATGGCTGCTCCTCTACAGGACTGGGGTTCAGTTTCCAGCACCCATGTGTCAGCTCACAACCACGTGTAATTCCAGTTCTAGGCCATGTGATGCCTTCTGATCTCTGCAGGCACCAGATATGCATGTGGTACACAGACACACATGCAGGCAAAACACCTATATGAATACAATTTTTAAAACTAATAATAGCAATGATATTAATAATATCAGGGATCATTTAAAATGTAATGATTCAAGATCAGCCCACATGTATAAAAATCTCTGCTCCATCAGCCTGAGTGAGAATTTTGATCGATGTACACTGTACTTCCCTGTATAACCGTCTGGGAAAGAGCCTTCAACGCCGTCCATAGCTGGTCATCCTCATCATCCTACCAGGTTCCTCATCACCTCTCCCTGACAGGAAATGACCCTGATATAAATAAGGATGCCGTGCAGTGAGGTACCAGCTGTTCCTTACTTCTGCTGCTCTACTTAATAACTCCCACCTTGAACTCCATTCTGCTCCCTGGCTCTCTGAAATCTGGAGCTGAGCCCAATTACTACCCCACTACAAATTCCTATTGTTGTAGTCCCCAGACTCATTGAGATTTCTTAAATAAATACATCTGAGCTACACTGAATAAGAACTCTACAGTGTACAAGTTTTTCTTTAATAAATACTGTATCTCTGGTATATATTCAAATGTACATATATATGTACATACAGATATATGTTTTTAAAAAGTGCTAAATAAAACTTAAATTGAATAAAACACAAGTTCAGATATGAGAACTAAAATGATTGAAATAATGTTGAGAAAAGAAAACCTGATAAAGCAATGTGTATGTGCATTTATATAAAATTTTCAGTCTATGTTTTTTGTAAAGAAGCAAATAGATAACTGGTTCTCAAGTTGTGGTTTCTGACCCCTTCGAGATAGAATGACCTTTTCTCAGGAATCATCTAAGACCATCAGAAAACACAGATTTTTTTTTTACATTATGATTCATAAGAGTAGCAAAATAATAGTTATGACATAGCAATGAAATAATCTTATGCCTGGGGGTCCCAACAGCATATTAAACTATATTAAAGTGCTGCAGCATTTGGAAGGTTCAGAACCACGGAAGTAGTTTATCTTACCAATATTATGGCATATGGATGTCTACTTTGAAAGTAAAAGATAGGCAGGCCTGAAAAGATAGCTCAGCAGTGAAGAGCACTTATTTCTCCAGAAAACCTGAGTTCTGCTTCCAGGACCCATGTCAGGTGGCTCACAACTGCTTGTCACTCCAGCTTCAGGATTCCATATCCTCTATGAGAGCTCTGCACACAGAGAGAACACACACACACACACACACACAGAGAGAGAGAGAGAGAGAGAGAGAGAGAGAGAGAGAGAGAGAGAGAGCGCACATGAGTAGAAATAAAAATAAACTTTTAAAAGATAAAATAATAGTTTGGAAAAAATACCTAAGACCATAAAGATTACAATGCTCTAGATCCAAAGTGGGTTTTCACTAGCACACAGGGACTGCAAATGCTTTCAGAAACAGGCTGGCTCCTGAAAAATCTCTTTTGCAACTGTGGTAAAATACTGAAGCTTGACAGCTCTGTATAGTGTGAATGTGGATATCAGTTTATTATTCTATATGTTTTCCATAAACTTTAAATATTGTCTATTATAAAATGGAACAAATGGTAAAACATCATAAAATGGATTAGACTGATGTCATAATAAAATGAAAACCTCTTTTATGCTTTTAAGTATTAAAGTGTTCAAATTGTACTATACCTGTCTAGCCAGTAAGTGTTGTATAAAGAAATGTACCATATAAGTTGGAGTTGTAGCACTGTTGGGTTATTTCGCTTCTGGGAAAAATTAATTAACCTCATTGTAGTTTATCATATGTGAATCAGTGACGTCTTCATGACTGGCATTATTCCAGGAAAATCTTAATTGTTGTAATGAGATATACTCACACCTTATGTGATAAGCTGAGAACACCAACATAACAGGGCTGAGAAAAATGACACAGTGGATACAAATACAAGAATCAAGTTTTCAGAATTCAAGAAGAAGCTCGACACTTGTCTGTAATCCCTACACTCCTACAGACAAAGGGAAACTAGATACAGGAGCATCGCTTGAAACTCACAGGCCAGCTACCCCAAGTGGATACAGTGGAAAAACAGACAGGTTGCAGAAAGGCCAAAGGCAAGACTGACACTCAAAATTGCCCTCTGACTGCTATAGGAGTGCCAAGGCACATAAGTGACACCCCTCCCCCCTTTCCCTTTCCTCTCTCTTTCCAGATAATTCTTGGTAGATGGAAGGATAACAAATGGCTCTCAAGACCACATGCTGTTGTTAGATTCCCCTCTTCTCAACCCTGAATAATAAACTGACACCTCCACACACACCTCCCAGACCTACCTCACCCTAACTTCTGGACTTTACCCAGAACCTCCAGGTTATTTCTTCTCCATGGTCTGGCCCTCTTTCCTCCTTCCTCCCCTTTAAAATTGGTGGTCAGTCTAGCCTTGGCATTCTTCATGAGATACTGCATACTATCTAGAATATTTCAAAAGAGCTTCTCTTGGAATATTCACAGAAGAGGCTTTTAGACACATTGCCACAGCTCTGCAGAAAGCTCTGCTTTCCTGTGTCATGACAGCACGCTGGCCCTAGTTGTCCGTTGGATCTTTTAAAAGTAATCTTGTCTAAGCCACCGAGTAACATGGTTTGTGCCATTATTACTTACATATCACAAATGGGTGCATGGTGGTACAGCAATATCACATGACTTCCTGCAGAAAGGAAAGGACCTCGTTTCCAACAAAGAACGTTTAGCATTAAGATACCAAGAGTGTTTCCTACACACCTTGTTCCTTAAAAGTCAGGGGACTGAATAGCACTAAAATTTTCCGTAGAAAAGCCTGTGAATTACCACTGATGCTGTACTTTCAAGCAGGTTGAAGCATGCTTTAGGTCTTATAAACTTGAGTACTCAACATTTTCCATCTCAAGAACTTGTATAGAAAATGTGAATAAAAGCTCTCACTTCCAGTAATGGCCACATAACATACTCTGCAGAAAAATAATCATCAAAGTTTATATCAGTTTTCGATGAAGACCGTGTGTCAGCATACTTGTAGGTGATTGCAATTTAACATTGAGGTCAGATGTCCAACCCTCTTTGTGAAGTACACAAGGGTCCAAGCACCGCAAAACTTATATAAGCAACTTGTCTAGTGTCCCTGACTAACCCTTCTTCTTTGAAAGTATGTTTGTTGAAAATCAGGCATTGCCCAATCAAAATACGCCACTGCATCCTAGCCTATTCGGACACAGCCATCCCCCTTTGATCGGTCATGTTAATTAGGCAAACCAAAGGGGACTTTTGATAGGAGGACCTTGTTAGTCAGCCTTAGGAGGAGGAAGCGGCCTAGTCAGGGAACAGACCTTGGTGGCTAGGTTTAGGAATGTAAGATAATGGTTTTTAACAGGGTAGAAGGAATAGCGGAAAAGGGCGGGCCTGCCAGAGCCACGCTCTACCCGCTCGAGCTGTGCAGAGTCCCTTCATTCCCCAGTCAGGGCATCACTGACAGGCCAAAAATGCACTTCCACCACAGGCCAGCTTGGGGAACCAATGCGTTTATTGGGCTTTCTTTATGTAACAGCATTGTCTGTTGCTTTGTTTGATTATTAACTATGTTGCTCGCCAAGGTCTGCTTGTTGTCTTTTAAGGTACCCCAAGTACTGCCATGTAATGTTGCCTCTCTGTTTGGCTGAATAAAAGGCCTACACCTGGCCAGGGCAGAAGGAAAGGGTGGAACAAAAGCTCCTGGTCTTGGGCGGAAGAGAAAGATCTTGGAAAGAAGACAGACAGCTACTGGAGGAGGAAGAAGGAAGGGGATCACCATGCAACAGGAAAGAGCCATGTGGGGCCAGAGGAGGAACACCAAAGTTCCGCATGAAAAGAAGTGCCCCAGATGAACAACACCAGCAAGTGCTCTGGGATTATGGATAGAAGGTAGTCTAGATAGAAATTGTTAGAGCAGATGGCATGGGATAGAGGAAGAGAGATGATGGAAGATGGTCTAGGAGGTTAATATCTGCCACGCCCCAGGTAAAATAAGCCTATTCTAAAATAAAATTAAGTTAAATTTAAAAAAAAAGAAATAAAGACAATCAGGCATTGATCTGAAGTGTTAAGGCCTCATCCTTGTCTTCTCTTCTTCTTCTTCTTCTTCTTCTTCTTCTTCTTCTTCTTCTTCTTCTCCTTCTTCTTCTTCTTTTGTATAAAACTGTGTCTTCTTTATTTTGCATACTTTTAATTCCAGAACAAAATAAAACAAACAAAAAGACCTCAATACACAATACACAATACCCAACCCTGCTATTCTGTGGGAGGAGATTTTCCTGCCTTAAGGCACAAGGACAGGATAGAAGAGATTCTTCTTGACATGAGCAGAAGCTGTTTATGAGCCGATAACTAGCTCAGTGGTAAAACATTTGCTTAGCAGGAACAAGGCTCTAGTTTTCATCTCAGTACCATGAAGAAAAGCAATGTTTCCCAACATCTCCTTCTCTGGGTACCAGTCACCACTTTGAATGCAGTTACATGGCCTGGCTCCTCCATATTTTGTGAGTCATTGTGCTTTTACATTCATTGGTAGGGAGGGGGATAGGACATAGGTGAAGGGAAAAGAGAGAGGGAGAAGGGTAGAGGCAGGGAAGTTCAGTCGTGTAGTGGAGTAGTGGGGTGCATAAACAGGGGCTAGAAGGCTTGAGCCAAGTGCAGTGTGCAGAAGAAACTGCATGAGGAGCTGTGATGCTGCAGACCCAATAAAACATACGATTATATATAATGCAATATATTTACCTATGTACACATATTATGTCAAAAGACAATTCACTTAAAAGTGTTTCACATATATGATTAAACAAGCTCCCCAAGGGAATGAAGAAAACTAATGGAAGGAGGAGTGAAAGGGATAGGTGGGGTACGGCTGGAACACAGTCAAAGTACATTTCACACTTACATAAAAGGGTCTTATGAAACTCAGTGCTATGTCTAATGAATACATGCCAATAAAACTGATTTAATAATATATATCAAACATTGAGATAGTTTGTCAGAGAATGAATAATGAGAAAGCTATGAATACTTCTTACAACTGTAAGAGAAGTAAAAGTCTCTTGGTTCAGCACTCCAAAGGCCTCCATGGTTTGTGGGAAGTCGACAGATTTTGCTTGAGTTAAGCAGGCTCGCTACTCAGGAATTATTTAAGGAATGTCAAAGCCATAAGAAAAGCTAATCAGTGCAAGAAGGCATGGGTGGTTTTCTTGTTGCTGATAATGGTTGCATTGTAGTAAAATATTGAAACATCCATAATTTCAGAAACTAATATCTGAGGCAGGAGAATTGTGCATGAGAATTCTATACCAGAGAGGGCTACAGACTGAGACTATGATGGGGAAAAAAAACATGCTTGTGGGTTGTGGAGCTGAAAAAATAGTTCAGCAGTTAAGAGTACTGGCTGCTTTTCTGGGCAATCCAGATTTGAGTCCCAGTTCCTAACCCAGCCATCCAGGGTGTCTCACAGTTGTCTGTAACTCCAGTTCCAGGGGGATATGTCACCCACTTCTCACCACCTTGGGCACCAGGCGTGCTTATGCTGCATACAGATACATACAGGTAAACACTCATACACATGACATAGCAGAAATTAATTAAATATTCTGTTAAAACTCCTCTCCTCAAAAGCTGAAGAGCTGATGTTTCTATCTATCATTTTAAAGGAATGAGTGGAAAAACCTGTGTGCTGCTGTTTAATAACCCTGCATAGAAAATAGGTTTTACTAAGGGAAAACATCAGGAGACTTCAGTACAGGAAGGAATGTATCTGCGTCCTTTCCCACAGGCAGAATGGGTCACTATGCTTTCAACTTAATCTTCAGAATTTTACCGTCTCACATGCTGTTTAGTCATATAAATCGTGAAGAAAAAAAAAGTGGAGATCAATTAAGCTGTCTTCCAGAAATTGCTTACAAGTCATCAAGTAACTAAAAGCAGGGGATGGAGAAACTTAGGCACAGGGCAGGGGGACAATGAGCTTTTTCTTCTAGTCTAAGCTCCGGTCCCACAAAGCAGAATCCAAGGGCCTCAGGCTGAGTGAGGGATGAGAGAGCTCCTCTACCACACCACAAGAGAAAACTACATCTAGCTTCCTTCAGACAAGACGGTCATAGGAAAATATGTCTAGTCCTAACGTAGAAAGAACCTATATAAACCCTTTTGGCCATGAAAATGCCCCAGACCTGCAGCTAGAAGAATTCCATGGTGTCAGCCACAGATCCTTAAGGAATTCCATATTACATTTTAAGTTTTGATTTTTGACATAAAGTGAATCATGAAGAACCCATTTCTGATGTTGAGTGTGGGGAAAGGCTTCAATTTATAATAGAAATGACATTTTAAAATGGGAATTACATACTTAAAAAATGTGTGACCATCATAAAAATGTTAGTCAAAATTACGCTGAATAAAAATTATAGAAACAGGTTACATGGAAAGTAATCTTATTTCTACATAATTCTAAAATATAGAAACCAACTCCCCTTTATAATTTTGTATTACAAGCTAAGAGAATGAGTACTTTAAATTCCTCAGTTTTGATGTTTCATAAGGGTTCATTCTGTAACTATTTTCCTGATCGAAACTGTGCTTCCTGGGTGAGACACACTGGCACAAACTTTATCTCAGTACACAAAAGGTTAGACAGGAAGTTTGCTGTGGATTCTGTTTGTCTGAAGCAAACCTGTGCTACATAACAAGACCTTGTCTCAAAAGACTAATGCAAAGAAAGAAAACAGTAACAAAACAAACCAAGTTTTACTTCCAAAATTAGGGAAAACAGCTTACAGATCCTTCTCAATGGTGATTGACTCTTCCAGGTTAGAACTCAGATTGCAGATGCACTAACGCTTTTCTGTTAGAGGCCATTGTTAAATGGAGAAGCAAATCTAAAAAGCACAGGAGCAAAGCTTCACAGAATAGCGTGAATACTGTTCTGTTATGTAGAAAATATGAGAAAAAACTATTTGCTTATTTGATTTCCCAATCAGACCTCTAGATAGGAAATCTAACATGATTTTATGACATTTTATTTAAAAAAACATTTTATTTAACATTATAGTTTTTCAAATTCTGTGTGGAACATGAAAGATCTCTGGAATAACAAATCATCTTTATGAATGACTGATAAAAATACTTATGAAAGATAAGAATGAGTAAACTCTGCCATTTAGGCAAGCAACACTTCAATACCAGACAAATGCAGTTAATCTCTCAAAAATATTAATTAACAATTTATGAGTATTTTTTATCAGTTGAGTATCAAATTGAAGGTATTTTAGCAACCCTTGATACTCTCTCTCAGATAAAATTAATAGAGGAAAAAAAGAATCCCCAAATTCTGTGCTGCCCCAGAATACTCAGTTACTAAAATGACATTTTAAAAAGCACGGGAAGTCTGCTTGGAAGTGAAAGCAGCATTTGCAGCTGAAAGGCACCGTGCTCGCTGCAGATGGTCTGTGTGCCTCTCCTGAGAAAGACTGGAAGCAGTGCTTCCCAAAGACACATCCGTGTTCACTCTCGTCATTTCTGAGGACGGGCGTAGTTTCTCACTACCGTGGGGAAGAGAAAGCAAGTACCGAGCCCCCAGCGTCCAACACTAAGCAAAAGTGAGAAGCATCTTGTCAGAGTAATTGAAGCAGCCTCGTCTTTGTTTGATGACAGATCTGCAGCATCTTCGATCCAGGTCACAGTGAGTGGAAACAGCCCCTGGAGCCTTTCTGCTGAGGAGGAGGCCTGTTCCTTTCTGAGATAACACCTTGGCTTCACCTGGTCCATGACAGTTGGATGGCTTTGTTGATGTATATCAGAGGTGGCTGTGGTACAGGGGCCTGTGGTCCCTCAATGTCGGCAGAGCATTGAGTGGGGACTAGCACTCTAATACCTGGATATGTCTAAAGGTGGTGGGTCACTCTTGAGATTGCTCTAGGCTCCGTCCTTTCTAGTCACACAGACAAGTGGATAGAAGCCATCTCCATCAATCATGTAACTGACTCCATATGCAAATGGCTGGCTCATCATTCTAATTTTTAAAATATTAATCCCAGAGACATAGTTGTTATAATTGAAGAGTATGTCATTTTATCTTTCTCTTTTCAAGCTAGAATCCAGTCTGTGCCTCTCCCACTTGATGCTCTGCCCAAGTTGGCCCTGTATCATTATTCCTCTTTCATAACTGCAGCTGGATGCTTTATTCAAATTCAGCTGAAAAGGGATCCTTGAGACATATTAGCATCATAGAGTTGGAAAGAGACATCTGTTTGGTCTACATCTCTACGAAATGAGAAGGAGCATATTAATTCCTCAAGTTAAAGCAAAAAGAATAGATTTAAAATAACAGAAAGATGGATATTCATTTTATAAAAGCTAATTTCCAATTACTGCTATGTGTATGCATGGGCAAACAGGCAAACAGATAAAATGTGCTGTGACAGCCTGAGAGAGCAGACGACTCAGCTACGTCAGAAGGCATCTGGGGAACTCAAAAACAGAAGTCAACATTTAAGAAGTATGTGTGACATTTTGATGGTTTTGCTTTTGTTTGCAAATCCAAAATACTTAAGAACATATACCTTAATTCAGGACTCATTATTTCATAAAATCCAGGAAGATACAAATGTTAAATTTCATGTCATATTCTTTGAAGTGACACGTTCACCACACAGCCCACCTTAACCTTGCAAGGTGCAAGGTTCTATGAGAGGAGAAGACCCCTCTGATGTCTAGAGACTTTCTTTCATACTGTGACCATATATCTGCCTATATATGACCATATATCTGCCAAGAAGTAAGATAAGGGGGCATTCATTCTGGCTTACGGTTGTAGCCAACAGTCCACCATGGCAAGAGAAGATATAGTGGAGAGAGTGGCCCTTGGCCGTGACAACAGGAGCAGGAGCCTGTTTCCTCCACTTTGGATGGATCAGGAAACAGAGATAAGACAAGAACAAGAAGTGGGCTGAGTTATATAACCTTACTTGCTAAATCCTCCCCAACCTCCCAATCCAGCATCACTGACTGGGGACCAATTTTTCAAATACATGAGCCTTTGGGTGTATTTTACACACTATGATACAAACTATTCATAAGCTATTACCAAACTGTAACAGCCCATCCTGCTTAGAACATGGAAGTATTTTCTTCAATGGCAGGCAGTTACAAACCTTAGCCATTTCTTTCCTTTTTTCATTCCTTTTAATTTTTTCTGTGTTTTTTCTTTCTTTTTTCTTTTGTTTTGTTTTGATTGTTTGTCTTGTTTTGCTTCTGAGACAGGCTAGACTTACCTGGGTTAATTTGGTTATCCCAGTGATCGTTGCTGTGCTGCAGAATAAATCTACTGAGCCACGTCAAAGCTCTCTATACTTCCAACTGTGGTTACTGCCTGTGCATCCACAGACATCTGGTGACAGAGAAAAAATAAAACATTTGCCTCCAACCCTTTCTCCTGTCACACAAAATGGTTCTTGGTGAGGGCATATTCTTAGGACATAGAGCTGCAAGGCAGTGAGATTCCTTGTGTTAAAGTATCACACAGGGACCCACTAATTGGCTCCTCAGGCACAATCACTTGCCAGCAAGCCTGACTACATGAGTACAACCCTGGGCCCCAGACTGGTAGACGAAGTGAACCGGCCCCCACTGCGGTCCTCTACCTACCCCCCCAGACATGCAAATAAACAAACTAAATGTAGTAGAGTTTTTTTTAAATCACAATAAATGGTACTCCAGGCAATGTTATTTGTTTGGGGGTGCTGTGTATGTGTACATGAACAAGTCGTATTTGTATTTGTGTCAGGTACACATGGGTGAGTGTGCACATAAAGAGACCAGAGGTTGATGCTGGGTCTCTTCCTCATTAATAATTCTGCTGGTATAGGTCACCACCTTACCCCAGAGATCTCCTGACTAGGCTGGGATTACAGCGTGTGCACTACACCCTCCCATCTTTTCTCTAAGTGTTGGGAATCCTAACCCCAGGCCTCACACTTTCGTGAAGGTGCTTTCTCCAAGGAGCCATCTCCCAGGCCTCCCAAAAAATTTTTTTGTTTTGTTTTGGTTTTTGGTGGTGGTGGTTTTTTGTTTTGATTTTTTTTTGTTTTGTTTTTTGGGTTTTTTTTCTAATAACAGATGATTTTTCTTTTATGGAATTTTAAATACCTGCGTTGGAAACAGACTTTCAGAGACTGATATTACAACCTTTCTAATTTTTTTTAATTTCCTGTGTTTAGCATTCATCCATCCATTCTATTTAACATTTGATGAACTACCCACAAGTCTTTTGATCACCCATCAGAGTTAAAGCAGTGCTAAGTATCACCACCCTTCAAATGTAACTACTGTATGACTATACAGTTGTCATTAGGATAAATTGAGAAGGACTACACTGAAATGCAGGGGAAGGAAATAGGTGTGTGCATTGTGACCATAAGATGTTATTTGCCACAGAGTGAAATAAGAGAAAGGTACAAGGAATAACCCACAGTGTATTTAGTTTTAAGGGCTGAGTGCAACAAGCATAGAGTGCATAGAGTGCACACATTTATAAAGGTATTTTAAAATATTACATGGAAACACATTCTTTCATATTAATTAATAGCTACCAATAGGATTAACTATGAGGCTTCTAGAACGGGTCTTGAGTTCATCAAATACATCTTCTTTGCAAAGAACTCTTCATTCAGTGAGAGAGTTAATGGCAGTAAGGACTCCAAGAAGCTGAGTCCTATTGGAAAATAAACATAATTCTTTTTTTTAAAGTAACTGGAAATTCTTTTCCACATATCATAACTTCTCCCAGATTCAAGGCATCCTATTCATTAATCTTTAGTTAAACCAAAAAAGATTTGCCATGGGTAAGTGCTACACTGGATTTGAAATGAAAGATTAATGACACAGGACTTTAAACATTTCACAGTCCGTATGACTCAATAAAGGTGGAACGTTGGAGAACTTGCAGGGCCTGGGGATTCTGGGGTGTGGGGCGATCACTATTAGTCATTGACAAAGATTGCTCTTGGTACAGGGGCATCTGAGGCTCTGCTACATGGTCTACAGAAATGACTTGTCATTATGTGCAGCATGGCTGTGGAAGTAAGGTGGCTGTACCACAGAGAGTGAACAGCTGTCACTAGCCTTAAGGAAAAGGAGTGGGGTAAAGCCACACTTGTTCTCAAATGAATTACCCAACACCATGAGGTGTGCTCCATCCACTTCAACCTATTCATGGATAATTGACTCACATGAAAATACTGAGCATCACTAAGGTACCCAAACTCTAGGAAAAATGTGAATAAACTGGGGGTAACGGAGGGGAATTGCTCAAAGAAACCTAAGCATTCTCAGGTCAGACCTGCTGCTTTGATCAAGGTGGGTCTCTATTGGGAGAGACTTGGAGCCCAGGAGCCTGCAGAAACACACCTTGTCACTCTAGGGATTTGAAATGACACATGCTGTATTGCAGCCATCACTTTAAGGTTAAATTTTTGTTTTTTTGGTTTTTCTCTGTTTTCCTCTTTGATGGCAACCTGCAATGTATCCCAATACCAACACAGTCCAAGAATAGTCACAAGCAATGAAACTAAAACACACTTGTTCCATCCCAGGTGATATATAGATACCAACTTCTCTTAGAATCGATTGGAAATAAATAAACTATAACAAAAACACCCACCTCTGGTCAACATAGGTATTTTTTTCCTTTTTAAATGACTTCACATTTTAAAGTATGCATTGCAGATTAGATACATAAACAGTTTGTTTTATTTTAGCTTTGTGATGACTCTAGTATAAATTTTGTTTTATTTTTCTATTCTCCAAATATAAAAAACAAAGTTTAGATACAGCAACTTGTCATCAAATAGCCTGGCAGTCCCTGTCTACTTCTCATCTTGTCCTGCAGGGTGCTGCGAACTCTTGGCCAACAGACTACATGCAGAAGAAGGTATTCTAGACTCAGGCAGTCCCCTGCTTCTATGTCTCACTCTCTACCTCTTCCTCATCCTCTCTTCTTTGTTCTCCTTCCCCTCCACTGCTTGTTCCCTTCCTTCTGCATCTCAGCTGCAGAAACTTCCCTGGGTCACATTTGCATTGGGTCATAGGGTACAATGGAGGGGGCTAGCCATGGGTATAACCATGTCTCTTACGTGGGAATCACTGACTTTCAGAATTTGCACTTGCAACCTTTACTGTTCAATCAATCTGACGAATGTAGGAATTGACATTGGAAGTTGGACAGAGTTGACTCAAAATCCAAAACTTACAGTAAGTAGGTCAATATTTCAGTATGGAGAGTGGGAGAAAAGATACTTCTGGGTAGGCAAATCCAAGACATCAGACACAAGTGTCATTTGGGATCAGCTAGGACACAAGCCTGGTACTTGTTTCTTGGGCTGCTTATGGAAAGAACTTTGGAAGGGGAAATACATTGTGGAAGTCTACAACTACTGATACTTGGCAAGACCAAATAGCTGTGAATGAGGCAAAGAGGAGCTATAAGTTAACAGAACATTCTTAAATAAGAGCAAGCTCAGAAATTTGGGAACTGGATACAAGGCAGAAGTCACTGACTAGAAATTTTCTTGTAAAACTTCTAATTTGGAAAAAATAACTCAGGGGGAAAAATCATCATAAAAGGTTCCTTTCCACCAGATTAATCAGTGTTGAGGCTGTCTCCGCCTGTGCATTTCCTGAGGCAAACTTATGGAAGGCCGTCTTACTTGAATAAAGATGGAGGTGTGAGAAATTAGTCAGAGAAAGAGAGGGGAGCTGGATTTTGTATTTAGGTATTACTAAAGGCAATTGGCCATCTCACATGGTCTTCAGAGATTTAGAGAATTCATCTCAGAATGGTATCACTGAAGAGAAGAAGCTAGAAGAGTTCCCTCTTAGGGAACCATTTTTTAGGGGCCAAGGGTGGATCCACTTGTGACTCTTTCTCTACGTTCCCGTTTCAGTTGTATGTATTGGGACTGAGCATTCTCTAAGAATGTCACGTCAGAGACTCACAAAGAGCAGATAGTTGATGCTGGAAAAGCCTTGGGGCATATTTGAAGCAAAGTGCTCAAAGCCTCCATGGACTTGGATAGTTTTAGCTGTGGTGAAGTGTGGACCAGGCTTCTGAAGTGGAGCATAGTCTGTCAAGTAGAAATTCAGAGCTGAGAGAAGTTGGCTTCTGAGCAAGAAATAAAAAGGAAGAAAAGATAGGTTTCTAAGAACCACTGTTTCCAAAAAGGACAGCTTTTTGCAGGCTGGTGTTACAAAACTGGCTAGGAGTGGGCTAGAAACCTACTGAGTTTCTAAGAGAAAATATACTACTTTTTGTCAATAAAAATCAGAAATTCTTCATAAAAGGAAAAGTCAATTTGACAGTTTGAAAAATGAAGTAACCATTAGGCTGCCTAAAGTCCATAATGGAAAAACAAACTCAGAGACTTGTGTATCGTGCAGAGTGGCTAGACTCCCCAGTATCTGATTCAGACATTGCCCGAGTGGCCAATGGAAAAGAAAGATCATATTGGCCATCAGAGCTGGGGCTCCTTGCTCTGGGATAAATAGAGAGCACGCACAGACAGAAAAAAAGTATATACCATATATTTTCGAACTGTAAGATGCTCCTGACCATAAGACACACCCAGTTTTTAGAGCAGTAAAACAAGAAAAACAGTGAAAACAGCAATCAGACCATAAAGCACACCCTGATCCCCCCACTGACTTTGGAGGGATGTGTTTTATGGTCCAAAAAATACAAGGTACACCATGCCTCTCCAGCACCACCAAGAATGAGTCCTTGCATTGCTGCTGAATACAATGTGGTAACTGCTGTCTCACTCCTCCCAGTGTGAGTTCTACTGCAGTTCTCAACTGTGAGTTAACAATAGTCTCAGAGGACATGGGGTATGGGTGTCCTAGTGTCACTTTCACGACTGTGATGTTATTCTCTTGCACAATACAACGTCAAGTTTGTTGGCCTACCGATTCAAGATATAGTTCATCATCATTACAAGAATCTCACAGAGGTCAGATCTTGAGACAGATGTGCACACCACACCCACAGTCAAGACAGAAATAAACAGGGGAACCCATGCTGCCTGCTTGCTCCTGACAGTGGGCATCATGAAACAGAAGCAAAAATGAATGAGTGAATGAATGAAACTCCAAATTTTTCAATCTCACTTAGCTATCAAAGTCCCCTCATTGAAATGAGAGCTTTCAACATTTACTCATCTCTTTGCAGCCCAATTATTCCCTGTATCTGTATTTCATTCATACCTTATTTAAAGATAAAACTTTTGTCAAGCCTGAGAGAGCTTGGTCATATATGGGATGACACAGTGCATCGCTGTAGTGGACACCTGAGACTGGATAATGTGTAACAACTATTCCTCACATCCTTTTCCTATAGCAGATTTGACCAGCTCCTCACAGATTCATTTAGTCTAAAGCAAGAGAAGGAAACTCTAACTAGGTAACTAAAAACCCAAGTATTACACACAGGATATTGAATAGCATGTGGGTGACCTGAGAGGAGACAGAGAACAGCTGTGGAAGCCATGCTGCCAGGAACAAGGACTATGTTATGCCTATGACACCAAGCAGAGACTCCAGGATTCTGCTGCCAAGGCTGACAATCACAGGCACTTGGAGGTTCTCTAGAGTCTGCTGCTGTGGAATTCATGTAAAGCTGCCACTACTTAGAAAGTGCTTGACTGCTGAATTCACCCCCTTCCTCTTCAAAAGCTAGGCTGCTTCAGAACTAAAGAGCAAGGCAGAAGCCAACAAGATGGAATAGTGGGAAAAATAGTAACTGCCAAGCCTGATTACCTGGGTTGGATCCCTACAGCCATGTGCTGGAAGGACAGCATTAACCCCCACTTGCCAATAAGTTGTGTCTTCACAGCCATACAGGTACCTACATGTAAAATAAATAAATAAATAAATAAATAAATAAATAAATAAATAAATAAATAAATGTAATAAACCAACATTAAAAAAAAGACAGGAGGGCCAGCGATATGGCTCAACAGTTAGGAGAGCTTGCTGTTTCTGTAGAGGACCGGAATTAAGTTGTCAGCATCCACATCAGACAACTCAGAATCATTTATATTTTCAACTCCAGGGGATCGGATGCCCTTTTCTGCACTCTGTGGTCATTGAACTCAAGTGCACACACATGGGCACAAACACACACAGAGCACTATATACACGTAGTTTGAAATGTAATAAAATAAATCTTTAAAAAATAAAAGTACTTTTAAAAAGCTGAACATAGTAGCACATGCCTTTTAACCTAGTACCTGGGAGGCAGAGGTAGGTGGGTCACTGAGTTTAAGGTCAGCTTGGTCTACATAATGAGTTCCAGTCCACTGAGGGCAACATAGTATGATAGTCTCAAAAAGAAAAGTGAGCTGGGTGCAGTAGTGCACATTCTTAACAGCACTCGGGGAGGCAGAGGCAGGCAGATCTCTGTGAATTCGAGGCCAGCCTGGTCTACAAAGAGAGTCCAGGACAGCCAAGGCTACACAGAGAAACCCTGTCTCAAAAAAATAAAATAAAAGCTAGAAATAGAAATGTAAGGTAATAAAAGGAAAAAATGGATTAACAAACAATTGGGGAAATTTTCTAAACAAATGAAATACCTTTTGTAGCTTGGTAGCCAAAAGCAATTACAAATGTCCACTGTCATCCTGGGCACTAAGGAAATATCTCTGATGGCAGACTAGAGAAATGTGAGAAGGACAAGCAAGTTTGGTTACTGCTCTCCACCCAGGGTCATGTAAATGATACAGATGCCTTGGGGCATGCTATAGCTACAGGGAGTGAGCTCTGACAGACACTCTCAACCCCAGGCAAAGAGCAGGAAGCAGAGCCCAGCACTGGATAAGATGGTGAGGAAAACTGACTGGGCCTCCACTATCAAAGGGAAGTGGGCAATTAGAGCAATTTCCCTGACACTCCAGGCAAAAGTGGGCAGTTTGAATCATCTAGTCTCCTGCTTCAGACCCGGCTCATGTCGCCTGTGGAGAACTGTCCTATTAGCTCCAGTTCTCAGTGAGTAACTAACTCAGGAATGTGCTCAGGGTAGAAGGAGCCTAGTCTCTAACAAGCACCTTTTAACCATGTCTAAGTGTCCATGATTTTTTTTTTTTTTGTCTTATTGATCCAGGCTGCATTTAAAAGAATAACCTTTGGAGATGGATAGCCAATGCCATATGCCCGAAATTGCTATTATGTTTAAAGCAGAAGGTGTCAAACCAAATGATGAAAAATGAGCATTGGGCTCTCTGTGTGGCTCACTCACCAGCATCCCACTGACTATGGGAGGAATGAATCACCTACAGCGACATTTAGTTAGTGATGCCATTATGATTAATGTGTCATTTAGGCAGTTCCCCATTGTGAAGACACTTGTCACATACTCACCTGCGTCTCTGACTTCCCAGCCTTACCCCTGCGCATTAGCAGGCACCACTACTTGGTATAATTAAGAGCAAAGACTGATTTACAGGGCCCCGAGGAGATGCCAGGAGAGAAGGTTTCCTTCATAATACCTAGATTCTTTCCTGTATTCCCAAACAAAGTGATGGTGGTACAGAAGTGATACTTCTATGGCAAGCATTTTCACTCACATTCTTACACCTGTTGGAGTCATGTGCCACTTAAGCACTGACTTCCTTCTTCAGAGAGGGATATAGCTTGGACAGACCCCAACTCCCTTCTTCGCCCATCCATTTGATTTTTGTTGTGTTGTTTTTCTCCTTCGTTTACTGATAATTATCACAAAATCCAAACAATGTGTCATGAAAAGCCAAAGTAACATCATAAATGGCTTTCTCTTATGAAGAGAAAAGACACAGGAGAAGCCACACATTTCATTGTTATGTAAAGGGTATTCATGTCAGCTGCCATTAAGGGAAATCTCCTTTTGAGACTTGAGCAGCACCCTGGCCTTCCAGCTCTCTGGAGAAATTGTTATTTACCAAACAACCACTTGATCCATGTGGCTGACCATCTCAACCACAGAAAAGCAAGAGGCCTGGAATTACAGGGTGGTTGTTCACATGCTGAGGCAGGGAACAAAACTAGAGCTGCACATCTGTGCTCATTTGAGTTCCGTACGTCTTGCATCTCTTCCTCAGAGAGCAGCACTGGCAAAGCACTCACTGAGATAATTACACGGTGCTCCGAGCACCCAGCGCAAGAACACTGTGAACGTCCAAGGGTTTCAACAATTCAGAGTGATTTTGAATAGCGTCTAATTGACAGTGAGGGCTTCGAGAGCTGTCTTCTTTAAAGAGCAGCCTTCACCCTTTATCACTATATCATTATACACAGAGATACATATTCACAGTCAAATCTGAGAGAGCTAAATCTGAACATCTGCAGAAATAGAATAATGCTATTGACATTTATCTGAACCCAGCCCAGTAAAGATTTGTGTTTATCATCAATAGAGACAGGGAAGTTGAGCTAAAAAGACCCAAGTATAAAACTATGTGTACAATTGGTAGACGGGTGTGAGGACTTTAAAATAATGTTTAATTGGTTAGAATATAAATGAGAAAAATCAGGAAAGTTACATGAAATAACAAAGATAAGATAAGCACATAAATCATTAAAGTGAAGAACACATTGATTTTTAAAAAGTATTTACTTCTATTTTTTGTGTATGAATATTTATGTGAAGATATAGGTATGCATATGGTGGTATCCATGGATGGCAGAAAATGCTGTCAGATCCCTGGGAGCTAGAATTGTAGATGGTGTGAGCCCCCAGTACAAGTGCTAAGAACCAAGCCCCGTTCCTATGAAAGACAGCAAGCACTCTTAACTGCAGAGCCATAGCTCCAGATCCCCTGAGATGAGTATGTGCTCCAACTGTTTGTAGGCCAGTCCAACAAAAGAACATGGTGCAATTATGTGCTCATCCTCATATGTATGTAAGATAGCAGCCTGCATGTGTCAATTCTCACCTGGGACCTTACTTATCAGGCTTGGTGGCACATGCATTTATTTATTTTTAAAAAATATTTTTTAAAATGTATTTATTTATTACATATACAGTGTTCTGCCTGTGTGTACACCTGCATGCCAGAAAATCACATTATAGATGGTTGTGAGCCACCATGTAGTTGCTGGGAATTGAACTCAGGACCTTTGGAAAAGCAGCCCATGCTCTTAACCTCTGAGCCATCTCTCCAGCCCCACATACATTTATTGACTGAGCCATGATATTGGCCCAAAGAAAATATTTTTGAAATTGCACTTTGGTAATCTTCCAGACTTTCTCATTGGATATGGAGGCAAAAAAAATGAGACTTTTGTTGTGAAGGAAGGAATAATTTGAAGAACTCAGAGTCTGTGATTGAAAGAACTGACTTGTCTCCACAAAACACTAAGTTTAAGAGAATAAGAAAAGTCATAGGAATCATTTTTTTCTAGAATAAAACATAATTTTATCTCTTTACTAGGTAAGTTGTATCTATTCTAATTTTAAATAGTGATGCTAAAAAGGAAAACTCAAGTTACATAGAAAGTACAGTAACTAACTCAGTATGAAAAACATACCTATAATTCTTTTTTTATTTAATTTTATTAATTAATTCATATTACATCTCAATGGTTATCCCATCCCTTGTATCCTCCCATTCCTCCCTCCCTCCCATTTTCCCCTTACTCTCCTACCCTATGTGACTGAGGGGGACCTCCTCCCCCTGTATATGCTCATAGGGTATCAAGTCTCTTCTTGGTAGCCTGCTATCCTTCCTCTGAGTGTCACCAGGTCTCCCCATCCAGGGGACTAGCCAATGGACAGGTCATTCTCCACATTTGAGTGGAGAGTGGGATCTGACTTTCACACATATCTATAATCCTAATGCTCAGGAGACACAGGCAGAAGGCATGAGTTTAAGGCCAGTCTGGCCTTCCTGGTGAGATTGCCCCAAAACGAGGGAGACAGGCAAGAGAGGGGGAAGAGGAAGAAAAGGAGGAAAGGAGAGGTTGAGGGGAAAAAAGAAAGAGAAAGAAGGAAACAGGAAGAATATTTGAAAGTGACAAGCAATTAGCATATATATGTTGAGCCCTTCATACTATTGTTTTCATAGATTATAACAACTGTATCAATGATCTAGTCTTCCTAAGAAAGAAAGAAATAACCAAAAATTCTTTAGCCACTTAAAATGAATTTGCTCACATTTAATTATTGGAAAAATTTTCACACTGAATTTATCATTCCAAATTAATCAAGATTACAATTTTAATCTTAAATTACTGTTGCTTGCTTTCTAGACCTTAAAATAACTTTCTAAAATAATAACATTATCAGCCTTAGAAATAATCTATAAATATACTGGTCTAATCAAAATCTATTTGGCAATTTCCAAGATGGAGTACTGAATTGAGCTTTTTATATGATGTTGGTAATACAATATCCTCAACGGATACCATTCAAAAGCACATATTTAAAACTCAGGCTTTGGCAGTGCCCAAGAGGGAAGTATCTTAATAGGCCTAGTACAGATTATCCTGTGGACTGTGGCTCTGGCTGACTTGTGGACACTTGCTCGGCTTGTATAAAGTGCTAAATTCAATACCCAATGGTGTCCAAAAAAGCCCAATTTTTCCCTAGGCTGTCCTTTCAAAATATGTGAATAATAATAACTAAAATGTTAGTAAGAGTTGCCACTGTCTGTGTGATTTGCTTCTTTTTTTGTGTAGTATTATTTGAGTGATTTTATATGCATTTTACTGAATTCACAAAAACAACATGAAAGAAAAGTGCATTACTAACAGTTCAGTTTCATACATCAGAAAATAAAGTTCAGGGAACTCAAGCCAAGGTCATGAGCTAGCAGACGACAGGAATCGGCTGTGGTTTATGTGGCCTGTAGTCAATCAGTATCTTAGATGACCCTGCTATTTGTTGGCAAGTGCTGAAGATGAAGCTTCAACAAAAGGAAGTTTATCTCACATTATTCTCAGGATAGTTTGATTTTCTTTCTCTCTCAAGTTCTTTGAAATGTAGGTGTTCTCCATGTCCTTGGACACTGGTCGGGACCAAGAGGCTGCAGATGCCCAGGTTTCCTGTGTGAAATGGCGTCACTTTTGCAGGTAACACTTGCTTCTCATATAATGTGCATTGTCTCTAGAGTCTTTATAGCAGCTAGTTCAAGGTAAATGCCCTGTCAGTACTTATCAACTTGTAAAGCTCAGGAATCCATGAAGACAAGTTCTGCGTATTCTCAACCCAGGTGCAATTTCTTAAAAAATAGTTTTCATCCATGATTAGTTGAGTCAGGGAGAACCAATACAGATGGATCCACAGGACCAATCGTGTGCCAGTCTAAGGTGAGGCCAAGTGAAGTGGCCAGACAGTGCATGTGCCATTTCTAATACTGCTGCAGATGGCTTGTCTGTGGCTAAAAACAATCATGAGTCCTCCTTTAAGAATTACACCCATTTTCATCACCTTATTTTTCATGAACGTTGGTACATTAATTTAGTACCTCAAGCCAAAGGGAGAAGTGTGCCATCACAACAGATTTGGACAATGAAACAGAGTCAACACATTGCCCACCAAGTGTCCCTAAATCCAGAGGCTGTGGTTTACATGGTGAGTGATTTTGACAACTTATTTTGGAAACCATATGAAGGGAGCAAGAAGGAAATTTAACAGGGGAGGGGGAGGCACATGGGCCCTCTCCTCCCATTCCCTCCTTTAGTAGGTCCTAAAGGAGAGTCATTTTCTTCAGTGGTGTACCCACTGTTCACTTTTCCAGACTCCAGTAAACAGCACCCAACCCCTGCTGAAAGAAGCAAACTAATTAAACTCAGTGAGTCACACACAGGAAGGAATAGGAGGGGAATGCTGAGAAGAGGGTCTCAGAGGGTGTCAGCCCACATTTAGCGAGCTGATAGAAGTGAAATGCAATTTAGCAGACCACATAGGAAGTCAAAACAACAGTCTCCACACTTGAGTGGAGAGTGGGATATGACTTTCTCACGTACTCTGGTGCCTCACATTTGACTATGTCCCCTGAAGGGGGAGACCTGGTGGCACTCAGAGGAATGACAGCAGGTCACCGAGAAGAGACTTGATACCCTATGAGCATATACAGGGGGAGGTAATCACCCTCAGGAACAGTCATAGGGGAGGGGAATAAGGGGAAATGGGAGGGAGGGGAGAATGGGAGGATACAAGGGATGGGATAACCATTGAGATGTAACAAGAATAAATTAATAAAATTAAAAAAAAATCTTCACAGCTATGTTTGTGAAATAGGCAAGCATATCTAGAAGGCAGGGTGACTACAAAGGCCTGACTATGCCTGAAACACAGGGCAAAGAGGTTTGCAGAGAAACCACCTTCCTTCTAAGATATGAAAATAGACAATTGCAGGCGTAGTTGTCTCCCCTAAGATGAGTCATTGCTGCTGAGACAAGAATACACACATTAGCCAGTAACAAAGACAGTCTGCTTCATCCTGAAAGGGTCTGACTTTGTATTTGCAGCAAATTGGGAAAGGTCTTACTTCAGAATCATGAACTTTTGGAAGGAAGGGAATTTGAGTAGCACTATGCCGTGCATTAGAGATTAGGGTATCTTGATTGAAGTCACACTAGGCAGTAATGAGTCTTTTCTTCAGCTTGTTCAATGTGCACTGCCATTGTGTTAACCTTATGTACAGGTACAGGATGAAAAGTAACTCACAGACCAACATGGAGCCAGTCTACAAAGCTAGATCATAGTGTTTAGTTCAGTGAACATAGTGGATCCCAGAGAAGGAACGCAGAAGTGGCAGAATAAGAACACTGTGCTTACTTTGAATACTAGTAAGTGGTTCCTATATATCCATGAAATGCTAGCTGGTAGGATTTGCTTAAGACAAGTGGTTCCCAACCTTCCTAATGCTGAGACCTTTAATACGGTTCTTCATCTTGTGGTGATTCCACCAACAATAAAATTATTTCATTTCCACTTCATCCTGCAATTTTTCTACTGCTATGAATTGCAATGTTAATATCTGATATGCGGGATATTCTCAATCAGAAGCTGAGAAACACTTCCCTAGATCACCTCAGCTAAGCCAGGCACTTACTTCTGAAAACAACCCAGAAAAAGGCAACCAACTGAATCTTAGAGATTTGCATTCCTCTAGGTTTTTTCAAGTATTGTTGGTTCAGAAAACACTCATTCTCTCCTATCTGATCATTTATTATTATTTATCTTAATTCTAGAAATTGCATATTAGATTTTATAAAATTGTTTAGGACACTGATACTTGCCTGGCTGGATGGCAAGTAGTTCCTTGTCTTTCTGAAATAAGAACAACTTTTTTTTTATACCAGGTAAATTAAAATATGAATTTCTGTAAAATGGTCAAAGTAAAGATGCAGTGATGGTCTGTTTCTCAGTACCATTTGAACTCTAGTTCCAGGATCTGATTCCTTCTTCTGACTTCCATAGACAGCAGGCATGAGTGGGGTGTACCTACATACATGCGAGAAAACACTTATACACATGCAATAAAATAATCTAAATTTTTTTTTACATATTAGTATCACTGATTAATCAAAATTTTCTTTCCTTAGCAAAAATACTCAGTTCTACATTAGATGCAATCAAGGACAATTATGTTGTTGTTCAACAAAAGGGATACCATAGGCATAGGTTATTATGCAGTTCAAATGCTGATTTATGTACCCCCCCCATATCTGGGTTCAACCTTTGTATCAATGTTTCAATCCTTAGTACAGGATAATCTCCTGTATCAATGTTGTATAAATATTGTTCCTCAATTGTCCCCTGATATCCCAGTAAACCAGCTTACAGTCGATTGATGAGCAGGTGACAAAATAGGACTGGACTTCCTGGCAGCCAGGGAAGAGGCAGAGAGAGGAAGCAGAGTATTCAGCCATGGGCCAGGAGACATCAGGAGAGAGAGAGAGAGAGATCAGCAGGAAAGCTACAAGGGACAAGTATCTCTGGGATTTATGCTGGGAGGAAGCAAGATTAGCTTTGAGGGTTAAAAACACAATAATAATTGCTCAGTTATTGCGTTCTGAAGCTTGCTTAACAAACAATACAATAGTCTCAATTATTTGGATGATAGCCAGGTTAAGAGAGAAACTGAGAAACAAACAGAATTTTATAAAAATAACTCTAACAGAATACATGTGTTCTCACTGCTAAAATGGAAACTATAATACAAAATATTAACTAAGCTTCCATATGGATAAAAGTTAATTATTCTCTCCCAGGGAAGAGCCCTCTTATTGGTTATCCTATACAAAGTGATCAGCCCTGAAATCATATACATAACAGCAACAAAAATGGATGCATCATGTTATATTTGAATATTTATGCATAAAAATACATACATAGTGTAGATGTGTGTGGTGAGTGAGAGAGTGAGTAAGTGTGTGTGTGTGTGTGTGTGTGTGTGTGTGTGTGTGTGTGTGTGTCTAACAGTAAAAATCAAAGAAAAAAGGAGCTGTCAATCTGAGACGGTAGAATGAGAAAGGTTGGAAGGGAGTACCTGGGAGTGGCCACAAGGATGAAAGGCAAAGGAAAAGTGATATAATTTTATTTTTATTTTTTAACATCAATAAATGTATTGGTTTAATTTGCCTCCAAAATAAAAAAATAAAAAAACAAATACATTTAAAATGTAACCAAGATTCAAAAGGCCAATGGATTCACCTGAAGACTTTACTGTAATTTTCAATAAAAAGCATTTGAACACTAAAACTTGTTTTTGGCATGAGGATGTCAGTTCATATTTTATGAATACTCATTAATAAGTGCGTGAGTTAGGGTTTTATTGCTGTGAAGGGACACCATGACCAAGGCAAGTCTTATGAAAGAAAACATTTCATCGAAGCTGGCTTACAGTTTCAGAGATTGTAATGGCAAGGAGCATGGCGGCATGCAGGCAGACATGGTGCTGGAGAAGGAGCTGAAGGGTCTACACTTGGATCTGTAGCAGCAGGGGTATGTGAACCACATTCAATGACATCAATGCCTGCCCCCACAGCGACACACTGCCTCCAACAAGGCCATACCTCCTCTAACAAGGCCACACCCACCATGTGCCACTCCCTATGGATCAAGCATTCAAACACATGAGTCTATGGGGGGTCAATCCTATTTGCACCACCACAATAGATTTTGTTATTGCTTTTACACCGTCTATGATTATGTCCAAGTGAGATAATCAGATTTTTCTCAACCTTGATACCATCATGAAATGGCGTTTTACAAAACAGAGAGAAAGAAGGTCTCATCATTCTCCACATACTAAAACCAGAAGTAATATCATCTCCTTTCATTAACTAGCTCTGCATTTAATTTTCTCTATCTGTAAAATAATTATGTAAGGCACAACAGAAGCTAAAATTATGACTCAAATATAACCATTTCCTTCAGGAATTAATATCACAATGTAGTAATAAAAACAAAGATACAATATAATATAAATATAGGGATGCATTTTTGTGAAAATGGATCTAAATGAATTCTGAGCACTGTGCCAGAGGATTGACAGGAGTTATTATGTCCTGAGTTGACAATGGGATTCTGGATGCTACTGATAGATTTAAGTCAAGGTGATTTTTAATAGAAGAGGAAGAGCAGTTACCGTATCTTAAAGGGAAACTTTATATAAGAATAAACTGGAGAAAGGAGATGGTAAAATGTTTGACAACAATTCCTTCCTGTGGACAGGAAAGTGACTGACCTTCCCTCTCAAGGACTGGGTGATCTTCAGAATAACTGTGGGCCAATCTTAAGGTAGGTCTGTGGGAAGCCACTGTTGCATTGCTTTTCTTGAGCAAAGTGTATTGACAAGACATAAAGAGTAATGGCAGACCAAAGGAAAGACTCAACCTAATGAAGTTTACAAACCAAAGTGTTTACCATGGTATCTTACAAGAGCATAAGTGGAGGCCTTCTTACAGAGGCATAGATAAGAATTTGCTTATAGAAACAGAATGGGCTGTGGCTATGGTATCATCTTGTGTACTTACAGTCAGCATCCCATTGTAAATTCTCCTCTTCCAGGAATTTTTTGCTTTTTATACAAATTTGATAAGGGATAGCATGAGTCTTCTGGGTTTTGTGAGCCTTGTGATCCTCTCCTGTCTCTCTATGGAGGATATTAATAGACTTGATCTTATGCAGGTCTCATGTATGTGATCATAGCTGTTCCAATAGCCACCGTCACAACCTGCCCAGAGGAAACATCTGTAAAGCTGGTGCCCTCACCCCACCCCCAGAGCAGGGAAGAGGGAGAAGACACAGTGTAGCAAGGGCTCCAATGGAGCCTGCCTCAGTTCTCCTGAGTCATGGAGATCTTGGTCAGCAACCTTCCGGGAAGGTTCTGACTTTTGATTCTTGAGCAGACTGTATCTTTCATGTTTTTCTCTAGTTAGTAAAGATATTCCTGAGAGAATACATGTCTCCTGTTAGACAAATAAGACAATGGTTTGTGCCAGGGAGGGGGAGGTATAGTGCTACCACTAAGCCACCCTGGGGCTATCCTGCTATGCTAGTAGGATGAGAGCTAGCCAAGGATTCTAGAGCAAGTTCAACATGGGCTGGTCATATTTGTGAAGATTATTTTCTTGCTATTCTAGCAAGAAAAGCAGCAACTACAAAACAGTGGACAAGCATAGCAACAGCCCATTTCTATCGCTTGGCATCCTTGAAACTGCCCAGAATCCTGATTCAAACCTTGACTCTCAATGGGAAGTCTTGCTTCAGATATTCTCCTAGGAAACAAGCCTGTCAGACCCTTCAGATAAGATTGGAGACAGAATCCATCCATTGGATTATCTCTCTTATTTTAGACTATTCATTTATTCTATAAGCCTACAGTAGAGGGTACATCTGTGAGAAGGTGACTCTAGGACTGGCTTTGCAACATGTGCAAAGGGAAGCTACATGCTTTAGTAACAACTCCCATGCAGGGATCCTCATGTGCAAAGGCACAGTAAGTATGAGAGCATGCAGGTCATCTGAAAGACAATTTGGACACATCACTCTGAGGCTTCTCTGATATTCTTTTTCTTTAATTTATTCAGATTAAAACTCATTTGTTATCCCATCACTTGTATCCTCCTGTTCCTCCCTCCCTCCCGCTTTCACCCTATTCCCATCCCCTAGGTCTATGACCAAGGGGGACCTCCTCCCCCACTATATGATCACAGGCTATCAAGTCTCATCTTGGTGGCCAAATGTGGGGCACTAGAGTTCATGTCGCTTGGCTGATATTCTAAAGGTGGGCTTTCTCCAGAAACATTTGGGTCAATGAACCAAGAAGAGTGTATAAACCAGCTTCATCAAGATCACTGGTGCCCTAACAAATATTGATATTGAAGTCATTTTGAACGAATTTGTGAAAAACAAAAGCCGTACCTAAGCCAGTAACAATAGTCAAGCAAGAAAAGTGTAAAAATAATACGATTGTGGACTTTATGAATCTTGAAAGAATGAACACAGGTTGGTGAACTAGACAAGTCAAACACAGTTGTGTGAGAAAACAAACAAAAGAAGCATCTTGGGTTCTTGCTGCCACTTCTTAGCCATTTCTCCCATGAGGATGAACTTGTGAGTACTCTCCTGACAATGCCTTTCCCCATCCATGCTGTTTATTAGAGTGCTGGGGAGACAGTGGGATTTGTTCAACATATTCTAGTGAGGCCTCCTGCAATTTCTTGGATAGAGTCCCCCATTAAAGTCATGCCCTTAAATTTCCGAGCAAAATTGGCATACTGTCTCAGCAAAAACAGCTGCTTTGATTCACACAAGCCCATATAAAAACAGCAATGCAAGCTTTTTAATCACACCAAAGTAAGAAGAAAAGCCACAAGCATGCCACAAATGATAAAAACAAGCTCCTTTGTGTGTTTTAAAACTGTTTTAATAGCAAGAGCAACACATTTTTAAACAAATATTATTCATTTTTTCCTAAGTTACTTTCAAATGCAAATTTGCAAAAACACTGAGGCAAGCCTTGGGAATCTTTCAACTTAATAAACTACAGCTGCCACAGGAGGGGCGCGTTTTCATTGCTTTCTGGACCTCATCTGATGTAAGATGGGACTGAATTGGTTGAGTTATGTTACAGAAGGACTCTTAGAGGGCTTGAGGAAAGGGAGGGTAAAGTATTTAAAATCACTTTAGTTCATTTGGAGGACAGCCACACGAGACTCTGAAGCTGTCACAGCAGTGAACGCTGAACAGTGCTCTCACTGTATATTTGAAAACAGGGGAGGAGGGAGGAAGAATCCAACTATAATCCACTTTTAGTCTTGGAGGAGATGGAACACCAATTGGTTTAATTAGCTCTAAGCTGTTTTCAGATGTGTAACTCTCAATACTAAAAGTTGAACGCCTAAATTCCATTTGCCCAATGTTCTTGTGCCATAGTGCAGGATATTAAATGTATATGTGGGATAATTTCAAATTCCACCCAGTCAGAGGAAAGCTGTAATGGTCACAGACAGATTTCTGGGCTCATCAGTCATCTCCTTTGTTTTTCTTGTTCATATTTTGTGTTTCTGGAAAGTTTTTACTTTGAAATAAGGTTAGATTTATAGAACATTACAAAGATGGCACAGGGAGTTCCCTAAGATGCATCAGATTGCTTCACAGGATGTTCACTCTTACATAACAACAGCATGATTAGTAAGGAAACATCATGTTGCTATAGGCACTAAACTGCAACTGTTTTTAAATCTTCACCATTTTTTCCAATAATGTCCTTTTTTGTTTTCATTCTGGTATCTCATTTTGCCTTCATTTGTAAGAATCATCAGTCCGATGTGTCAGCATTAGGTTTAATGATGCACGTTGATGTGACGTACTGAAAGACAGTGTTTTCTCTGATGTTCTTGATGAAATGCATAACTTCTATCATCTATTTCAAAAGCACTGAGGTCATGACCCTGTGAGCAGCTGTTTTAAACTGGAGGAGACTGAGAGGTAACAGAAAACATGGTTTTGTCCTTGTTGATTCTGCTGTGATTCCTCTAGCATTATAGCAAAAGGAGAATATCAAAATGAAGAAATTGAATGCAGTACCTTCGTAACAAGTCTGTGGAAACAGTCATGACACGGACAGGCTTCTCTTCATCACCTTCGAGGGACACAGGGATTTCTAATGGTCTTCGATGGTCTTCCACAACTCTCAGAAATGTGCTGCAGGAAGTAGAAAGGTACAGTCTCTTCAACTCACACCCAAGCCAGAGCAGCTGAAACAGTGCCGTATTCCCATTGCCTTGCTAACGAAACATTCCATCTGCAGAGTTGGGAGAAGATCATGAGATTTGGGAAGTTCACAAAGCTCACCAGGCTCAGATGCTCACAAATCTTAGCAGCGTCAGGGGGCTCGGCAAGTCGCTCTAGTCATCTTGCTCCCCCCCCATACACACACACACATTGCATAATCAGTAAAAAAAAAAAATGACTGACACTGTCTTAGGTAGAGTTACCTACTAATTAGCCAAAGAACACCAGGGACATGGGTTTTGTGAGTTTTATCCTTGTGGAATGAGATTTTTGGAGCTGCACTTGCCTTTGAGTTGCACAGGTCTCTGTAAGAATCTCCAGTTAATTCGCTGGACTGACAAAATAGCCTTGGTCGGAATTATGTATTTGGTTCATCCCTGCCTTTCCTCGGTTAAACAGATGTTTGTTCATTTTCACAGGGAAAAAAATGAATTAAGTTGATATATCTGGTCAGAAAGTTCTGGGACTGCAGACCCTACAGATGATAGCTACATAAGAAAAATAAATAAATTATATATCAGTGGCTATAAATATTGAAAGGTAGAAGAAGTCTTGCCAGTAGGATTCAAGACTCGATATTTATTTTCATCAGTGAGAATGGAAAAAATGAAAGTTAAAATCAGAGTGTGTAGGAGAGATGCAGGATCCAGGGGTGGGGCAAGTGACATCCAGGGTATCAAAGAAAGAGCTCTGAACCAGATCATCCCACAGGCTATGTGTTCTCATGCATCCTCCCCCATGTGCTAGAAGGACCACTGACCCAGAACACTTCCTCAGTCAGTACGTTCTGTGACACCATTTCCCAAACACACTTTGAAGTAGAATACACCAAAATGAAAGGGCCTATGTGTAGATTTGAAGGCAAGTAATGAAATATTGGGCATATTTTGTACAACTTTGAGTCTGAGCATGTGTTCAGCTTTCAGAATTTCAGAGAATGACCCCCAAAGAAAGAGAAGCCTTAAGGCATGGAATTACACAAGACACTTGTCAATAAAAGTAATAACTCACAATTAATTGTATCATAACCTTGTACAATTTCTAGGTGAGCTTCATGTATCTTTTCACCTAATTTTTACAATGTCTATTTGTTCTCTTGTTTCATTTCTAACAACTGAGGATAAATAATGGCCCCTTTCCTTCTTGAACCACAAAGTTAGTAATAGGAAAAGGCAGAAATAGCAACTATATCTGAAAGATCCTGAACACTAGAGCTTTTAAATCACAATGAGCTCGTATTTGAGTCTGAATATTTTGTTGCACATGAACTTAAATAAAAGGAAAACACATTCTCTTTCAATATGATGAAGGGTTGGTTTTCATTGCCCCAGTAAATCTAGGAAAGCTGTCCATTTGCCTGGTAGCTATGAAGTCTTTAGAAACACATTTTAGCACTCAGTCTTAAAGAAAATTGAAAAGTTTTCATGGTTATAAATTTCCCTACTTTTGCCTCTGAAATGTTCACATACGCCTTTGCTTCCCAAAATTTTCTGTCATACAACTTTCATTGCTGTAACTATTTAAGATGGGTACTAATCTCCCTTAAGCTAGCCAACTGACATCTTTCTATTGCATCACTACAAAGTTATAGTTATAGGCAACTGCCTTTAACATTTGTTATAAGAGTATAGTTACCTACCTTAAGATTCATATTATGCAAAAAATTTATATTTTTTAAAAATTTGATGAGTTGGTAGATATAAAAGAGAAATAAATGAATGGTAATAAATATGTACAAGGTTGAGTCAGTTTGGCCAGTAAAACTTTTCCATGTAAGCATGAAAACGTGCATTCCATCTTCAGAAAACACATAAAACATACAAACAAAAACAAACAATTGTGTTCTTGTGCTTTTATCCTTTTGCTGGGGAGACCAAGGCAAGCAGGATCCTATACCTGAGGCTTATGGCCAGGCAGCCTAGTGTCTTTGGCAAGTTCCAAGCCAGTGAGCTGTTCTCTGCCTTTCATACTCATGCACACAGGTGTTAATCTACATGCACATGAACACACACACACACAAACCAATAAGAAATGGAGTGTAGAAAATGAATATTACAACCATCTCATTTCTAAACCAAGCCAATATTAATTTAGTGTGAGCTCTAATTAGTAACACCTTCATTATAAAATTGTCCTCAGCTCACAACAAAATTGGGAAAAGCCCTATATTCCCTGTGTCCCCAACTATAACATTTTGCACACTACAAAACAGTGCAGCTCTGAAATGGCATCATGTATTCTATGGAGCTTTAACATACATGGAAAAGCATGTTTCCAGTAGCATAATATTCCACACAGTAAGTCCTAGCTAAAACACCACCCCTCCCTCCTCTCTAAGCTCTAATACCCGTTTTCTGCTGTTTTTCCTTTTCCAGAAAGCTGTGTAGGCAGACCCATGTGGGTTGCACTCTTTCTTCCCTTGGGAAGAGGTTAAAGATTTCATAACTTGATACCTCCTCTAATTTTTAGCACTGACTATTATTCCATTTTCAGAATCTTCTACATTTTAGTCTCTTGATTAATAAATAATACCTTGTTTGTTAGTTTTAGCATTTTAAAATGACTTTTAGTTATTTTTATTTTATGTGTTTTTGTGTTCTACCTGCATGTGTGTATGTGCACCATGTGTGCACCAGAGGTGAGAAGAGATTTTCAGATCCTCTGGAAGTGAAGTTACAGATGGTGGTGAGTCACCATGTAGTGCTGGAAAATGAACTTGGGTTCTCTGAGGAGTAAACAGTGCTCTTAGCTGCTGATCATTTCTTCAGCCCAAGTTTCAAGATCTTAAAAGAACACTGCTGTGAACATCCCTGTTCAGGGCTGGCTCTGTTATATTCCTGAAGCTGAGATTTCTGGACCCAGGTTATCTGGGCCATCACCTAGTAACGCATCTTCCACATGAGTACAGTGTGACCACTGCTCCGGTGTGCCTGTTTTGCACTTACCACAAATGATTCCCATAAAATCACATTTAACTTTTCCTATATCAGCAGAGGTCATTGTCATTTACTACCTCATTCTGTTATCAAAATAATTATAACTAATCACCACCCACTCAACTTCCACTCCTTTTCTAGTCATAAAATCCAGCTGTTCTTCTACCAGTTATTTATAATTTAATTAATACGTGCCTAAATTATGTTCCTAAGGGCAGTACTGTAATTTAACAAATGTTCTTTAAAAATTATACTTGTAATTATCAGCCAGAGTATATGTATTCCTTTCTTCTTGCAGGCATTTGTCATAGAAAACTTCCTACTTGACCATGTGGCTTCTGCATCCTGAGAAACTAGAGTGTCTTATGGGTCAACAGGAATGCAGAGTCTCCTGTAAAGGAAGAGACTCACTGTGCACATGCATCATTTCCCATATTAGGATGATAATAATTTTAATAACAGGTTGTTATGTTTCCAGGCTTAGAAGTAGCATTTTAAACTCGATTATGTTTCCCCAATAGGCCTAGAGAAAGCTTCTATGCCATTCCCAGTGTGAGTTCCACTCACATTTGAGCAACACTGTCCTAATGAAAGAAACAATAACTTCCTCTGATTCTTTGCTACTGAGAGAAACAATGGCAGCCATTCCCAGGGGGCTCCAATTTAACTGGCTGACTGTTGCTGAATTGTTTCCCAATCAGCTGCTTGGCACATCACCACAGCTGAGTTCTCTAAGTGCTGCTGTCATTTGTGTAAGCCTTCCCCACTCAAAGCAGAACCACCACCAACAGCCAGTGTGTGTTTTACCAAATACATCGACTCCACCAAATCTTGCTCATTCACCACAACCCAGTTTTTAAACACTGCTTAGATTTCTGCTTAAACCTTGTCTTCTCATTTTGGCTGACTTCTCCAACAATTAAGGAATGTCTAGAGGCAATAAGAAAGTAAACTTAGATACCCACAAACTTACTTTCTAAGTCTAAATTACCCATTGTGTTTACTTAGTGTATTTCAAGTTAGGGCAAAGCCATCAGTACCCTTAAAACAGTCCTAAGACTGTTAGGATTGGGCTGCACTATGTTCTAACACAGAGAAAACACAGCATCCCATACATGAGGATCATGACATGAGGTGAAGATAAAGTAGTCCATAGGACATGAGCAGTGTTACTACGTTTAAAGGTCCTTCGGCATCCTTGAGATCTAACCTGCTTTTGCTTTGCTTGCACAACCAGGGATAAATGGAAAGGATGAGGTGGAAACCCAAAAGCCATAGCATTGTTCTCCTTTAAATGAGACTTGCAAAAACATGAGAGCAGAGGCATAAACACACATTTGGCTCAGTCTTGAAATTTGAGAACCGTAGAACAGAACAGACTATTCCATCAGCCTATGCTGTTTCAGACTTTACGGCATCCTCTGGGAACAAGTGGGGAACATCTTGCTTTGCTATAGTGTAGAGACTGTGACGGGCATAGGGCACTTCCCAAACTAATCCAAGGAAAGCCTCTGAGCTCTTTATGTATCAGTGACCCCAGCTGATTCCAATTTGTAGCCAAATTTAGAAAGTTCAACTCTGGGTCAGTCTTCCCTCTTGAAGCATCACCGTGCCTCAAATTCTTGTAGTAGTTTCTAATATAGATAGTGCCTTACCTGCCCCAGTTTCTAATTTAGTAGGGTTGAGTGAAGAGTCTGCATTTGTAACAAGCCAGTAGAGCACATTAAGGCTGTTGATCTATAGATTGCACTCTGAGGACCAGAAATCTAAGAAATTCTAGACTTCGCACAAAGCCCATGAAGAAGATTTCATCTTGGATCTCACTGGCGACATCTAAGACACTAGGCTTTCTGTCTGAAGAGAAGCAGGATGCTAAACCAATTCATTGAGAACATCGTGCACAAACTGTGGCCGACATAAAGCTGGATTCTCTAAGTGAAAAAGAAGGGAGAACAGAGAGCTGGGGAGCTAGTACCTCCAACCACATTTATTAGTGTCAGGGGAAGATAAACTGACAGTGTACTATTCCTCCTTATCCACCGCGTTCTGTCATTTGGGTTGCACACTGTCAACCATAGTAAGTGAAAATTTCCAGAAACAAGCTGTTGGGAAGCTTAAAGTTGTACGCTGTTCTGAGTAGCATAAATTCCCTCAGTATCCTACTGTAGTTCACAGCAGTTTCAATGATTCATTTCTCCAGTATGTCCAAGTGATATATACTAACCATCCTTTACACACTTGGAATTGTGGTTTTTTTTTTAATATCATATCAACTTCCATGGTTTCTCAGTGCTTCTGGCCAAGCAGCTCTTATTTGACTTAATATTAGATCTAAAGATCAAGAGTGGTGGGAGGGCCAGAGGGATGCTGCGAATGTTCCAAAACATAGGGTTGGTACTATTCATGCTGCCAAGCATCCATTGGGGATTTGGAATAGACCCCTGGTGATAAGGAAGTGTGTGTTGTAGTCTTAACGCTGAAGGCTAGGTGGAAGACATCATCTGCCTGGCTGCCCCAGCCACTGCAGGCACTCTCTGTGAACCCCATGGATAGAGAAGAGACAATCTTTATTTGGAGAAATGGTGAAGCCTTAGATGGGGAAATAGCAGGTTCTGCTGCAGACAAAAGCCAAAGAGGCCAACTGTTACCTCGTTATATGGAAAGTGTATTTTCCTAAAGAACAGAAAGAAAGGTTTCATGTCAACAACTCTGCCAGGAGTTCCGTGGAAGTAGGCACAAGTATGTGAGCTCAGCTGACTTCCTAGGAGAGTCTCCAGTGAGTATCTATGCCAGTAGGAGGCGGGCGTAGGTTAGGACTCTCATCACATCTTTCTCAAATGCCATTTCCTTCTGACTTTTCCCTGTGATAGATCTCACACAATTCTTGGCTCACTCGTGGATCTTTCGGGTTCGGAGTCACTGTCAGTAGATTAGCTGAGCGACTCACTGAGGGAGCGCATACCAGCATAAAGTGCTTTAACACTCCTAATTCTCCTCTTGCCTTCCGCACAATGTGCCCATTTGGAATGATTGCAGTGCTTCCCATTTTTGTAATGACTAGCTCTGAAAGGGAAGTAGGCCCTGAAATGCCCTAGTGCAGGGCAATTTGAAAAGATTTGAAAGCTTTTCCCTTGAAGCTACAGTGTGTCCTGAAAGCTTCTGATGCCTGGACTCTATTCTATTCTGCATGGCTATCACCAAGCTCACACTCTGTCAGCTACACAGAAACTGAAAAATATCTGTCTATAATCATGAAGTCGTTCCTACCACTTCAAATGACTCTATGGCACCTGTAAAAGCTGAAATTATTTTCACTTGAGAAAATTCAGGCCTGTAATTTCTTCTACTAAAGGACTGGAGGCTACCAGTAAGATGTCATAAAAGCATCGGTTTGCATCTAAAATGTCTCTTGTTGTGTATAAACAAAGTGTGAGGCTCTCCAGTATATATGAGTTTCTTTTTGTGCGGGGACAAAAACAGGAGGTAGAGCAGTCACCCCAGACTTGACGACTGCATTGCTCTTGTCTCTGAGTGAGAGCAGAATGCTTATTGTCGTGATGTGGGATGACAGACAAACACAATGGCACATGCTCACTACCCTTTGCTGAGAGATAGTAGCTGCAGTGTCTTTGTTGCTCTGCCTTCTGGAAACTTTGCTCCGAATCAGACATCCTGGCTTGGGACTCCACCCACAGAGAAGATTCATACATGTGCCGTGGTTTCTAGGCATGGGTTTTAGGATATTTATTTGAAAGAGGCCACTCTCACTCTACATTGCCCTTCTAATCTTAATAAAGCTCGGGTTGTAATTTGCCTGCTGTTCTCCAGGAATCAGTCTAATGCTTTTGTACACATTCCATATTAAATATTTTATCTAATAATTATTAGAGAATACATTGTACCATTTCAGCTGGAAACCGTTTCCATTAATTCGTTCAGCAGCCATTCAGGCACATTATCGCGCATGCACAGCATGTTGGGCTCTGTGATCACTGAGGTGGATGCAGCATCGAACAAGACAGCCATAGCTCCAGGCTTCCACAAATTCACATCTATCCAGTCGATGCACTTCCAAAGGGTATATTGATTTTCTACATTTAATTAGAATCTCCTAATAATGTGATTAATTTATTCCAGGTATTATCCAACTGTAGCGAGGGGAACGTTAAGCAATTAGAAACTCTTCCTTTAGTGTCCAGGATGAGGCCCTCTTCTGAGTTGTCTTTGCTTTACCCTTATTTGTTATTTAGCTTTTGTCGAAAGGTATTTGATCACACTATGAACCTGAGATTGTGTTGTTTACTGGAAAAACCTGTTTCTAGCTGTTAGTGTGCAAGCAGCCAGTTGACAGTGAGAGCACATAGGAAAAAACAGTAGAGAATAAGATGAAGTAAGGAGGATGAATCAAGAGAAGCATAGGAAGTAGAAGGGAGAGACATTCAGTTTGAGGGTTTGGGAGGAAGGATCATCCCTTATTTTAGGCCAGTGGCTGAGGAAGGTCAGCTGAGTGCTTTCTCTGCCTCTCTGAGCTAGTAGGCTTTTACCACAGCATCTGGCCCCCACGTCTTTATTGATAATATTGAATGCTTGAGATTTTGTTAAAAACAACAAGCTTTGATCATCATGTGGGTCCCCTAGTAAGGCTGTCTCTGACATAGACTCTGTTGCGTGCTTTTCGATCACTTCCCCCCAATGGGGCTGCCTTGCCAGGCCACCGTGGGATGGCTTGGATCCCACCTGGTCCTGATGTGACTTGATGTGCTTGGATGGGTAGTGGGAGTTCCCCTTTTCGGAGGAGTAGAGGAGAGGAGAGAGAGGAAAGGGGAGAGAGGGAGAGTGGGACTGGGAGAAGACAAGGGAGAGGCTATGATTAGAATGTAAAATGAATAACTACATAAATTATTTATTTTTTCGTGAAAAGGTTTCTCTGTGTAGCCTTGACTATCCTGGACTCACTTTGTAGATCAGGCTGGCCTCAAACTCACAGCAATCCACCTGCCTCTGCCTCCTGAGCGCTGGGATGAAAGGCATGCACCACTACACTTGGCAAATTAATTTTAAAAACAAGCTTTATTATTAACTTTTTGACGTTTGTGTCATAACCAACAAATGCAGGTAATATTAGTTTTTTGTTTTTTGGTTTTTTTTTTTTTTCTATCTCTTTCGTAGGCTGAGAGCTATGGCTCTTGAGAACAGAGAAATGGACTTTCATGTGAAATGTCTAGTATTCCTACATACGAATTCATCAAATGCAGAGATCTCTGTGAGAGATCAAGACATAGTGGATGGATGGGAACAATGGATGGATCAATGAGTTGGCAGATGGAGGAATGAAAACTGGACAGACAATAGGTGGGTGGGTGAATGGAGGCAGCATTGTTAGAGAAAATTCTACTCCACTGGCCATTTATTGTCACCATTGCCACACGGTTCACGTGGTTTCCTTGTGAGTCTAAAGTAACTCACTCATTCCTGAAGGGTTTCCGACAAGAGAGAACATGTGTGCCCTGTTTCAATCCGCGGAAGGGAAGGGAGATGATAATAATCTAGGAAGAAAGGTTATGATAGACTCTAGAAGGCATCTCAAGAAACATCCAGGCCACAGTCATGATTTACAAAGAAGGCACACGAGAAATAGATTATTCTCCCAGCATTCTTTGCACCATCCTTGCCCTTCTTACCGTGTGTAGTAAGGACCACATTTAAAAACAAGAAAAAAAATGAGAGAACGTTATGTCTTTGACAATTGGGTGTACATATTAATGGAACTATATTGTTCACCAGGCCTCCTGGAGGTAGGCCAAAGGGGCTGGGCAGAAGACTGGGGCACCTTGAATTTATATTTGCTTACGAGACTGCACAATGCTTCCCCGGAACCTGTGCCAGCTGCTGCAGTTCTCCACCTGCCTTGGATTGAGACTGCACAGGCCGACTCTACACAGAACTTCAGTGTGTTAGGAGAAAAAGATGTCAAAGATTTCACAAAACCCTGAGACCTGGGAGCATCCAACATGCTGCCGGAAGCATGAAAGACTCCTAGCTTGTAAAACTGAGTGTAAGATGTAAAGTAGCCGAGTGACAGGGAAAGGTTAACAGTCGCCAACGAGCAGGGTGAGGATGTAACACCTGAGCTAAAAGAATGAGCGCCTCTTTCTTATTTACATTAGCGGTGAGTTTATATATATTTATATATATTTTCCTTTTCTTTTTCTAGACAAACACTACACACAGGTGCAGGAGTGTCTACGATTTCACGTCGTGACAAAGCCAGTTAACTTCTGTTTCCTCAGAACTGGCTTCTCAGAATCACGTGACCTGCGTGCAGGTGCAGTCTGCTAATCTGACTGACAGACCGCCTTGCTCCCTGCTGCACCACTTCCTCCAGCTCTTTGGTATTTGAGTTCTTGCATCCTTAACGTGACTGTCTTCAATCAGGTCCACATATGCAAATTAGGTACATTTCTTCCCTTGTTCTAGAGCTGACAGTCTCCCAGGTGTTCTTCCAGTAATGCTCGCCGACCATACCTGGACAAAGAAGGACTCGAATGAAGCAATCTCAAAGGCAAAAGAGACTCTCCTTAATGATCTAAGACTCATATATACTAATAGTAATGGCAGGAAATCCTGCTGGCTGGGCATATTTATCAGTTATATCATGTCATTTCCTTCCCCAGAA
Source organism: Acomys percivali (assembly GCA_907169655.1). Taxonomy (NCBI): domain Eukaryota; kingdom Metazoa; phylum Chordata; class Mammalia; order Rodentia; family Muridae; genus Acomys; species Acomys percivali. The sequence goes on along the minus strand of OU015746.1, from coordinate 58,977,495 downwards.
AATTACTAGCTTTCAGTAGAGAAATCTTTAACTCAACGTGTCTTCATACATTTACTCTCCTCTTAAGCTTGGACTCCATAACTGCAAGTTAAAAAATAATACAGGCTTCCTATGTAGTTTGTTCCTTTATCCATTTCTGGGTAGTTCTACCATCTTTGCCCTGATCACTTTATCAGTCACACTGCTGATCATGGCTACATACCTCACCAGTCAGACGAAGAAGGAAAATGTTTTTTGTCTAAGCAAACGCTTCAATACTACCCTTCCCTAAGCCAATCATGTGGCCAGGAGAGATGGAATACTGTGATTTGGAGGAACCAACACTAGCCAAGAGTTTTGTACTTGAGTGGTGAGAGATATTCATAGTTGCTTAGGTGACTGTCACCTACTACATTGCCCTAGCTATAATGAAGAACTGAATCAACCATCAGGAAGCCATTATCTTGAGGTCATCTCTGCATCTGGAGTTCTGTAGAGCCACCTACAACCCAATCTAGTATGTGAGAAAACCAAACCCCAAAAGGATACAGAAAATAGCCAATTGCAGGACGCTAATCTACACAAGACCCCAATAAAGCAATGGCTTCAGTATACCATGCCAGGCAAGGCAACCTCTTGGCTCTAGTCCAGCCTGGCAATTGGATCACTTCACCTTGGTAGCCAGAACACCCCTTGCTGCTCCCCCTGCTGGATGAAGTTCTCTGAGCCCCTTCTGGACTGAGCATCATCTAGTTCACAAATCATTCTTTGCTCATCTGAGCTCAGCAAAAATTCAGTTGGGCTACACTGCCACCATTAGCAAAAGAAATAGAAATTGTTATTAGATAGTAAAGATGACAAAGCACAAGGACTTCAGTACATGGAACCATGCCTGAAGAAGACATTGTAAATGGGCCGTGCATAGAGCTCTAGCATGCTGAATTAATATCTTTCAGTTTCAGAAGAATGGAGGCAAATTGGTGTCCTTGTTTGTTTGTTTGTTTTAGTTCAAACAGCTTGAAAGACAGGGTCAAGGGTAAGAGTTATTGTTTGTTGTACAAATGCCATGATTTAGTGCAAATATACTAGTGTCAGACAACATGGTGGATGGTGACTCACAGCATGTTGTAATGGCTGTCACTTCCCTCTTTTTGTGTTGTTTCTTTCTGTATAAGCATGTCTCGGATCAAATAACAGTGGAATTCTAATGGATGTTCCCTGCACTCTGGTGAGGAAAAGACAAACAGGAAAAAAGTTCTATCTCAAGCCTTCTGATAACCTATTATTCATATGTGACCACTTAAGATGACAGCATTGGTCTCCTTTAAACTCACAGGGAGCTTGCTTCTTGCATGGAGAATCCTTACAGAGTCAAGGCTGAATCTAAAACTCACAATTCCTTTTCTTTGACTTTGTCCAGGCAGGTGTTCCTGTTCCCTTTCTGTTCTAGTTTACTTTCTGCTGCTGTGCTAAAACACTGACCAAAAGCAACATGGGAAAGAAAGGGCCTATTTGACTTCCGGGTCAAGGCCGTCATCTAAGGAAGCCTGTGCAGGAACTCCAGCAAGAAGTTGTGTGTAGGAACTGAAGCAGAGGCCATGCAGAGACACTGTTTACTGATTTATGCTTCCGGTTTGATCAGCTGACTTCCTTACACATCCCAGGCCCACCTGCTTAGGCATGGCACCACCTACACTAGGTTGGGCCATACAACGTCAATTACCAAGTAAGACACTATTCCACAGACACGCCCACAGGAGAACATGATGACGTAATTCGGTAGCTGAGCTTCTCTCATCTCAGGTGACCTTAGTTTGTGTCAAGCTGACAAAACTAACAGTATACCTTCTTTTTGATCTTTACCACAATGAAGTTCTGAGTAGACTATAATATAATACCATTTTTATGATTTCAAGGAAGTATAATAATTTCTGCACATACAACTCAGCAATACTGAATAGTAACAAGAATATGGCATTAAGGGAACAGGAAATCTAAACTTCCATCATGAGCTAAAACTGCCTTAACTTTCTTCAAGTCATTTCACTCCTCAGTGCATTGGAGGCATCTCTTCTCAGACAGGAATATTAATGCCTTACCTGACTAAATGCTTGGAACTGGTTAAGATGCTCTTCCCCACTTCCCTATGGACCTAAAATCGCTGTGATTCTTCAGAAAAAGTCAACAAATGACACTTGAGAATGACATGGTAATAATGCTGTGATATTTCAAAATGTTAGTATTAACATAAATGGGCTACTAGTCCATTCTTTGAGCGTAAACAAATCATCACTACAATGAAAGCCAGCAGAAGGATGTCTTTCAGTCAAAAATCTACATTTTGTGTCTCAATCAATCATTCTATATTTGTGAGATCAATTTAGTAAGAATGTTTATGAGATACACATGAGTTTATAAGAAAAAAGGTAGCTATTCATAGCTCTAAAAATTTATGCATAACCAGTGACTCCTCTCCACTCCACAAATGCATTAGATATTCAGTATGAAGACGTGCAGGGGATGTTTCTGTTCGCTTGATTATGCTATAAAAAATCTGATTTGTAGTAAGTTGTTTATTATTTATTTATTTACAATTTATGTTATTGTTTTAAATATATATTAAATATCAGGAGCCATTCTAAATGAATTAAAATCATTTCTTTATGTGTTTTTAAGCAGAAGCTTCTGAGTAGAGAAGTCAGGCTGAGGACAAAAGAATGAAATGTGTGTGATTGGGAGTTTGATTATGCAACTTCTTAGACCCATGGGTGGTTTTAACAGATGCCAAACATATTTACCCTCAAAGCTCATTTGTAACAGGGGACTGTACAGATACACATTCACTCAGACACAAAAATCTAAAGATCCTACTGGCTACAAAGAGCAATGGGGATATTTTTGTGGCAGCGCAAAGCAAGGTATAATCATTCTATTTAGACACCCATGGGAGGCCTGCAGATTTGGGCCTCCCTTGGGTATTCACAAGAGCTGATGTGGAGAAATGGAGAGTTGGACAATAAAAAAAGAGTACAGAATATAGGGACAATCCAACAGGTTAAGAAATTAGTCGAAAAGGAGAGTTAGTAAAAATGTAAATATATATGGTCTAAGAGGTAGAAAAGAATCAGGAGGAAGGCCCCTTTAGGATGAAAAGAGTTGGGATAATCAACTTACATAATATAGAACCATTCGGTGGAACAATAACGTAGATGAAGCGTTGCCAGCTGACGTTCACGTGGCTTTGTCTTTTCTTGAGTAGTTACCATACTAAATGGCCTTTCTAGGAGGCTCACAGTAAAAGAGGCTACCTCAGCCTTCTGAACCTAGTAATAGATTTACTGGGTTACTGTAATGGAAATAGTAAAACAGTAAAACGGAGAGTTTGCTAGGAAAGTCATAGTACATAACAGTAGCTTACCAAACAGATCATTCCATACACTTGAAAAGAAGCCATCTAAATCTTGTTTCTGGACAGAGTCAGAGGAGGTGGAAAGAGCTCTGAGAGAGGAAATGTTTCCCCCTATGTCAATATGAAACTGTCATTATACAATTTCTCTGGGCCTGGTTTGTTTAAAGATATCATAGACAAGTCACCAAGAGTCTTTTTTACATACACAGCTAAAAAGATCAGTGTTTATGGCAAATTGCTAGTAAGTGGGAAGTGGGTCTTAGAAAAACCTCCTCTTGTAGCCCATGTTCCAATGTTTACCCACTCCCACAGCTTCCTCAGCTGCAGGGAAAGTTGGGATTTGTAGTTCCTGGCTGAGGTACATTGTGGTATTTTAGAGGTCTGCTATATTTCTAGGAAAAGGAGGGCAAAGTGGTATTTTTTTAACAATAACATGTCTAAGTTCCAGTTCATACATATGACAGAGTTCATGTGAGGGATTTGAGGGTGGTTCCATACGTCAAAACATCAAATGTAGTTCATATTTATTTTCTAAAACATGCTCTTATGGTAGAAGATTAGCAAAGGACAGCCCAGCTTAAAGAACTACATTTAAGTAAATTATATCACTAGCAATACAGAGGGAAAAAATAATTATGTAGGGAGTTAGCAAGCTACTACTACAAATCCAGGAGAGGCCATATTATAGATGTTAATTATGAAAGTCTCCAAAATATTTTTTATCCTTCATAGTTTACAGTTTCTTACGTACTTTACTTTTGCTCTGACAAAGTGCTTAACAAGTACACCTAAGGAAAGGACTGTTCTGTGTCATAGTCCTAGGAGCAGTCCATTGAGCGGAAAAGGCACAGTCTGTGAGTTTGAGGAAGCTGTCACATTGAGTCCACAGTCAAGAAGCAGAGACAACACTTTCTCATTTTTATTCCGTCTAGGACTTCAACTCATAGGATGCTGATGCCCATATTCAGAGTGGGATATTCTTCTTTAGTAAAGAATTTCTAGAGATGCTCTCATAGACACTCTCAGAGGCTTGTTTCCATGGCAATTCTAACTCCCATCAAATGACAATGGAGATGACCCATCACACAGTTGTATTAGTGAGATGTACAGTCTATTAAAAGTGGTGCACAGTGTTAAACAGCAAACCAGTTAACTGAACTTGGTATGGGGGACCAGGAAAGCTACTAAGAGGATGTACATAATATGTATACGAAAGGTTTATAATGAACTTCTAGATGGTGGAGAGCAAAGAACATAGTATGAATTGAGATTTGAACATCTAGATTACAAGAAAAGAATTGGCTGACAAGATGGTGCAACCAATAAAGATGCTGCCCACAACCCTGATGAAGAGATCAATCCCTGGGATGAAGGGGAGAACTTACTCCAATAAGTTATCCTCTAACTGACACATACTCACTGTAGCATACACATACACACAAGTACACACATTCATACTCACAATATATACATGATGAAAATAAATCAACTTTATAGGATTGTGTCAGCTTTCTGCCTCTGTGTTAAAATACCTGAGATAAGCAAATTATATTGTTTCTACCAATAAACAAAACAAACTTATGGGTTTGGCCCTGCTGCCTTTGGCCTTGGATGAGGCAGCTCATTATGGTGAGGAACACACATTGGAGCAAGGATGCTCTCCTGGGGGCCAGGAAGCTAAAGGACAAAGAAAGCACTGACATTGCAGCATTCCTTTCAAAGGCACAGTTCAGTGACCTCATTTCCTCCCACTGTGCCCTGTCAGGTATATCACCTTTCCCCAGTATGGACAAGAAGTCTGTGGCATGTAGGTGGGCCTTTAATAGATGATTAATCAAAAATGCAACAAATACCTACAAATCCATATGATCATGAAGGTAAGATTCCACCTGGAGACACTGGGCACATATATATTCACACATAGCTACCTTGGATGGACAGTTCTGGGATCCACTGGACACTGAAATCTATGAGTGTTCTAATCTTACATAAAAAGATAAAGAGTTTGTATATAAGCTACAACCATCCTCTTCAACCCTCTACTCACCCTTAAATTCTTATAATACCTAATACAGTACACATACCATAACCATATTAGTAGGTAAGATACTACTTTGGTATTAGGGCAAGAAAATAAGATCTTTGAAAATTCAATGTAAATCTTTCCAGGATTTTTGTTTCTCTATTGAAAAAGAGTTCTTGCACCCCTTGGGTATCACTTTTTTGTTCTTCAGTTTCTGTGTTTCTTGTAGACTCACAGTCAACCCAAATAAGTTGCTGCTGAAGAACACACATAACTTGCTGAGTGGAGGCCTGAGGGAGCAGTCACAGCAGAGCTGCACAGTGAATGGCAATGTTTACCTGACAGCTCCGTAAATGTATTCTAGTACTCTATCAGTACAATGGTGATATAAATAAATATCCTTTGTAAACATCCTCACTTCCTGTTGCATTCATAAAGGATGTTTTTCAGTTTTATTCATTTTTTATTAAACATTTTTTATTTTTTAAATATACATTTATATTATTACACATATATACAATAAGCTACCCATAGCAAGAAGAACTAATGCCATAATCAGTATATATATATGTGTGTGTGTGTGTGTGTGTGTGTGTGAGACTTTTTAAAATTTTTATTAATTTATTCATATTACATCTCAATGGTCATCCCATCCCATGTATCCTCCCATTCCTCCCTCACTCCCTCCCTCACACTTTCCCCTTACTCCCTCCCCTATGACTGTGACTGAGGGGGACCTCCTCCCCCTGTATATGCTCATAGGGTATCAAGTCTCTTCTTGGTAGCCTGCTATCCTTCCTCTGAGTGCCACCATGCCTCCCCATCCAGGGGACATGGTCAAATATGAGGCACCAGAATACATGTGGAAGTCAGACCCCACTCTCCACTCAACTGTGGAGAATGTCCTGCCCAATGTCCTACCAATCTGGGTAGGAGTTCGAAGAACATTTCTCAACCATGTTCATAGCAGCCAATAATAACTTGTAACTCATTGAGAATAACCCTTTATAGCCCAAGAAAGCAGCCAAAAACCTACCTGACCTCCTTTAAAGGAAATGGGGCCTCATTGTCTTAAGGTTTCTTCCAGCTGTTTTGGGATGAATAGTACCTTTGTCAGGGGCCCAAATAAAATAGGGGAAATGGTGTTACAACATTTGTGGCTCAGCTTCTAAATGTTGAGAAACTTCAGGATTAATTAGAGTCCTGTGTGGGGCAGTTTGAAATGCTGGAACAATTGGAATTGGAAGCTTTCTTTGAAAGTGTCCTGGAAACTGTTTTGTTCTAATAAGGAACAGCAATTGAAGTATTTGGTGCTGGAACATGAAGGATACAGGATGTTAATGTCCAGTATGCTGAGAGGAATGCATCTGGTCAGGTCTGAGCCAATGTCAGTGTCCAGTTCTTTTGCTCTAAAAGCATATATTCTCACAAGCATTATACAGTCCTAAAAGTTTAAGTGTATAAGGTGTATGTTAAGTACAAAACAATTACGGCTAATTTTCTGCTCTTTGTATAAGCAGAAAAGAAGACATCTATAAATCTTCATTCATGCCATATGAAGAATGGCATCTAATAGTAATTTGTAAGGGTTCTGTAGCCAACAAGAAGCATTGTCTATGCCTAGATATTAATGTCTCAGCCAGTCTCAAAGCTATTCCTATATAGTGGGATTAGTAATATAAGTTGCTTATTCTGCAGTTTAAATTCTCCGCATCCCAATTGTATCACCCTCTGTAATTTCCTCCTGATCCCCCCTCCCTCCCTCATTCCTTCTCCTTCCTTCCCTTAGTCCTAGGAAAGGGGAGCCCTCCTCCCATAACATCTCACCTCATTCTATCAAGTCTCATCTGTACTACCTGTATCCTCTGCCTCTGTAGCCTGGCAAGGCTGTCTTGCCAAGGGTAAATGATCTAAGTTCGGTGGCCAGAGTCCATGTCCAAAGTAGTCCCTACTCTCCACATTTTGGGATCCACAATGAGACTGTTCTGCTACATCCACATCATATATGGTCCTTGCTTGATGTTTCAGTCTCTGTGTTGTAGTGTAGTTATCCTCTATTATGTGGCTAATATTCGCTTATGAGTGAGTATATAACATGTGTGTCTTTTGGGGTCTGGGTTATCTCACTCAGCATGATCTTTTCTAATTCCATCCATTTGCCTGCAGATTTTACAATTTCCTTGTTTTTAATAGCTGAATAGTACTCCATTGTCTAAATGTACCACAATTTCTTTATCAATTCTTCAGTTGAGGGACATCTAAGTTGTTTCCAGATTCTAGCTATTACGAATAAAGCTGCTATGAACATAGTTGAGCAAATGTCCTTCTTGTATGGTGGAGCATCTTCCAGGTATATTCCCAGGAGTGGTATGCTGGGTCCTGAGGTAGAGTTATTCCCAATTTCCTGAGAAAGCACCAGATTAATTTCCAAAGTGGTTGTACAAGTTTGCACTCCCACCAGCTATGAAAGAGTGTTTCCTTTTCTCCACATCCTCACCAGCGTGTGCTGAGCTTTTTTTTGTCTTAACTATTCAGATAGGTATAAGATGGGATCCCTGAGCTGTTTTTAGCAGCATTTCCCTGATAACTAGGGATGTTCTTTAAGTGTTGTTCAGCCATTTGATATTCCTCTCTTGAGAAATTGCTGTTTAGTTCTCTACCCCATTTCTTAATTGTATTATTTGGTTTGATGGTGTTTAATTTCTTGAATTCTTTATATATTTAACATATTAATTAGCCCTTTGTCAGATGTAGGGTTGGTAAAGATCTTTTCTCAATCTATAGGCTGTCATTTTGTTCCACTGACTGTGTTCTTCACCTTACAGAAGCTTTTCAGTTTAATAAAGTTCCATTTATTGATGGTTGATCTTATAGTGTGAGCTGTTGGTGTTCTCTTCAGGAAGCTGTCTCCTGTGCCAATGAGCTCAAGGCTCTTCCTCGCTTTTTCTTCTAACAGATTTAGTGTATCTTTTTATGTTGAGGTCTTTAATCCATTTGAACTTCATTTTTGTTCAGGGTGATAGATATAGATTTATTTTCATTTTTTTACAAGGAGACGTCCAGCTAGACCAGCACCATTTGTTGAAGATGCCATCTTTTTTCCATTGTATGGATTTGGCTTCTTTGTCAAAAAATCAAGTGTCAGTAGGTATGTGGGTTTATTTCTGGGTCTTTGATTCAATTCCATTGATCAACAAGCCAATTTCTATGCCAGTACCATGCTATGTTTATTACTATTGCTCTATAGTACAGTTTGAGATGTTGGTGGTGGTAGAGTGAGTGTGTGTTTCTGTGTTTTAGATTTGTGGATGTGCTATTATTTATTTATTGTGTTTTCCTGGATAACATTCTTGAGTTGGATTTTTTCTTCTATTACCTTCTGTAGGGATGGATTTGTGGTTAGGTACTGATTAAGCTTGGTTTTGTCATGGAATATCCTGTTTTCTCCATCTATGGTGATTGAATGTTTTGCTGGGTATAACAGTCTTGTTTGGCATCTGTGGTCTCTTTCATGACTTCTGTCCAGGCCCTTCTAGCTTTCATAGTCTCTGTTGAGAAGTCAGGTGTAATTCTGATGGGTTTGCCTTTATATGTGACTTGATCTTTTTCTCTTGCATCTTTTAATATTCTTTCTTTGTTCTGTACATTTAATGTTTTGATTATTACGTGGCAGGAAGATTTTCTTTTCTGGTAGAATCTGTTTGGAGCTCTGTAGGCTTCTTGTATGTTTATGGGTATTTCTTTCTTTGGGTTGGAGAAGTTTTCTTCTATGATTTTGTTGAAAATCTTTTCTGGGCCTTTGAGCTTGGAGTCTTCTCCTTCTTCTATCCCTATTATTCTTAGATTTGATCTTCATATAGTATCCCAGAATTCTTGGGTGTTTTGTGTCAGGAATTTTTTAATTTTAATGTTTTCTTTAATTGATGTATTGATAACTTCAATCATATCTTCTACACTTGAGAGTCTCTGTCTTCCATCTGTTGTATTTGGTTTGTGTGGCTTATGTCCATCATTCCTGCTCTTTCCCCTATGTTTTCCAACTTGATTGTCTCAGCTTGTATTTTTTTCTGTTGCTTCTAATTTCCTCTTTAGGTCTTGAATAGTCTTATTCATTTCTTTCTCCCATTTGATTGAATTTTCTTGTAATTCTTTATAGGATTTATTCAATTCCTTTATGTCTTTGGATGTATTTTCCTGTAATTCTTTATAGGATTTATTCAATTCCTGTATGTCTTTGGATGTATTTTCCTATAATTCTATATAGGATTTATTCAATTCCTTAATCTATTTGAATGTATTTTCCTGTGTTTCTTTGAATGATTTATTTTCATCTTTCAAAGCTTCCATCATTTTCATCACCTCAGATTTAAAGTCTTCTCCTTGCGTTTCACAGATGTTCATATCTGTGGACTTGCTGTGTTTGGATCACTGGTTTCCAGTATTGTTATATGTCTCTCAGTTTTGTTGCTAGTCTTCTTGTGCTGTCCTCTAGACATCTGGTTGTCTCTGGTGTTAGCAGGTCCAGAGGTTCCTCAAATGAGGTCACTTTCTGTGTCCCATGTTGGCCAGGCAGGTTGCAAGCAAGTAAAGAGAGCTCCAAGCCAAAGGTTGTTTGCTAGTGCTCCCCAGATGCCTCCTCAAGATGTTGGACAGTGGGAGTTAGAGCCTGCACCCAACTCAGCTTGGCTGGGTTCCTTGACTGTATCCTAGTTGGGTCAGGCAGGAGAGGAGTTGGCTGATAGATTTCCAAGCCCAAAGTTTCTCAGGTGCCCTACAGCCAGCCCTATTGCAGGGCTCTGTCTATCTCCTGTGTTACAGATGGGCTAGATCAGTAAGCAGCTGGGGATCTGTAAGAGATTCAAGCCTGAAGCTGCTCAGGTGTTCCATAGACATTTTTGAAATATCACTAGATGTGAGTCTTGGTAATCACCAGACTCATCTCTTCTATCTGCTCTGCATTCCAGATGGGTCAGGATGCTAAGCAGCTGGTGGGGGTGGGGGGCTGAGGAGAACCAGAGCCCAAAGCTGCTAGTATGTTCTACAGGCCTTCTTGATATGACAGGGCACTGCTTATCTTCTCTCTTCCCCAGTTGGGCTAGGCCAGTAAGTCACTGTCTGGCGGAGAGAGATTAAAGCTCAAAGCTGCTCATGAAACACCAGCTAATATCGGGTGTTGCCCCCACAGGTCTCTGCTCTGCGACTTAGGTAGATCAGGCCAATAGGCTGTAGATGGGCAGGGTGAGATCAGAGCCAGAAGCTGCTAGCAGGATAGCAGCTAATGAGATTGTGGCCTGAGTAGGTCTCTGCTCATCCTGTTTGCTTTATGTTTTAGCTGTGCCTGAGCAGTATGCTTCAGGAGGGTGCATGGAGACAGACCAAGGCCCAAAGTTACTCACGGGATGATGGCTAATGCAGATTTTGGCCTGCACCTAGATTCAGCTCCACTGACCACAAGGTATGTTCCTTGTTACAGATGAGCCTGGCTGGTAAGCAGCTGTGGGAGTGTGAGGGGAGGGCAGGTGCTATGAGAAATCTGAACTCCAAGCTGCTCAGAAGGTCCACAGGCACTCTTGAGATGGCAGGGCTATGCTTATCTGCTCTGTGACCCAGCTGGGCTAGGACAGCAAGCAGGTGGGGGGAGGGACTGAGAGATCAGAGATCAAAGGTGCTTGGGTATCCTACATTCTTTCTCAAGAGGCAACTAATGTGGATTGTGTACAGTGTCAGAACTCAGCTCTGCCTGTCCACTCCCTGTCCTGGATCCAACAAGCAGTAGACTGGCAGTGAGAGCCTGGAGTTGCAAGGATATCCCAAAGTCCTTACATCCCAGATCCAACAAGCAGTAGATGGGTGGTGAGATCCCAAAGCTACACAGATATCCCACAGTCCTTCCCAAGATGGAGGCTAATGTGGCTGTCCCCTGGGATTTTTCTGTGGGTTAGCTGGGTGGCCAGGGTTCAGATCTACCCATGTCCCACACAATGTGGATCTTTCTCACCTGGGAATCAGCAGCACTGGTGTTTTTGTAGCTCTCCGTTGGTCTTTAGGCTGCTGTGCAGTCCTGGTTTTCCTTCTAATCAGACCCCCTCCTATAAAGGATTTTTGAATGCATTTCCCCAGGAGTATAGGCAATGACTACACCTGCCACCTGTGGAGAAGAGATCAAATTGTTATCTAGAGAGGCATAGGGTAAAGAAGAGAGAATTAAAGTAAATAGTTGTATAACCAGCAGGGCGTTTCCTGTGTGTCTGGGGCATAGTCTGTCCTTTCACTAGTCTATTTGAGAAAAGAGCTACAGCAGGAGACTGCCATACCCACCGACCTATGCTTTCTAGTAAGCACACGCAACTCTCACTTTCATCCTCTTGGATGTTGGATTTGGCCTTGGATTCTGTTTCGTCCTTTGAGAACAAATAGTTAACTTACTGTGGACATTAGGTGAGAATGAATAAAGGTGGCCTGGTTTTACTTTAAATGAACAACTCTTTATATGTGACAGTGGAAGCCATCCTGCCTCCTTCACATAAACCCCTTGCATGTCCACTTATGAGGACACTCACTTACCTCTGTTAGCCATATGGGCTTCTTTCTAGTCAACCAACAATAATAGTGTGAGTTTCAGTTCATTCCTTTTGAGTTGTCTGACCATGACTTGATTTTTATATTTAGTAGGAACTTGATTTTGGACCAGAGTGGTCTTTCACACTTGGGCTTCCCAGGTCCCCTCAACTCAGTATCTGCCAAGCTCAGAGCTTTTTCCCCACCACCCCAATATACAACCAGACCACTGCCATGCTTGCTTCATCAAATTAGAATCTACTAGCTAGCTTCTCAGGGTAATTAATGTCTCCAATACTGGAATCTGCAAAGCAGACATCTTAATGTAGTTATTAGCCTGCAGATATAAGGCTTTGGTCCTAGGGAATCATATTATCTCCATCCTGTTTTGCCATCAGTAATTAATGTTGAACCTAAGGCCCCCATACATGCTAGACAACCACTGCCTCCGAGCTTCATCTTTGTCCCTCTTTTAATGCTTTGTAATTTCAACAGAGGCTTTCACAGAGTTGCTCACACTGGCCACGCATTCACTCTGCAGCTCAGTTAGGCTTTAGATCTTCCTGCCTCAACTTCCCATGGACCTAGGATGATGGGCCTAAAGCATCTCGCCCAATCTGTTGAGAAATCTTAACTGCCATAACATAACGTAGACACACCTGCTTAAACAAATTCTAATATACATTTTCCTTTTCACATATTGGAAAAGATAGCATCACATTCAATAGTGTGTCAAAGCCATGGAAGTACACTTCTAATGCAAAACAGATGTTAAAATTAAATGTTAGCATTCCAGAAAAAAAGTCAGAAGATAAAAATACTAAAACTATAAATATAATCCTCAGAAGAGGCTGCGGAAGTCACACAGCCTAAGTGTTCCTCATTTGTCTTCCATTCTTCACCTGCCATATACCACGTTCACACTTCCAACTTCCAATTTTAGTCCTTATTTTAAATTTTCTTTCCCCTATCTGTTAACATTTGGATTTCTCAGATAATTTTGACCCCAATCAATCATTCAATCAATCAATCAATGAGCAAATGTCTTTATAAAGTTTCAGCTTCTAAACAGAGCATCATATGACAGGCCTGACTGTACTCAAGAAACACTACTCCATCACTGAAGATGTGTTTTAGTTGTTAGATCCTTTAGTTATAAACACACCTCTATCTCATGTCTCACCCACACACTGCATATGTTCAGTTGATACATAGTGCATAATAAAAATTTGACTGACACGTAATTACAGCAGAAATATTAGTGCTAGCTCATGGTGGTGTCTCCTAACCTATGCTGCTCACAAAGTAATAGGCCTTCCCAGGAGGAGCAAGTGTGCATATGTAGGTGATGTCATCTGTGTCCACCTGGGCTCAAGGACTATGTGCTACAGATAATCCACAGTTTTTTCTCTGCTTATGTGAAACTGGCTCCACTTCCTTCTGTGCTATTGATGTGTCAAAAACAAAAACAAAAACAAAAACAAAAGCAAATAAACCATGACCTGGGTTTTAACTCCTTTTTCATAATCTATTCAAAATCTCTTGCTTGGGAAGCAACCTGAATAACTAACTGTACATGGCAACTTTGAACCTGAGGAAACTTAAATCTGCAAAGGTACTTAGAACTGTTCTGATTAGAGATTTATTTTTCAGTTTTTTTCCACATCCTTTTCTACCACGGCCATAGCTCTGTGTTCCTTAGAAACTTTCATCTCCTCATGGTTAGATCTATCCTATGCATGACCCACTAATACACTTTACAGCTTATTTCTATTTTGAAGTTTTAAGCAAAAGTTATCTTTTGCCCCCCACCTTTTCCTTTTTGCATCCATGATTTAAACAGCCATTGTCTCAACAGTAAGAGTATGCCGTCAGTGGACATCCTGTGCACATCTATAATGCAAGCTCTTAGAAGGTGAAAGCAGAAGTATCAAGATTTCCAGGCTGGTTTCCACTTCAAAGAGAATTGAAGGCCAGTCTGCTCTACATGAAATGCTGTCATACAGGAATCATAACCAAAGAGCACAAAGTCCTTTCAAACATACCACATGTGAGAGGCCATCTCCAACTGCATCCCTGCTTCTGTCTTCACAGCCATGTGTCATCCTGCTCTTCATATGAGAAAGGTGTGGATGCACAGGTACTCTCACATACTGGGGTTGTTGCAGTAGGAAAGTGAAGCCTGGATTTGAATACCAAGCTTCCATATTCAAATTCTTGAATAAAAATAAACTCCATTGCCCGTCTTCACTTTTGACCTCCCATTTTTTAAAGTATTCATCAAATAAACAGTGAGTAAAAATCCAATCCATCCAGAACTTATTTTCTGAGGAACTTCCAGATGAGCAATGTAACCAGAGACATGAAAGAGATGTGGAGAAGACCAATACATTTCCTCATCTCCCTGTAGCTTGTGTGCGAGAAGGGAGGTAGTCAGCCAATAAGTCAATGGGTGTGATGGTTAATGTTGATTGATACTTTAATTGGATTACTAAACACCAGGGGTGTTAGTTGGGTCAATTTCAGGGAGGATCCTGGAGGATATCTCTACAGAGGATTAACCCTAGAGAGGGAGATCTGTCCAGAATATGGGCAACACCATCACATGGGTTGGGGACCTAATAAAAGGGAATTCTGCCCACATTCATACACACACACACACACACACACACACACACACACACACACACACACAGTTGTTAGGTTTTCATTGATGAAGTTTCTTGTATTCCAGGCAGGCCTTGAACTTCCAGTGTCACTAAGGATCACCTTGAACTTCCAAGTTGTCTTCCTCTGAGGCCTTTCTTCATAGTAGATACATATGTTTTAATGTCCTTCCCATGAGAAGACTGAATGGTGCTTTTGAAGAAATGAGGTCATGTATATTCTTGTGTTGTCATTAAGGTGGTATGTTTGACTTTGACACTTCAGTTTCTGACTTCTCTATTTATTTACCTTAAGTTTCTTCAGCACTGTTTGAGAAAGGTTATTTGTGTGTTCACATGATCCCCAATGGATGTCATGTTAAAACTTGAAAACAATAAAAATCATTGGCCTAGAAAAAACTTCAGTGAGCACCTGATACAATATTTCTCAATTAATTTTAATCCACAGCAATGTCACGGCTAAGTCACTATTATGTGACCTTGGAGATGAAGAGTATATTCTAAAACTACATAATTTAAAAAAATACACTTAACACATTTGAATATAACTAGAAATTTTCAGTTTCAGTAGGGAAAAAGAGCAATAGTAAGGTACATGCAATATATTTTCTCCCAAATTTGATGGCATATATTACCATAGAAAACACAATGTGAGTTCTTCTTAAGTAAAAATAGACAAAGCCAAAGTCTAGTTCTGAACTCCTCTGTAGCAGGGCATTCAAAATGCAGGCAAGTTGAGACCTTCCTTGTAGGAGAGTCACTCTCTAAAACAGGCCAGAGCAATGTCCATATCAACACAGAAAACAAGATTTGAATTTTCACTGTTTCTGTTCCTCATATTGAAAGTGTGTGTGTGTGTGTGTGTGTGTGTATGTATGTGTGTGTCTGTTTCCTTATGTATCTATATAAAAACATATGATCCAACCAATCAAAGACTCAATATCTTGATGGTTTTTATATTAACTTCATAAGTATGGTTTTAGAAATGAGGAGACGGGTCAGTCAGCAAAGCACTTACATTGCAAGCAAGAGGACCTGAGTTTGATGCCTAAAACTCAGTTTTTAAAAAGTCACATATAGTGGTATGCATTTGTCCTCCCATTGCTGGGGAAGGAGAGATTGAGTAGATCCCTGGGGCTTTTTGTTCAATTGGCATAGGCTGTTTGGGATGTTCCAAGCCAGAGAGTGTCCCTGTCTCAGAAGCAATACAGATTGTATAGGAGGAGGGGCATCCAAAGTTGTCCTTGTCCTCTGCCCTACACACACAAACACAAAACTAACTAAACCAATAGTTTCATACTTGGGAAGTCAAGTAAAATTTAATGATGACATAGAGGAAATAAAATTAGAAGTAAGGGTTATCAGCTTTGTGAGACACTAGCATTTTCATGTTTTACTGTCTGAGATTTAGGTGCAAGGTCATTGGACTACTTTTATTTCTATTGTGGTAAGCACCCTGACAATAAACAAGTTGGAGAAGGAAAGGTTTATTTGGCATATGCATTCCAATCACAGTCCATAAATAAGGGAGGTCAGGACAGGAAGTTAAGGCAAGATCCCAGAGACAAATCAGCAACATAGGGAAATGCTGGCAATGACCTTGCAGCTAAATCTCAGACCTGATGGACTGAAGCCCCTTAAACTTTTAACCAAATTCAACTCTTTCTTCCTTAAGTTGATTTTGTTGGGTGTTTTGTCATAACAGAGAGGAAAGTAACTAACACGGCATCCAAATCTCTGTACTTTAAATAATTAATTTCGAAATGAAGCTCCGGGTTACATGCATGGATCCCTTGCACTGAAGAGGTAGAGGAAGGAGATTCAGAAGCTCATCCATTCCTGGCTACAGAGCAAGTTAGGTTTGGTCCCAGGCTATATGAGACTGCCTCAACTAAACAAAATATGGTAAGTGTTAACTCCAGTAATCAACTCATCAAACAAAGATTTCAAATAAATGAACGCACACTTCAAGAATAGGTTCCAGAAGTAAATGTCTGCATCACACATCATCCCAGCAAGCAAACCTTCACCAAAATGCTTATTTCTCTTTCAGACCACAGAGTGTCAGACAAGTTGCCAGCTTGTTCTTTGCATGTGTTTTCCTGGCACAGTCTGTCCTGTCTAGAAGCTTATGGAGAGAGAGGGACCATGTGACAAAACCAAGCCAAGGAAACAATGAGCCTTAGTGAGTCAGAGGTCAGGCTGCAATTTAAACATCTATTTCCTTGTCAGAGGTTTCAAGCAGGGAGAAAACCAATCCTTCAAATTTTCATGGAAAAATGAAGTCAGGACAAAAATAATGCGCTTGATTTGATTTTCTCTTTGAGTGGTCAGCACCCCATTTTGTAGTTGTGATTCTGACTGAACAAGCTTTTCATGATTTACCCTTCTTTTTCTTTTTTAAAATTTATTGTTAACTTATCTAGTCACTTTATATCCCAGTCTCCTTGCCTTTTCTCATACAATTGTTTTTTTTTAAGGCTGAGTATCCCAAGGTAGCTTCAGATGGCTCAAACTCACGAGAATCCTCCTGTCCCAGTTTAAGAGGTGTAAGCCACAGAGCCCAGCTGGCTGCTCTAAGTTTTCTGTGTCCTGCACAGAAACCAGAGTGATACTGTTAAATAAAAATTATACGACCCAACTTTTATTCTCCAAACCCACACATGGCTTCTTGTTTCACTGAAGTGGAATGTCTGCCCTTCCTCACCCTGCTCCCTTACCCTGTCCCTGCTCCAGATACAGGCGCTTTATTGTCTTCTCTGCTTCAGAATCATTGCACCTTCTCAGCTTTGTCCTGGGCATCCTCTCCAAAGTTAGTCCCTCCTCCTACCCTTCATTGGGATTCCTGTGCCCAGAGGTCACCTGAAACAGTAGTTCCCTCCTCTTCTTGTTCTCTTAATTTGCTTATAATTTTCCAATATCACTTATTGTTTATGCTGAGTTTTATATCTGTTCACTCCTTTCATCTCGTGTAGAATCTGATCTCCACAGTGACCAGAACATGTTCACAAGTGTATTCTCAAAGTGCAATTAGACAGTGCTTAATCAGGAGTGGACACTCATTTTGAGCCCACAAAAGGTCTTTAATATATATTTTTCCATATACCTGTATATTTTCTCTACATATAAGCAAAATGTATCAGAATGATTTAAATAATATTTCTGTGAGATTTCACTCTCTGCATACACACACCTGCATGCACAGCTCTCATCTATGTCCATATCCTTTCTTTTACCAGAAAATTAGTAAGGCAACCTGTTTCATCAATATATATATTTATATAATCATCTGATAGTCATATTTAGTCAGTATATATTGATCTCATAGTCATCTGGTCTTGCTCAAACCCAAGGTCTCTAAAACTTCAGAGCACGATTCCCAGCCACTGAAGAAAGAATGGGGAGTTGTCAGTGTGAATTGGGGCACATTGCTCACACAGTACTTGGTGGTGGCTGGCCAAGAGATGAGCCTTCACAACACACATGAAAGCAGCAACAACAGTCTTTGTAAGTGTACAACACAAAGAATAGCAGGGTCCTCATGCTCAAAGCAGTATTAACCAACTTCTGGTGGTCACACAGTGCTGGTCTACCAGACTGATCCTCTCTCTCTTTTTACCATCTTCAATGGACCGGAATTGACAATAACTCTTCCTCACTTTTACATTTGCCAGGACAAAATTCCTGTGACCAACTCAGACACCAACACTGGACTGTTTTCCAAATTAAACTATATGGGTGACATTATTCTCATTCCAATTAAATAGCCCTGTGATGGAGATTCCTGCAGTTCACACCTTGTAGACTCTGGAGTCATTTTGTCCCCAACCTGTAAACAATGGAGACCTGTTGTAAGCCTTATCTTGTATCCTAGCCACTCTGTACCCTCATCTTGATTTATCCCTGTTACCTGTGGAAATGGACTCTTCCCTTCCTGGCTTTTGTACTTTAAGTGAATCCCACTACCACGCTCATATGGGACTTGACTCTATATTGCTATTATCAGTCTATACCCATTCAATGATGCCACAGAAGGCATTTCTCTGAACCCTTGGGTGTTTGTACACTTTAAAAGTTTGAGTTACTCTGTGTGGTACTCAAGCATACAGAACATGGCTATGTCCTTTCGCATAGAAGATACCTAACAGTAACTCATATTTAAAAGATCCTAAGCAATTTTTTATAGTTGAGTTGATGAGAGGACAGGAAGGAACTAGCCTTGCTTCTGTTATCTTTTATCTCTGCTTTTCAGCCTCTAAATCTCCCCAGAAAGCCACACCCCATTGTCACAGCTGCCTTTGCACTCACTTCTTTTTCATGGATGTATTGCCTTTTCTGCTCTCCATGTGCACTGGAATCAGATTCATCTTGGGAGCTCTGGAGTCATTTTTTCCCCATCCTGTGAACAATGGAATATTGTTGTAAGCCTTATCTTGAGTCCTGGCCACCCTATACCCTTATCTTATTTTATCCCTGTTGCCCCTGTTCTCTTGTGCTCTTGAAATGCTAGTTTTTTTTTTTATAATACCAGTAATCAGAAAGAATAAACCCATTGCAGCTGGATGTGAGGAAAAAGGGTGGCTTCTTGCACTGTTAGTGAAGGATGTGGTACTTTGGTTATGGAAGACAAAACAATAGAATCAATTAATAATAAAGTCTATGTATTCTTCAAGCCAAATATTCCACTATGTGGATCTCTGGCACAAAAACAAATGTGACCAAAAGTGTCTACATATAAGAATACTAATTGAAGCACTGCTTCTAGGGACCATGAAAAGACAAATGATTTAACAAAGAACCACACACCAACATTACAAAACTCATGAATGGACTCTTGAATGAAGGATGAAGGAAGAAATATGTAGAGAAGCTTGCGGATACTCTTTTGAAGTTCTAACTACTCCATGTAGTACCTGAGTATGGAGTTTGTCTGTCACAAAAATGCCTATGTTCCATTTCACAGATAATATATGGCCTTTCATAGAGGCTTAAGTAGATGACTATAGTAGAATCAGTGAAGGAAGAAACTGCGGTGAACCTCCCTTGCTTCTGTTTGAATTTTGAATGTGATGATTACACTTACTAAGATTAAATGATTAATCTCTTCCATTTGTATGCACTTTGAATGCAGTATTCAGGAATGCAGAGAAGGAATGAAAGACTTCATGTGAACATGGAAGTACAAGTTTTTTTGGGCTTTGAATGAAATTGGAACTGGTGTAATTGCAGGAAGAAAGAATGGGGGTGAAGGGAAGGAAGAAGGAAGGAAAGAAAGGAAGGAAGGAAGGAAGGAAGGAAGGAAGGAAGCCTCTTTTAAGAAAGCATATTAACTACCATGTCCCCAAATTTAATAACAAGAACAACAAATTGATCATTTGTATATTTGCTCAGTATTAGTTCTACTGCTCCCATGTAATGAGCCTGTCTAACAGGACCGGGCATATCCTAAAGAATGCCCCTATTTGACTATGAAACTATTGAAAAAAATGAATTCCAAGAAAGTTTATTTTTTCCCCAGGACTTTTCTGTGGGAGAAGAAAAATCCAAATCCCAGACATCCAGAGGAGGAGCTTAGAAAGCCAGAAGAAGAACTTGTATCCCTTGAAAAGGCTTGCAACTTATTAATTGGGCTTGCAGGAGTGAGTGAAGACGATGCTGGACAAGCTGGAGCCCTCACTTATACGTCATTCTTGCCTTCTATTTAAACCTTACTATCACTTTAGCATCCTATAAGATGGACTGGTGGCATGGAGACTGAGGAGGGCTAATTCTCTTTGCTGCTTCCCAATGTAGCTTCTGCTTTTCACTAAGAATTTGAGTCTTTTAATTGGCTTATCAATGATGATACTGAATTTTGTTTGTTGGGGTACAGGCTGACCCCTAAGTTCAGTTGTGTGTATGTGTTTGTATATGATTTCATTTTCCAGTAACTCCATGAAGTATATGACATTATAATGCCCATTTTAAAAAATATGATAAAATTCAGACACATAGAAGTTAAAATACTAAGTAAAGTCACATAGCAAGGAAGTAACTGTCTGTATTTTAATGTGGACAATATGAGTCCAGAGACTATGCTTTTACCAATGCACTCGCTGCTTCTTAAGGCATATCGTCTAATAAAGAAAAAAATTAAGAACAGTTCTTCAGCCACCAAGATGGCTCAGCGGGTAAAGGTGATCACCATCAAATCTGACCTGAATTAGAGCTATATAACCCACATGGTTACAGCAGTAAGATGACTTCCACAAGCTGTCTTCTCACCTTCACACTGGCCATGTGCATAGGTTAATACACACTAAACAAATGCATACATTAAATCAAAAAACATACTAAGAAAATAAATGCCTATTAAAAATTCAGCTCTGAAAGATTACACACACTGTAGCATTGAGCAAGTGAGATTGCTTTTAAATTGGGCACTTTACTAAACCAGACTAATTTCTCCCTACAGTTACAGATACCTGTGTTTTTCTCTCATTTATTTTAGGCTTAACTATATCAACATGTGTTAATATCACTTTGCTACTTGATGACTCCTGTTCTGGATGGATTAAATTCTGAGGTATTTCGTCTGTGACATGTTAAGTGACCTGTGCCCATAGTCACCAAAACACTAAGGATCAAGGGCCTTATTTCAAGAGCTCTTGATGGAAGAGATTGTTAACTGCTTTAGCACAAGCTCTTGAGGTGTGATTCTCTTCCTCAGTAAAATTAGAATCATTGCAAGGTTTTCCTCCCTCCACAATGAAAGAAGCCTCCTGTGACTAGTGAGGGACACTGAGTAGGATCCAGTGTTCTTTAGACACCACCTTTCATTTGGTGACAAGGGGCCAGGTAGATGGAACAATTCTATCTGAAACTCAATTTAGCAAAGAGCAACAGAAATGAAGGACGGAGGTAGGATATGAAGCCAGCTTTGACCAGACTCTGCAGTTGGTCTGTGATGAGCCTGAAACCTTCTCTGAGAGAAACTGCCTGCAGAATTACACTCTTTGGGGCCTCATTCTCCTACCATCCTTCAGTGTGGTGCTTTTCTATTGAATTCATCTCAGCACAATAGTTTCTTCCTTACACAATAAAGTTACTGACTATGTAAGATCCTGGCAGAAATGATGATACTCTAAAGCAATGGTCTCAACCCCCCTCATTCTACAAGCCTTTAATACAGTTCTGGATGTTGTGGTGACCACCAAGCATAAAATTAGTGCTTGGCTATTTCATAACTATAATTTCTCTACTGTCATGAATAGTAATGTAAATATTTGACATGCAGGATATTTGATATTTGACTCCCCCAAAGGGGTTTCATCCCCCATGTAGAAAACCACTTCTCTAAAGCTATACCTGTGTCCCTCAATTTGATTGTCAGACTAGTGAAACAATGGACCCCAAATAAGTGGGAATTTACCAGGAATTTCATACGGAGGAAAGAAAAAGGCACCAGCCAACAGGGAAACTTGTTCTCTGCATAAAGATTTCATACAGTTCTAACAACTATCAAAAAGATCTTATTGAAGCATGAACAATGGTAGGTCATGGTTGGCGGGGTCCCTTCTTTACCAGGATGGATCAGATGTGCACATCCTTTACTCTCTACTTAGACTGCAGTCTCACTTCAGGCTCCCAAAAATGGGCTTTGAGGGAGAATTGCTGCAGCCTTTGTCCATCTTCCCAATGTGGCCACATTGAATAAATATCCTTTTGTGCTTCCCACTACTAATTTGATATTCCTAGGTGGTCTATTGAAGGGTGCAAAGCCTGACTTGGGATACAAGCTATGCCCCTGACTTTGATAATAATTCTGCACATATTGCACACTCAATCCACCCTCTGACACTCTACTTCTCAAACAAGCTTTTTGTGAACTGGACCTAAAATTCATCCTCCAAAGCTCCATTCTCACTGAATATGCTGGTGAAATAGATACTGTGGGCTCACTTGTCTAGAGAGAACCCTATCCTGTGCTTCCTCCCAGATCTGGCTGGGGAGCCAGCCTTCCCTATCCACATTGTGACATCTGTGAGCAGTGCCTTTCAGCAAAAGGCCTCTGACCATGAAACTGCCTGTCTTGAAAGATTCATCTCTATCTTGACATGCATCAGAATGCATATTGGGGCTTCAGAAGAGTGATGCCTGAGGTGATTCTGAGTGATGGGATGGGAGCCTAGTGCAGTGAAAGGATCTTTCATTCTTAAATGGATCCAGCCTCCATTTGAATGCCTGGAGGGGAACTCTGATTGACAGAGGAAAGATAGATTGGGACAGAGGTTAAGGGTGGCCAGGGAGGTTTCAGAATAGTCAATGTAGTCATTGTCACTGAAGCATTCAGCCAAAAGAGGCCACTAGGAGAGGCAGAGGAAGGGAAGGAAGCATGTGGGTCAAGGGCAGCCTTTCCTGAAAGAAATAGAAAGGGGTGGTGAGAGAGAGAGAGAGAGAGAGGAAAAAAGGATGAATAGAAAACATAAGCATGGGCGATGAATGTATGCTAAGAAGGAAAAGGGTTTGCAGACTAACTGCAAGAGGTGAAGAACTGAAAGCAGGTAAGAACCAATGACCCTTAATTAGTACCTCCCAAAAGAGTAAACATAATGGGGCCAGAAAAATGAATGGGTGTAGAAACAGGGACATTCTAGCTTAAATCAATTATCCTCCCATAGATGCTCAGGGGGATCTGTGCTGTTTAAAAATAAAAAAGGAAAAGAAAAGAAAGAAAGGCAGGGAAAGAAAAATAAAGAAACAGAATAAATACTGAACCTATGAGGAATGAGACAAATGAGCCCGTGACAGCAGCTCTTTCCTGAAAGCCAAGTAGCTCAGCTTCATAAACAAAGTTAACTGCTGTACCTACACATCTGGGATGGAGGGATGGTCTGTGTGTCATGATATATGATCTATAGCCTGGCTCCATCCTCATTTCACACATGATCTTGGTCCTGCAATTATAAATAACAACTCTGAAACAGTTTAAAATTCCATAGGACATAAATATTAAAATGCCCATTGTGAAAGAAAAAAGTTTATCCTATTATAAAAGCGAACTAGTGAAGGTGTTATTTTTAAAATCTTGTGCATGCAAGTGATAAAAACTAACTAAAACTAACTAACTCTTCACGGAAGGCAGGGTCTTAAGGGGTATAAGAAATAGAAAAGAAAGCCAAGTTCAAACATGAACAATGACAGAAATCCAGCCGTTAAGATTCTCAGATGGCAATACAAGGTATAGATTAAAAAAAAATACTGACTCTGATGAGGTCACCTAAGGGTTACCACATAACACAACAAAAGAAGGGGGTAGAAAAATGACACTGCCTACAGTAATACAATATTTTCCTTTTCTGTCATGAAGAAAGAAAGAAAGAAAGAAAGAAAGAAAGAAAGAAAGAAAGAAAGAAAGAAAGAAAG